>CM032456.1:169850484-170087984 GCA_019049505.1 Pachyrhynchus sulphureomaculatus
GGAGAAGAGAGATTGCCGAAGAAACTACTGAAATGGATACCACCTGACAACATAAGAAGGGGAAGACAAACGAAATCCTGGATCGAGGGAATAAGAAGGTCAATGAGCGAGAGAGACTTGAGTGATGAAAACTGCAATAATAGACAACACTGGCATTTGACAATCGGACAACGTCGCATGAGTTGGATACCTTCTATAATCTAACCGCTTTTAGTGTTCCATACGGAACACTTATAAGATTACTTCGGTGTCTGACCGTCTGTCACACCCGATTTTCTCCGAAACTATTGGACATAGAATGTTGAAGTTAGGCACTAATATAGGAATTGATGGCCCCATCACAGCCGTGTAGTTTTGAAAGTTAAATTTTTACTTAAAGGGTTAGTTTTAGAGGGTGAAGTTGAAAGTAAAAAAAAAAAATACCAGGTCATCGAGGTGGGGTGTGAAATGAAAATGAAAAATATATATGATATAATATTTGCGTACACTTTTCTTTGTATTATTTTTAAAAAATTGCAAAAAATCGCTGTACTCTCCTTTTATCTCAATAAGTATTGACCAAATATTCCAGGTGAAAAAATCCTGGAATATTTTCCACGCAGTGTAAATTGAACAAAAATTATCATGAGTGCATTACCTCTGGTGTAGATTAGATGAAAATTATCCCGAGTGCCTTTAATAATTTATCTGGAATATAAAAAAAAACGAAAATTTCAAGGTCATCAGTTTTCAACAAAGATCGGAAATAAACTTTGTTGAAAACTCATTTAGAGGAACAAACTTTTTTATTTTAAAAGCAATCACCGTACGGAACCGTAATTGCGCAAGTCCGACTTGCAACTGGCCGTTTTTAGTGTTCCGTACGGAACACTTATAAGATGACTTCGGTGCCTGTCTGTCTGTCTGTCACACCCAATTTTCTCCGAAACTATTTGTCATAGAAAGTTGAAATTTGGTAATAATATAGTTTTGAAAGTCAAATTTTTGACTTAAGGTGTTAATTTTGGGGGGGTGAAATCGAAAGAGAAAAAAAAAATTTTTTAGTAGGTCATCGAGTTTGGTGTCAAATGAAAGCTTGCGAAAACACGAGTAAAAAATATATATGTAATGTAATACTTGCGCACACTTTTCTTTGTACTAATTGCGAAAAATCGCTGTCCCCCCACCTTATCTCGAAAAGTTACTAATCAAAAAATTTTGAAAAAAATTCTGGAATGTTCTCCACGGGGTGTAGATTGAACAAAAATTATCACGAGTGCATTACCTTTAATAATGTATCTGGTTATATAAAAAAAACAAAAATTTCAAGGTCATCAGTTTTCAGTAAAGATTGGGAACAAACGTTGTTGAAAACTCATTTGGGGTGTATGTTGTGAAGTCAGTGATTATTTTATACCACCGTAAACAGCATTTTTTATTTTAAAAGCAATCAACGTACGAAACACTAATTGTGCAAGTTCAACTTGCACTTGACCGGTTATTTTATATATTTTTAAGCAATTTTAGCGAATACACATACGTGCTTTTAATTTAACACTTGCTCGCATACGGTGATGTCTGTATTGATTAAATTCATCAGTAGCAAGCGTCCCCAATTCTTCCTATCAATAATATATCAACAAATAAAACGGAGATACGATTCCTGTATGTTCTTGCAAAAAATAATCATTATATCCATTTCCTTATCTCTTTGAATGATTTCATTTCTAAGGTCCAATCCAGGTGACGCCACTGATTTATCGTATTTTGCTTGACCTATTTTCCAACAGGACTCTCCAGAAGTTGCTTCGTTTACGATCCAGTCGTTGTCGGGAGTCTCGTCCAGCTGCTGAAATTTAAATAATATTTCCTTCAGATGAAGTAATGAACATGCTGATAGTAATGGAATATTACGTGAATATTTTAATAACATTAGATGCCTTGATATTGATTTCTGTTTTGTAGTCATCAGCTGAGCGACCAGATTTGATGTGAGTAACCATTCTAATTTTTTATTTCGAATAAACCGCTTATAAATTCGAAGCTCTTAAACGAAAATTTAGCAATAATTAAATTTTTCGTTTTAAATACTTTCACATCTAATAGCAATTGAACTAAATCAACTTTATAATATATACATAAATATTAGTTAATATTAGTTATTGTCAAAGTTGCTAACAATTAAAATCTGTCTCGGACGGCGAATGTAGTTTTTATAAAAGTATTTTAATACCAAATAACATAAATTCTTATGTATACATTGAAAATTTTAGTTGTTACCTAAACACAATAATAGTTAATTAACTAAATAAAACTAAACGTCAACAGATAGAAGGAACAATATGCATATTATGGATGATTGATTTCCATTTCATACTTGATCTATCACACCTTGTACTCCTTAAAGCAAAAACATACTGGATGTACTTATTAAAAAAGAAAACAAAAAACAGCGAAGTGCAAGTCTGACTTGCGCATTTAGAGTTCCGTGCGTTGATTGCTTTTAAAAAAGGTATAAAATGATCAATGACTTCACCCCACCCCAAATTGGTTTTCAACAAAGTTCTTTACCGATCTTTACTGAAAAATGATGACCTTGAAATCTCGTGATAATTTTCGTTCAATTTACAGCTTGTGGAGAATATTCCAGAATTTTTTCAAAATTTTTTGATAAGTACTTTTTGTGATATGGGGGGAAATAGCGACTCTTCGCAATTTTTTAAAAATAATACAAAGAAAAGTGTGCACAAGTATTACATTATATATATTTTTGAACTCGTGTTTTTATGAGCTTTCATTTGGTACCCCACTCGATGACCTGGTAATTTTTTTTTCACTTCCTATTTCATCCCCCACAACTAACCCCTTAAGTCAAAATTAACTTTCAAAACTACGCGGCTCTGATAAAGCCATCAATTCCTATATTAGTGCCAAATTTCAACTTTCTATGACATATAGTTTAGGAGAAAATCGGATGTGACAAACTGACAGACGGATAGGCAGACACCGAAGTGATTTTATAAGCGTTCCGTACGGAACACTAAAAATAAAACTGATAAAATTTCTTTCTTTTTGTTTCTCTGACCTCCTTATATAAAATAATGATTCTTAAATATACAGGGTGTCCCAGTATTCCGTGTACATAGAGTTACTGTGGATTTCTGGGATGAAAATGTGACCATTTAACCCAACTTACCTTAGTCCAAAAATTCGTAATTTTTGAGATGAAGTAGTATAAACTACACTAATTGTGGAGTTACTTATAGAGGCGACAGACGGAGGGGGTGTCAAATGGCCATCAGAGCTCCTTAAAGGAAAAAAAAACAGTCTTGCACTGGAACTCTATAACATTAGGCCCTTAATCAACAAAGTAAACTAAAAATCGTGGACTAAAGTGTAGATTTGCCATAAAAAGAACTCTTTAATGCAGTGAAACTCTAATAAATTATACCCAGTTTTAAAATCGATAACCGTGGAGAGCCATGGCAATTAAACCCTGTCTGTCTTTTAGTCTCTTTCGGTGAATCTGAATATGAAAGCTTACAACCAGTTTAAAAATCGGGAGAAGAAAGAACTTTAAAAACTCCTCCCAAGAAAATATTTGCTACATCCATCGGAGTAGAGAGACACAGTCCCCCTCTGGTTTTTCAACAGATATTAAATACATTAAATAAGGAATTATAGACGCAAAAAGTCAATAATTTTTAGTAATCTATTTAAGATCCACAACCCTAGATGATTAAGTTGGCCAATAAAATAGTTGAAACTTATCGAATACTTACTAATTGTGTATCCGCCTAGAAACTTAAATATGTATGAAAACCTAGCTATCGCCACAGAAAGGCAAACAGGTGGAACAAAAACATCGCTGCAAAAACGAAGCCGGCTGGCTATCGAAGGATCATTAAAATGTGCCTCGTCGAATTGCTCAGAGATTCCGCGCAAATATAAGTTGTATTATACGTAACAACAATAGAGAAAAATATGCGCGACATCTCTGAAAAATTTCACCTGGCACATTTTAATGATTCCTCGGTAGTCAGTCGGCTTCGTTTTGCGGCGACGTTTCATTCATATATTTTCTGTGACTGTATGAATATTCACGAAGATAAAGTTAGTCGGTCACATTAGTGGCTGTATTTTTTTAGAGAGAAATTGTATGCAGTGCAAGTCAAGTAGACAGTTATTTTTACTGAACCAACTTGAGAAAATTAGTTCATTAATAGAAAACTACTATTCACACGTACAGGGTAGGTCATGATAACGGATCATTATTTTTTTTACTTAATAGTATCATTAAAAATCCCTTACAAATCGAAAACTTCCACTTATATGAGCGACAGTGTAGAATACATATACAAACTCATAAGTCATATACGAAGGTGGATTGAAAAATCTTGTAAAAAACAAGGCAAATAACATTTTTTTGGGAAAACAAAAAATTATTTCTCAACATAATCTCCATTGGGATTCTAATTTTTTTATTTTCTCAGAAAAAAAAATTGTTTCGAACTGTGCATATTACTCGTTTACAGCACAGATAACTTCTTCATCCGATCAAAATTTCTTCCCTGCAAACAAATTTTTGAGGTTAGGAAACAAGTTCCTTGGGGTCAAATCTGAGGAATATACTGATGGGGAAATATTTCGAAGCCCAGTTCGTGCAATTTTGCCATTGCAACAGCCGAGATGGAAATAAGTACATTGTGCTGGTGAAGGAGCACTTTTTTGTGCACGTTTTGCAATATTATCATTGATGAAATTATAAAGAAGGTCAAAAGAAAGTAGGGATATAGAAGGGGTAACAGAGAACTTAAAATTATATGTTACTAGCCGGGCCCGCGGCTCCGCTCGCGTGGACTTGGTTCACTACTATCGTCACTGCTTATTCCTTATGTTACCTAACTTAATAAAATATCTCCCATTATTTCCCCTTATCTCCCAATATTTCTCCTTATCTCCCATTATCTCTACATAATTTCCATTATCTAGGCTTATCTCTGCTCATCTCCCATTATTTATCCTTATCTCCCATTATTTCTCCTTATCTCCCATTATCTCACGTTATTTCCCCTTATCTAGGCTTATTTCGACTTATCTCGCAATATTTCTCCTTATCTCCCACTGTTTCTCCTTATCTCCCATTATCTCACCATAACTCTCATTATCTAGATTTATCTCTGCTTACCTCCCATTATTTCTCCTTATCTCCCATTATACTTATTTCCCATTATCTCACCTTATATCCCATTATCGAGGCTCATCTCGACTTATCTCCCATTATTTCTCCTTATCTCCCATTATCTCACCTTATCTCCCATTATCTAGGCTTCTATCGAATTATATATATATATATATATATATATATATATATATATATATATATATATATATATATATATGTATAAATTTATAAAAACACATAAATCAGATAAGTGGTTCTCGAGTGATAAGCCCACTAACCGACAGACAGACAGACGGAGAGACTTTACATTTTATATATATTATATTCTTTGCTACATGATATTGTTCCATATTTAATGCTTTAGGCAGTGTATTGCAAGCGATCGCGCTAGCGGCAACTTTTATTGTCACTGCTTATTCCTTATGTCACCTAACATAATAAAATATATCCTATAAGCTGGCCACAGAACATACGTATGTTTAAAAAAAGCAAGTAAATCGGATAAGTGGTTCTCCAGTGATAAGCGCACTAATGGACAGACACACAGACAGAGAGACGTTGCATTTTATATATATTATAGATATTCTTTGTTCCATAATATTGTTCCATATTTAATGGTTTAACATGTTTAAAAAAAAAGCACGTAAATCAGATAAGTGGTTCTCCAGTGATAAGCGCACAAACGGACAGACAGGGAGACGTTGCATCTTATATATATTATATATATCCTTTGCTACATGATATTGTTCCATATTTAGTGGTTTTAGACAGTGTATTGCAAGAGAACGCGCTAGTGGTAAACTTTTTTCCGATTTCATTCACTATTATCGTCACTGCTCATTCCTTATGCTACCTATCGTAATAAAATATAGCCTATAATCTGGCCGGAGAACATATGCATGTTTTAAAAAAAAAAGTACGAAAATCGAATAAGTGGTTCTCCAGTGATAAGCGCACTAACGAACAGACAGACAGACAGAGATACGTTGCATTTTATATATATTATAGATGTAATAAAATATATATCTATAACCTGGTCAGAGAACATATGTATGAATTTAAAAAATCACGTAAATCGGATAAGTGGTTATCGAGGGATAAGCGCACTAACGGACAGACAGACAGAGAGACGTTGCATTTTATATATATTATAGATATAGATTATTATTATTATTATATAACCTGGCCAAAGAATATATGTATGAATTTAAAAAAAGACAGGTAAATCGGATAAATGGTTCTCGCGTGATAAACGCACTAATGGACAGACAGACAGACAGAGGGACATTGCATTTTATATATATTATATATTATAGATTATAGATATTCTCTGCTACATAATATTGTTCTATATTTAATGGTTTAGGCTGTGTATTGCAAACGAACGCGCTAGCGCCAAACTTTTTCCGACTTCATTCACTATTTTACGTCACTGCTCATTCCTTATGCTACCTATCGTAATAAAATATAGCCTATAACCTGGCCAGAGAACATATGTATGTTTAAAAAAAAATATATATTATAGATGCAGATGACGCGATAATAATGGCTGAGACCGAGAATGATCTGCAAAGGCTGCTATTCAATTCACTATGGAAACAGTCCAATAACGTTGCTATTTTAACATTTTCCAAATAGTAAATCATGATGACACCTCCTTGTGAGTCCCAAAAAACAGTTGCCATCAGTGTTTTCGCTTTTTTCGGTGCAATTTCACCTTCTCCAACCTGTTGTTTTAACTCCAGTTTTATTTCCGGGTACAGTGGTGAATCCACGTTTCCTCTATAGTCAAAAAAACCGCCACGAAAACCGCCACGTCCTTCGGATTATTCTGCAACTTTTTCAAACACTCTCTGGTTAAGCAACTCCAGACACTCATACAGAGGATTATAAGATCAAATAAAATCCCAGATGAATGGAGAACAGCGACGGTTATATTAATGCACAAGAAAGAAGAAAAAGGTGATCCAAATAATATAGAGGCATAAATCTTCTAAACTTTACACTGAAATTAACAACAAAGATTATTATTACAACAAAAATAAACGCGAGAATACAATTGGAAGAAGGACAGCAAGGATTCAGAAGTGGGCGCTCATGCACCGATGCCGTATTCATTGTGAGACACGTAAAAGAAAAATCCATAGAATACAACATTCCAGCATAATTGTGCCTGATACACTTAAAAAAAGCTTTCTACAATGTGCAAATAGAAGACGCTATTCATCTATTGTATAACAGGAACATCCATTAAACATTAAAACCTAATTAAAACTATCGAGAATATATATAAAGACAATAAAGTAGTCGCAAGATTAGCAAATTAAATTTAAATTAAAATAAATAAGTTAAGGATAAATTAAATTGACGTAAAGACAGCCCTCAGAGTTGAACCAGGACATGTGCTGAAGACAGCAATGGGAGTATGTTGTGATTCACATGTAAAAAAAATAAAAATAAGTTAAATAAATTAAATTTATTTAAAAAAATAAATAAGTTAAATATTAATAAATTAAATTTATTAAAAAATAAATAAGTTAAATAAATTAAATTCAGTAAAATAAATAAGTTAAATAAATTAAATTTATTAAAATAAATAAGTTAAATAAATTAAATTTATTAAAATAAATAAGTTAAATAAATTAAATTAAAATAAATAAGTTAATTAAATAAATTTAAAAATAAATTTAAAAATTAAATTAAATAAATAAGTTAAATAAATTAAATTAATAAATAAATAAGTTAAAAATTAAATTAAAAATAAATAGTTAAATAAAAAAATAAATAAGTTAAATTAAATTAAATTTAAGTTAAATAAATTAAATTAAAATAAATAAGTTAAATAAATTAAAATTAAAATAAATAAGTTAAAAAATTAAATTCAAAAAAAATAAGTTAAATAAATTAAATAAATTAAATAAATAATTAATAAATAAGTAAGTTAAATAAATTAAAAATTCAGCAAAATAAATAAATTATTAAATAAATTTAAATTAAAAATATAAATAAGTTAAATAAATTAAATTTATTAAAATTTAAATAAGTTAAATAAATTAAATAAATTAAAATAAAATAAGTTAAGGCTAAATAAATTAAATTTATTAAAATAAATAAGTTAAAGTAATAGTAAAAAGAGCCGATTAGGTGCAAGCTGGTGGTAGAAGATAAACCAACAGAACAGGTGATGGTCGTCGATTACCTGGACATCAAAATATCTAGTATCGGAAAAATCTAGGAAGAAGTAAAAGATCAAGTTAACAAGGCTAATAGGATAGCGGGGATGCCTCAATGAAATCATATTTAGAAATATATACCATATATATCCTCTCCGTAGAGACCAAAACAAGAATATACAAGAGCGTAATAAGACCAGTAATGACTTACACATCTGAAACAAGACCCGACACAAGTATAACACAGAGAATGCTAGAATCAACCGAAATGAGAATACTTAGGAGAAGTACAAACAAGACACTGAGGGATAGAGAAAGGAGTAAAGATATAATCTTCTGCAGCTTATTCTGTCCATCCTCGGACGTCAGCCTCCCTTAAGTTGTTCCATTCTTCTCTACTGTGTGTTTTTCCTATCCAATCGTGCCCTGCCATCCGTTTTATATCGTCCGTCCACCTGGTCTGCGGTCTTCCTTCCTACTTCTCTTATTTTCTCTGGGCCTTCATTCAGTTCCATCTGTTATCTTGCATTCTCCCTACGTGTCCAACCCAATTCCATCTTAGGATACACAGTCTTTCTATTACGTCGGTTACTTTGGATCTTCTTCATATTTTAGTATTCTGTATATGATCTCGTAGTTTAACGTTTAGCATCTTTCTTTCCATGGACCTTTGTGCTACCTGGAGTTTATACACGATATTTTTATCGAGGCCCCAAGTTTCTGTGCCATACGTTAAAACTGGCAACACGTATTGGTCAAAAGTCTTTGCTATCAGCGTGTTTGGTATTTCCGACTGGAGTATGTCTTGTAATTTTCCGAACGCCGACCAGGCCAGTGATATTTTTCTTTGTTAGATTGTTCTTTGAAAATTGGATTTTTTTTCCCCAGATATACAAACGCGTCCACTTTTCCTATTATTTTTCTTTCCAAACTGATCTCCTCTTGTTCCTCTATTTCATTTGTTAAATACTTTGTTTTGTTCATGTTTATTTTTAGTCCTATCTGTTTGGATGCTTCGTTTAGTTCTTCCAGCACTTCTTTAAGTTTCTATTTTGTCTTTTGCTATCAATATTACATCATGGGCAAACCTCAAATGATTAAGTTTCTCGCCGTCGATATTTACTCCCCTTTCTTTCCAGTCCAACGTTCTAAATATGTCTTCCACTGCTAATGTGAACAATTTAGAGATTGAGTCACCTTGTCGTACTCCACGATATGTCTTGAATTTGTTTGTTTGTACATCTGTCGTTAAATAACGACAGATGTACAAACAGAATAATGCAAATGCATTATTGTGTTTTCATATATATATATATATATATATATATATATATATATATATATATATATATATATATATATATATATTTAATAAGGGTCGTGTACCTGTCATCTCTTCTGCAGTTAGATAGATAGAAGATATAATACGCACATGTAATATAAAAAATATCAACCAGTGGATAAGAGAAAGAAAAGTGAAATGGGATTAACACGTAGGAAGAATGGCAAAAAACAGGATAGTATGCATAGCAAAAGACAAGTCAGAGAATGGAAGAAGATCAATGGGACGTCCAAGAAAGAGATGGGGCGACGATCTATAGAGCAGAGAGCAAAGAAAACAGGCAATAGTGCCTAGCTATAAGTCGGAAGAAGAAGAATGTTTTGAAATGCTCTTCCATCGCGCACTCACTTTTTCATTTTTAGAACTTCATGAAAGAAACCCATTAATATGAGATGCCTACCATCTTAGCAATCTCACAAAGATTAATGCGATACCATAAATTTTTTCGATCATTTCTTCAGAAGAAACATCAATTGGGCGTCCTGAATGTACAACATCTGCAGTGCTCGTACGATCACGTTAAAATTCATTATAATTCACAGTAATACAGTGTGTCAAGTAAGAACGTGTCCATGATAATTCATTTTTGATAGATGAAGTTCTAGCCATTCAACAAAGAATCGGTTGATGTAGAGGGAACTCTTGCCTACGATGTATTTTAGTAAAAGTATCAATGGATTCTGACATATCGTCCAAATCACGTAAATTCAGTCACTTGTTTGCGCGTCGGTTAGAGGTAGTCTTTCTTTGTTCCCCATCCAAAGGGGCCTAAAATGACATATTACGCGGCCGCTAAATATATTAAGGAGTCGGTATCTTTGTAAAGAAGTGGGTAAATCTTTTTAACGAGACGAAAAATGTCCGCAACTTGCCAAAACGTGACTCGGTAGGCAAAGTCATTCCGAAAGCCGATAAACGAATCATGACGCCAAAGAGCGGCAAAATTAACAAAATCGGGTTTGAATGTGTCCCATGAGACCATTCGGCCACATCTTCGTGCTCATAATGTCAAACTCCGAAGGACGTTGAAGAAACTTTGCTGGGCGAAAATCACATCGTGAAGCGGCTCGCTTGGGTCCACGATAAGATATTAGAGTAGCCTTCACAATTGCCGGGCGCCAACTCTATTGAAAACGTTTGGTCTCTTGTAAAGAGAAAGCTCAAACAAAAGACTCTGAGAACTTTGACTCAGTTGTCTCGCGAGATTCGAAAAGTACGCAGAAAATCTCGTCGACAGCACGCCTCGAAGATGCCAGGCGATTATTGATGCAGGAGGCGATTGGAGAACTTACTAAAGTAATTGCGCCGTTGTTAGCACACCAAAGAATCCATTGATGGCAAAAATGTTCTCGAAATACATTTTTTTCAAGAATACGAGCAGTCACGTTCTAACTTGACAAAGTGTAAGTGGTCTTGAGCACTGGTACAGATTCCCAATGAACTTCCTTCAGTTCAGTTTCTATATAGGCTCGGCTTTAGCTATTTCTATGAAACGTATTACACCCATCATTTAGGGTAACTTCCAATAAACAACTGCGCGTTGCATCTGTTTTAAACTTTGAACACAACCATTACAAAAATCACGCTTAATAAAATTTCCCGCCATTTCTTGGATATTTACCAGACTTATGAATCCATCTTCTTACAGGGTATGTCATAATAACGATTACGTCGTGTAAATTTAAAACTAATTTGAAATATTCTGTTTTTGCTTATGTGATTGATACAGTGTAGTATTTACTACTGCCACCCTTGAAATTTCAATACAAAGTATGCTGTCGTTTGCTATCACGCAATATGTATTCAATATGGTAACAATATTCAGCTTCCTACGAAATGCGAAATTAGCGTGTCTTTTGCGAGAATTAACCAAAAAGATACAAGTAAATTACAGATATACCATTGTTTTCGGAATCAAGGCACTTACACACAATTTAGCTAGTGACCTAAAAGGGAAAAAAAAAAAAGATTGTAACAGGATTTATGGTATAAGACTGTAAGAACATGAGTATAGCTGGGTATGAGTAGACTACGATAAAAGCTGAAAATATCTATATGAATGGCACATACACAAATAAAATATATTTCTGAAAGGACGTTAATAATAACAAGCTAGAAATTTTAGATAAAAAGACCCACCAAACAAAAAGTTACTTGACATGTTTGACACTAATTTGTCATGATTTTGTTTGTAAAATGTATCACTATGTTTTTATCGATTTGTTTAACGAAAATTTAGAATCATCATTACTGGTCAATAATTGCTTGTATTTATTTGAAGTTAACCGCATCGTGCATATGATCGGAATCCTTAATATTTTTTTAATTTTATAGTTAAATAATATTAAATGATATTCACATTTATAAGTGCCATTTCTAGTAAGTATTATATAATTATTATGTGTAACTCTAAATTCTTTTGATCAATAATTTGCAGTAGTTGCATGGTTTACAGGAACTAGACCGACGCACAGTGGGGAAAAACGAAAAAATCGTGTTTCAAAATTGTCTAGAGCCTTCAATTTTGGTTCGGTTTGGACGATTTTTTTTTTAAATTGAAGCTTATTAAATTCTGAACAAAGTTGTCGGAGCCGATTTTTCAATTAACTTTTGTTTCAAAATGGCGGACGTTGGTTTCTGATTATATAGCGACTGAGACACAGAAAACGCTTACAGTTTCAAACCAAGTTGTGCTAAAATGCGTGTATGTATGTTTTTTTATGTCGCAGATAATATATCTAATATCACAGTTACAAGATTAATAATAATGAACCCAAATGGCTGCCATGAAAAATAAAAGTATTATAAATATGAATAAACGTACCATTATTATTTTATATCCATAACATTTGCATAAATAATTTCTTTAAGGTTGTTATTATAAATATGTTTCCACAACTGACTTAAAAATGACAAATCAAATATGGCGGATGCCAAAATTAAATCGAGCAAGAAAGTTTCTCTGTGGCATTTAGACTGTGGCAGTCAGATCATTCAAGTTATTCAAGTTTAGTTGCGGGATTTAAATTTTCATGCAGTTATTGCTAGAATATTGCTGCTGTAAATTTTAAGTATCGTAGACAATTTTCTAGCAGATACAAAAAAAACAGCGATACACGCAGAAAAGGACAGCTCACACAGCTAGAAAATGGCTACAACAGCTAAAACGTTTTGTTAAAATAGGGACAGCTAAATATTTTGCTGCACTAGCCACATTGTTTGCTGTTGTAGCAAAAAAGTGGCTGCTGTTGCTAAACAGTGGCTAATGCAGCAAAATATTTAACTGTCCCTATTTTAGCATTTCTCTGCGTGTATTTTGTAAGAGTAATAATAATCTTTATTAACGAGAAAACCCTTTAGTACATATACAGAACTACTGAATTATAGGAATAGACTAGAAAAATAAGAAAATAAATATGTCTAACCTTAACTTACTCTTACATAAAATATTTAGCTGTCCCTATTTTAACAAAACGTTTTAGCTGTTGTAGCCATTTTCTAGCTGTGTGAGCTGTTCTTTTCTGCGTGTATCGCTGTTTTTTTGTATCTGCTAGAAAATTGTCTACGATACTTAAAATTTACAGCAGCAATATTCTAGCAATAACTGCATGAAAATTTAAATCCCGCAACTAAACTTGAATAACTTGAATGATCTGACTGCCACAGTCTAAATGCCACAGAGAAACTTTCTTGCTCGATTCAATTTTGGCATCCGCCATACTTGATTTGTCATTTTAAGTCAATTGTTGAAACATATTTATAATTAACAACCTTAAAGAAATTATTTATGCAAATGTTATGGATATAAAATAATAATGGTACGTTTATTCATATTTATAATACTTTTATTGTTCATGGCAGCCATTTTGGGTTCATTATTATTAATCTTGTAACTGTGATATTAGATATATTATCTGCGACATAAAAAACATACATACACGCATTTTAGCACAACTTGTTTTGAAACTGTAAGCGTTTTCTGTGTCTCAGTCCCTATATAATCAGAAACCGCCATTTTGAAGACGTCCGCCATTTTGAAACAAAAGTTTAATTGCAAAATCGGCTCCGACAACTTTGTTCGAAATTTAATAAGCTTCAATTTAAAAAAAAATCGTCCAAATCGAACCAAAATTGAAGGCTCTAGACAATTTTGAAACACGATTTTTCGTTTTTCCCCACTGTACGACGTGTACAATAAGACGGTTCAGAAAGCCAGTTGAATGCTTAAAATAATAATAATTGCAGAACAAGTAACTATTTATAATATAAGAAAATGATTTAAGAGTAAATAAAATAACAAGTAATAACGAGACAATAAACAATACAGAAATTAAAACTATATCACTATATCACTATAAGCCTAGTTTTATCCAATGATAGATGTAGGCCTTCCCCCTGAATTTCCATCTATTTGCAGCTGTTGTCATCCATCCAATGGCCACAATCCTCTGTATATCATCCCGCCATCTTGTTTAAAGACGTCCTTCGTTCCTTTTCTGTTCGCGTGGTCTGCGTTTTAATGTTCGCTTGCTCCATCGATCATCGGTCGTGCGTTCTAACTACATGTCCAGCCTATTGCCACTTTCTTTCTGCTA
Organism: Pachyrhynchus sulphureomaculatus; assembly: GCA_019049505.1. Lineage (NCBI taxonomy): Eukaryota > Metazoa > Arthropoda > Insecta > Coleoptera > Curculionidae > Pachyrhynchus > Pachyrhynchus sulphureomaculatus. The sequence goes on from CM032456.1 coordinate 169,864,759, forward strand.
CGTGCTCTATAATATCCTTTAATTTCATTTGTTCACGAATTCACTTGTTTCTTTTTCTATCTTTGGGTTTTATCCCGATCATCTGTCTTTCGTGTGCTTTGTGAGTCCGAGCTAGTTTTTGTATATCGGCTTTATTCAGTGTCCAAGTTTCAGCACCATATGTAATTACGGATTGGATGCACTGGTCGCAAACTTTGGCCCTTCACTTATTTGGGATGGCTTTATCTTTGAATATATAACTTAATAGCTCAAATGCGCACCATCCAAGTCTGATTCTTCTTAAAATTTCATCCGGGACACTATCTCTCGTCGTAGTTTTTTGTTGCTCCAAATACACATAATTCTTAACAATCTTGAGAGCTGTTCCTTCCAAGTTTGTAACTATGTCATTAGTGTTGGTTAATATTTTTGTTCTACTTTTATTCATCTTAGGATCAATTGTCTCTGAGTGAAACTTTAACTCATTTATCATTTCTTGTACATTCATGATTCGCGAGCCTTAAATGACTGAAATACACACCAGCTATTTTTACGCTCTTCTTTGTCCAATCTAGTTGGCGAAATACGTCTTCCAGAGCTGTAATAAATAGCTTAGGAGAGATTGTATCTCCCTGTCTTACACCTTTTCCTATACGTATTTGTTCTGTACTAGGTTTTATGTACATCTTTGCATTTTCATATGTATCTTTGATTAGGGTAATATATCTAAAATCAATTCTACGTTTGTTTAAGCCGTTGATGATTGCCCACATTTCAACAGAATCAAAAGCCTTTTCATAGTCTGTGAAGGCTATGTAGAGTTCGAAATTGTATTCATTGCTCTTCTATAGGATATTTTTCAGTGTCTGTAAGTGGTCATATGTGCTATAGCCGGATCTAAAACCAGCCTGTTCGCATGGTTGGTAAAAATCTAACTTATGTTTTAATCTATTGGTTGTAATGAAAGACTGATTTTGTCAAATTTCCACTTTATTTAGTTTCACTGAAACTGTATGACGCGTTTCGCTATAGTATAGCTTCTTCTGATACAAAATGATCTATTGGTGATGATTTTAGTCAAAGATGAGAAAAATGTGAGATAGTAAGCTAATCGGGCGGTAATTGTCTAACTCTCTAATATCTCCCTTTTTTGTGCAGAAGTATTACTTCTGATATATGCCGTAATGTTGGTATTTTGCCAGTTTCTAGACGCATGTTGAAAAGTTTGGCCTCTCCTTGGTTTAAGTACTATCCTGCTTCCAATAGCATTCTCGACAAAATATGACTCGGGCCCGCTGCTTTGTTACACTTCTGCTAATGAGGTTGCTTGGAGGCCCTTATCACCCCATAGCCACCCCGCACTGCTGGCCCTGGAGGTCTTTGATATCTGTTAGTGTATTGGCGATGAGTTTTCGTGAAAATTACTCTCATAACAGTATTTCTAAAAAATCGTTAGTCATAGCTTTAACTTAACTAGATTGATATATTGGTGATTAATCCACAATTATTTTATTATAATCTGTATTTTAGGGATTGCGTAGTACACGCATAAACTGTTTTCACGTAACAGTAGATAACAGCAGGTGTAAATTAAATAAATACATACTCAAGGCTTGTCTTAATTTATTTAGACTAAGTAATGTCTGCATCTTATATCTTATCACTATTTCATCATTGGTCATTTCGTAACGTGATTTTTTTCTTTTACTCATTATATATATATATATATATATATATATATATATATATATATATATATATATATATATATATATACACATATACATACATATACATACATATACATATATATACATATATATATATATATATATATATATATATATATATATATGTATATATATATATATATATATATATATATATATATATATATATATATATATATATATATATATGGGTCATTCTTTTTAAACCAGACTCCCCCACCAAGCCAAAATTTGGAACCACGTAGAGCCGCTTGCGAGGGCTTAAATTAAAGCCTAAAGACTCTAGTTTTGAAAGCCGTTGGGCGATTTTGAAAATAGAATGTTCCGCATGCGCAGAGGTCCCCGAAAGGAGACCGCTTGCCAAAAAATCATTAAAAGTGAAAAAAAAACAGGTGGAATGGCATTTTTTATAACCTCACTATACTATTATCTTTGTTTTCGAAAAATCGCTTGAAAAATTCGAAAAATCGCTTGAAAAAATCTAAAGAAATTCATACGTATTCCTTATAGCAAAACAAAACTTTTTTGTTCAGTAAACCTGGATTTTAAAGTGCGTTGCTTTCGAGAAAAAAAATCTGAATGCATTTTTTTCATTTTTTTTGAATGCCAGGATCCAGGTTTATAGGGAAAAAAGGAATTGTTATTCAATGAGGGATTTATTTGAATTTTTTTAGAATCATTCAAATGATTTTTCTAATTTTTTGGACAAACGAAAAAATCTAAAATTCAAAAACTACCGCTAAACTTCTCCATGGAAAATTCATTTTGAAATTCTACAGGAAATTTTGACAAATTAAAATTGTGGATTTATTATATTTATTTATTATATTATTATTTATTATATGCAGATGTTCCGAGGCATTTGCGCCCCAGATTTGACTCAACTAAACCAGTCATAGGAATATTAAAAAATAATTACTTTACATTTTTGACTGATAATACTCTTTCTATGGAAAGATATATCGCCAGAAAAGAAGTCAAGTTAATAGAAGTACCAGGAAGTGATAGATATACTTACGTAGAGCAATCTGAGCAATAATAATTTTAAGCAGATCTCAATTTTTTTTTTCAGATTTAATCATTTACAATAATTCTTATTATTATTATATTATTTATTACTGTATCGTTATTTACTTTTTAATATTTGTTAAATAGTATTTATAAATGTTTCTGTTAATTTTATTCAAAAGATGTAATTAAACATAGTGCCGATTAAATTACACTTGTTGGTGTATGTCACAGGAATAATTATATATCAAAGATAACAATATATAATACAGAAAATATTAAGCTTTGGTTAATTTAATTTAAAGGTAAAATAAGGTGGTTCATAATTTGATTAATATTTGTTGTTTATTTTAAAAATAAGAGACTAACTAGTTTTGTTATTTCTAGATTACAATATTGCCTTATTTTTTTATATACGAGGCTGGTTTGAAAAGTCCGTGCAAAAATAAAAACTACTTATGTGTTTGGGGTAAACCTTTTTTATTTTTCGACATAGTCTCCTTTTAGGCTTATACACTTCGTCCAACGATGTTCTAGTTTGTTGATCCCTTCCGAATAATAGGATTTGTCCAAGTCTGCAAAATATCCATTAGTGTCTGCAATCACCTCCTCGTTTGAATAAAATCTTTGTCCCGCCAGCCATTTCTTCAAATTGGGGAACAAATAGTAGTCCGAGGGAGCCAAGTCTGGAGAATAGGGGGGATGTGAAACGAGTTGGAATCCTATTTCCATTAATTTTGCGACCAAAACTGCTGAGGTGTGTGCTGGTGCGTTGTCATGATGGAAAAGGACTTTCTTGTGGGCCAATAGCGGGTGTTTTTCTTGCAGCTCGGTTTTCAAACGGTCCAATAACGATGAATAATATTCACCTGTAATAGTTTTACCTTTTTCCAGATAGTCGATGAGGATTATCCCTTGCGAATCCCAAAAGACAGTCGCCATAACCTTTCCGGCCGAAGGAACGGTCTTCGCCTTTTTTGGTGCAGATTCCCCCTTGGTAACCCATTGTTTAGATTGTTGTTTGGTCTCAGGAGTATAGTAATGTATCCATGTTTCATCCACAGTGACGAAACGACGCTTAAAGTCCTCCGGATTCTTCTGGAACAGCTGCAAACCATCCTTGCAACACTTCACACGATTCCGTTTTTGGTCAAGCGGGAGCAATCGAGGCACCCATCTTGCGGATAGCTTTCTCATGTCCAAATGTTTATGCAAAATATTATGTACCCGTTCAGTCGAGATGCCCACAGCACTAGCAATCTCACGCACCTTAACTCTTCTGTCATCCATCACCATATCATGGATTTGATCAATGATTTCTGGAGTCGTAACCTCCACAGGCCGTTCCGAACGTTCAGCGTCACTTGTGCCCATATGGCCAGTCCGAAAATTTTGAAACCACTTATAAACTGTTCTAATCGAAGGTGCAGAGTCACCATAATGTTTATCAAGCTTCTCTTTCGTCTCCTGAGGCGTTTTGCCTTTCATAAAGTAATGTTTAATCACCACACGAAATTCTTTTTCGTCCATTTCTTGAAAATCACTCGACTTCTTGATTCACACGAATGCCAAACACAAAGAAATAGACCAATATGGCTGAAACTTGGTGTGCGTTCATTCAATAGATGCTACTAACTAAACATGACCTCGATACGCGCCGGTGGTGCCATCTCTCGGACTTTGCACGGCCTTTTCAAACTAGCCTCGTACATTTTATTAATTTTACTCGAAATTTTTTAAAAGTAATATGAAGAAAAGTTTGCAAGAGTATTACATCTTGTTTATTTTTGAACTCTATTTTCACAAGGTTTTATTTGACACTCCACTCGATGACCTTAGAAATTCTTTTTCACTACCACCCACAAGCTAAGCCCTCAAGTCAATTTAACTTTCAAAACTACACGGCTCTTATTGAGCCATCGATTTCTATATTTGTGCCACAGAAATAATTATATATCAAAGGTAATAATATATAACACAGAAACTATTAAGCTTTGGTTAATTTCATTTAAAGGTAAAATAAGGTGCTTCATAATTTGACTAATATTTGTTGTTTATCTTAAAAATAAGAGACTAACTACTTTTGTTATTTCTAGATTACAATATTACCTTATTTTTTTATATACATTTTATTAATTTTACTTGAAATTAATTTATCTACCTGTCTGGAGTAAATAGATTCCTATTCGATTCTCAATGCGAGACTTCATACAAGAATAATAAGAGATTTTCTTCAATTAAAAAAGAAAAAGGAGTTTATGCAAAGTATAAAGCAAAAGTATAAAGAGAAAATCTTGTAAAAACACAAGAATACTTTTCTTCACATAAACATTTATAAAATATATGTGGTTTCGTCCTAAGAGTATTAGTGGGCTCATCAGTAAGAAAAAATTTCTCACAAGGAAACCAAAAAGCATATATAAAGCCACATAAAATCTTGGCTTCTACCATCTTTCTACAGTCTAAGATGGAGAGCATTGTTTCTTACTGATAAGTCCACCAATGTAAAGAAAAGTAATCTTGTATTTTTATAAGTCTTTATACTCGTACTTTTGCTTTATACTTTGCATAAACTTTTACTTCAATCTAAGAAAATTCCTTATTATTTTTTATATGAAGTCTAGCACTGAAAAACAAAGAGGGTTATATCAACCTCAGTTATATTCATATGAATAAATTCATTTCAAGTAAAATTTTATAAAAGATTATATAAATGAATAATTAAATTAAAAATAAAATTATACAAAATTTCGAAAGCAACGCACTTTAGAATCCAGGTTTATAGAACAAAAAAGTTTTGTTTTGCTATGAGGAATACGTATGAATTTCTTTAGATTTTTCGAATTTCGAATTTTTACACCAACAAAATCTGTTGTAACTCGCGATCGGGACTTCCAAAAAAAAATCCACGGGGGGGTCATTTTTTTTTGTTTTTCGAAAACAAAGATAATAGTATAGTGATATTATAAAAAAAGGCCATTTCACCTGTTTCTTTTCCTTTTAATGATTTTATGGGAAAGCGGTCTCCTTTCGGGGACCTCTGCGCATGCGGAACATTTTATTTTCAAAATCGCCCAACGGCTTTCAAAACTAGAGTCTTTAAGCTTTAATTTAAGCCCTCGCAAGCGGCTCTACATGGCTCGAAATTTTGGCTTGGTGGGGGGTCCGGTTTAAAAAGAATGTCCCATATGTGGTATATATATATATATATATATATATATATATATATATATATATATATATATATATATATATACATATATATATATATATATATATATATATATATATATATACATATATATATATATATATATATATATATATATATATATATATACATATATATAATACATTAAAATTTCAAAATGAGATTTTAGCGAAACGTCGTGCAATCAATCAAAAAACCCAATAAAACATAAAATTCGAACACCTGACAACGACTACGTGTAAATTTGGCAAATCAGTTGAAGAGAGGGAAAACAAACTGCGCTCTTCTCTTTTCTTCCTGGATATAATACACATAGGCGGGTATTACACATTCTAATATTGAAATTTTAATATTGTAAATGATTTATTTCTGGCATTACCGTCTTACTTTTCATACTTATTTAAGTAGTAAAATTGGCATATAAAACACGACTGATTCGAAGTTTTTTGCAATTGTATATTTTCAAGAATAACCTCAGTTCAAGTCGTTTTGTGTCGTAATTATTTCGTGCATGCTGGTGGAGGGAAATTTGTTATTATCTGGTGACCTCCTATGTGAATTTCATGATGTAGCTTTTGAGTTGCCTGACTAGAGTATCCCCTGTCGGGGACTAGGTGTTCTGCACTGCAGCTGGCACACTTGGCTGGAATTTCTCTTGACACAACTGTCTCAACTCAATGATGGCCGACGACACATTCCACACATTTTGGACTAGCGTTGCATGTAAGCATGAGTTTCCAGTCGTGAACGTTATTGAGTTTTATTTTAATCACCATTGACATGGTAAAAGTTTTTCTCAACAAGATCTTTATTTATTTTCTTGGTAGTTAAAGTATCAAGTACTTCTCTTAGTATGACGTGTATAGGTTCTTCTCCTGGCAGTAGGTATGTGTGACATTCTGCTTTTTGTTAGTCTAGGGACCTGGTCATGTTTCTCTGTTCATCTAAGGATATAGACTGTATTTCGATGTCCTCTGGTAGTAGGATATAATGGATGAAATTTTAATAGTCTATTCCGAAGTGATTTCGTTGTATTTGGTTTTATCCCTTAATTCTTTGGACGACTAGAATTGTCGGTTTTACAAAGTTGTCGTGAGTCATCGCAGAGAAAGACAATTCGGAGCTATAAATGTCACTAATATTAAAATAGTTATAACTGATTAGTTTTAAGCTTATAATATTTTTAACCACTGTTTCAAATTCTAATTTTAAATATACGATTTTTTAATTCTTTTATGTGGTCTTAGGTTTTACAAACATTAACCTAAGTCATACAGTCGGTCAAGTAAGAACCTTCGTATTCTTGAAAGAATCTGTTTAGGGTGGTGTGCTAACAGTGGCGCAATTACCTTAGTAAATTGTCAAATCACCTCCTGTATCAATAATCTGACATCTTGGAAGCATGCTGTCGACGAAATTTTCGGCATACTCGCTCGGCAATGATCTCCAAATTTTTTGAATCTCGCGAGACAAGTCAAAGAGACTTTCCTCTGACCGTTCTCTTTACTAGGGACTAAAACGTTTTCAATAGGGTTAGTGTTTGGCAATTATGAGGGCCCCTCTAGTATCTTATCGGACCCCAAGCCAACCGCTTCGGGACGTGATTTTCGCCCAACGAAGGTTTCTTCAACGTGCTTCGGAATTAGACATCATGAGCACGAAGATGTTGCTAAATGGTCTTATGGGACACATTCAAACCATATTTTCTTAATTTTGCCACTCCTTGACGCAGCATCAATTTCAGGTCCTGTGAAAACAAAGACACGATTCGTGGCAAGTCGTCGATGTTTTTCGCTCGTTAAAACGATTTACCCACTTCTTCACAATCGATACCGACTTTTTAATATTTTTATCGGCCGCGGAATGTGTCATTTTAGACCCCTTTGGGTGAGAATAGAGAAAAACTGCCTCAGACTGATGCGGAAACAAGTGACTCATTTTGGATTTTACGCGATTTCGACGATAGTTCGGAATCGACTGCTACTTTTACTAAAATGTGTCCCCTCTACCGATTTTTTGATGAATTGCTAGAAGCGCATCTACGAAAAATGAATTATCTTGGATATGTTCTTACTTGACCGGCTGTACATGTATATGAAATACTACACAGGTCACAAATAAATTCAAAATGCTCAAATGAAAATATAAGTATATAAACTTGCGTGCATAGAAATCGGCCCATTGTAAACTTTTGACTTTAACTATATTTTTTTTAAAAAATTATTCATCAGATCAAAAAAAGAAATATGCTGTTTGAAAGACAATTTAATATGCTTTAATGTGAGTATAAATTTACGAAAACTTATTTCGACTTCCTATGGTTAACATAGTGAAATTAATGCATTAAGCAAATTAAGCTTTTTTATTATTAACATAAATAGGGTTATTGACAATTTAAAACTTAAAACTTAATTTTTTAATAATGGGTATGACCTCCTCTTGCCCTAATAACATCTCTCATACGATTAGGCAAAGATCTAATCAAGTTTGCTATTGTTCCTTGAGGGATGTTAAACCACTCTTCTTCTACTGCAACAATAAGCTCTGCGATCGAGTTTGGGTATGAAGTCTAGCTCGAATTCTTCGTTTTAACTCATCCCATAAATGTTCGATCGGATTTAGATCAGGACTGTATGCTGGCCACTCCATAACCCGAAAACCGACTTCTGCAATGTAATCTTGCACGATTCTTGCGGTGTGCGGCCTTGCATTGTCATGCATAAAGGTAAATTCGTCTCCAATGTAGTCGACGTAAGGTACCACATAAATTGCTAAAATCTCCTCGATATATCTAGCAGCCGTTAAACCTCTTCTTCCGTGAACACGGTCGCCCCTACGAATGAACTCAGGGTCGGTTCCTGCTCCTATAGAAATTGCACCCCAGATCATACAAGAACCACCTCCATAAGCACTCCGCTCTTCAAAGCAGCAATCTGCAAATCGCTCTCTTGGTCTTCGGTACACTTTCCTTCTTCGGTCGCTACCATGGAGGCATATTCTGGTCTCATCTGAGAACAGAACAGATCCCCATTGTTCCAACGTCCAATTCAGATGATCCCGTGCAAAACGCAGGCGGGCTTGCCGATGAGCTGGAGTAAGTTTTGGACCAATCGCAGGTGTTTTAGGGGTCAGGTTATTTTCCTGCAGTCTTCGTCTTACTGTCCACTGACTAATAGCCACTCCTCGCACCTCACGGAGCTGTCGTTGCACTTGAACGGCATTAAGGTGACGATTTCTTAATGTTGTTGACACAATAAAGCGGTCATCACGAGCGGTTGTAAATCGCCTTTTGCCTGTTCCAGGTCGCCTATGAAAGGATCCAGTCTCCTCATAACGTTTGCACACTCTTCGAACCGCTGCGCGTGTCATATTCAATTGTCTAGCAACAGCTCGCTGACTAAGTCCATTTTCGATTAAAGCAAAAACTTGGGCGGCTTTTTGTGGTGTAGTATGCATTAAACTAACACACTTAAACACTACTGAGATTATGAAAAACGAATTAATATGCAAATTTCAGTTGCAAACGCAATAATTTTAATATTTGACAAATTTGTTATTTTCGTTACAATCACCACATAAACACGTTTCATTTGTTTCCGGTTGCTACGCATATAAACGATAAGCCTTCTTGATAAATTTATACTCACATTAAATTGTCTTTCAAACAGCATATTTCTTTTTTTGATCTGATGAATAATTTTTAAAAAAAATATAGTTGAAGTCAAAAGTTTACAGTGGGCCGATTTCTATGCACGTTAGTGTATTTTGAGTTGCTAAATATGAATCTTAGAAACAAATAAACAAACAATGGAAAGAAACTTATATTTTGGGTACATAAAATCTTGTAATAATTTGATCTCTCCTATATCTTAGCAAAAATTCGCACATTAATAATATAAACAAAAAGACTTTTAAATGAAATTTTTCTCTTGTTTTTTTTTTTTTTTTTTTTTTTTTTCATTGGTCTAACACACGTGCTGCAGGGAAGTCCCTAAAGCGCTCCAGGAGCGGCACGAGTGCGGAAAAAGCGATTCACGTTGTTCTTGAATCGCTGTAAATTGTACTCGGTGGGAAACACAGCGCTGGGCAAATTATTCCAAAGGGATGACGTTCTCCATATAAAAGATTGCTTGAAAAGCGTTGTACGCGGAGTAACAAGCTGAACCTCATACGGATGTGAAGCACCAGCGCGACGTGTATTTCTAACATGCACCGCTTTGGGAGGAATTAAGCGGGCTACATCCTTCGAACACTTTCCATGAAAATACTTGTAGAACAGACTCAAGTCGCCAACCGTTCTTCGATGTTCCAGCGAATCAAGGCCGCCGGTCAATTCCGGGTCCCCAATCAGACGGACCGCTCTTCTCTGAACAGAATCCAACAAATGCAGTGTATGTTTGGGAGCGGAGCCCCAAACGTGGGAGCAGTATTCCATAGTTGGTCGAATTTGGGCTTTGTAAAGAATTAACAGTTGTTGTGGGGTGTAAAGCTTTCTGGTTCTAAATAATATTCCCAACTTTTGAGAAGCTCTCCTTGCTATGCCTGCAACATGTTCATGCCACGACATATTTGCTCCCAAACTAACGCCCAACAAATTGAGCGACGATGCTAGGGGAATGGAGTGCCCCGACATAACTATGTCGGGTTCAGCAACGTTAACTTTTTTAGAAAAAAACTGCCGCTTGGGTTTTTGTAGCGTTAAATTCCACTTGGTTACTGTCACCCCAAGATAGAATTTCTTCCATGTCTTTGTTAAGTTGAACGACCTCCTGCTGTCTGCGGATATTCGCCTGAGCAGCCGATGTCCGAGCGTTCAAGGTGAATGAAGAGACAAGCGTACTGTCATCTGCAAAGCTATAGATTGGATTCCCGGTCTTTTCCAGCAAATTGTTAATGTAAATGAGAAAGAGAGTAGGAAACAGTATGGAGCCCTGGGGCACACCAGCGTTGATAGTGAGGGTGTTAGAAAGAAATCCGTCGACCGCCACTCGTAAAGAACGCTCTCTGAGGAAACATGAGAGCCACAAACAGAACCTTTCAGACATACCATAAGAGCGCAACTTAGCCAACAGTCCATCGTGCCAAACACGGTCGAATGCCTTGGATATGTCAAGAGCAACCGCTCGAGATTCTCCAAAGTGTTCAATTGCGTTGGTCCAAACATGTGTTACATAAGTCAGAAGATCTCCTGTTGATCTATGTTTACGATAACCATATTGGTGATCGCTAATAATATTGAATCGTTCAAGATATTTTAGAAGATGCTCATTGATAACCTTTTCCATGACTTTCGATATTATTGAAAGCAGTGCAACTGGTCGGTAGTTATTTGGCAAGGTCTTCTTACCTTTTTTAGGTATCGGCTGAACCGTGGCACATTTCCAGCAGGACGTAGGATTTTCCCTTTCTGTAGGATAGGTTAAAAAGTAGCAACATTTTGTAGAAATTGTCATTTTTATAAAGTTTAGCAGATTAAAATGTAGCACATTAAAATTGCTAAAGTGCACCTTGTTTTATTACGATACAATAACAAGACTACATTACTAATTAAAGAATTTCTGTAAAAATGCATTCTGAGTTACAGGACTTTTTACATCTCGCTGATTTCGCAGGAAATCTATAAATGTTGTTTAATTATGCGTGTTTTGTATATCTAAAGGATCGCAAGTTTTTATTATATTATTATTAAATCATTCGGGATAAGATTTCAATAAAAAAATTGTTAATAATGGAATATAGAATTATCAAAAATAAAATAATGAAACATCAGAACAGATTATCAGAAGCTATCATGAGAGATAAACGAAAACGTAAAAGAAAGAAAATGGTATAAACATAAGACGTAAAAGAAATATTAACACACAACTTAAAACATCCCGCGCACATTCTATAAGTTTATAGTCAGCAAGACATTTTTCACCGTTTCCAGTAGGGATGGGAATTTTTGAATATACAGATAGTTATCGACCTACTGAATAATGAAAGTTGAATCAAAAAATTATTAATATATCGATAGTTGCCGATATATCCATAAATCGATTGAAATATTTGAAAGTTACCTAGTAAAACTAATAAAATAATATTAATTAGAAACTATGCGTTTTTTGCAAAAATTTAATATAAGCTTAAAAATCAATAAAATATTATATAGCTGAGTCACATTTGAAAAACACTACGTTATGAAAAATTTTAATATTTTAAATTATACCAAATAAATTCCTATCCATAGTTCTGTTTTATTATTTATAATTTAAGGAACCGGCCAAGTGCAAGTCGGACTTGCGCAATTAGTGTTCCGTACGTTGATTGCTTTTAAAATAAAAATTTTTGTTACGGAGGTATAAATTGATCAATGACTTCACAAAACACACCTCAAATAAATTTTCAGCAAAGTTTGTTTCCGATCTTTGTTAAAAACTGATGACCTCGATACCTTTCTTGTAGAAGGATTGTTTTTGCCTTCAAAATAGGCCTCAGTTTCGGCAAAAACTTCTTCATTTGAGCCAAATCTCTTTCCCGGGAGCATTTTTTTGAGGTCTGCGAATAGATAGTCGCTGGTTGCCAAATCTGGAGAATACGGTGGATGAGGAAGCAATTCGAACTTCAATTCATGCAATAATCCATCGTAACCGTTGACTTGTGATATGGTTCATTTGGGGCCGTTTCTTTGCGATTTCTGCCTTTAAACGCACCAATAACTTTATATAATATTTGCTATTGATGGTTTTTCCCCTCTCAGCATAGTTGATGAAAATTATTCCATGCTCATCCCAAGATACAGAGCCTGAAACCTTCCCAACCGACTGTTGTATCTTTGGTCGCTTCGGGCGGCTTTCACCGGCTGCTGTCCCTTCAGCTGACTGCCGATTTAATTCCGGTGATATGGTGAATCCATATGGCATGAAAAAATCCTTTTTATTGCGTTTAAACAGGTTTAAACAGCGCTCAGAATTATCAACACGTTGTTGTCTTTGGCCCACTGCGGCACCCATTTCGAACAGAGCTTTCTCATGCCCAAATGTTCATGCAAAATATAACCAACATGTTCTCCTGATGTCTTTAGGGCGTCAGCTATCTCACACAATTTCACTTTACGGTACATCCAAAACAATTTTGTGGATTTTTTTTTGTTTTCTCATGAAACCACCTCATTCGGGCGTCCAGAGCGTTCAGCATTATTTGTATCTGTACAAATGCGTTTAAATTCAGCATACCAGTAAACGATGAGTGATTTTCCAGGAGCAGAGTACCGGTAACCCTTATCAAGCCATTGCTTTGCTTGAACGGTATTTTTTCCCATCAAAAAACAGTATTTAAACAACACACGAAATTCGATTTTTTTCCATTTTTTTGAAAATATTAAAACTAGCGCCACTAAAACCACTATAACTTGTAAGCTAATCGTCAAAATGTCATGACATTTTGACACGTATAGTTTGAAGGTTGGTACTTCCTAAAAATCATATGGATTTTTTGAAAAGGGCGACATCTATGTGTCAGACCAAAAATTTTTTAGCCGTGTTAGTTAATAAGTTAAGTCTTATTAAAATATTAGTTTAATGGATAATAAATATAATAACCGGCCGGCTTTTAAAATAAAAATTTTTGTTACGGAGGTATAAAATGATCAATGACTTCATAAAACACACCCAAATGAGTTTCCAATAAAGTTTTTTTCGATCTTTATTAAAAACTGACGACCTTGAAATTTTTGTTTTTTTTTATATGCCAGATAAATTATTAAAGGTAATGCACTCGTGATAATTTTCGTTCAATCTACACCCTGTGGAAAATATTCCAGAATTTTTTCAACATTTTTTGATCTGTATTTTTCGAGATAAGGGGGGGATAGCAATTTTTCAAAAATAATACAAAGAAAAGTGTGCGCAAGTATTACATTATATATATTCTTGAACTCGTGTTTTTACAATCTTTCATTTGATACCCCACTCGATGACCTGGTAAAAAAATGTTTGTTCCACTTTTGATTTCACCCCCCAAAACTAACCCCTTAAGGCAAAATTTAACTTTCAATACTACACGGCTCTGATGAGACCATCAATTCTTATTTTAGTGCCAGATTTCAATTTTCTATGTCAAGTAGTTTCGGAGAAAATCGGATGTGACAGACGGACAGATAGACAGACACCGAAGTGATCTTATAAGTGTTCCGTGCGGAACACTAAAAATGTCTTGTTTACTTTGTTTTGAACTGTGTGAATCTGTTGAAAATAAATTAGTTATTGTAACGTCCCGAAAAAAAACTTAATAAAAATGCTTGTTAAGGAAATGATGTCAACGTTATTTTTTCCTTTAATAATTTATCATAATATCGATTTTGCAGACAATTTGGATAAGACTTATTATATATTTGACTGTTACCGTAAACTTATTGATTTATAAATATTTAAAATGTGATGTAATAACGGCCATTCATAATTATAATTTTACTACAAGCGTCTATCTATACCAATTGATCTTTAAAATTATAAACAAATATAGACTTACTATTAGTTAAACTAATTTTCTGCCTAATTATAGTTTATATTATTAAGAAACAAATAGTTGAGGTCGTGACCTCAACTATTTTTTTACGTTTTAGCAATTAATGCACGTATTTTTTTATGTTATTATGTTTATTAAATTCAATTAGGATAATTAACGTTTATTTTATTACTTGTCATTAATTATGTCACCATTAATATAATTTCCGGAAGACATGGTCGCCCACTAAATTCTGTACATATATTCATAGAATGCTTTTACCAATGCTAAAAGCATAAAGTAGATAGAAAACAGATAATTTAAAACATGTATAAAAGAAGCAGCCAAAAACATTAAAAAAAGAATCAAACAAAACGGACAAAGTTACCGCCGAAACAAGAGAAATGATAAACCAAAGGAATGACTTATCAACAGACAATAACAATTTAGGAGAGTCTCTAAGAGATATATACTTCTCAACTTGATGAAGATCCAGAATATGAACCAACCACGGGGAAGATAAGGAACGTCGGTTCTGAAGATATGCCTGATATTAAGATGGCTGAAGTCAAAGTGACCTTATCACGTATGAAAAACTATAAAGCACCAGGGGAGGATGACATAACGGATGTTAAAAGAAGGAGGTGACGAACTCTTATCTAAATTGTCACAATTATGCCTAAAAATAAGAATACCCGATACGTGGAATAATGCCATAGGTGTTCTCCGGCACAAGAAAGGGGACAAAACGAATTTAAAGAACTATAGATCTATTAGTTTGCTCTCACAGCTGTATAAATTTTTTTCCAAACTCATAACAAACAAAAAATAGGAAAAATTTTAGCACTTGTGACCATCTCTTAACAATGCAAATTCTAATAAAAACTCAGTTGAATATAATTTGAATATCTGCTCTGCTTTTATTGGTTTCTATAATGCATTCGATACCATCGAACACTGAGTAATTATAAGTAGTTTGAAAAACGTACGAATCGACCACAGGTATACAGAAATAAAATTTATGGAGTTTGCGGTCGGTTCTAGGTCAAACATCTTAATATTTGCACTTTTTTAAGAAATAAAATACAATATAACTATTTCAATGAATTTATTCAGATCACTTTGACACGTGTTTCTGTCCCGCGACCATTTTCGAAGAGGTTTACAATAAGACTAAACTTAAGTTCTAAAAGATATTATATTTGGATGGTTAGTTGGTACTAAATTTAAATTAAGAGGTAATAAAATTGGGTTCATTACAGGTAGTCTCTCTGAACACGGAATTTAATATTAAGTATATATAGTATTTCCAAATTCTATATGGGTCTTTGTGAACTTAATTGTGATGACTGTGACGCTGTCTATGTAGGACAAACGAGGCGGAGCCTACAACAAAGGTTATAAGAACACAGGCACTCTATTTTAAATAAACAAAAATTAACAAGCTTTGCTGAACACTGCATAGATAACAATCACCTTTTTAATAACGAGAGGGTGAAGTTGCTGTACAGAGCACAAGAAGGAAAACATATGGATTATTTAGAAATTCTTAGCATAAAAAAAGCCATTAAAAATAATATAAAAATAACAAACACCCAAATAGAATTTGAAAATACCCCCATATTAGACGCCTTGTTACGATAGACTACTTGTAATGAACCCAATTTTATTATCTCTTAATTTAAATTTTGTACCAATTAACCATCCAAATTTTAGAACTTAAGTTTAGTTGTATTGTAAACCTCTTTGAAAATGGTCGCGAGACCGAAACACGTGTTAGAGTGATCTAAATACATTCAGTGAAATAGTTATACTATACTTCATTTTTTAAAAAAGTGTAAATAGAGAAATAACACTGGTTTACAAATTATTTTTTTTCTTTCACAAGGGCTAAATTAACGGAATATATTTATCTTTTCCATGCTGAGTTTAAATATGTTCTCAGATTTTATCCATCAGGCAGGGTTTTTTTGTGGCACGTGTTTAAAGTTTTAAAATAATTAGTACTTACAAAACACTGAATAATAAATACACGGCTAATTTTGTCTAACCTAAAAAGTTTTATATGATGATTTTCGGTCATATTTTGCCTTCGGCAGGTCGCTTTTCATGGTCCAGCAGTAGTCGGCCAGCATATTGGGACTCCATTTGCTTTGGTACCTCTTTTCCGTAGTAGAAATCTGCTGATGAAAACGCTCACCATGCTCATCAGAGACAGCCCCAAGATTTTCGGAGAAGAAGTCCAGGTGGCAGTCCAAGAAGTGAATTTTTAAGGACATGTTGCAGACCATTTCTTTATATGAAGTCAGAAGATCACTCACTATTTCACAGTTACAAAATTTTTTATAAGCCCCAATTTTATGTGCATTGGAGGTAAATACACCTTTTCGGGATCCACTAATAGGGTATTTGATGCATTTTTATGCCCAGGAATAGGAGATTTACGTTTAGGCAATTGTTTCCTTATGCAGTGAGACGCCTTATCCCTGCTATCACATTCACACAAGAAACAGTAGAATTTCGTGTATACAAGTTACAAACCTAACAATAAAGCTATAACCTTCAAATCACCATAGTCCAGTTATATTTAGTATACTGAACTTTTTCTAACAGAAATTTCATATTTTCATATGTCTCCTTTATATCACTGGTATGCGCGACAGGTATTGATGGTAATTCATTCCCATTATGGGGTAGTACAGCCTTCAAACTGACTTTTGATGAGTCTATAAACAATCGCCACTCATGTGGCTGGTGTTGATGTCCAAGCCTCCATTACTGCACAAACATCATTACAAAAAACTACATGGCCTTCTTTAGAGAAGTAGTCACTGAAATCACTATGGCGTCTACGATAAACGCATATCCTTGTATCTTTTTGGAGTAGATTCCAACCTTTGAGCCTGGAATTTAAAAGCTCAACTGACTGTTTAGACAAATTTAAATCCTGTATAAGATCATTAAGATCTTCTTGAGATAAAAAGTGAGGTTCTGATGAACTACTTGCTTCAAATGTAGGGTCACTTCTCTCGCTTTTTTCTGTCTTCAGTATGAACAGGGTCGGAGTCGGAGTTATCACTTAAGGTCATGAAATCTGGAAACTTTGGTACAGGATACTCTTCACTATGTGGCACAGATCTAATTGCAGATGCCAAATTGGGGTACTTAACTGTATATTTTGTTTTGGACGTAATTCCTTTAATATTAGTTAAGCAGAAATATGAATCAGTTAAATGATCCTTCTGTTCCCTCCAAATCATAGGGATTGAAAACGGCATATGATGAGTATTATTTTTCCAACCAGTGAGAAGCCTAACACATGATACACAGCATAAATTTGGGGCCCAGTCTTCATCAAAATCACCGCTTTACACCCAAAATAAAGCCCATAACATTTTTTCACAAGCGGTGTAAAATTTCGCCTCTGAGACTAGAAGG
Organism: Pachyrhynchus sulphureomaculatus; assembly: GCA_019049505.1. Lineage (NCBI taxonomy): Eukaryota > Metazoa > Arthropoda > Insecta > Coleoptera > Curculionidae > Pachyrhynchus > Pachyrhynchus sulphureomaculatus. Next base: position 169,882,609 of record CM032456.1, read on the forward strand.
TCAGTTCACCACACACGTAGCAGAAATTGTTTGGTTGATTTACACACTTTCTTGGCATAAAAAAAAAACTTACAAATAAAAACAATAAACAGCACAAAAATAAGTAGGTAAACGTGTTACCAGACTCACTACAATTACAATACTGGCTACTGGCCCTCTGCTTGCTAAAAAAGTGCCATATTTGCACAAGATAGGACAGGTTTGAACATCATTAAGTCTGGACAGAGTTAAAACATGTTTCAACATGAATAAGTCTGCCTGGTGCCAAATTATTCTGAATACAAATTCCCACTTCTATATTTACAACAATTATAACAATGAAATCCTAATAAAGAGAAGTATATTACACAAAAATGACTGTCACAAGAAAACTATGCCTGATGAAGAAATCTGATAACATATTTGAATTCAGCATAAAAAACTGAACTGAGGTCTCTATTCCGTTTCCTTGTGAAAAAAATCATGTTGACCAGTGTAATAAAAAGTATACATGAAAAGACAACATCAACTGTCAAATTACATAAAAACACAGATACAATTAAGATTTGCAGAGGAATTAGGCAAGGAGACACTATTTCACCAAAATTATTGAATTCAGCGCTAAAAGAGGTATTTAAACATCTAAAATAGCAAGACAAGGGTATAGGAATAAACAGCAGCAGACTTGAGATTCGCTGACGATATTATCAACATAGCAGAAAATCCAGAAGACTTTCAACATATGTCAAGGGAATTAGAAGAGGAAATTAAATAAAGTAGACCTGAAAATGAATATGAAAAAGACCGAAATCATGTGTAACGAGGACCCACACATAATAGTTAATAACTTCCACCTTTGAAAACGTTAAATAATACATTTACCTGGACCACCATACACATCTAGGAAGACAAAAACTAACTAAGTGCAATATACAGAAGGAAAAGGCTTGCATGGTTTGCATTCAGAGAATCATCATGTATTCTTAAAAATAAGAAGATTGCCTTAAAACTTAAACCAAGAGTGTTCTACCAATGTATTTCTCCCAGTGCTTATGTACGGATGACAGACTTGGACAAAACAAACAATAGAAAATAGTTTTTACACAAAGGGATATGGAAAGGCAAATGATTGACATATCTCGGGAAGATGGACGAACAACACGAACGAAAGATGCAGTTGAAACAATCACCACTCTGAAAATATCATTCCTTCACTGGAGAAAGAAAAAAAAAAATACTGGGAAAAGAAAAAGGGGACGCCCACCAACACGTTAGAAAAATAACTTGAAACTGACTGGGGGGCTGAACTGAACGAGAAAGCACAGATAGAAACAGATGGGATACCATGAGGGAGGCCGATGTTCATAAATAAACGGTCGATATGGACGTTTGAGATTGAGATATAGAAGAGTAGGGATGCTCAGTGATGTCTATATGCACGGGAATATGTACAAAAATGCTTAATTATATACCCAATACGTTCTGGAGTACATAAAAATACCCTTATCACGTACACAATGTACAGGGTAATATTTTTTGACGTTGCTCCCTTTTTGTCTGTGACCTCTTTTCTGGCACGCCGCTGACTTTTTTTTTAATTAGCAACTTTTTATTTCATGTATATTTTTACTTCCCTTTCCAAACACAACTATTGTATTCGTGAACAAATTACCATCATTGTATTTATTCATGTGTCATGGTCCATAGATTAAGAAAAACAATTTCTCATTTTTGTCGGTCTGCTGGTCTGTTCGCCTGATAATTTTCGAAATACATGAGATATCAGTTTAAATTCAGTACGCATATAATACCTGAAGTAGATGAATAATAAAAAAAACTTGTTTCTGCTAAAGTCAGTACGTTATACGTTGTATACGATATTTTTTTATGTGCCTAGCACACGTGCTGCAAGGAAATCCCTAAAGAGCTACAGAAGCAACATGTGTGAGGAAAAAGCGATTCACGTTGATCTTGAATCTCTGTAAATTGTACTGGATTAGAAACACAGTCCTGGGCAAATTATTCCAAAGGGATGAGGTTATATATACACAGTGCCATTCATAAAGTTTACACCATGTGGGAAACATTTTTATTATAAGAGTTTTTGAAAATTTAACATCGAAATGTGTTAGTGCATGTTTTATGTTTAGGATTACACCCAAATTAGGTCATGACGTCACATGCCTTGCTTGTCAAATTTGACACTGAAATTTTAAAATGAGAAAAATCGTATTTTTATTGAAAATATCGAAAAAAGATATAAAGAAAAAATAATTATATTGCAGTGTTACAATTATGTACTACCACCATCTGACTGCACCAGGGAGGTTTCCGATGTTATCTTAGCTGGTATGGAAGCTTACATTCCATTTTCGAAGAAATGTCCTTCTAACGGCAAGCCTTGGTTTGACCGAAAATGCAAAGAAGCTGTTGCTTCTAAACATCTTGCCTACCGACAATGGCGTGAAAATCCTAATACGATAAATCGTAACACCTTTATTCGTGCCCGGAACAGATGTAAAGAAATTATCGACGAAACCAAGGAGGCACACAATCAGCGAATTAGAAACAAACTTCTCGCTTGTCCCAACAATTCCAGGTCCTTTTGGTCAGTCGCTAAGGCAGTTGGTCAGAATTTCACCACCACTCACACGGCCAGATAGTTCTGTTCCAACGACACCTGTTGAGAAAGCAAACTTGTTGGTCGAACTGTTTGCTTATCATTCTACTGCCGATTTTAATGAAGCTAGACACCAAAAAAGCACAGCACTTCGGAGAATCTCGAGCGGTTGCTCTTGATATATCCAAGGCATTCGACCGTGTTTGGCACGATGGACTGTTGGCTAAGCTACGCTCTTATGTTATGTCTGAAAAGTTCTGTTTGTGGCTCTCATATGTCCTCAGAGAGCGTTCTTTACGAGTCGCAGTCGACGGATTTCTTTCTAATACCTTTACTGTTAACGCTGGTGTGCCCCAAGGCTCCATACTGTCTCCTACTCTCTTTCTAATTTACAATAACGATCTGCTGGAAAAGACCGGGAATCCAATCTACAGCTTTGCAGATGACAGTGCGCTTATCTCTTCATTCATTTTGAACGCTCGGACATCGGCTGCTCAGGCGAATGTCCGCAGACAGCAGAAAGTCATTCAACTTAACAAAGACCTGGAAGAAATTCTATCTTGGGGTGACATTAACCAAGTGGAATTTAACGCTACAAAAACCCAGGCGGCAGTTTTTTTCTAAAAAAGTTAACGTTTCTGAACCCGACATAGTTATGTCGGGGCACTCCATTCCCCTAGCATCGTCGCTCAATTTGTTGGGCGTTAGTTTGGGAGCAAATATGTCCTGGCATGATCATGTTGCAGGCATAGCAAGGAGAGCTTCTCAAAAGTTGGGATTATTATTTCGAACCAGAAAGCTTTACACTCCACAACAACTGTTAATTCTTTACAAAGCTCAAATTCGACCAACTATGGAATACTGCTCCCATGTTTGGGGCTCCGCTCCGAAACATACACTGCATTTGTTAGATTCTGTTCAGAGAAGGGCTGTTCGTCTGATTGAAGACCCAGAACTAACCGGCGGCCTTGATTCGCTGGAACATCGAAGAACGGTTGGCGACTTGAGTCTTTTCTACAAGTATCTTCCTGGAGAGTGTGCAAAGGATGTAGCCCGCTTAATTCCTCCCCGGTGCATGTTAGAAGTACACGTCGCGCTGATACTTCACATCCGTATGAGGTTCAACTTGTTACTCCTCGTACAACGCTTTTCAAGCAGTCTTTTATATGGAGAACATCATCCCTTTGGAATGGCTTACCCAGGACTGTATTTCCCACCAAGTACAATTTACAGCGATTCAAGAATAACGTGAATCGCTTTTTCCGCACACGTGCCGCTCCTGTAGCGCTTTAGGAACTTCCCTGCAGCACGTGTGCTAGACCCATAAAAAAAAAACAATGATTGAAAAGATTTGATGAAATTGACTATTTTTAATTATTTTCCCCTAAAATGACAATTAACTGTTTTTCCTCATAAATTATCTTATGTACTTATTTATTAGTTGATGTTTCACTAAATGTTAAGAAAAATAATAATTAGGCCTTAAAATTAAGCTTAAAAACGGGTTCTGTCAAAAAATCGTAGTTTTTAACAATGTAATCTTGGTGCAAAGCTGCATAATTTTTATGACAGCTCAACTTCTAAGGGCTAATGTAATAAATATTAATGTTATGTAATAAATTTGAGCAAATTTGTAGTTTTTTAAGTTTCTTAATTCAATGCACAAAATAGTTCTTTTATAAATTATATGGCGAACATTCGCGAGAAGCCCCTTCTTAATTTTATATACAGGTTTTTTTGGATTGTTCTAAATTTTCTCTTTTAATAAAAAATGCCAATTAAATTGACTAAGCAAGATAAAATAAAAACAGTTTTGACCGTGGGTGATAACTACAAAATTCAAAGAGAAGCTGCCGTCATTTTTAACCAACGACATCCGGAAACAGTTATAACGCATACAATAGTAGGAAGAATTCTTACCAACTTTAAAAATACTGGATGTGTGGAGAATAATTTTAAACGTCAACATGAACATTGGATTACTAATGAGGATGCTGAGTTTGCAGTTATGCAGAGAGTGATTGAAACGCCTAGAAGTTCAATTGCCAAAATATCGCACAATGTAGGTTTATCTTATAATTTAGTTCAAAGAGTGCTTAAGAAAAAAAGTTTGCCCACACTCTCAAAGAACAAGATTATGATAGGCGCATGTATTTTTCTTTCTGACTGCAAAGTAAAACTGAAGAGACCCATCATTTACAAAGTATATTTTGTTCAGTGATGAATGTACTTTTAATTCTAATGGTGTTGTCTCGTCGCAAAATTGTAGATGGTGGGCGGATAGCAATCTAAATTTTACTATAGATACGAGAGATCAATATTCCTTTAAAACTAACGTTTGGTGCGGTGTTTTTAGTAACAGAATTATTGGCCCGTTTTTTTTTAGAGAAAATCTTACAGCCGCGAGGTACTTGCAATTTCTAAACAACGAACTTTCCAATGAACTGGAAGATTTTAGTTTAGAGGAAAATATACTTCCAACAAGATGAAGTACCTAGTCACAGCACCTTGGAAATTAGAAATTGGCTGGACGGAAACTTTTCTGGGAAGTGGATTGATAGGTTTTCCTATGAAGTACCTTGGCCGCCGCGGTCACCCGAGCTTACGTCCTGTGACTTTTTTTTGTGGGGGGGAGGGGGTATTTAAAAAATTTAGTTTATGCTCAGAGACCTTTTGAAAATATCGCACACTTAGAAGAAACTATCCGCCAGTCTGTAAATGAAATCAAGCCGGAGTTCTATGCGAATGTTCGTCATGAAATTTATAGCAGAACTATTATGTGCATTGAAAAGGAAGGAAGAAGCGTAGAAATTTAAGAACGTTTTTTTTATTTTAGTAAATAACATTAATAATTATAATTATAATAGTAATCCTTAAAAATTTAACATGTCAGAAATATTAAGCAGCTTTGCACCATATTGCATTGTTAAATTACAACTTTTTGAAAAAAATAAATTTTCAGTCTAATTTTAAGCCCTACTTAATTTTTTTTTCATAATAGTAAAAAACATTAACCACTAAAAAAGTATATAATATAATTTATAAGAAAAAACTTTCGATTATCATTTTCGGGGTACATAATTGAAAAAAGTGAATTTTGTCACATTTTTTTGAAAATTAGCATATGGACGTAAAACTAAAATACAATCTTTTTTTCTTTAAACTTTTTTCGATATTTTTTTTAAAAAATTCGTTTTTTTTTTTTCCCAGTTTTAAATTTTAAATGTTAAATTTGACAGACAAGGCTTGTGGCATCATGACCTAACACATTTCGAAGTTAAATTTTCAAAAACTCTTATAATAAAAATTTTTCCCATATGGTGCAAACTTTATGAATGGCACTGTATATATATATATATATATATATATGTATATATGTATATATATATATATATATATATATATATATATATATATATGTATATATGTATATATATATATATATATATATATATATATATATATATATATATATATATATATATATATATTATATATATATATATATTATATATATATATATATATATATATATATATATATATATATATATATATATATATATATATATATATATATATTATATATATATATATATATATATATATATATATATATATATATATATATTATATATATATATATATATATATATATATATATATATATATATATATATATATATATATAAACTGCTTGAAAAGGGTTGTACATGGAGTAAAAAACAATCTCATACAGATATATTACCGCGCGGTGTATTTGTAGCATGCGCCGCTCTGGGAGGAGCTGGCTTCGTCTATCGTACTCGTTCTATGAAAATACTTGTAGAATAAACTCAAGTCGCCAACCGTTCTGCGATGTTCCAAAAAATCAAGGTTGCTCGCCAGTTCCTGGTCTACAATCAGGCAAACAGCCCTCTTCTGAATATGATCCAACAAATGCAGTGTATGTTTGGGAGTAGAGTCCCAAACATGGGAGCAGTATTCCATCGTTGGTCGAATTTAAGCCTTGTACAGAATTAACAGTCGTATAATGTAAAGCTTTCTAGTTCGAAATACTATTCCCAGCTTTTGAAAAGCTCTCTTTACTATGCTTAAAACATGTTCAAGACACATTTGCTCCCAACTTAACGCCCAGCAAGCTGAATGAGGATGCTACAGGAATGGAGTGCCCCGACATAACTATGTCGGATTCAGCAACGTTAAAATTGCCGCCTGGATTTTTATAGTATTAAATTCTACTGGGTCACTGTCAATCGAAGATAGCATTTCTTCCAGGCTTTTGTTAAGTTGAACGACTTCCTTCTGTCTGCAGCTATTTGCGTGACTAGCATGTTTGAGCGTTCAAAGTGAATGTTGAGATAAGCGTACTGTCATCTGCAAAGCTGTAGATTGGATTCTTGGTCTTTTCCAGCAGATCGTTAATGTAAATGAAAAAGAAAGTAGGAGGCAGTATGGAGCAGTGGGTCACACAGGCGTTGATAGTGAAGGTGTTAGAAAGAAACCCATCGATTGCCACTCGTAAAGAACGCTCTTTGGGGAAACTTGGAAGCCATAAACAGAACTTTTCAGACATACCAGAAGCGCGTAGCCAACAATTCATCGTACCAAGCAAGGTCGAATGGCTTGGATATATCAAGAGCAACCGCTCGAGATTCTCCACTGTGTTCAATTACGTTGTTCCAAACATGTGTTACATAAGTTAGAAAATCTCGGATCTATGTTTACGAAAGTCAAATTGATGGGCGCTAATAATATTGAATCCTTCAAAATATTTTATAAGATGCTGACTGATAGCCTTTTCCATGACTTTCGATATTATTGAAAGTAGCGCGACTGATTGGTAGTTGTTTGGCAAGGTCTTCTTGCCTTTTTTGGGTATCGGCTGAACTGTGGCGCATTCCAGGAGGATAGATATGTGGGGTTTAATGGGTGTGATAGTTTCATCTATAGTTTAAAGACGTTCTCATGTATGAAAACCTTACCGAAGTGGGCTAAGATTTTAGTCTTTAAAAATAAAATGTGCGCAGTTAAGATTTATTCTTAAACTTTTTTATAAAATTCACTTAAATATTCGTCATAAAATGACATTCAAATCAAATCGGGTAACAAAACTAGTCAATGCATTTAAAAAATTTGGAACATAACTTTGCACAATTCAAAAAGTTTTAAAACTTAACTCTAGAAAATTAGTTCTAGTGAAGTGATAATAACGTAATAGGGGGTTATTAATAGGATAATCAAGCATAAACTATTCGCCAACAATTTATATTTGTTTATAATTAAAATGATTGTGTGTTTGCGTCAACTAACGGTGAATGCTTGGAAATAGAGGTGGGATATCAGAATAGTGACATCAGTCATAATGCAACTTAAGATAAACCTTTCTTGGGAAATATTTTAAGTTAAAATGTGCGTTAAAGGTTTATTTAAAGAATAAAAATTGCAATTCATCAACTGTATGACGTATTTTCGCAACCTGTAATCTATATGTTGTTGATTGTCTTGTTCTATTTATTTGAAATAAAAACAGGCTAGCTTAGCGTCGAAGCTAATCGAATAATTGTTTAGACGTTAATTCGGCAGCAAATTTGTCTTATCATGATCATATTATAGTCATGGCAAGGAAACCTTCCGAGAAGCTCAGAATATTTTATACTGGAGTATTTCAAAACAGCATTTAATGTAACGCATAACCTAAATTCGACTATCCTGTTCACAGCGCTACTCCTAAACATCCTCTCTATTTGTTAGACTCTATCTTGAAGAGAACTATTGGCCTGAATGTGAGCCTGGAACTCACAAGGTTACTATTTCCTTAACAAGTCAGGATTAGTTTAGACCAGAGGTTCCCAAACTTTTTTTTCTCGTATAGACCACTTTCAAAATTTTACTGGTTTCGGTGGACCCCCTGCTGCTACATTTCTACCATATTCCCAAACTCGTCAAAAAATGTGAAGATTAGATCTAAAGATGGAAATTTGCGTCGTGGCTGAGTTCCAACCCTAAATTCGGAGAGGTAAAAATAAAAAGAAAAATAATATATCTTCTTGTGTTCTATTTATTAAAATAATATGATTAAAGACTTAATATAATTAAAATTAAACATTAATAACGTACCGTAACTTCAACAATGCAAATCAACAATTAAAAAAAAATAGTCATAATTTTAATGGGAGGGATGTACTTGATGGATTGACAGCAAATTATCAATATTTGGCTTCAGTTTTGTAAGGAATAACCGCAAATCTCCCCGTTCTGTGATGTTCAATCTGCTCCTTTTTTTTTTGTTAATAGGTTTGTAACGACACTAAAACTTTTTTCGACAAGGTATGACGAGGGAAACGCTATCAAAAGTTTTCTCGCAATTTCCCACAGCCCAGAATATTTTTCGGGTATTTCTGCCTGCAGCCAAAATGTTTGATAGCCTTTTTTAAATTTCACCTTCAGCTCCTCATTGGTGCTAAGCTCGAGTAGCTCCTCTTGTAATACCACATTCACCACTTCCGTTTCATCAAATGGATTTATGATCCATGGTGGTATTTCCATCGTCAGAATATCTTCAAATCTATTTTTGAAGTCATCATGCAGGGCATTTAAATGTTGAACGTATGTCTGAATATCCTCATCAAGACATTCTGCCTGTGACAAGTTTGGAAACTGGGAGAATTCGCGCCGACTAATATTTTGCTTCATAAATTTCAATTTTCCAAGAAAAGCCGAAATTACACCCTTTGTTTTTATTAAATTTAGACTGTCCCCTTGTAACTGCAAGTTAATGTCATTAAATTTTTTGAACAAATCTGTCAAATACGCGATGTCTGCTTTCAATTTGATCAGGTTTTCTTTTAAATCTGAATCTTTACTTTCCAGAAACTCTAAAACTGATTCAAAAAGTGAGTAAAATCTTGTTAAACATGCACCTTTCGACAACCAGCGTACTTCAGTATGTAAGAGCAATCGTTGGAAGTCTTCATCATTTTCGTCGCACAATTGTGCAAATAAACGGGTATTCAACGCATTGCTTCTTATTTTGTTAACTGCTTTAATCACAAATTGAAGCGATTGGTGCAATCTATCACTCAAATTTTTCGCTACCAGGTGTTGTCGGTGGATGACACAGTGAATTGCAGTTACTCCTGGTATAATTCTTTTAAGATGGCTTATAAACCCACGATATCGCCCGAAGATGGCAGGAGCCCCATCTGCTGCCACCGAAATAATGTTTTTAAATGGAATCGATTTTTCCTTAAAAAAATCACTCAGGACATTAAATATTGATTCGCCTTTAGTGTCCGTCTCCAAAGTTTTCGCGAATAGCAGCTCTTCATGGATTTCTTCGTCCATAACAAATCGAACATATGCCAATAATAATGCTTCATTACCAGGTAAAGTTGACTCGTCCAGTTGAATAGAAAAATGAGTTGTTTGCAGATAAGTACACAAGAAGCTTTCAATATCAGAACTCATTTCATTTCAATACGTCTTTGTACAGTGTTGTTACTCAAAGAAATTCTTTTGAGTACGTCAAATGGAGGTTTGTGCAGAACAGTTTTTAAAACCTCTTCAACAGTGGGTAAAATTAACTGTTCTCCGACGGTGTGGTTTTCCAGGTGTCGCTATAAGCAATGAGATATTGTAAGATGCCCGCAAGCCATCATCGTTACTTTGAGACGATGAAGCGAACATACTGTGCACCTACCTATTTTATCAAGATGACACCTTCTTAGATGATCTTCGAGCTACGATGGTTTCATAGAGTCAATGCTCAAAACTTTGTTGCATAAAAGGCATATGGGCAATCGTTTGTCTGCCTTTGATGGAAAAAAAACCAAATTTCAAATAATCAACACTGTACTGTCGACATTTCTTCTTAGATTCAGCCTTGTTTCGTATCAGTTACCTACCTGTAAAGAAAAAAATGTTTGTTTTAGTAATCATAAGGCGTCTTTAACAGGATATGGCTATTTTAACAGAACAAAATAGGATTAATTAATTATTGCAATGAAAAAACCAAAATGCCGGCGGCAAAACTGATTTTAATTATTAAAAGCAATAAACTGCTAAGACCCATATAGAGGTTTTCACAAAACGGCTGAACCTATTTTAATGTAATATAAAGTATTTTTTGATTAATTATATTTTGATACATTTCTGTAAATTCGAGAGAAAATACTTTTAAAGAATATTTTGACATCAAAACTCCGCGATTTTAATGATTTATTTATTACTTTGATGTACGTTACGAGTGGTACATAAAGACACGTACAATTTATGAAAATATTTTTAGTCATTTAGCATTAGCAACTACGAGGGCACTGAAATATGTACAAACATGCAGGTCAATCATATATCTCTCCTTTAGTGAATCACCACAGTCGGGTAAATAAATAATTTTATAATAAAAAGTACTAAAAGTTCAATCTTTCTCGGCTTTCTGTTCTTTTATAGAAGTATCGAATAATGGCCCTGTTCAGTATTTAATTTTTATTACGTACCTACTACATGCAAACATAACAAATATAATATTATTACAATATAAAATAAAAGTATGAATAACAGATAGGCAGGTACTTACTTTTTTCCGGCACTGGCAAACACTGACATCGATTCACTCACACTTTTTTTTTCAAAATTCCGGAAACAAATGAGTAACCTTTGTCCTTGGCATTCGTATTTATATTGGTAAAGAATCAAACAAGTTCATGCAAGATTGCAAGCACAGCACAAGTCGTATTTCGTCTCTTTGCACGTCTGAACGGGTTGCGTTGCGGGCGGGCGGGCGGCGCTTTGCAAGTCTCGACGCGCGTTGTACTGAATATCGAATATGGAAGTTTTTACAAGTAACAGTCGCTGACCTTCTTAAAATACACTACTCAAAAAAAAAATAAGGGAGGTTTTAAAACAAGGAAATTAATGCTAAATAAACAGGCTATCTGATCCATATGCCGGTCTAACTGAAAAATTTTTTTTCAAGCCCGTGGACCAAAAAAAAAACAAAATATTTGCAATATTATTTTTTCGCGCTATCTGTTAGGATTGCATGAGAACCGTAGCTCCTAAAAATTTTAGCCAAAAAATCTGAAAATTAGAATCTTAAAGCTTCAAATTGTTTTTTTTTAAAGTTTCAATACGACCATTTTTCACCGAAATACGGCCTGTCAAAAATCACCGAAAAATGTGGAATTTTTTTTTTGCTCCCTTAATTTTTTTGAGTAGTGTATTATCTGCCTACTTTGATAGGTAAAGCCCAGCCAACATTTTTGTTCTTTACTACCGAGACCAGATAAATTTTCGTGGACCCTCACTTACAACTTGTGAACCCCCATTTTTTTTTTCACGCCAACGTAGACCCCCATCGAGTCTCTCGTGGACCCCTGGGGGTCCACCTGAACCACTTTGGGAATCACTGGTTTAGACTAAATAGCTTTAATAAAGAATAACTATGACAGAAAAGACAAAAGAAATAAAAGTTAATGAGGTGTCCATCAATATTATAGAATATGCGTAATTCTAGTGGCAAATATGATTAATAAATTAACCGTATCGCGTGTTAATTGCAAAAGCAATACAAATGAGCATGTCTATGTAAGCAACTATCCTAGGGAAAAAGTGGACCGGTACAAATATCTAGGAACGATTATAATAAAAAAAACAAAGACTGTTCTGAGAAAATAAAAACTAGGTTAATATAAGCCTAAACTACTTTTATGAAGATAGAACGAGTAATTTGTATCACTGATATCAGTCTAGGACGGAAGTTAAAGTTAGTGAGAAGGAGGAGAAGTACCACTTGCTGAAGCTAAAAATGAAGAAAAAAATTCGGAAAAAGAATCTTCTACGAATACTTTCATGGGAAATGCTTTACTGATGTGGCCAGCCGGCTTCTTTCTCTCCCAGGGCTGCGTATGCTAGGAATACACTACATGCTAATATAGCACATCCGCTAGAGATTCAACTTGTCACTCCTTGTACTTCGTCGTCTTCAAGAATTCTTTTATATGGATAACCAAATAACATTGAAATCAACTAGCTAAGACCATATTTTCTACCGAGTACAACTTGTAGCCATTCCAGACTAATATGAATAGCTCCTTCTATATACGCGCTGTTCCTGTGGCCAGTTAAAGATTTTCCTGAAGGGGTGGACTCAATCCTGCACTTTATTTTGAAATATGCGGCAACAACTTTAACAATAATACTTTCAGACGAATACTGTAAATTTCAGAAAAAACCAGAAAAAATCTGTTTAATTGGGATCCAGCTCTTCTAATGAGCCACAGAACAAATTCTACATGACTAAGACCAGTAAAAAAACTTCCACCTCACAATACTACCTATTTCCGTTACATTGGTTGTTTCGTGGTCCTGTAATTAGAAATATAAAATATGAAAATAAACCGTAATTTACTAAGCAAGTATATCTTATGAATGGCTAACAAACAAAGTAGCTGACCGTAACAGGTATGGGGAAGAGTGGGTAGAGATGAATCATTTTTTACTTACGAGTCAAAAGCACAGTAAACATAAAACACAGTAGCCGCTCAAAATTTTTAGGTCCTGTTTTTTATCACGCATGCTTTCCCTATCATACCAACAAGCTGGCTGCCAGCGCGGTTACGGGTTGTGTTTACATCTGGGTTTCAAAGAGAATCTTTTATAACGTGCTCCGAAATTAATTATTCATTTTCCAATAAGTAAATGACTCGTTTGACGTTATAACTGAAAGTAATTATAAAAAAAGATGTCAAGAGGAAGTTTTTATCGTACGGTTAGTGCTTGTAAAAATATATGTGGTATCTCCAAAGGTGTTAGGTTTTTTAGATTTGCCAAAGATCCCAAAAAGTAATTTCTTCATAATTCTCTATTTCTATTATGCAATATATTATATAAAGATTATGATAATTGTGTTTTCATATTAGAGATGCATTTTATTTGTAAAACAGTTGATGTTTTATTATTGTTAAAAATTGCTAATATTAAGTTCGAGGTCGTATCGATTATTGACTTCGTTTATTTTTGTCATAAGATGTTGTAGGCCCTTTAAGTTATCAGCCATAACCGCCGTATCGTCAGCATAACGAATGTTATTTATTCGCTCCTCATTAAGCAGTATTCTTTCATCAACCTCCTCCAGTGCCTTTGCTCAGAGTATCTATCACACAATAGTGGGGACAAAATACAACCCTGCCTACTCCACGTTCAATCGATATTGCTTCTGAGCGCTCCCCCTCTGCTTTAATAAATGCCATCTGGTTCCAGCAGAGGTTGCCAATAATCCGCAGATCCTTTCCATCTAGTCCAAGATCTTTCAGAATTTCGACCATTTTGTGATATTGGACTCTATCAAAGGCCTTTTGGTAGTCGATCAGGCACAAATATACATCAGAGTTGACATCTCTACATCACTGAATCAAAACCTGCATAGAAAACAAGGCCTCTCTGGTTCCCATGGCATCACGAAACTCGAATTGTGTAGCTAACATGTTTTCTTCACACAACTTGTATATTCTTCCGTGAATGATTTTCAGAAATGTTTTTAAAAGATGGCTTATTGTTCGATATTTTTTTCCGCATTTTTTAGCGCCTGCAATTTTTGGGATCGTTATAAACTCAGACTTTAACCAGTTTTCTGGGATTCTGCCTAAATCATAAATTTTATTGTAGATCACCGTAAGCCACTTAATCCCATCCTCATCTAAGAGCTTAAGAAACTCCCAGTGGAATTCATCGGAACAGGAGGCTTTACCATTTTTTAGTTGATTTATTGCAATGCGCACTTCATGGTAATACAGGGCCCAAACAAGTCTATTGAGCGTTGTAGCTGATCTGGTCTTGCATCAGAAAATAACTCTGTAATATAGTTTTGCCATATCTTCAGTTTCTCTTCCTTATCGATAACGTTTCCTTGATGATCTATTAAACGTCCATTTGATTTCGTTCTCCGTTCACCAGTTAAATCTTTGATTTTTCGATAGATATTAAAGCTATCATACTTTCCCTGCAACTCCTGTATCTCTTTACCATTCCACCTATCTTTAGCTGTTCGAATTTCTTTTTGTATTTGTGTGTGTAGTCTGCTAGATTCTCTTTTGTTACCTCTGTTTTTGTGTAACCGTCTTTCCTCCATTAGTCTTAGAATATCATCTGTCATCTATTCCTTCCTTTTATGTGTTTGTTCCATAGTTAGATACTTAGTCACTAGTCCCCTTGTTATTTCATTTAACTTTTCTGTTTCAGATATATATATATATATATATATATATATATATATATATATATATATATATATATATATATATATATATATATACATATTTATTACTATTGCAAAATATATGTAGACACTTTAAAGACAGTAAACATAAAACACAATAGCGATAGTCCAGGCATTTGAAATTGTTACACCTCAAAAGTAAACTAGAAAAATTTAAGATGACAGATTTCTTATTGGAAACTACATTGGTTGCCTAAAGAGCATCCTATAACAGGCTTGTTCTTCAACGAAATTTGGGATTACTATTACCACTGTTACATTTTTTCTGTGACCCATTCCTATCTACCTTCCTCTACTTAACCTGGACTAACGATCCAATTAGGTTACGGTCAGTGATATCATTTCAAATACACATAATCATCAGATCGAATTGTCTAAATATGACTTGTCTTTTTTATTTGCCTTATTTGGAAGTTCTTTAAGCCCGTAAATGCAACCACTACATAAGTAAGTCATACTTAGAGAGGGGCGGAGGAATATCCGCACCCCGTTGCCGTAGACCGAGAAAAAAAGGCCTAAGTGAGGATTTCTTAAATTTGTTTTAGGAAAGGCTTTGAGAGAGAGAAAAAATCCTTCCTTCCACCGGTCATCGGTTTTTTTAAAGAAGTGAAAAATGCTTAAAGCTTGAAGAGTTCCATCAATGGGCTGTTTTTGAAAAATCGCCACCTCCTTATCGTCGATTTTTTTATGGTAAAAATAAGTGAAATTGGAAGAGAGGATTTCTTTCGAATCTCTCCGCCTCCTCCGGTGATATTTTTTTTATGAGAGTGTTCGAGAGTTCTCTACCCCGGCTACTAATTTTAATTTTACTGCAAAAATCACTCTTTTAATCCTTCTGCCCCCTCCTCTCCATGTACCCATGAATGTAGAAAACGACTCACCTTGGATCCATTGACTCCCCCGCTCTTAGAACTTCGTGATATCGCTGGACATAGTAAAAGTATTTTTTTTAAAGTCGTCTTTCGCTTACTCATTAGAATTAAATAGATAACCCTTTTATTCTTGGCTGCTATAATATAACAAATGTAAAAAGTAGTCGTAGGTAGGACGTAATAGGATGACTATCAAAAAATCCCGAAAAATACTTCCGGTATCAAGAAGCTTTCCTAATATATGACTTAAAAATAATATTGCTACAAACAACACCGCTACCCACCTATATGTTTTTGAAAAAAAAAAGAAATCCTTTCTATTATTGTAAAGCGATTACTGATTTTTAGTGTTAGTAAATAAATAATCTAATAATATACATATAAAATGCAACGTCTATCTGTCTGTCCGTTAGTGCGCTTATCACTGCAGAACCACTTATCCGATTTACGTACTTTTTTTTTTAAAACATACATATGTTCTCTGGCTAGGTTATAGGCTATATTTTATTACATTAGGTAACATAAGGAATAAGCAGTGACGATAATAGTGAATCAAGTCGGAAAAGAGTTTGCCGCTAGCGCGTTCTCTTGCAATATACTGCCTAAACCATTAAATATGGTACAATATCATGTAACAAAGAATATTTATATTATATATAAAATGAAACGTCTCTCTGTCTGTCTGTCCGTCTGTCTGTCCGTTAGTGCGCTTATCACTCGAGAACCACTTATCCGATTTACCTGTTTTTTTTTTAGTTTATACATTTATTCTCTGGACAGGTTATCTATAATCTTCTATAATATATATATAAAAAATGCAACGTGTCTCTGTCTGTCTGTATGTCCGTTAGTGCGCTTATCACTGGATAACCACTTATCCGATTTACGTGCTTTTTTTAAAACATACATTTGTTCTCTAGCCAGGTTATCTATAATAATAATAATAATGATCTCTATAATATATATAACACGCAACGTCTCTCTGTCTATCTGTCTGTCCGTTAGTGTGCTTATCATTCGAGAACCACTTATCCGATTTACGTGTTTTTTTTTTAAATTCTTAACGTAATATTTATCAAAAAAAAATTTATAATATATAAAAAGCAACGTTTCTCTATCTGTCTATCTGTCCATTCGTTAGTGCGCTTAGCACTCAAGAACCACTTATCCGATTTACGATTTTTTTTTATAAAATACATATATTCTCTGGCCAGGTTATAGGATATATTTTATTACGTTAGGTAACATAAGGCATAAGCAGTAACGATAATAGTGAATCCACGCGAGCTAAGCCGCGAGCACGGCTAGTCTACTATATTAGGTACATATATGGCGACCATTTATTCTACTGGTTAGAAAGATTTAGTTACGTAGAAGTAAAAATAAATAACCGGTCAAGTGCAATGTGGACTTGCGCAATTAGTGTTCCGTACGTTGATTGCTTTTAAAATAAAAAATTTTGTTACAGAGGTATAAAATTATCAGTGACTTCACACACCCCAAATGAGTTTTCAACAAAGTTTATTTCCGATCTTTACTGAAAGCTGAATTTTTATTTTTTTTATATACCAGATAAATTATTAAAGGTAACGCACTCGTGATAATTTTCATTCAATCTACACCATGTGGAGAATATTCCAGAATTTTTTCCAAATTTTTTGATCAGTGGGGGGACAGCGATTTTTCGCGATTTTTTAAAAATAACACAAAGAAAAGTGTACGCAAGTATTATATAAATACGAGGCTGGTTTGAAAAGTCCGTGCAAAGTCCGAGAGATGGCACCACCGGCGAGTATCGAGGTCATGTTTAGTTAGTAGCATCTCTTGAATGAACGCACACCAAGTTTCAGCCATATTGGTCTATTTCTTTGTGTTTGGCATTCGTGTGAATCAAGGAAGTCTAGTGATTTTCAAGAAATGGACGAAAAAGAATTTCGTGTGGTGATTAAACATTACTTTATGAAAGGCAAAACGCCTCAGGAGACTAAAGAGAAGCTTGATAAACATTATGGTGACTCTGCACCTTCGATTAGAACAGTTTATAAGTGGTTTCAAAATTTTCGGACTGGCCATATGGGCACAAGTGACGCTGAACGTTCTGGACGGCCTGTGGAGGTTACGACCCATTGATCAAATCCATGATATGGTGATGGATGACAGAAGAGTTAAGGTGCGTGAGATTGCTAGTGCTGTGGGCATCTCGACTGAACGGGTACATAATATTTTGCATAAACATTTGGACATGAGAAAGCTATCCGCAAGATGGGTGCCGCGATTGCTCACGTTTGACCAAAAACGGAAACGTGTTAAGTGTTGCAATGATGGTTTGCAGCTGTTCCAGAAGAATCCGGAGGACTTTAAGCGTCGTTTCGTCACTGTGGATGAAACATGGATACATTACTATACTCCTGAGACCAAACAACAATCTAAACAATGGGTTACCAAGGGGGAATCTGCACCAAAAAAGGCGAAGACCGTTCCTTCGGCCGGAAAGGTTATGGCGACTGTCTTTTGGGATTCGCAAGGGATAATCCTCATCGACTATCTGGAAATCCAGACTTGGCTCCCTCGGACTACTATTTGTTCCCCAATTTGAAGAAATGGCTGGCGGGACAAAGATTTTATTCAAACGAGGAGGTGATTGCAGACACTAATGGATATTTTGCAGACTTGGACAAATCCTATTATTCGGAAGGGATCAACAAACTAGAACATCGTTGGACGAAGTGTATAAGCCTAAAAGAAGACTATGTCGAAAAATAAAAAAGGTTTACCCCAAACACATAACTAGTTTTTATTTTTGCACGGACTTTTCAAACCAGCCTCGTATATATATATATATATATATATATATATATATATATATATATATATATATATATATATATATATATATTTGAGTTCGTGTTTTTACAACCTTTCATTTGACACCCCACTCCATGACCTGGTAAAAAAAAATAATTTCACTTCCGATTTCACCCCCCAAAACTAACCCCTTAAGTCAAAATTTAACTTTCAAAACTACACGGCTCTAATGAGGCCATCAATTCCTATATTAGCACCAAATTTCAAGTTTCTACGTCAAATAGTTTCAAAGAAAATCGGGTGTGACAGACGGACAGACACCGAACTGACTTTGTAAGTGTTCCGTATGGAACACTAAAAATATACTTTTATATTATTACAAGTTTTATTAGTATAGCGTATATATCTACTATACTATGTAATTTCGAACATGTAACAAATATAAATGCAAATTAGTGTTCCGTAGGGTGATTGCTTTTAAAATAAAATAAAATTCTTACATAGGGTGAGTTAATTAGGTCCCCGACATGTATATATCTTAAGATCCAATATGGATTCTCATGCTTTTTCTTAGTCAATAATGTATAATAGTTATAGCATCTTAGCTACCTAATAGCCAAGAAATTAATCTAGCTCAATATAGAATATAGTAATAAAAGTGTAAAACAAATATTTAATACCTAAATATTTGTTTAATTATAAAAAAATAAAATAAAATTCTTTTATCTCGGTAGAGGAGCGACACGCAAGCGATAATGTACTGAAAAGTAACAAAACTTCCACTATATTGTCAAGGAACATAGTTACCATAGTTTTTTTTATACCAGATAAACTATCAAACGTGATAATTTTCGCTCAATCTACACTTTATGAATAATATTCCAGAATTTTTTTGATCAGTATGTTTCGAGAAAGGGGGGGACAACGATTTTTGACCATTTTTTAAAAATAATACAAAGAAAAGTGTGCCTAAGTATTATATCATAACATATATATTTTTGAACTCGTGTTTTCACAAGCTTTCATTCGATGACCTGGTAATTTTTTTTTATACTTCCAATTTCACTCCCCCCCCCCAGAACTAACCCCTTAAGTCAACATATAACTTTTAAAACTATACGGCTCTGATTGGATCATCAATTTCTATATGTGTGCCAAATTTCAACTTTCTATGTCAAATAGTGGGAGAAAATCGAATGGGGCAGATAGACCGACGGACAGACGGACACCGACATGATCCCATAGGTATTCCGTACGGAACACTAAAGATCATCCTTGTGGGTACTTGTATACTAGCATCCAAGGCTACAGTGATCCACGTACATGAATAAATATTAACTGAACAAAAGTCACCAGCATTATTTTTTTTGAGTCTCGCTCATATATATGACTAGGGTGTTCTAGAGCTAAAAATGCAACAGAACACATATTTAGAAATGTAAAATGATGATGTTATATTCAAGGTGAAGTGGATCTGCGTAAAGATGAAGCTATTTTTTAAAGAAACCGGGCATAAAGCTCAAGCTAGGTATATGGAAAGGAAAACACCGATTTACTAAAATCTTCCATCAGTTAGTGGCGTAGATTAAGAGGCAGCGGGGCGCTAAAGGTGAAACTACTTCTATAGGGAGGCGACAATCGGGAAGCTAAACCTCTTTATAAAAAAAATACCCTCTTGCATTGAAACTCTAAATGCTAAGAACCTTCTCAGCATAGCAAACTAAAGAGCGATGACCAGGATATGGGAAAAATTTTCATAAAAAGAACTCCTACCTACAATGGAACTCTAAAAACTTACATTCAATTTAAACGGCAATGTCCAGGGAGCGAAAAATTTTCACAGAAAAGAACCCCAAAAGGGTCCGTTTCTAAGGGGTGTATTTTCTAGATCCATAGAGGCGGGGCATCATACGCCTCCCTGACCACTCCTATTCACTCTAAAATTTTAAACTGAAATCAGCCTTTGTAACACATTTCACCGTGAGAATTTTTTCGAAATCTTACATCCCAGAGAATCCAGCGTTTTTGGAATATTATAGGAAAACCCATTTGAAGAGTATGTACATTCACAGTATATACATATATACGTATATACATATATACGTATATACATATATACGTATATACATATATACGTATATACATATATATATATATATATATATATATATATATATATATATATATATAATATATATATATATATATATATATATATATATATATATATATATATATATATATATATATATATATATATATATATATATATATATAGAGATATATATATAGAGATATATATATATATATATATATATATATATATATATATATATATATATATATATATATATATATATATATACATATATACATATATACATATATACATATATACATATATACATATATGCATATATACATATATACAAATATACATATATACATATATACATATATACATATATACATATATACATATATACATATATACATATATACATATATACCTATATACCTATATACCTATATACCTATATACCTATATACATATATACATATATACATACATACATATATATATATATATATATATATATATATATATATATATATATATATATATATATATATATATATATATACAGGGTGTCCTAGTATTGCGTCTACAAAGAGTTACTGTAGATTTCTGGGATAAAAATATAACCATTTAACCCAACTTGCCTTAGTCCAAAAATTCGTAATTTTTGGGCTACAGGATGTCAAAGTTATATTTTTCTTTTAGTTTTTCTTAAGTAGCTTGTGTATGCTTTTAAAATATCATAGCTTTTTTATAACACTCTGTATGATATTTTTAATTAAATACTCGTTTTTTTTCGCCTTCTCCTGTCTAAAAAAGGTCTCTTGGTAAATATTTTTTTATGGGTCTAGCACACGTGCTGCAGGGAAGCCCTAAAGCGCTACAGGAGTGACACGTGTGCGGAAAAGCGATTCACGTTGTTCTTGAATCGCTGTAAATTGTACTTGGTGGGAAACAGTCCTGGGAAAATTATTCCAAAGGGATGATGTTCACCATATAAAAGACTGCTTGAATAAGGTAGTACGAAGAGTAACAAGCTGAACCTCATACGAATGTGAAGTATTAGCGCGACGTGTATTTCTAACATGCACCGCTCTGGGAGGAATTAAGCGGGCTACATCCT
Organism: Pachyrhynchus sulphureomaculatus; assembly: GCA_019049505.1. Classification (NCBI taxonomy): domain Eukaryota; kingdom Metazoa; phylum Arthropoda; class Insecta; order Coleoptera; family Curculionidae; genus Pachyrhynchus; species Pachyrhynchus sulphureomaculatus. The sequence goes on from CM032456.1 coordinate 169,904,364, forward strand.
TCGAACACTTTCCATGAAAATACTTGTAGAATAGGCTCAAGTCGCCAACCGTTCTTCGATATTCCAACGAATCAAGGCCGCCAGTCAGTTCCGGGTCTCCAATCAGACGAACAGGTCTTCTCTAAATAGAATCCAACAAATGCAGTGTATGTTTGGGAGCGGAGCACCAAACATGGGAGCAGTACTCCATAGTTGGTCGAATTTGAGCTTTGTAAAGAATTAACAGTTGTTGTGGAGTGTAAAGCTTTCTGGTTCGAAATAATATTCCCAACTTTTGAAAAGCTCTCCTTGCTATCCCTGCGACATGTTCATGCCAGGACATATTTGCTCCCAAATTAACGCCCAACAAATTGAGTGAGGATGCTAGACGAATGGAGTGCCCCGACATAACTATGTCGGGTTCCGTGTTGCTCCGAGCAACAGTTTCTGAGATAATGGGATGTTTGTTTCCATTTTTTAAATCCATTCACCCCTCACTCAAGCTTAGGACAGGTCCAAAAGAATAGTCTTTGAAATTTGGAACATGTTTTAAAGGCAAACAGACTCATAACCATAATACATTTAAAGACCAACAACATTAAGAATGTAAAAACCAACTGGCCAAGGGCATAAAAGATTACCCACAAACTAATAAATTTATAATCAATAAATAAAAACATCCCACTATCTCAGAAACTGTTGCTCGGAGCAACATTTACCAAGAGAGCTTTTTTAGATAGGAGAAGGCAGAGAATACGAATATTTAATTAAAAATATCATACAAAGTGGTATAAAAAAGTTATGACAATTTAAAAGTATACATAGTGCAATTTACAACAAAACTGTGAGCTGATTTCGATTTCTCATCTCAGAAAACCCCTTAGCACCGAATTTTGTACAAATAGTATAATTATTAAGAAAGCTACTTAAGAAAAACTAAAATAAAAGTATAACTTTGACACCCTGTAACTCAAAAATTACGAATTTTTGGTCTAAGGTAAATTGAGTTAAATGGACATATGTTCCTGCGAACATGCAGGAAATGTTAGCCCATTCACGGATAACCATTTGAATATCATATAATATGATTTTAAGTTGTAAACCAACCACAAAAATACTTAAAGGTAAAGACACAACCACAAAAAAATTAAAAAAGGTTTCTCGGTGCCGATGAGATTCGAACGCACGATGTCACTATGCACCTTGCACTTCAGCAACTAAGCCCCAGCACAAGCGTCGTAACTTGGCTTGCTAGTCGGAAACCTGTTTCGTCACTTCCCCACCCCAGTCGCCTTTTCTAAGACGATTACGCCATAATGATAATTTAGGTTGATCTGAAAGATCTAAGAGAAATACAAAAAAAGAAAAATTATTGTTTACGTTTACAAAAAAAAATGAAAGTAAAAGTGGCTGTTTTTTTTTGCGCTATTATAAAATGAAACAATGGAAAATTCTATGTCGTAATTGTAATATATATATATATATATATATATATATATATATATATATATATATATATATATATATATATATATATATATATATATATATATATATATATATATATATATATATATATATATATATGTATATATATATATATATATATATATATATATATATATATATATATATATATATATATATATATATATATATATATATATATATATATATATATATATATATATATATATATATATATATATATATATATATATATATATATGTATATATATATATATATATATATATATATATATATATATATTATATATATGTATATATATATATATATATATATATATATATATATATATATATATATATATGTATATATATATATATATATATATATATATATATATATATGTATATATATATATATATATATATATATATATATATATATATATATATATATATATATATATATCTTTATTTTAGCTCTTGGCTAGTTGATAACAAACACACAATATACAAACTTATATGCTAAGTGTTAAGTTCTTAAATATAAAAACAATCTTTTTTTGAAAATACTTAAAGTGGGAGCATTCTTTACGTTACTCGGCAAATCATTATAATAACGCAAGGCGTCATAAAAAAGTGTTTTTTTTTGCAACCACGCTTTTCTCATTAATTCTATATTACAGTGATGACTATTTCTAATGTTATAACTATGGTAGTTACATCTTTTATTTAAAAATGATCTAAGATAATCTGGCTGCAGATCATTCTCAATCTTATATATTAAAATGTGATTAGCTCTCCTGATAAAATGACGTATGTCAAGCCCATTTAACGAATTTAACATATATTTAATGGGTGTGTACCTATCACAGTTCAAGAAAATTCGCATTGTTTTATTTTGTAATAGTAGCAATCTTAGCACATTCTCCCCAGTACATGCAATCAACAATGAACAGACATACGAGAAGTGCGGCAATATAATAGTGTTGTACAGCAGCTGTTTGGCCCATGGAGATAGGCACCCTGACACACGTCTAAAAAACCTATTTCCTTTCCTAATTTTTTACATATATAATCTACATGATTACTAAAACATAACTGTTGATCTAAGACTACCCCTAGGTATTTAATTTCATTAACAAACTGAATAATATCATCATTTAAGACTATAGCTAAATTTACATCAAAATATCTCTGACAATTAATTCTAGAACCAATCATCATACACTTGGTTTTCGAACTATTCAGCTTTAATCTATTTTCACATAGCCACTCTGATAGAATTCTTAATTCACGGTTTATAACAGCTGTTATTTAGTCAAAAATCTCTTTCAGCCACAGATATCAGTAGATTACTGTTAGAAAAGCATATATTTTTTTATGATTTTTATGTATATTCTCAATATATTTACATCAATATAAAAAATAAGTAACTAACTTTTACACATTCCTTGTATTTCAACTTCGGAACTAATCTTATGCTACGCCTATGTCTACTACGGTTGGAATTTCAATTTATACGATACATACCTAACCTCTCTGGGATTCATGCCTCATGCTTTTCGCCGGCAGTTCCGCAGCGGCAATTGCCGTTAAGTTGTCCTAATATTTCAGAATTTCAGTCATGTGCCATACAATACTAGAAAATAATTAGAGAAAATATTCAGTTAATAATTTTTAATATATTGCGATTTACCTTGGGTCATTGAATGTGTCGGTACAGTTTTTTCGAAACTTAAAAATAGTTAATACGCCCATTTTTTTCATGGTTCTTTAGGTCGGTTTCAGGGTTGTTTTTTTGTTTACAGTTCTTCTTTCAGTAGTGACTTAGATTTGTATCTGAAATAACGGGTACCATTTACAGGTGAGTCAGTCATTTTAAAACAATAGGCGGGAAAAATTAACATTTATTATTTTTGGTGAAGGCCTAACTAAATATGAAACAGCTAATAGATGACTCATGCTATATTAAAATGCATAATAATCGTGTGACATAATAGTTACTTAATCTAAGCAAGTTCTTAAGTTGTATAAGATAAATTGGCACTTTAATCACTTTAAAGGTTAAGGAGTTGTCTAGCAAAATCATATTAATCGAGTTTTGAAAACAAACAAGATAGATGTTAAATTAAAATTTATTTTTAGAAAAAATTTAAAATAAATGTCATCGCCCATTTTCATCTCCACAATCTTCTTCTTTAAAGAAAAGAAGATATTTATGTAACCCTGGTGTTCTGTTAACCTATGTAAATAACAAATGCACATTTTAATCACAATTAAATGTAATCAAAACGCCCTACAAGAATAATGATAATATAATTACTTTTTCAGTAATGTTCGAATATTTAGAATGAGTGCTAAGATTGTATCACATTGTATACAAAGGGATTAACATGTTTAATTATCTTAAAATAGTTTTGCCTTGGTTGGTCTCTCATGATCAACGATGATAAAAAATAACGTCATTGAAAAAGTTTTATATAATAGTTGATAAAATGCAAAAAAAAAAATTAAGAAATGCGTTGGGTAACTTTTATTCTATATAAGTACTAGGCAAAAAGTTAAAAAAACCAATACTCTTTTTGTCACGTAGAAAGAAACCTAACTTGGCTTCTTCTAAATTGACATTTAGTGCATTTTGAAACGTACAGCCTTGGCCACAAGTATTAGGCACCCTACAATTTACTTTATTTCTTGTGGTTCAGGGTAAAAAATTAAATTCGTATGTTTTGTAAAATCGTATATTGAGGTAAAATTATGAAATTAATATTTGGTGTGTCCGCCCTTAGCTTTAATTACAGCAGCAATTCTTTGGGGTATGCTGCGTACAAGACTCGTACATTCAGTTGTACTTATGGCATCCCACTCATCCATCAAAGCGCTTTTTAGCGCTGCTTTTGATATTATGCTATGCTCCCGTATCTTGCGCTTCAGAATACCCCAAAGATACTCGATAGGGTTTAGATCTGGAGACTGCGCCGGCCAATCCAACAAGACAATGTTAGTGTCTCTAAACCAGCGCATCGTAGTCGCTGATTTATGACAAGGTGCATTATCTTGCTGGAATTTGATGTCGTCTAAATTAGTGTCGCCAAAAATGCGCGTTAGCGAAGGCATCAGTACAGTTTTTAGTACATTTATGTACTTTTGGCTGTTCATTCGGCCTTCACAAACGAACATTTCGCCGACACCTTTAGCAGCCATGCAGCCCCAGATCATAATGCTGTCTCCTCCGTGTTTTACAGTAGGTACCACGCAATCTGGATGGTATTCCTCGTCGATACGCCGTCTCACGAATGTCACACCTGACGTTCCGAATAGCTGTAAGAATAGAAAAAATACTCAAAAAATTAGTTATTATTTTGACTAAAACGGATTAAATCAAGAGTAATTGTATGTAGTTATTTGTTAAAATAAATCATATAAAAACTTCCCTCAAAGTTGGATTCGTCGGACCATACAACATTAGACCAATCCTTTTCGCTAAAATGTTGGTGCTTCAGAGCCCCCTCTAAGCGTCTCTTCCTATTGGTTTCTGAAATCCAAGGCTTCTTTCTAGCTTTGCACCCTCTTAATCCAGCTTCTGTCAGTCTTCTTCTTGCCGTTCGAGAACTAATCGGCATCCCAATCTCTTCCGACAGAGTTGCAGCGAGCTCAGATGATGTTTTTTTTTTTTCGATTTTTAATAGACTCGCGGATGAGTTTTCTGTCCTGTCGCTCATTAGTCTTACGTTTTCTGTCCGTTCGCATTTTGTTGGCATGTGAGTCAGTCTCCACAAACCTTTTAATAGCACATTGGACTGCGCACCGAGAACATTTCACTAACTTGGCTATTTCTACTTGGGACTTGCCTTGTTCATGTAGGGTTTGAATTTTTATTCGTTTTTCGATACCAAGCTCACTTTTCTTAGGTATTTCTCAAATATAAGAATGTCCAGTTCACAAATAAAACACGCACGGAAGTTTCTTTACACTACTTGTAGTAAAAAAAAACTGATAAAACATTAAAAATATTTGTCAAAAAACCTCATTATCGCAATTTTGTGGGCCAGGTGTTTTATGGACCTGTAAAAGAGATTGTCTATTGTTTAAATTAGCTTTTGACAACGCCGCCTATAGTATTGTTAAAACAATTAGTCTTTTTTTTTAAATATTTTATGAGTGTCACGTGTTTATTAGGGGTGCCTAATACTTTTGGCCAAGGCTGTATCACTCTGTCACACCACTAAGTCGCTGGGAGTTGTGCCGTTTAAAAACCATCGCTGCCACGGGAAAGTTTTGAGTTAAGGACCACGGGCGTCCGGCTGGAACCTTTCCGGCTGCAGCGGTGGTTCTAAAGCGACAACTCCCAACGTTGGGGCGCTACTTAATGTAGCTACAGATTCGTCGGGGTATACGCACATTTAGTGCAGTTTGATACAGACCAAAAAAAAAATCATTCTTACAGCTGGAAAGTTTTTAAACGGCCATGTCAGTGGCCCGTGTGAAACGACACTGAAAGTGAAACAAACTAATTTCTGAACGCTTGCAGATCTTGTTGACCTATTAAAAAAGTAATGACCTGCCCAATATCTATAATATATATAGAATGCAACGTCTCTCTCTCTGTCTGTCTGTCCGTTAATGCGCTTATCACTGGAGAATCGCTTATCCAATTTACGTGCTTTTTTTTAAAACATACATATGTTCTCTGTCCAGATTATAGGCTATATTTTATTACGTTAGGTAACATAAGAAATAAGTAGTGACGATAATAATGAATCAAGTCGAGAAAAAGTTTGCCGCTGGCGCATTCTCTTGCAATACACTGCCTAAACCATTAAATATGGAACAATATCATGTAGCAAAGAATATCTATAATGTATATAAAATGAAATCTCTCTCTCTGTCTGTCTGTCTGTTAGTGTGCTTATCACTCGAGAACTACTTATCCGATTTACGTGTTTTTTTTTTAATTCATACATTTGTTCTCTGGCCAGGTTATCTATATATATATATATATATATATATATATATATATATATATATATATATATATATATATATATATATTTATATTTATATATATATATATATATATATATATATATATATATATATATATATTTATATATATATATATATATATATATATATATATATATATATATATATATATATATATATATATATATATATATATAACGCTGGCCCGAGAACACATGTATGAATTAAATCGGATAAGTGGTTCACGAGTCATAAGCGCACTAACGGACAGGTAGGCAGACAGACAGACAGATAGACAGGGAGACGTTGCAACTATATTATATATAAAACTAGCTGCTCCGCACGCGTGGACTTTATTCACTATTATCGTTACTGTTTATTCCTTATATTACCTAACGTAATAAAATGTATCCTATAACCTGGCTAGAGAACATATGTATGAATTAAAAAAAAACACGTAAATCGGATTAGTTCGCGAGTAATAAGCGCACTAAAGGACAGACAGGCAGACAGAGAGACGTTAGATTTTATATATATTTTATTCTTTGCTACATAATATTGTTCCATATTTAATGGTTTAGGCAGCGTATAGCAAGAGGATGCGCTAGCGGCAAACTTTTTCCGACGGAATTTTCTATTATCGTTAATGCTTCTTATGTTACCTAACGTAATAAAATATATCCTATAACCTGGACAGAGAACATATGTATGTTTAAAAAAAAAGCACGTAAATCGGATAAGTGGTTCTCAAGTGATAAGCGCACTAACGGACAGGTAGCCAGACAGACAAATAGACAGGGAGACGTTGCATTTTATATATATTATAGAAAATTATAGATAACCTAGCCAGAGAATAAATATATGAATTAAAAAAAAAAACGTAAATCGGATAAGTGGTTCTCGAGTGATAAGCACACTAACGGACAGACAGACAGACAGAGAGACGTTGCATTTTATATAGATTATAGATAATTCTTTGCTACATGATATTGTTCCATATTTAATGGTTTAGGCAGTGTATTGCAAAAGAACGCGCCAGCGGCAAACTTTTTTCGACTTGATTCACTCTTACCGTCACTGCTTATTCCTTATGTTACCTAACGTAATAAAATATATCCTGTAACCTGGACAGAGGACATATGTATGTTTAAAAAAAAAGCACGTAAATCGGATAAGTGGTTCGCCAGTGATAAACGCACTAACGGACAAACATACAGACAGACAGAGAGACGATTCATTTTATATATATATTATAGTCCCTGTCTATCTGTCTGTCTACTTGTCCGTTAGTGCGCTTATGACTCGAGAACCAGTTATCCGATTTACGTGTTTTTTTTTCAATTCATACATATGTTATCTGGCCAGGTTATAGGATATATTTTATTACGTTAGCTAATATAAGAAATGAGCAGTGACGATAAACGTGAATCAAGTCCACGCGAGCGAAGCCGCGGGCATAGCTGGTCTTCCTATAAAACCCAACTTTATAAAATAAAAAATCAAAATAATGTAACTAAAATTAAGCAATCACTTATTTAGAGTTACTGGCACCAAAGTTTAAAACAAGCTTCTCTCTAAAGAGATGGAATACATAATTAGTAAGAACACTTTTGGTCACCTAGCTCAAATCTCTTCTTCTCCTTCTTAACCGAAGTCCACTCCTGAACGTAGGTCTCTTCTAATCTCTTCCATGCTTCCACGTCTTTTGCCACCTTTAACCACTGCTTGCTAATACTCTTATATCATCAGTCCATCGTTTCTGTGGACATCCAACGCCTCTTTCTGTTTCTCTGGTCCATTCCGTGATCCTGTACACCAATCTGTCTCCGGATAATCCGCTCATCGCCACTTCATCTTTGTCGCCTCCAGAGTTATGTCAGTGACTTTGGTTTGCTTCCTTATCTGCTCGTTATTGATTCTATCCCTAAGGGAGATACCAAACATGCATTTTTCCATAGCTCTTTGTAAAGTTACGAGCTTTTTAATAAATGCTTTAGTGAGACACATCATTTCCAGTCCTTATGGGTTACAGGTAGAACACAGGTATTGTCGACTTTAGTTTTTAGGTTTATTGGTACTATAGTACTTTTAAGATATGTTCTAGTTTCCCAAAAGCTGCCCATGCCAGTCTTATTTACCTGGTAATTTCTTCATGCTGGTTCTCCTTTCCAATCTTAATAGTAAGCAGAAATACTCGTCGACGCGTTCTAAGGAATTATTTCCTATCTGTATGTTGGTACCTTCAGGGTTCATTAATTTAGTTTAGCTCGAATATTAAGTCAAAGTTAAGAGAATTAAAGAGTATAGTCTTAAAGTAACCGAAAGTGGCAGTGATAAGTATCATATGACAATAGTTAAAACTTACAAGAAACATCTGAAATATCATTATTGTCATTGTGATTAAATTCAGACCTTGTGCAAAAATGTTCCTTAAACGTTTGTAGTTCACCTGTTTTAATAAGTGTGAAACAAAATACCTGATCCGTAACGACAAGGTCAAATTTGGTTGTGTATAAACTGGGTAAACGCCATGAATTAGTACTGGAATATTGAACATAGTAAAGAATGTACTCCCATGGCAGCATTACCAATCATTGCGAAGCAAAATGAAATGTGTCTTTCTTAACAATTTCTTAACGAAATCATGACTACTTTTTAGTGTTCCGTACGGAACACTTATAAGATCACTTCGGTGTCCGTCCGTCCGTCCGTCTGTCGGTGACACTCGATTTTCTCCGAAACTATTTGATTAGAAAGTTGAAATTTGGTACTAATATAGGAATTGATGGTGTAGTTTTGAAAGTTAAATTTTCACTTAAGGAGTTAGTTTTGGGGGGTGAAATCGGAAGTGAAAATTTTTTTACTAAGTCATCGAGTAACACAAGTTCAAAAATATATACGAGGCTGGTTTGAAAAGTCCGTGCAAAGTCCGAGACATGGCATCACCGGCGCGTATCGAGGTCATGTTTAGTTAGTAGCATCTCTTGAATGAACGCACACCAAGTTTCAGCCATATTGGTCTATTTCTTTGTGTTTGGCATTCCTGTGAATCAAGGAAGTCGAGTGATTTTCAAGAAATGGACGAAAAAGAATTTCGTGTGGTGATTAAACATTACTTTATGAAAAGCAAAACGCCTCAGGAGACTAAAGAGAAGCTTGATAAACATTATGGTGACTCTGCACCTTCGATTAGAACAGTTTATAAGTGGTTTCAAAATTTTCGGACTGGCCATATGGGCACAAATGACGCTGAACGTTCTGGACGGCCTGTGGAGGTTACGACTCCAGAAATCATTGATCAAATCCATGATATGGTGATGGATGACAGAAGAGTTAAGGTGCGTGAGATTGCTAGTGCTGTGGGCAATATTTTGCATAAACATTTGGACATGAGAAAGCTATCCGCAAGATGGGTGCCGCGATTGCTCACGCTTGACCAAAAACGGAATCGTGTGAAGTGTTGCAAGGATGGTTTGCAGCTGTTCCAGAAGAATCCGGAGGACTTTAAGCGTCGTTTCGTCACCGTGGATGAAACATGGATACACTACTATACTCCTGAGACCAAACAACAATCTAAACAATGAGTTACCAAGGGGGAATCTGCACCAAAAAAGGCGAAGACCGTTCCTTTGGCCGGAAAGGTTATGGCGACTGTCTTTTGGGATTCGCAAGGGATAATCCTCATCGACTATCTGGAAAAGGGTAAAACTATTACAGGTGAATATTATTCATCGTTATTGGACCGTTTGAAAACCGAGCTGCAAGAAAAACGCCCGCGATTGTCCCACAAGAAAGTCCTTTTCCATCACGACAACGCACCAGCACACACCTCAGCAGATGTGGTCGCAAAATTAATGGAAATAGGATTCCAACTCGTTTCACATCCCCCCTATTCTCCAGATTTGGCTCCCTCGGACTACTATTTGTTCCCCAATTTGAAGAAATGGCTGGCGGGACAAAGATTTTATTCAAACGAGGAGGCGATTGCAGACACTAATGGATATTTTGCAGACTTGGACAAATCCTATTATTCGGAAGGGATCAACAAACTAGAACATCGTTGGACGAAGTGTATAAGCCTAAAAGGAGACTATGTCGAAAAATAAAAAAGGTTTACCCCAAACACATAAGTAGTTTTTATTTTTGCACGGACTTTTCAAACCAGCCTCGTATAATCTAATACTTGCGCACACTTTTCTTTGTATTATTTTTTAAAAATCGCGAAAAATCACTGCCCTCTCCTTTATCTCGAAAAGTACTGATCAAAAAATTTTGAAAAAATTCTGGGATATTCTCCACAGGGTGTAGATTGAACGAAAATTATCACGAGTGCATTATCTTTAATAATCTATCTGGTAAATTAAAAAAAAAAAAAAATTCAAGGTCATCAGTAAAGATCGGAAATAAACTTTGTTGAAAACTCGTGGGGTGGATTTTCTGAGGTAACTGATCGTTAACAAAAAATTTTATTTTAAAAGAAATCAACGTACGGAACACTAATTGCGCAAGTTCAACTTGCACTTGACCGGTTATTTTTGTTTATAACATTTGTTCCATTAGATATCTAGTAATAGTGATAAGAGTGACAGACGAGCGATCGGAAAATATTTTCAAAGAAAGATTGATTGACAATTGATTTTTGTGTTAAGCTTGGTTACCGAAACGCATCAAAAGCTTGCAGTGAAAATCCCGTACCCCAGTGTAGGAGTGGTTTATGCGATGTGAAAAAGATCGTGAGACTCTTGAGAAAGATGAAAAGCGAAGTTTGAAAGGAATTTTTTTTTTAAATTTTTTTTTATGGGTCTAGCACACGTGCTGCAGGGAAGTCCCTAAAGCACTACGGGAGCGACACGTGTGCGGAGGAGCGACACGTGTGCGCAATTATAGTCCGGGAGGTAGCGTTGCATTTTTGATGGTCATTTCATCCCGCTTATTTTATTTGTAATTGATAGTTTAAATATAACTAATAATGAAAACAAGCGTCAGCTGTCAGAATCGTGGCGGGGCTGGTCGTGAGAAAATGTACAAGTAAAAAAAAATCCAAAAGTCATTTCAATTGACTTGAAAATTTGCACAATTGATGTTTAAATGATAACAATAATAAAAAAAATAGTCAGGTGCGTAAGTAATGGGAGATTATACGTCAGTCACTGGTATAAACTTGTATTAAAAATAACCGGTCAAGTGCAAATTGAACTTGCGCAATTAGTGTTCCGTACGTTGATTGCTTCTGAAATAAAAATTTTTGTTACAGAGGTATAAAATGATCAGTGACTTCACACCCCAAATGAGTTTTCAACAAACTTTGTTTCCGATCTTTACTGAAAACCAATGACCCTGAAATTTTTTGTTTTTTTTTTTTAAATATGTACCAGATAAATTATTAAAGGTAATGCACACGTGATAATTTTCGTTCAATCTACACCCCGTGGAGAATATTCCAAAATTTTTTCAAAATTTTTGGTTCAATACTTAATACGAGATAAAGGCGGGGGACAGCGATTTTTCGCCATTTTTTTAAAATAATACAAAGGTAAGTGTGCTCATGTAAGACATTATATATATTTCTGAACTCGTGTTTTCACTTTTATTTGACACCACACTCGATGAACTAGTAAATTTTTTTTTTACTTCCGATTTCACCCCCAAAAGTCAAAATTTAACTATCAAAACTACACAGCTCTGTTGAGGCCATCAATTCCGATATTAGTACCAAATTTCAACTTTCTACGTCAAATAGTTTCGGAGAAAATCGGGTGGAACAGCCAGACAGACGGACAGACACCGACGTGATCTTATAAGTGTTCCGTACGAAACACTAAAAATGATGTAAAGTCATTTCAAATTCAATGAAATTTTTACATCTCACTCATAATACAATTAAAATAATAAAAACAACAATCAGCTATTCTTACAATCGGGTAAGGCCGTCAGCTGAGGGATTATAGATGCTGAGTGGGCATTCAGTCTAAGCATTGTACGATTCAATCGATGATCTAACTGACGATCTTTACCCCTTTATGTCGGTAGCTGACGGTCATTTTTATTAAATATATCATCTAAACTATATATTAGAAAAATTTCAAGTGGCTGGAATCGATTTAAGTAACATTTCATGGTTTTAATTGACTTTTTACATTGGAAGTGTTGTATAATGCAATCAACGAACTAACTTACGATCTTTACCCCCCTTTATATCTGTAGCTGACAATCATTTTTATTAAATATATTATCTGAACTATCAATTATAAAAATTTCAAGTGGCCTAAAATCAATTAGAGTAAAATCCGTTGTTTTTCTTTTGTTTATATTTAGTTATGTATATATATATATATATATATATATATATATATATATATATATATATATATATATATATATATATATATATAGTAGAATCTCGATTATCCGAAATAATATGGACCAAAGTGATTTCAGATAATCGAAATTTCGGTTAATCCGATTTTTTTTATAAAATAGAGGTTTAGAATAAATACAACATTGCAGATTGACTTAAAAGCATTTATACGATATGCTATTACGTACATAGGTGTTTATTAAAACAAAGATTAGAACAATTAGTTTACTTATTTTATGTATATGTACGGAAAATCGAAAATAAAACAGTTTCATTCTCAACTTTAATGCCTTAAAATTGAGGTAATTTTTAACTGCACTCGTTTTGCGTTACTTCTGTTTTTAGCTGCAATGTCTCTCCAACGTTTGATAAGCAAAGCATCCGCGGCGGTTGCATTTTCTTGTTGTTCTACATAAGTTAACGCTTTTTCTAGCTATTGTCAGTGGCTTCTACTTCGTTATCATCACCGTCTATTTTATTAGCATTTTTGCATACACTTTTAATTAATTCTTGGTCAGTCTTTTCATCTTCTACACTATCACTGTTTAACCATTCACAAACATCGGTTTCCATAACACTTTCACATCCAGATATTCTTGTAATAATTTGATGTAAACTTTCATTATCTTCTGTTTCTGCCTCTGAGTAATGTCTCTCCTCTTGTGGAATCAATGTTGACCAAGATTTTTCCAGAGTACTACTCTTTACTTGATTCCAGGCTGAGGCTGTCCAATATATAACATTTTTCAAATTTATCTTTTTTAGACAATCAGTAAGATTGCTACCTTCATCTACTTCTTCTAAAATATGCTCCAGTAACAAGCGCCTGTACTTGCGTTTTAAAATTTTTTAGTACACCCTGATCCATAAGCTGAATGAGAGAAGTTACAACAGGAGGCAAAAACATTGCTTTTATTTCCCCACTTTCAAGTTGCTCCGCACTTGGATGAGTGGGGGCGTTAGCTAGTAATAGAATACATTTTCTAGGATATCCATATTCTTTTAAAAAAAAGTTCCTTTTTGGGAACAAAATCTCCAAAAAACCAGTCTTTAAATAGAGTCGCGTTTATTCTTAAAGGTTCGTGGATTTGCTGACTTACCAATACATAATAATGGCAGTTTGTGTCTTCTAGAAGCAGAACAGTAATACGTTCTTTGCTACGTTTGTAACCAGGTGCTCCAGCTTCCGTTTTTGAAGCTAAGGTACTTGAAGCCAACATTTTGTAGTTCAAGCCTGTTTCATCACAATTATAGATTTGGTCTGGTTGTGAACCATGTTCTATCATAAGCTGCTCAAAATTCTCTGCAAATTTTTTAGCAGCAGATACATCAGCCGACAATCTTTCTCCACACACTTTCAATTGACGTACACCATGTCTTTTTTTCCACCTGTCTAGCCATCCATCACTTGCAGAAAAATTTACAGGCGCTTCAATAACCGGCAACTCTTTGCTTAAACTCACTGCCTTATGTTTTAAAATTGTTCCTGAAATTGGTATTCCACGTTCTCGATTCCGTGTAAACCATAAAAATAAAGAATCATCCGCTTTTTGGTATTCACCGCTTTACATACTTTTTCGTGTCTGTGTGGGCGATGACAAAACACTACACTATTTTTCAAGTTTTTCGCGATTTTTTCTCCACTCTGAAACAGTACTCACGGCTACACCTAAATCCTTCGCTATATTTTTAAGAAGTTCACCAATATCTAAACGTTGAATTGCTTCAAGTTTCTCTTTTAAGGTAATAACAACACGTTTACGCTTATTATTATGACGCTCCATTTGCAAAATATCTATTAAAACGAAACTATTACCTCTGCGATAATAATAGATGTAATGAGTAACTTATAACACTCGTCGACTAACCAAAACATAGACAGCGGTGAAATTCTAGACGTCGGGGAGTCCCCGACGCGTTAAGGAAATCACTCATCGTCTGTTTCGAATAATGGGGATTTTTTCGTTTAATGGGAATACAATTTGCTTTTTTTAACAGTTTGTTTCGGATAAGCCGGATTTCAGATAATCGCGATTCGGATAATCGGGATCATACTGTATATATATTTTTTAGTCGAATACGGCGATATGTAGAAAATAACAATGAATAATTAAAAAAGAAAATATATTTCAAGTTTATTGACCGAATTTTAAATTCAAATATTTTTCTTCAACATCACTAGAATCTATCGATGTGTCAGATCGCTTTCCTCACAACTATCATCAGAAGTATCGACAAAACCAAATTCGATCATCATGATTGGTTTATGCATAAGTTTTTTACTAAAAATTATAGAAATTAATAAATACCTGTAGTACTGACAACACCTGTTACGCTGGTAATACTTGGTGGAAGTTGATCACCGTCGACCATTTAAAACTGTATTTATCATGTTTTTCTTTCCATCCATACTCTACTGGTGAAAATTCAGTTGGAACTGACAGATGAGCATGGCTCCAGAGGTGAACTATATATGCGGTACGCAAAACTTGTTAATGTAACTCCGACTTACATGGCGGAAATGTCTGTTCATCGATTGTATTTTTGAAAGTAAAAATATCTGTTTTTATGTTCATTTTATATGTTTTTGTAAATGTAGCAACTTGTGCTACATTTACATCACTGATATTTTTATTTCCATATACTCTGCAGATGAATTTTTATATAGTTTTTTGCAGTCCATGTACATCCCAATTATTAATGTTTGAAATATCTGTAAAGGCTTTTATACATCGATGTCAAGCCACTTGAAATTTTAGTAATAGATAATTTATATGATATATTTAATAAAATGATTGTCAGCTACCGATATAAAGGGGTAAAGATCGTAAGTTAGTTCGTTGATTGCATTATACAACACTTCCAATGTAAAAAGTCAATTAAAACCATGAAATGTTACATAAATTGATTTCAAGCCACCTAAAATTTTTGTAATATATAGTTTAGATGATAGATTTAATCAAGTTGCATCAGTATCTCAGTTGCCCATCGCGATCATACTAGATCCTTTGGATCTTTGACGGTCTAGTAGGTAAGGTTCCTGAAAGATAAAATTTGAGTTGAATTTTCAGCAAAAGTGAAAAATAAATTTTAATGGTGCTAAAAAATATATTAATAGTTAGACCTTATGAGCTATATATACACCCTGTTTATTTTACAAAAGTAGCTAAAATAAATTTTCGTGACGTAAAATACTTAATCAAATTTTTAAAAGGAAGTGATGATAAAATTGTTACGTCTAATAATAAAATGATACTCGTAGCGTATTATATTTCGCTTATTATTCTACTTTTATCAACAGGACCAAAACCACACCAATAAAATATTTAAACATGCACCAGCCCACCTATATCGGTTTATTCATTAGATTAGTTACTAAAAATACATATTTGTTACTATGAATGTTATGCTAGTTTATATGAGGTTAATATAGAAGTTTGTAAGTTTATTCTACAGTGTACTAACCTCTCTTCACCTTGTATATTCGTTATTATTACCGCGCACAATATTAATTTTTAACTCCCAACCGGCTTCAAAAGATTCGCTATTTTTTTTGCAGTAAAGATGCAGTAAAATTATATATTCCTTACAATCCTGCTTTTTTTATGGGTCTAGCACACATGCTGCAGGGAAGTCCCTGAAGCGCTCCAGGAGCGGCATGTGTGCGGAAAAAAGCGATTCACGTTGTTCTTGAATCGCTGTAAATTGTACTCGGTGGGAAACACAGCACTGGGCAAATTATTCCAAAGGGATGATATTCTCCATATAAAAGAATGCTTGAAAAGCGTTGTACGCGGAGTAACAAGCTGAACCTCATACGGATGCGAAGCACCAGCGCGACATGTATTTCTAACATGCACCGCTTTGGGAGGAATTAAGCGGGCTACATCCTTCTAACAGTTTCCCTGAAAATACTTGTAGAACGGACTCAAGTCGCCAACCGTTCTTCGATGTTCCAGCGAATCAAGGCCGCCGGTCAGTTCCGGGTCTCCAATCAGACGAACAGCTCTTCTCTGAACTGAATCCAACAAATGCAGCGTATGTTCGGGAGCGGAGCCCCAAACATGGGAGCAGTATTCCATGGTTGGTCGAATTTGAGCTTTGTAAAGAATTAGCAGTTGTTGTGGAGTGTAAAGCTTTCTGGTTCGAAACAATATTCCCAACTTTTGAGAAGCTCTCCCTGCTATGCCTGCAACATGTTCATGCCAGGACATATTTGCTCCCAAATTAACGCCCAACAAATTCAGCGACGATGCTAGGGAAATGGAGTGCCCCGACATAACTATGTCGGGTTCAGCAACGTTAACATTTTTAGAAAAAACTGCCACCTGAGTTTTTGTAGCGTTAAATTCCACTTGGTTACTGTCACCCCAGGATACAATTTCTTCCAGGTCTTTGCTAAGTTGAACGACCTCCTGCTGTCTGCGGATATTCGCCTGAGCAGCCGATGTCCGAGCGTTCAAAGTGAATGAAGAGACAAGCGTACTGTCATCTGCAAAGCTGTAAATTGGATTCCCGGTCTTTTCCAGCAGATCATTAATGTAAATGAGAAAGATAGTAGGAGTATGGTGCCTTGGGGCACACCGGCGTTGATAGTGAAGGTGTTAGAAAGAAATCCGTCGACCGCCTCTCATAAAGAACGCTCTCTGAGGAAACATGAGAGCCACAAACAGAACTTTTCAAACATACCACAAGAGCGTAGCTGAGCCAACAGTCCATGGTGCAAAACACGGTCGAATGCCTTGGATATGTCAAGAGCAACCGCTCGAGATTCTCTAAAGTGTTAAGTTGCGTTGTTCCAAATATGTGTTACATAAGTCAGAAGATCTCCTGTTGATCTATGTTTACGAAAGCCATATTGGTGATCGCTAATAATATTGAATCGTTCAAGATATTTTAGAAGATGCTGATTGATAACCTTTTCCATGACTTTCGATATTATTGAAAGCAGTGTGTCTGGTCGGTAGTTATTTGCAAGGTATTCTTGCCTTTTTTAGATATCGGCTGAACTGTGGCACATTTCCCGCAGGACGGAAATATTCCCTTTCTGTAGGATAGGTTGAAAAGTCTACAGAAAACGAAAAGTCTACAGAAAACATATCTAAAAATTCATTTCGGACTATACCTAATACACAGTCAATCCAAAAAGTCTCCATACACCACCTGCTTTCTATACTATTTTTCTGTTATGTTTAACTAATTAATTGGAACTATGAGGAAACATGTTTAAATTAATATTTGAATTTTGGATGGTTGTAGCTTCTACTTGATGGAAATTCATTATAAATATATAATAAAAGACTGTTTTTAGTCAATTTCCACTGGTTTATTTAAATTGCGACGACGCGTTTCGCCGTCGATGCAGCTTCTTCAGACCTACATTCTACACTGTCAAGTTAGATTTAATGTTAACAGTGTAAAATGTAGATCTGAAGAAGCTGCATCGACAGCGAAACGCGTCATCGCAATTTAAATAAACCAGTGGAAATTGACTAAAAACAATCTTTTATTATATATTAATATTTGAATCTTAACCAACGAGGATTAATTTTAAAAACAACTACGGAACATTTTATTTAGAAGTTACATCATCGTTATAAAAATGTAAACAAAATTAATGTCAAAAAATCTCCATAAACTCAAGAACTGCACTGAAAAAAACACGTTATAATCAGCCGCATTTTATCAAGCTCGCTAAACTGAAAACACATGAATAATTTTCGGCCATATTTTATAATCTGTTACTTGTTACTAGTAATTTTGAAGTGGGTTTTCAAAGTGGTATTAAAAATAAGCGAGAGAAATTGTGAAATTTCATTTCAAATTGGAAAGATCATAATTGATGTGTGGAAAGATGGAAAATCGTACAGAAATCTAAGAAAAATTGTTAAAAAATCGCATGCTATTGTCCAGTACATTATAAACCGGTATAAATCAACGGGATCCTATAAATTTCGACCACGCTCCGTTCTCAAAAAACTGACTCCACGTGAAGAGGCCAGTATTCTTTGACAAATAATTATAGATCCCTAGAAAAGTGCACCGAAATTAAAAGAAGTACGGGAACTATTTTCGAAAAATGTTTGTTCACAAACAGTGAGAAATTATTTACACAGGGCAGGCTATAAGGGGTGTGCAGCCAGGATGAAACAGTTAATTTCGGTAGCTAATCGCAAAAAGCGTTTAGTTTTTGCTAGGGAATAAGTTACTAAACCTCCTGAATTTTGGGAATCCGTAATCTTTAGTGATGAAACTAAAATTAACCTTTTAGGGTCTGATGGTAGAACTAAAGTTTGGAGAAAGAAGAATACCATATTCGATATTAAAAACATTTGTTGCACGGTGAGACACGGGGGTCGTAGTGTTCTCCTTTAGGGATAAACGTCCGCTGGAGAGGTTGGAAATTTACATTTCATTAATGGTACCATGGATCAGCATGTTTATCTGAACATTTTGAGAGACACCTTAAGAGAAAGTGTCCAAAAATTAGCACTCGAAAAAAAATACATTTTCCAACAGGACAATGATCCGAAACATACTGCAAACTTGGTGCGAGAATGGATGATCCATAATGTGCGACAGCAGCTTCATACGCCTCCGCAATCACCCGATGTTAACCCCATAGAACATTTATGGGAGGAACTGAAACGGCGCGTTCGCAAAAATAGAGAAGAATTAAAAAACAGAATATTGAATGAATGGGAGAACATGCCAGCAGAAGTTACTAGAAAGCTGGTTGCAAGCATGACAAAAAGATTACAGGAGATTATCAAGACCAACGGCGGTCCACTAAATATTAATTTAAACGAAGTTGTTATTTTCCGTTAAACTCCGTCAAACTGTTATTGGTAATTATTAAGTGTATGAAGACTTTTTGACATTAATTTTGTTTACATTTTTATAACAATGATGTAACTTCTAAATAAAATGATCCGTAGTTGTTTTTAATACTAATCCTTGTTAGTTAAGTTTCATATATTAATTTAAATATGTTTTCTCATAGTTACAATTAATTAGTTAAATATAACAGAAAAGTAGTATAGAAAGCAGGTGGTGTATGGAGACTTTTTGGACTGTATATATATATATATATATATATATATATATATATATATATATATATATAATATATATATATATATATATATATATATGTTTCAGTGGGCATAGCAGAAAAAATCCTCTATGCCAATATATTAGTCAATATTAAAATTAAAATCATCGATGAATATTTTTGACAGTGCCGTATCATTTTGAAAAAACCAGCCAACTGCAAGTCGGACCTGCGCAATAAGTGTTCCGTTCGTTAAGTGCTTTTAACATAAAAAAATGAGTTTTAAACGAAGTTTATTTACGATCTTTACTGAAAACTAATGACCTTGAAATTTTTGTTTTTTCTTTATATACCAGATAAATTACTAAAAGTAATGTACTCGTGACTTTTGTTCAATCTACACGCTACGGAGAATATTCCAGAATTTTTTCAAAATTTCTTGATCAGTACTTTTTTATAAGAAGAAGACAGCAATTTTTGGCAATTTTTTAAAAATAATACAAAGAAAAGTGTGCGCAAGTATTACATTATATATTTTTGTACACGTATTTTCACAAGCTTTCATTTGACACCCTACTCGATGACCTGGTAAATTTTTTTTCACTTCCGATTTCACCCCCCAGAACTAACCCCTTAAGTCAAAATTTAACTTTTAAAACTTCACAGCCCTGATGGGGCCATCAATTCCTATATTAGTGCCAAATTTCAACTTTCTATGTTAAATATTTTCGGAGAAAATCGAGTATGACCGGCCAAGTGCAAATCGGACTTGCGCAATTAGTTTTCCGTACCGGCTTTCATTTGACACCCCAGTCGATGACATTAAAAAAACTCTTTTTTTCACTTCCAATTTCACCCACCGAAACTAACCTCCAAAAATTTAACTTTCTAAACTAGACGGAAGTGATTAGACCATCAGTTCCTATATTTGTGACAAATTTTAGCTTTCTACGTCAAATAGACAGACAGACACAAACACTGAAGTAATTCCATAAGTGTTGCGTTTTTCAATTTTGATACGGAACATTAAAAAGAAAAGGATGCTTATGAGTGCATCTATAATATATATAAAATGCAACGTCTCTCTGTCTGTCTGTCTGTCCGTTAGTGCGCTTATCACTGGAGAACCACTTATCCGATTTACGTGCTTTTTTTTTAAAAAACATCTGGCCAGATTATAGGCTATATTTTATTACGTTAGATAACATAAGGAATAAGCAGTGACGATAATAGTGAATCAAGTCGGAAAAAAGTTTGCCGCTAGCGCGTCCTCTTGCAATACACTGCCCAAACCATTACATATGGAACAATATCATGTAGCAAAGAATATCTGTAATATATATAAAATGCAACGCCTTTCTGTCTGTCTGTCGGTCCGTTAGCGCGCTTATCTCTCGAGAACTAGTAATCCGATTTACGTGTTTTTTTTTTTAATTCATACATTTGTTCTCTGGCCAGGTTATCTATAATCTTCTATAATATATATATAATGCAACGTCTCTCTGTCTGTCTGTCCGTTAGTGCGCTTATCACTCGAGATCCACTTATACGATTTACGTGTTTTTTTTTTAATTCATACATATGTTCCCTGGCCAGGTTATATAATAATAATAATAATTTATGTAATATATGTAAAACGTAACGTTTCTCTGTCTGTGTGTCCATTAGTGCGCTTGGCACTCAAGAGCCACCTATCCGATTTACGTGTTTTTTTTTATTAAAAAACAAAGGGTCACAGAGACAAAATGCTAATATGTAGGGAAAAAATGGAAGTTTAGAAGTAAGCTGGGCAAAAACACTGAATAGATGGGCGGAATACTTTAAAGAAACATTAAATGGAGATGAAAATGAGGAGTTGAATGAGAAATAGGAAGCAAAATTAACTGAAGGGCAGGAGGGGACAAACAAAGCCTGCAAACAAGAAATAAGAGAAATACTCAGAACCCAAAAAAAAATAAGGCCCTGGGTGGAAATTGTATAGCAGCAGCAGAAATGATAAAAGCTAGAGGAGTAGATCTGGAAAAAAGATGCCGATTAGTGCAAGAAATATGGGAAACAGAAAAGATGCCATTGAGCTGGAGAGAGTGACTCATTTGTCAAATATACAAAAAAGAAGAAAAAACTGGACGTGCTAATTATAGACCAATAGCCTTACTGGATGTCGTGTACAAGATAGTAGTGGTGACTATCAATAACAGACTAGAAGAGAAAGCCGAATCTATTCTGGGAGAGTACCAGTGTGGATTCAGAAAAAATAGATCGGTTACAGACCAGATATTTTCGATTAAGCAAATCCAAGATAATAGCTTAGACAAAATTTGGCACTACACTTGGTCTTTGTGGATTTCAGAGAAGCATATGGAACTAAAAATTCCAAGTAAATTGGTTCACATGGTGAGAATGACCCTGAATGACACAGAAAATAGAGTGTTGGTTGAGGGCAAAGTATCAGACAAGTTTAAGGTGAAGAGAGGATTAAGGCAGGGGGATCCAGTGTCGACATGTCTATTTAATTTGATACTAGAGAAGATAATCCGAGACAGCATATCATAAAACGTATTTTAATGAAGCTAGACACCAAAAAAGCTTCTGGCGCTGACGGAATACCTGCCATAGTTCTCAAAAACTGTGCGAGGGAACAAACACGAGTTTTCTGTAGACTTTTCAACCTATCCTACTGGAAATGTGCCACAGTTCAGCCGTTACCTAAAAAAGGCAAGAAGACCTTGCCAAATAACTACCGACCCGTCACTGCTTTTAATAGTCATGGAAAAGGTTATCAATCAGCATCTTCTAAAATATCTTGAAGGATTCAACATTATTAGCGATCACCAATATGGGTTTCGTAAACATAGATCTTCTGACTTATGTAACACATGTTTGGAACAACGCAATTGAACACTTTGGAGAATCTCGAACGGTTGCTCTTGACATATCCAAAGCATTCGACCGTGTTTGGCACGATGCGCTCTTATGGTATGTCTGAAAAGTTCTGTCTGTGGCTCTTATGTTTCCTCATAAAGCGTTCTTTACGAGTGGCGGTCGACGGATTTCTTTCTAACACCTTCACTATCAACGCCGGTGTGCTCCAAGGCTCCATACTGTCTCCTACTCTCTTTCTCATTTACATTAACGATCTGCTGGAAAAGACTAGGAATCCAATCTACGGCTTTGCAGATGACAGTACGCTTATCTCTTCATTCACTTTGAACGCTCAGACGAATATCCCCAGACAGCAGGAGGTCGTTCAACTTAACAAAGACCTACAAGAAATTCTATCTCGGGGTGACAGTAACCAAGTGGAATTTAATGCTACAAAAACCTAGGCGGCAGCTTTTTCTAAAAAAGTTAACGTTGCTGAACCCTACATAGTCATGTCGGGGCACTCCATTCCCCTAGCATCGTCACTCAATTTGTTGGGCGTTAATTTGGGAGCAAATATGTCCTGGCATGAACATGTTGCAGGCATAGCAAGAAGAGCTTCTCAAAAGTTAGGAATATTATTTCGAACCATAAAGCTTTACACTCCACAACAACTGTTAATTCTTTACAAGGCTCAAATTCGACCAACTATGGAATACTGCTCCCATGTTTGGGGCTCCGCTTCCAAACACACACTGCATTTGTTGGATTCTGTTCAGAGAAGAGCTATTCGTCTGATTGGAGACCCGGAACTGACCGGCGGCCTTGATTCGCTGGAACATCGAAGAACGATTGGCGACTTGTGTCTGTTCTACAAGTATTTTCATGGAAAGTGTTCGAAGGATCTAGCTCGCTTAATTCCTCCCAGAGCGGTGCATGTTAGAAATACACGTCGTGCTGATACTTCACATCCGTATGAGGTTCAGCTTATTACTTCGCGTATAACGGTTTTCAAGCAGTCTTTTATATGAAAAACATCATCCCTTTGGAATAATTTGCCCAGGGCTGTGTTTCCCACCGAGTATAATTTACAGCAATTTAAGAACAACGTGAATCGCTTTTTCCGCACACATACGGCTCCTGGAGCGCTCTAGGGACTTCCCTGTAGCACGTGTGCTAGATCCATAAAAAATAATTATAAAAAAAAAACCGGTCAAGTGCAAGTTGAACTTGCACAATTAGTGTTCCGTACGTTGATTGTTTTTAAAATAAAAAATTTTGTTAGGGTGGTATAAAATGATCAGTGACTTCACAAAACACACCCCAAATGAGTTTTCAACAAAGTTTGTTTCCAATCTTTACTGAAAACTGGTGACCTTGAAATTTTGGTTTTTTTATATACCAGATAAATTATTAAAGGTAATGATAATTTTCGTTCAATCTATACCCCCGTGAAGAATAATCCACGATTTTTTCAAAATTTTTTGATCAGTACTTTTCGAGATAAGGTAGGGGACAGCAGCGATTTTTCACGATTTCTTAAAAGTAATACGAAGAAAATTGTGCGCAAGTATTACATTATATATATATTTTTTACTCGTGTTTTCACAAGCTTTCATTTGACACCACACTCGATGACCTAGTAAAAAATTTTTTTTTTACTTCCGATTTCACCCCTCAAAACGAATCCCTTGAGTCAAAATTTATGTTACGGTGATATAAAATGATCAGTGACTTCATACCCAAATAAGTTTTCAACAAAGTTTACTTCCAATCTTTACTGGAAATTGATGACCTTGAAATTTCTGTTTTTTTTTATATACCAGATAAATTATTACAGGTAATGCACTCGTGATAATTTTCGTTCAATCTACACCCCGTGGAGAATATTCCAGAATTTTTTCAAAATTTTTGATAAGTACTTTCCGAGATAAGGCGGGTGGGACAGCGATTTTTCGCGATTTTTTAAAAAATAATACAAAGAAAAGTGCGCGCAAGTATTATATATATTTTTTACTCGTGTTTTCACAAGCTTTCATTTGACACCACACTCGATTACCTAGTAAAAAAATTTTTTTTTCACTTCCGATTTCACCCCCCAAAACTAACCCCTTAAGTCAAAATTTAACTTTCAAAACTACATGGCTCTGATGAGGCCATCA
Organism: Pachyrhynchus sulphureomaculatus; assembly: GCA_019049505.1. NCBI lineage: Eukaryota > Metazoa > Arthropoda > Insecta > Coleoptera > Curculionidae > Pachyrhynchus > Pachyrhynchus sulphureomaculatus. The sequence continues at coordinate 169,929,235 of CM032456.1, forward strand.
ATTCCTATATTACTACCAAATTTCAACTTTCTATGACAAATAATTTCGGAGAAAATCGGGTGTGACAGACGGACAGACAGACAGACACCGTACGGAACACTAAAAACTAGCATTATAAGTAAAATTCAGTAAAGTATATAATACACAAGGTGGTACTTAAAAAATGGCAGGCTTAGTTTGAATTGTATCTCTATAGGAGTTACATGCAGCCTCTGTTTAACATTTTTTTTTCTGCCTTCTGTAGAGGTTGGGTAATTGAACCCTTGAATCATTGAAGTATTTAAAAAATGACTCGAATATTAAAAGTATTCAAGTATTAAAAACTCGAGCACTTGGTATTTGAATACTTTTAATATCGAGTGATTGTGAGTATATTACATTTATAATCAAATGACTTAGTTTGGTGATTCATTTTGTAATTTAATTTAATTATAAAACATCTTAGGATTTTCCGAATAGATTTTGTTATCGTTGTTATCTTTACTATACGTCACCTTGTGTTAAAATTTCTACATAAATTAATAATTAAAAATAATACCCACCATAAGATAAAATGGAGTTATTAATGCAACAATAACTGAAGCTATTATTTTTATTTATATCTTTTAAAATATAAAACTTTGGAGTATTTGTCAGTTTTCAGCAGTTAGTCGCGGTTACTTATACACATCCTTGGCCCAATCTCAAAAATTTCTTTGATAATGTGCGGTCATTATATTGTTGCTCAAATCAGTGTATATTCCAATTAAAGTTACTTTTTCCAGCATTACTTCCGCTTAGTTATAGTAAGTTGAGTTCATTGAATTATGTCATTAGCATTAGTTTTTAGCCGTAAAGCCAGTTTTAAATTACTCATACACCTTGTGTTTTCTGTATTTGATTATGTGTAACAGAGAGAATCTCGCAAGAGAAGAGGGCTTTTACAGATCAGCAGATAAACTATCAGTTGCCGTAAATATTCCCAGGATTTTGTTACAACCTGTAGCCCAGGGAGCCATGTGCCCCCGTCCCTATAGATGTAGAAAATACGTCCATTAAAACCGGGACCTTCTTGTGAGAAAAATGTTCGCTCCCGGTCCATCAATAAATTGAGTGTAAGTTTTTAGGGTTCCACTATAGGGTTCTTTTTGTAAAAAATCTATTAGTTTTCTGTGTTGAGAGAGGTTTATGCTTTTAGAGCAGCGATTCCTAAAGTGGGTTCTGCGTCTCCAGGGTTCCGGGAATCAATTACATTTGTTATGGAATCGTTGGACTATTTTGGCTATTCAATAATTCCACAGTTACAAATCATAGTATTTTAAAATAGTGGAGCAATAAGTTTTCCAAATGGGGCAAAACATATCTGTGTCTGTGACCCTTTTCGATGTAGTACATGATGGGCAATGGCTTATAAAATTAACTTATCTTGCCTAAATTTTTGGAAAAGTCAACGAAGTTACTACATTTTTACAGGGAAAAACAACAAACCATATTTACCGCGCGAGACAAATTAGCAGCCTTTAAAACAATTGAATTTCTGGATATCCTACGTAAAAAAATAACTAATATTGAATGTTTTCCACTTTTATATAATTTGCTACAAGAAAACGTGTTGGCATTACCAAATGAAATTCGAAATATCATCACTGGATATTTGGTAAACCTACTGAAATCTGTCAGATTACCTCCCGGATACTAATACTGACATCGATTGGTTACAAAATCCATTTATCAATAGAAGGCAACCTGCTATGCTAATCGTCCTGGAATACGAATCACTCCTAGATCTTCAGAGTTCAACCGCATTGAAACACACATTTGAGTTTGTGTTACTGAACGAGTTTTGAGTGGGTGTTAGGTGTGTCTACCTGAAGTGGCCAAAAAGTCTATCTTATCTTTACTCTCTTTTGTTACAACGTATCGTTGTGAAACGGGCTTTCAGGCTTACACTTATACGAAAAACAATTATTAATAAAACAATGAAACAGTTTCATTTTTCACATTAATCATTGTTTGAAATATTTCTGATATAGGTGTTTTACTCTTATTTTAAATTGCAGTTTATTTTATTTATTATCGTTTCAGGTGGGGTTCCATAAAATAAAAGGGATTCCGTGGCCTTAAAAGTTTAGCAATCGCTGTTTTAGAGTTTCAGTGCATGAGGGTTTTATTTTTCATAACGGATTTTTTTTATCAAGGTTTTGGTTTCATTGCTCCCCGATTGTCGTTTGACGCCGTCCTTTTTTGTCGATCGCTACCCGCCCTCTGCAAGCCCTTAGTGTTCTGTTTTTTTCCTTAAAGAAACACTTGTTGTATCTCCTCTCCCCTACCTATACCGCTGGTTACAACGGATTCTTGTAAATGTGTTCACTCCTACAATATAGAGCAGGTTCAACAACGACTTCGGTTAAATGCTTTTGAATCTCGATGGGTTGCTCTCGACATATCCAAGGCACTCGATCGTGTTTGGCACGATGGACTGTTGGCTAAGCTACGCTCTTGTGGTATGTCTGAAAAGTTCTGTTTGTGGCTCTCATGTTTCCTCAGAGAGCGTTCCTTAGGAGTGGCAGTCGACGGATTTCTTTCTAACACCTTCACTATCAACGCCGGTGTGCCCCAAGGCGCCATACTGTCCGCTACTCTCTTTCTCATTTACATTAACGATCTACTGGAAAAGACCGGGAATCCAATCTACAGCTTTACAGGTGACAGTACGCTTATCTCTTCATTCACTTTGAACGCTCAGACGAATATCCGCAGACAGCAGGAGGTCGTTCAACTTAACAAAGACCTGGAAGAAATTCTGTCTTGGGGTGACAGTAACCAAGTGAAATTCAACGCTACAAAAACCCAGGCGGCAGTTAACGTTGCTGAACCCGAGAACAATTTGTTGGGCGTCAATTTAAGAGCAAATATGTCCTGGCACGACATGTTGCAGGCATAGCAAGGAGAGCTTCTCAAAAGTTGGGAATATTGTTTCGAACCAGAAAGCTTTACACTTCACAACAACTGTTAATTCTTTACAAAGTTCAAATTCGACTATGGAATACTGCTCCCATGTTTGGGGCTCCGCTCCCAAACATACACTGCATTTGTTGGATTCTGTTCAGGGGAGAGCTATTCGTCTTATTTGAGACCCGGAACTGACCGGCGGCCTTAATTCGCTGGAACGGTTGGCGACTTGAGCCTATTCTACAAGTATTTTCATGGAGAGTGTTCGAAGGATGTAACCCGCTTAATTCCTCCCAGAGCGGTGCATATTAGAAGTACACGTCACGCTAATACTTCACATCCATATGAGGTTCAGCTTGTTACTCCTGGTACAACGCTTTTCAAGCAGTCTTTTATATGGAGAACATCATCCCTTTGGAATAATTTGCCCAGGACTGTGTTTCCCAACGAGTACAATTTACAGCGATTCAAGAACAACGTGAATCGTTTTTTCCGCGCGTGGGTCGCTCCTGTAGCGCTTTAGGGACTTCCCTGCAGCACGTGTGCTAGACCCATAAAAAAAAATATTTACCGATACCTTATTCTCAAAAAAGACATATTTTTATTTTAGCGATATGCCAGTACTGAATGGCAGTTATTGAACTTCGACAAATGCGAAACTAAAACATCGAAAGCCTTTTGATGGTTCTCTAATTATAGAGAATCTCATTTTACCGGGATAGGGACACATCCCACACTTGAAACCCATCCTTACCCGTCAGTTTTTTTCAGATAAAATGGTTTTAAAATGAGGTGACATGGATTTACTTGCACGTAGCTTTGAGTTAACGCCGATGGATTTTTTTCTTGTGCTAATAGTAGTGGTAGTAATTGTGGGGAGGCTTATCACCAAGCATAAAGCATCTCCCTGCTTTTTGCTAACCCCTAAAACCTTCTTCTACCCCATCAATTGCAAATCTTTTGAACCTAACCATGAGAGTTAGAATATCACTCACCAGATACCGGCCTCCCCCCTCCAAAGTAATGTTACTCTGTCAGTTTCTCAACGCTTCTTGTGCACATATAAAGTGAAGCATCTTCCAGACAGCCTAGACATGTCGAATTGTCCTCCACATCCAACAGTGCTAAATGCCTTCTCAACCTCCAATGTTTCCTTAGAATTCCCGTAAGGGGATTCCAGACACGTCTGCTTCTCGTGAGAAGCCGTTCATGACACGCTCCTCCAGGCCACAATGCAAAGTCTTTGGCCTGCACACGAAGCTATTGTACGTCATATTGCTTGTTCGAGCACTGATCGACCTATTTTTTAGATATACCGAAAGCAGATTCGAGTTCATCTGTCTCCTTATTGCCCTGTATCCCTCGATGTCCGGGAACTCACATCGGCTGAACCTGATTTAGAGCATCTCTGCTTAGTACCGAGTTCGTCCAGGATTTAGCAGTTGCCTTAAGGACAGCGTGACTGTCGCGCAGATGTACACCCCCTGGTCGCCGCGCGAGACCACTTCCTCCATTATAGATGCCATAAAGATGGCAAAAGCCCACTGCTTGCAAACTGTAGTGTACCTTCCGAAAGAGAAACTTAAGCATGCCTGCAGTTCGGAAATAAATTCCTTCCCTCGTCACTCAACTCCGGCTATTCGCGACCCATTAGTGAAGCACACCAGAGTGTTCTGAGATAGGTTGGTGTATTTTTCCTGGTTGAGGATCGTAAGGAAAAAAGATATATTAAACCTCCAACGATCATCTGTAGTTATCACCCTAATGGATAGCAGTGGAATCTCCTTCTCCGCTCTTGAGGCAATTCTTCTGTCTTAAGTCGCCGGTGCATTTCCGTATCCGTACATGCGCCGGCAAAGCCTTCTTTTTTAACCAAATTGGGAGACTGAGTGCGTCTAACGCGGCCTGACCACTGCCGTATAGAGCCACTGCATGATTTGGGGGTTTAGTGAGCTCCTAAATTTGTGATCTAGAGTAATATCTAACGAGTTGGTTACCAAAGTGAGTAGTTACCCAAATATCCTTGGCGTCCTGAAGTCTTGTAACTTTTTTCTTCTGTTGAAGAGAACCATTTCCGCATTATCAGAATTCACAAACAAACCATTATTGGCACATTAATTCCCTACAATCGGACACATGCACCCTGCATTCTGTTGCACAGGAGGTTTAAAAATTTGTCCATTACAAAAATCGTCCAATAATCTGCATATGCCTGGGTATAAAAGCCGAAATCATCTAGACTCGCCATCATTAGATACCACAGGCGCGGGGAGAGACAACTTCCCTGAAAACATCGTTTTCTTACCCGAGCTTATAGCTGACTGTCCCCGACTACAGCACATACCGCGTGTTCCTTCTTTACCCATTCCAGTGGCTTCCTTTATTAAGAAAGGATCACTGCTAAAGTTGCATTGTATAAACTAATCTCATTCATGGCCCACGACGCTATCCCGTCGACCACTATTTCGCCAGCCAGCCCACAGTCCGTGGAACTGGACGGGAAATCGGCACCGAGAGCAGCCAATGTCAGCGCGCTTTCCGGGAAGAGCAGCTGAACATCTCTCATAAATAAATACACTTTACAATAACAATTCTCGCTCCTAGGAACAATTAACGATTCACATTTAAATTACATTATTTTCAAAAAACTATTTCAGGACTATAATTTGATATACAACAAAGGTTTTTGTTTCCGTCAATTGGTGTTTTACTGTAAATATGTTAAAAATCAAGGCTTCGCTGTTTACATCTAAACACGATCCATCATTAACAGTAGGCTCAAGGAAGGATGACTATAAACGATAAGTTACGATTTGGTTGAATATTTACTGGTTCACTAGCTTTCGCTATATTATTAAAAGTCTAATCTAAGGAAGCTTAATTATTGTACATAGTTTTAGCTAATAGAGACGTTATATTTATAAGAAACAGCTAAATATTTTCAAAATATGTACTTTAACAAGTTATATATAACCACATATAAGCTGCTATTAAAATTAACAAATAACAGTGTCACATATTCCCAACCAGGACAGCTTTGAAATTTTGTCCAGTGTTTCTTACTTGTCCTTACCGCACTCGTTGCAGTTTTTAATGGATCATTGATTTGACGGGACATAATGTTAAACTTTTTTGGTGACTACCTACTAAAATGGGGCACATTTAGTGGTGCCAAAAACTGTTAACAAGCCACTACTGAAAGCTAAATGCGATATCAAAAATATTGAATTTAATAGTCATGAAGGGTTAGAAAGTTAGAACTAGTTCATAAAGAAAAGATAATCAAGAATCTAGCTGTGCCAATATTATTAAATAACACAGCCCCACAAAAAAAAAAAGTGGGGTATACTTTTGATGCGATATATCAGATCCGTAGTATTTTTGCCCGCTGATCACGAATCTGACGTCAGAATATCGCCATCACATCTCAATTTTTTTCTAACCTCAAAAAATAGGTAAAAATTAGTAAAAATTAAGAAAAATATACTCCTAAAAAATTGATTCAAGCTTTTTCATGAATCCAAAGATGTATTAATATGTATTCGGACACGCTAAGCTAATACTCATCGGTTGGATTGAGCCATACAGTTCTGTTTTCTTTTTAACCTCAATAAATCAGACAGATATAGTGCTTCTCGAATGCAAAAAACGAATTCAAATTAAAATTCAACCGATCCTTACCAAATTTGGTACACGGGGATTTTTTGGGTCGCTGATCACGAATCTGAGGTGAGATTTGCAAAATTCAAGATGGCAGATGTTTTCGCGCCATTTTGAACGCCGAGAAAATTCATCGGTCGATTTTTATTCTTCTACCTGCATCCAGGGCACCTCCACGTGGTGACGGTGGGCAACGGTGTTACTCCACTAGCCGGCAGAGTCCTTGGATAACGGCTTAGATGCCGTCATGGCAGGTAGAAGAAAGAGAATTACGATGCAGGGACTCGGAAACCCAGTATCGGCGGTTGGTCAGGGGGTGGGAAGGCGGGCCCGCAGCCGTCGTCATCCAGCGACCGTAGCTCTTCATGTGTGGGTGACTTGGCTCATGTAGAGTATAATGCTACAAGAAAACGGTCTCACGGTACAAGGACTTTTCATAAGTGCGATAAAAACAGTGATTCTTTTTGTTATATTTGCTGTCAACACGTATTGAGTAAAATGGGGTCACCGATAACGGATAAGATTAAAACCTTATATAAGGATTGTTTTAACATTGAAATACAGCACCAGGATACAGATTGGGTTCCCCACATCATTTGCAGTTCTTGCAAAATAATGTTGTACATCAATAAGAAGGCGATTAAATATTCCAGACCAGCAATATGGAATAGACCATACAGTGAAAATGATTGCTACTTTTGTATGAATGTTGTATCTAGGCATAACCGAAAAAATAAAAGTACTATTACTTATAACGATGTTTCGACAGTAACAAGACCAACTAAACTAATTCCGCCTCCTGAACCACTTGATGCTGATGTTATGGAAACAAATGATTTCACCTTATCAGTTCATGCCGAAAACATTGAGACTGTCGAAAAAGATTCAAACACTGTTACTAATGAATGTTCTAGTGACAACCTATCATATACTAGTGACACAGATAAAGAATTTCTACCATACAACCGTAAACCAGAACCAATACTCGTATCACAGTCAGAACTTAGTGATCTAGTCAGAGATTTAGGCTTATCCAAAGATGGTTCAGAGCATCTTGCTTCCTTTTTAAAGAAAAGACATTTACTTAAGCCAGAAGCTACGATTTCTTATTATAGAAACAGAGTTGAAGAATTTCGAAAATATTTCACAATGGACGAGGAATTGTCACTTTCATATTGTACCGATGTAAAAGGTCTAATGGATGAATTTCAAAATAACTCATACGATCCTGAAGAATGGAGACTGTTCATTGATTCTTCTAAACGGAGCATTAAGGCAGTTTTGCTGCATAATACCAACGTTTACGCTCCCATTCCGATTGCTCATTCCACAGTTATGGAAGAGCAATATGAAAAAAATGAAGCAGCTTTTGATAAAAATAAAATATGCTGATTATAACTGGAAAATTTGTGGAGATCTGAAAATTGTAACAATATTGCTTGGCCAACAGTCAGGGTTTACACTTTATCCCTGTTATAAATGTCTGTGGAATAGCAGAGACAGGGAACGTCATTATAAGAAAAAAATTTGGTCAACAAGAGAATCGTTCACTCCTGGTGAAAATAATGTATTGTTTCCACCATTGGTAGATCCAGGAAAAGTTCTTATTCCCCCGCTTCACATTAAGCTTGGACTTATGAAGCCATTTACGAGAGCATTAGATACAAACGGCCCATGTTTCAAATATTTGCATAAAAAATTTCCGAAATTTTCTGAAGCTAAAATTAAGGCAGGCGTATTTGACGGGCCACAAATAAGAAAATTGTTTCAAGATTCATTATTTGTTACTAAAATGAATAAAGTTGAAAAAGCTGCTTGGCTTAATTTTAAAGAAGTCGCAACAAACTTTTTGGGAAATAATAAAAGTCCTAAGTACAAAGAAATAGTCGAGAAAATGGTAAAAAAATTTCAAACATTAGGTTGCTTAATGAATCTAAAATTACATTTCCTGGACTCCCACATCGATGATTTCCCAGATAATCTTGGTGACTACAGTGAGGAGCAAGGGGAACGTTTTCACCAAGATCTGAAAATCATAGAAAATCGGTATCAAGGACGATGGGATGACCATATGCTAGCGGACTATTGCTGGTCGCTAAAAGAGAAACAAGTCCTCAAAAGCGTTTGGGCAGAAAGCCTTTGAATAGGTCATTCGCGGAAAAAAGAACAAGATACAGCCAAAAAAAGGAAAGTTAGGCGCGGGTCTAACCTTCGCAATTCTAGGGCTTAAGGGTCTACTATTTGAGAGTATATGGTTTTAAAAGTCCTGGTTTTGAGTTTATTGGGTCTCATTTTTAAAGTTACAGGGTTATTGAGGTCTATTTTTTGAGGCTACAGGGTGTGGGAGTCTAAGGTTTCAGGGTTTAGGGTTTAAGAGTATCAGGTTTGAGGATTCCCCAACTGTATACCAAATTTGGTAGGAATCGGTTGGTTTTCAAAAATTTTGTCCGCCATTCGAGAAGCACTATATCTGTCTGATTTATTGAGGTTAGAAAGAAAACAGAACTGTATGGCTTAATCCAACCGATAATTATTAGCTTAGCGTGTCCGAATACATATTAATACATCTTTGGATTCATGAAAAAGCTTGAATCAATTTTTTAGGAGTATATTTTTCTTAATTTTTACTAATTTTTACCTATTTTTTGAGGTTAGAAAAAAATTGAGATTGATGGCGATATTCTGACGTCAGATTCGTGATCAGCGGGCAAAAATACTACGGATCTGACATATCGCATCAAAAGTATACCCCACTTTTTTTTTATGGGGCTGTGTAATCAAAAGCGCTTGAATTCGGAAATATTCAGGATTCTCAGCGTTGCAATTGAACGAAAACGTCAGTTATATAGACAGTTTTATAATTATAATAAATTTAAGTAGTTAAGTTTTAGGACAGCCTTCTGCTGGATAGAGCAAGTATGTCGAGTAAAAGCCTCACATCTTCGTGAGTCGTTCTAAAGCGTAATATTAATCCTAAGATCCTAAATATTTATTATAAATAATAAACCATGAAAAAAGATGAACACACATATTTTTAAATCAAATATGTTCATAGAATTTTCTTTTTCAGATAACATTATGGTTGTTCAAACGGAAGAAGAAAATAATAATTTAATAGAAGATTTGCCGCCCGGGCCGTTTGATTATTACCGAAAGCAAGCAAAATTTAACTGGAAGAAAATGAAGCTATTTTTTGAGGATCGAGAATTACTTAAAATAAAGGTAGTGACAGGTACCCAACTAACTTACTTTTCATTAGTAATCCTGTATCGCAGCTTGATTGGACAAAATAAGATTGCTCATGACATGACCTCGTATTTAGAATAAATTATACGAAATTTTCTTTATTATCCTCCGAACTTTTAAATACAAAATTTTTCACCTCATAACTCCATTATATACAGGGTATCCCATAAATAGGTTCAAATTTGTTTGGCTTTTTACGCCAATGCGTCGAGTAGTAAGGACACAGAACGTGGTTCTTGGAAACTTAGTTCAGTGAAGCATTTCACCCGAGCTGAGCGTACCTTTTGTGTATGAGAGTTTTCCAATTATAATAATTCTACGCCTATCACGTTGCGAATATATACACGTTGAAAATCTCGCCACGAGTGTTTAACTGACTGAAAAAATGGATCCGGTAATTTGAAGAAACGGGTTGGATTTTAAATCTTAGACAGGGCGACCAAGAATATTAGGAAGCAATGTAAATGTAAAATGCGTACGCGAGAATCTCGATCTCTCAACATGTAAATTATTGGGCAACGTAAATATGTCCAGAGATTTCATGCAACGCATTCTTCTTTAAGATTTTTGTCTGCCACTTCACAAGATACAGCTAGTGTAAAAATTAAAACCAACCAATACTGCTCAAAGTATCAACTTCATTTATTAAATTTTTAAAAACTATTTAATATTTTCGGCATGAAGCACATTTTTACCTCAACGGCTACGTTAATAAGCACAATGGTCGTTATTGCAGTTGGAGCAGTCCAAAACTAAAGTATCAAAAACCTTCCAACTGCAATTTAAAGAGCCGTCGTTGCAAGCTACGTGCACGGATAGAATTCACAATTTTTATTGCAATGCCCATAATCTCCTCCATGTTTAGAACTTTTGAACACAAAACTTGTTGATGTATGATGCAATAGAAGGAGGAAAATGAAGGGAAATCATCATTAGCTCGACACAATGCTACAAAAACCGTTTTCGTTTCCAGTCATTGCTGGTGCTCCATCGGTTGTAATGCACACTAGTTTATATATTGGTAGCTTGTAGTTTGTTAAAAAATTGAAGAAAACGTCATATATATCTTCGCCACGGGTCTTTCCTTTCAGAGGAATCATTGTCAAAAACTCTTCCTTAGCCGACATGTCATTGAATACCATTCGAATAAAAATACACAGCTGGCAGTGTCAGTCATATCGGTGGATTCGTCGAACTGTAAAGAAAACTATGCACATTCCATGATATCATGTTTTAGTTTATCTGCCATGTCCTGACTCATGACTTCAACACGCCTTGTGACAGTCGGACGAGATAACTGAAGTTCTCTAATAGCAGACATAATCCCTGTTTTATTTTTAAAATCTCCAAATAAATTCTCACCCGCTTCAATAAATGCTTCCTTTACAACCAATCCATCATCAAATAGTTTCTTGTGTTTCGCCAATATATGAGATATTTTAAATGACACGATCGTTGCAGCTTTTGATTGTTTGGCTGGTCTTGTGAACATGGTTTGTTCTTTTTTTAAACAAGTTATCAAATCACGTTTTCTTAATTCACTCTGTGACGGAAAATCCTTTTCATAGTTTTTATGAATCGTTTTATGATGCCTCTCTAAGTTCCCACGCTTAGGTATTGCAACTGACGCACGGCAAATGAGACAAATGCACTTATCCTTTACCATACAAAAGAAAAATTCTTCCTCCCAATCGTTATTAAAATGATAAGTTTTACTTTTCTTCGCCGCACTCATTTTGGACTATTTATTAATAAACTTTGTATCGATGTATCGCCTTCAAGTTACAAGTCAGACTTACTCCTATTCCTGCAGGCGCAACATTTATATCGGCGCGAACGAAGTCTCGAATGTTCCCGTCAAACACGCCGTCCGAAGTTTCTAGAAAAATCGGCGGGAATCAAAAACGCGGCTTTTCTTTGACAAGTACCGCGCGTTCCTTTGATAAAGCCGCCTTTTGCCGCTAGCAGGGGGTTATTACGATAAAAGAAAGTGATGAGGGGGTTATTCTGGCCTAATTGTGGATCGAATAAATTTTAGTAGTTTATTCATTACATTTTGTTTTAGTTACCTAAAACAAAATCTGTGAATAGTTCTATATCGGAATTTTTTTCTCGAGATCGACCCAAAAAGCACTCGCGATCGACTTGTCGATCGCGATCGACCGTTTGAGCACCCCTGGCATAGACCAATGATTTAACGTACCCCCATAAAAAGAAGTCTAGAGCTGTTAAATCACACGATCTAGGCGGCCATTCGACGGGACCATTTTTCGATATAACACGTTCACCGAATTTAGATTGCAGTAAATCGATTGTTACACCCGCTGTGTGGCTTGTGGCGCCGTCTTGTTGAAACCACATATCATTAATGTCTAGCCCATGCAATTGATCAAAGAAATAACGTTGCAACATGCCTTTGTAGCGATCTCCATTGACTGTAACGTGACGGTTATTTTCATCAACGAAAAAGAACGGCCCAATGACACCACCGGCATGAAAACCGCACCAAACAGTAACTTTTTGTGGATGAAGTGATGTTTCTTCAAGCACATGAGGGTTTTCACCTGACCAATAATGCATATTCTGTTTGTTGACGAAGCCGTTTATCCAAAAATGCGCTTCATCACTAAAGATGATTTTGCGATCAAATTGGTCATCTTCTTCCAACATTTCTAGAGCCCAATTCGAGAACGTACGTCGCTTCATATGCCAATGCCCAATTCTTGAGAACGCCGTAAAATCGACTGTTTTGGTTCGTTTGAGATGGACGCTTGAACGGCAGCAATATTCTGGCCACTTCGACCAACCCGTTGTCTAACTGGCACGGGAACATCCAGCAGCGAATATGTTAACTCAGGTTTTTTCACTAGACTATGAATTGCTTGTCTACTGGGACGAGAATTACGACCAAAAATTGGCGTTAACGCTCTTAAAGTTGCAGTCACCGACTCCAAATTTTGGTAGTAAATTTTAATTATTTGTAAACGTTGTTCGTTCGTGTACTTCACCATGATGAAAATGTTGACTTTACTGAATGTTTTGACGTTGACAGTTCGGTGATTGGCTTAAGGGTGCGTTCACAGTGAAATTTCAAAGTTGTCAAGTCCCAAATGGAAGACCCTTTAGTATGACCACCACCTTCATCTGTATTGACAAGTTGATAAGTTTCAAGTAGAGGAAACCATGGACAAATGGGAAATTCAGCACACACTTTTAATGCATAGGCAAACAAGCATCATTCTTTGCCTTTGTGTGTGTTTGTGTATGTGTGCGCATTAATTTACAGGTACTAAACTTGTCTTCCGTTTATATTAAATTTTAGCACATATTATCAAATGTTGCTTTTCGACCTGTTAATTAACACTAACTGCTTATGAACAAAATTAGACATTAAACCTTTGTTGTACAGATAGTCCTAAGTTTTCGCACATAACGAGTATTAAAAATATATATATTATTATGATTCTCATGAGAATCACTTGTACTTGGATTAACCGTTATTGAAAAACCGATGATCCTCCTCACATGGTAATTGTTGTTTTAATAAAAAATATATCAAGACTGCTATATCACCTTTTTAGTGTTCCGCACGGATCACTTATGGGATCACTTCGGTGTCTGTCCATCCGTTTGTCACACCCAATTTTCTCCGAAACTATTTGACATAGAAAGTTGAAATTTGGGACAAATTTATGAATTGGTAGCCCAATCAGAGGTCAGTAGTTTTAAAAGTTAAATTTTAACTTAAAGGGTTAGTTTTGGGGGGGGGGGTGAAATCGAAACTGAAAAACAATAATTTTTTACCGGGTCATCGAGTGGGGTGTTAAATGAAAGCTTGTGAAAATACAGGTTGAAAAATATATATGATGTAATATTTGCGCATACCTTTCTTTGTATTATTTTTAAAAAATGGCCAAAAAATCGTCGTCCCCTTACCCTATCTCGAAAAGTACTGATCAAAAAATTTTGAAAAAATCCAGAGTATTCTTCATAAAGTGTAGATTGAGCAAAAATTATCATAAGTGCATTATGTTAGACAATTTATCTAGTATAAAACCAAAAGCTAGGAAAACTATGTTCCTTGGGAAATGGTGGAGGTTTTGTTAATATACATTTCAGTACGTTCGCGCGTCGCTCCTGTACTGAGACAAAAAATTTTCATTTTATTTGTTTATAATTAAACATATTTAGGTAGTAAATATTTGTTTTATACTTTTACCACTAGATTGAGTTAGATTGATTTATTGGCTATTAGGTAGTTAACATGCTACAACTATTATACATTATTGACTAAGAAAAACGTGAAAATACATATTGGATCTTTTTGTCTTATTCTGATTGATCTGATTAGCCTACTGAGTCAGTATCTGACAAGACATATTTGTAATTTGGGCTCTTAATTCTTTTATTGAAAACTAATTTGGGGTGTTTTATGAAGTCATTGACCATTTTATACCTCCATAACAAAAAATTTTATTTTAAAGACGGAACACTAACTGCGCAAGTCCGTATATATATATATATATATATATATATATATATATATATATATATATATATATATATATATATATATATATATATATCTCCTCTCCTCAGCCTATAGTCATCCACTCCTGAATGAAGGCCTCTTCCAATCTTTTTCCACGTCGTTTTGTTCTTCCAGCATGCTCTGAATTTCCTCCGTTCTATCGCTTATAATAACTATATCGTCTGCGAATCGTAAATGGTTCAGACGCACACCATCTATATTTATGCCCCTGGATTGCCAATTTAAACTCTTAAAAATGTCCTCTAAGGCTAGTGTGAAGAGTTTAAGGGAGATAGTATCGCCCTGACGTATGCCTCTGTTTACCAATATCTTATCTGTCTTTGTATCTTCGTCCAGTGTTATTTGGATGGTCGCGTTTTCGTATATGTGTTTGATGAGATTTGAATACCTGGTGTCTACTCTTGCGTTGTCTAGAGCTCTCAATATTGCCCAAGTTTCGACCGAATCGAAGGCCTTTTTGTAATCTACAAATGCCAGGTGCAATGGTATGTTATATTCTGTGGTCTTCTCTATGAGAGTGCGTACTGTCTGCAAGTGGTCAATCGTACTAAAACCTTTTCGGAAACCTGCTTGTTCTACTGGTTGATACGAATCCATTTTTTGAGTTAATCTATTTGTTACTATTTTTGTTAGCAACTTGTATAAGTGTGATAGTAGACTAATAGGACGGTAGTTTTCTATGTCATTTCTATCTCCTTTTTTGTATAGCAAAATAACCTCGGCGTTGTTCCATTTTGTTGGAATCCTTTCTTCGGTTATGCATTTGTTGAGTAGGATTCGTACACTCTCTACTAGATATTCTCCTCCCATTTTTAAACATTTCAGTGGTGATTTGATCTTCTCCTGGACATTTCTGAGATTTCATTTGGTTGAGCGCTGTTCTTAATTCATTGGTATCTATCTCAGGAATTTCCTCGGATCCAATATTTTGAATTTTCCGTCTGTTGTACTGATGACCTTGGGACTTGGAACTGTAGAGATGCTTATAGAAGTCCTGAACTATGGCAACAATTTCCGTTCTACTACTAACTACGGTATCACTGTTGTTCTCCAGTTTATTTAATTTCATTCTTCTTCCATTTGATAAGTGGGATTTTAAAACTTTCATATTTTTGTTGTTTTCAATAGTATTCTTTACCAACTTTGTGTTATATTCTCTTAGATCTTTTCGAATGTTCTTGTCTATTTCTCTATTTATTGTCTTATAACTCTCAGCCTCCCTATCTGTTTCTCTTCTCATTTTGATCAGATTTTTAGTAGTTTGGCTAAACTTGCCGATGTTCTTTTGTTTAGCATATATTTGTTTTGTTGCTACTTGTATGCTACTTCTTATGGTTTTACTTAGATCTTCCATTTCCATGTCCTTCAATCTGTTTGTCTCTCTTAGTTTTACGTTTAATGAATCCTAAATTTTTTTTTTTTTTTGATAGAGTTTCCACTGTAGGATATTTTTGTTTCTTTAGTATTAGTTTGTTTCTTTCGAATTTGATGTTTAGGTATATGGTTGCTCTAACCATTCGATGGTCGCTATTTGTATCGAACCGATTTAAAACGGTAACATCCTAACAGATTTCTTTTTTGTTAGTGATTATGTAGTCAATTTCATTTCTAATACTGTCATCTGGGCTCCTCCAAGTCCATCTTCTCTTTTCAGGTTTTTTGAAGAATGAATTCATACAGTAAAGTTGTTCATTTCTGCAATAGTCGACCAGCTTTTCACCTCTGGCATTTCTATCCCCCACTCCGAATTTGCCGATATTTATGGGATCTTGGTTTGTATTTTTGCCAATTTTGGCATTGAAATCTCCCATAACAATCACATATTTCGCATTTTCATTTGTTTTTTGCTGTTGATATATCTTCATATAGCTGTTCTACTGTTTCGTCGTCAGATGTGCTGGTTGGAGCATATACCTGTATCACTTGCATGTTATACCTCTTGTTTATTTGTATAGTAACGTAGATGACTCTATCTGATCTGTCATTTTTATGATTTGATGTTTCAATCGTTTATTCACCAATAGGGCGACTCCACCTATGTGGTCATTTGTTTCCGAATTATTCCGGTATAACAGATGACCTGACTTCAGATATGTAGCTTGTTCCCCTTTAAGTCTTGTCTCGCTCAATCCCAAGATGTCCCATTTTATGTGTCGGAGTTCCTCTTCTAATCTCTCTATGTGTTGTTGCGATCTTAATGTTCTTATGTTGTAAGTAGCAATCCAGAGTTTGTTATTTTTCCTTTGATAGTTTTGGTTTAGGTTTATATTCGCCAAACGTATATATATATATATATATATATATATATATATATATATATATATATATATATATATATTATACAGACAGTCCAAAAAGTCTCCATATACCACCTGCTTTCTATACTATGAGAAAACATGTTTAAATTAATATTTGAAACTTAACCATCGAGGATTAGTATTAAAAACAACATTTTATTTATAAGTTACATCAATGTTATAAAAAAATGTAAACAAAATTAATGTCAAAAACGTCTCCAGACACTCAAGAACTGCATTGAAAAAAAAAACCTTATAATCAGCTGCATTTTATCAAACTATGTATTGCTTGCTAAACTGAAAACAAATGAATAATTTTCGGCCATACTTTATAATCTGTCACTTGTTGCTAGTAATTTTTCAGTGGATTTTAAAAAGTAGTATTAAAAATGAATGAAATTGCATTTCAAGTTCGAAAGATCATAATTGACTTGTGGAAAGATGGAAAATCGTACAGAAATATAGGAAAAATTGTTAAAAAGTTGCATACATTGTAAAGAAGTATAAATCAACGGGTTCCTATAAAATTCGACCACTGTCCGGTCGTCCCAAGAAACTGACTCCACATGAACAGGCCAGTATGTTAGACAAATAATTATAGATCCCAAGAAAAGTGCACCAAAATTAAAAGAAGAAGTATGGGAACTATTTCGAAAAATGTTCACAAACAGTGAGAAATTTTTTACACAGGTTATAAGGGGTGTGCAGCCAGGAAAAGGCCGTTAATTTCGAAAGCTAATCGCAAAAAGCATTATGTTTTGCTAGGGAATACGTTACTAAACCTCCTGAATTTTGGGAATCCATAATCTTCAGTGATGAAACTAAAATTAACCTTTTTGGTTCTGATGGCGGACTTAAAGTTTGAAGAAAGAAGAATACCGCATTCGATATTGAAAACATGTGTTCCACGGTGAGACAATGGGGTGGCAGTGTTCTGCTTTGTGGATGCATATCCGCTGGAGGGATTGGAAATTAACATTTTATTAATGGTATCATGGATCAGCATGTTTATCTGAATATTTTAAGAGACAATTTAAGAGAAAGTGTCCAAAAATTAGCACTAGAAAAAAGATACATTTTCCAACAGGACAATGATCCGAAACCTACCGCAAATTTGGTGCGACAGCAGTTCATACACCTTCGAAATCACCCGATGTTAACTCCATCAAGCATTTATGGGAGGAACTGAAACGGCGCGTTCACAAACATAATGTTTCAAATAGAGAAGAATTAAAAAACAAAATATTGAACGAACGAGAGAACATGCCAATAGAAATTACCAGAAAGCTGGTTGCAAGCATGACAAAAAGGCCAACGGCGGTCCCACTAAATATTAGTTTAAACGAAGTTGTTATTTTCCGTTAAACTCCGTCAAACTATTATTGGTAATTGTTAAGTGTATGGAGACTTTTAGTTTTTTTTTAATACTAATCTTCGTTGGTTAAGTTTCAAATGTTAATTTAAACATGTTTTCTCGTAGTTCCAGTTAATTAGTTAAACATAACAGAAAAATAGTATAGAAAGCAGGTCGTGTATAAAGACTTTTTGGACTGACTGTATATGTTACAATAGAGGTTTTCACGGATAGTGGAATGTAATACATTGAGATTCTGGCTAACTCAATTAGCTTCGAGCGGTAGCAGCAACAAGATCACAGTATCGAGTACCAGCAGCAGCAAGAGTACTTGAAAATGTCAAATGAGATTTCGCCGAAACTTAGTGCAAATTCATTGTTAGACGAACGGATTGAAACTCGGTTTTCAATATATATATATATATATATATATATATATATATATATATATATATATATATATATATATATATACGAGGTATATCCACAAAGTAAGTTCCGTTTGGTTATATAAAAAAAAACGTGTACAGATACAGAAAAAATATTTATTGTACAAAAATCTACAACTATTCTACATGGCTTCCGAAATTTTGTAGGCACTTGTCATAGCGTGGCACAAGTTTTTGTATGCCTTCTTCATAGAAGGTTGCCGCCTGTGTTTTCAAACCATGTGGTAACATGTTCTTAATGGTCTCGCAGTAAACATGTGCATTGATTGTTTGGCCTTGTGGTAAGAAATCAATCAGCAAAATGCCTTTTCTGTCCCAAAAAAAACGGTGCACATGAGTTTTCGAGGTGTCAAGATTTGCTTAGGCTTAACTTTCGTTGATTGCCGTTTAGTTTCTGGGGTGTCGTAAGATACCCAAGTTTCATCCCCCGTGACTATCCAAGAAAGAAAATCATCACCGTCTTCATTGTAGCGTGTCAAAAACTGAAGTGCACTGCCCATCCGTTGTTTTTTGTGTTGTTCAGTAAGAATTTTGGGTACCCAACGTGAGCAAAGTTTTCGAAATTTCAGTTTTTCATTAACAATTTCATGAATTAGTGATCGTGAGATTTGCGGAAATTCCATAGCAAGAGCACTAATTGTAAACTTACGGTTTTGCTTAAGCTTCTCTTCAATTGCGTGAACCAGTTCATCAGTAACCAAAGACGGACGTCCACATCGTGCTTCATCGTGCACTTGATCACGTCCTTCATTGAACTGTCTGACCCATCTTCTAACCATTGAATCACTCATAGCAGTTTGTCCGTAAACCTCGCAGATTTGCCGATAAATTTCACTTGGTTTAACTTTCTTTGCATTTAGAAAACGAATCACAGATCTGATTTCACAAGCGGCGGCATTTTCAATTAAGGCTGACATCATAAAGAAGCACTACAAAGAACACGTCGGCAGCAGCTGTCTGAGAATGGCGTATGTTTCTTCTGCTTGAGTCAGAGTAACTGCCACGCATGCTCGGAACTGCGATCGCAGCGCTGCCGCGGATAGAAATAGAAACGGAACTTACTTCGTGGATATACCTCGTATATATATATATATATATATATATATATATATATATATATATATATATATATATATATATATATGTATATGCACTGCATTGGAATCTCTAAATCCTAACAAAACCGGCGCGTGCACGGAAGGAGCGATTCACGTTTATCTTGAATCGCTGCAGGTTGCACTTTGTGAGAAAAAACAGTTCTCGACAGTTAATTCCAAATGGCTTCCATATAAAAGAGTTCTTGCGTAGGGTTGTACAAGGTGATAAGTTGAATTCGGAAGTAATGTGTTAGTGTCACTTTATTCCTAGCATGCACCGCTAGGGGAAGAATCAAGTAGGCTACCTCCATCGAACATTTTCCTTGAAAATCTTTATAGACAGTTACCAACTTTTTTTTCATGTTCCAAAGAAACAATTTTTCTGGTGAATTCTGGGTTCCCAATTAGGCGTATGGATAAAATCTAGCTAATGCAGAATATGTTTGGGAGTAGAGATGCAACTATGGGGGCAGTATTTCGTTCATGGTCGAATTTGAGCTGAATATAGGTTAGCTAGCGAGCTTTTGTCAAGCTTCCTTGGCTATGCATACAATATGATCATACAAAGATATATTTGTATGCAAGTTAACGTCCAATAAGTTGAGTGGCGATACTAATACAATAGAATGCCCCGACATAACTATGTAGGGTTCTGCATCGTTAACATTTTTAGAAAAAACACAAGCCAGGATTTTTGTAGTGTTAAATTCTTCTTGATTACTCTCACCCAAAGATAGAATGTCTTCCAGATCTTTTTTAAACCGTGTAACTTCCGCGGATATTTGCATGAGGAGCTGGTTTTTGCTAAATGTAGAAACAACCGAAAATCTCTCAAACAGGCTTCATTCCAGGAAGGAGGACTAGAGAACAATTTCTTCCAGATAATAGAAAAAGTCAGGGAATTGCAAATAACAACCTATATTTGTTTCATAGACTACTCGAAAGCTTTCGACTGCATAGAATGGAACAAACTCTGGTCGAGTGTAATCAGCATCGGAACACCTATACATCTTGTAAACCTTATCCGATCTCTTTAACGTAGAAGCAGGCGTCGGACATGGCTATATTCTGTCTCTTTTGGATGGCTCGAGTGGGAGTCTGACAATCAGTGGAAAAAAAGCTAAGTAAGCTTAGATAAGCGGATGATACTGTTATATTTGCAACATCAATACAAGACCTAGAATCAATTATGGAGCGTCTTGAAATCACTAGCAAAAACTATGGACTGACAATTATTAAAGCGAAAACCAAAGTAATGATTGTTGTCGTAACGAAGATGTATCATACATCAATGAAATTGCTGGTTTCACTGTTGTAGCCGATTTCAACTATTTGGGGTCCCTCATACCTATCAACGGTGGCTGTGAAGCGGAAGTAAGAAGACGTTTGGCTATGGCTAGAAACTCGACGATCAAACTCACTAACATCTGGAAAGATCCAGCTGTCCATAGCAACTTACGTATCGGAAACATGGACCATTCTATCCTCACCCGTTTAAGCTTTTATGACTGACAAAAGACGAATCGATGCGTTTGAGATGTGGTCATATCGAAGAAACCTTAGATTATCATATATCAAACATCGTACTAATGTATCTATTCTTGAAGAGCTTAGTATAAATGACCGACTGTCAAATAGCATTAATAGACAGTACCTGAACTATTTTGGTCAGATTATGAGGAAAGTGGATGCCATGGAAAAGCTTGTAGTAACGAGGAAGATAGAAAATCAAGGGGATGGCCTCCAACAAGATGGTCCGACCAAGTAAGAGCAGATCTCTTCGTGGAATGCACAAGTGAAGCCAGGTCGCGCAGGATCGAGATGCCTGAGAATGATTGTTGTGGCAGCAACTGCATAGTGTCACCGTTACTCCTAGGGAGGTAAAAGGATTGAGAGAGAAAGAGAGAGAGAAACAACCGTGCTGTCTTCTATAAATCTATAGATGGAATTGTTACTTTTTTCAGTACGCCATTAGAGTGCGAGTTTTAATATCACAGAGTCCTAGAGGAGACTGTAGGAGGAAAATACTCCAGCTGCTTATACCTACCTTGCATAGAGGAAAGGCCACCAGGTTTTGAGTTACCCCGAAAAACTTGGACTGCGATAAACAGAATTCGGTCAAATCATGGTAGTTGCTAAAACTCTCTGTTTAAATCTTAAACTCACAGTGTGACTGCGAAGCCGACAAACAAACCGTGAGGCATACAATAGAAGCGTGTGCGGTAAGATCCTATATTGGAGACCTGAACGACTTCCCGACTACGACGGAAAGTGCAATAGACTATGTTAATAAATTAGATTTGCGTTTGTTATTATTATGTATACTTGCTCGTTTTGTACAGTTCTTTTTTAGTGTTCCATCCGGAACACTTATAAGATCACTTCGGTGTCTGTCTGTATGTCTGTCTGTCTGTCTGTCTGTCTGTCTGTCTGTCTGTCACACCCGATTTTCTCCGAAACTATTTGACATAGAAAGGTGAAATTTGGTAATAATATAGGAATTCATGGCCTCATCAGAGCCATGTAGTTTTGAGAATTAAATTTTGACTTAAGGTGTTAGTTTTGGGTGGTGAAGTCGGAAGTGAAAAAAAAATTTTTTTTACTAGGTCATCGAGTGTGGTGTCAAATGAAAGCTTGGGAAAACACGAGTAAAAAATATATATATATAATATTATACTTGCGCGCACTTTTTTTTTTATTATTTTTAAAAATTCGCGAAAAATCGCTGTCCCGGGCCTTATCTCGAAAAGTACTTATCAAAAAATTTCGAAAAAATTCTGGAATATTCTCCACGGGGTGTAGATTGAACGAAAATTATCACGAGTGCATTACCTTTAATAATTTATATGGTATATAAAAAAAAACAAAAATTTCAAGGTCATCAGATTTCAGTAAAGATTGGAAACAAACTTTGTTGAAAACTCATTTGGGGTGTGTTTTGTGAAGTCACTGATCATTTTATACCACCGTAACATAAATTTTGAAAGGGGTTCGTTTTGAGGGGTGAAATCGGAAGTGAAAAAAATTTTTTTTTACTAGGTCATCGAGTGTGGTGTCAAATGAAAGCTTGTGAAAACACGAGTAAAAAATATATATATATAATGTAATACTTGCGCACACTTTTCTTCGTATTACTTTTAAAAAATCGCTGTCCCCTACCTTATCTCGAAAAGTACTGATCAAAAAATTTTGAAAAAATTCTGGAATATTCTTCACGGGATATAGATTGAACGAAAATTATCACGAGTGCATTACCTTTAAAAATTTATTTGGTATATATATAAAAAAAAACAAAATTTCAAGGTCACCAGTTTTCAGTAAAGATTGGAAACAAACTCTGTTGAAAACTCATTTGGGGTGTGTTTTGTGAAGTCACCCTAACAAAAATTTTTATTTTAAAAACAATCAACTTACGGAACACTAATTGTGCAAGTTCAACTTGCACTTGACCGGTTTTTTTAACTTTACTGTTTCATATTTTGTTTTTTTTTTAAGTGTATGATTGTATCCTATAACTGTATACATGGATGTGTAGTCATACGATAAATAAGTAAAATAAATATAAAAAGAAATAGTGGGAGAGCGTATAAAGCCTTCAGATGTACGCGGAGTTGGTAATAAAAGTGATAAACTTTAATTGAAAATATTACTGGATACATATAATTGGAGCAAAGCCACGGGTAGTCTCGTAAATAAAAAAAACAATTACAACATATTTTTATGTTAAGTTAATTTCATTAGCTTTCCTCGAATAAATATGCACACATATATGTATATGTATTTATTTAATGACACTTATTTACACTTACAGCGATAACCGGTAAACTGAGTATGCCTGAACATACAGAGATTCATTAAAATATGCCTAAGTGATATCTAAAATATACGTTGATGATATATCTGAAATATAAGTTGAAAAGAACATTTCAAGCACGGCCATATATTTCAAAATACGAGGCATATTCGAAAAGTAAGAGCCGTTTGGTCATAAAAAATATATTCGTTAGAAAAAGTTTTTATTAATGGTTTTAATTTCCTGCAAACCTACTTAACTTTTCCACATAAAACGATGCACCGGCTTCTTTAATCCCTCTGCATAGAAGTTCTTCGCCTGAGAATTGAATCAATTGACAACGGCGGTCTTGAGGTCCTCCTCGTCTTTAAAACGTTATCCACCAAGCCACTGTTTCAAGTGCAATCGTCGATTAAATCGCAGTTTTTGGTTCAATTGTTGAACGATTTCATCGGTATGGATACTGGACTTGCCACTCCGCTCTTCATCATGCACATTTGGGCGGCCATTTTGAAGTCTAGACGCCATTGTCTAACCTTCCCTTCACTCATTATTGTGAATCCGTAAACAAGGCACAACTCCCGATAAATTTGAGCAGCTGATAATCCTTTTGCACACATCGAATCACAGCACGTACTTCGCAACTGGCAGGAGCAACGATTTTTCGCGGACATTGTTGTCTGCATTCGCCGACAGGATGGCGATCTGAGATCGATTAATCGAAAAATTGTTTTTTTAGGGTCAAAAAAAAATCGATTTTTGAATCGATCTTGAACAGTGCATCGATCTCAGACACCCTAAAATCGAAGTTCGATTCCACTTCTGTTTCGCACCTATAACAACAAAAATTTAGTGATGACATTAGATCAAAATATAATAATTCGACTAAGTACACTATAGACACAGTAAACATACTACAGTAGCGAAACTGAGCTCCAATTTGGTGACGAGATTTTGACGGCGCGTGCGTCGATGGGTCCTTTTTCAAAATGGCCGCTCAATGTTTACATCCGATCTCGAAATGTGTCTTGGGAAATGTATTTTCCATCGTTTCTTGATGTGACTGCAGTTTATATGAATATAAAGACAGAAGGAAGAGAGAGTTTGTAGAAAAAGAGAATTAAAAACGTTTGTAAGTGAAGAGAATCGATAAGGTTGAGAAACAATTTGTATAATCATGGGGAAAGGAGGTTATTGTTGTGCCGTTGAGAATTTCAATATTCCATATAATTATTTTCGCACACTTTTTTATGCTCTAAAATTTGCAAATAAGAAATTTCTAACTCAATCAGGGCGCGCTAAGACTATTATTCTAAATCATAACTAAATTTAATTATGCTTTATTTGCATCACATGTAATCATCATCAGTATTATCCGTCAAAGTTTAAGTTGCTGCATTAATGATTTTTTTTTTTGCAGTTCCTCTATTTTTAGTTGAAACAATGATTTCATAGAAATCATGGTATGCGATTAAAGTTGTTGGAGTTGTTGATTATTTTAATAAACCTTTATTGCTTGCTTTCACAAGACAACTTTTCACTGTCTTAAATGCATTTTCGAAAAAATACATATGCATGAAACAATATTATCATTACTAATGTACATTTTGTTTAGGCGTATTTGCTCAAGAGACGGCCTTCCAGAGAACCTTGATTGATTTAATGAAACGTTCGTATTGGTAGAGTGATTTGGTCATTGAAGCTTGAAATTTATTTCTAAACTTAGTTCGGCTGGTTATTTAAAAAATTCTGACGTGATTGCTCAATTCTGACCTCGGATTCTGTTTCAGCGCCCAAAAATACATATAGGTATAGCGATCTATTCGGTAGTGAAAAACTTTTTTTGTGTGCCTGTGTAATTTTTTTATGATTAATAAATAATCCTCCAAATTCTGTTTTTTAGAAAGATTTATTTTTGTGTAAACTAGTATTCAGTTATTTAAAACTATTTATATTTGTGTAAATTATAAATAAACATTTTTTTTTTTCTTAAAGGTGTATTCTCAAGAGGCTTCTAGTTTTCAAGTACTTCATCTGTATTAATTGTTTGACACACCTTTTCTAATAATAAACCTGATAAATTTAACACTGCTTAATTGCAAGTACAATTAATACTTTGAAAGTGATTTTTTTTTTCTATTTTTCTCTATAAATTACATTGCTCCTTTTTCATGCCAATCTTTCAAAAGTTTCTGTGAATATATTGTAAGGAATACAGAACCTATAACAACATATTTATTATTTTGGAATTTTAGACAGTATATTTTATTTTCTTATTAGCTGGGTTTGAAAGTTTAAATATTAAGTGTCGTGTTGAGATCACAAAACAACTGGGGAATAACATATAAATCGATTATTCAATCAAATATGCTATTAAAATAAGAAAAACTTTAATGTGATTCCAAAGAAATTTTTGTAATATGATTTTGTCAGACGATGTGTGCCAGAGGGTAAAATATTCTGAAAATAAGTTTGTTAAATGGACAGTACACTTAATCGAAGTCAATTTTGATTTTAATTATGGTTACAATTAAAATTTTGAAGATTTAGTTACCTGTTATTAATATTCCTCCTATAAAGAACTTATTTCTATTGTTGTATTTCTATACTATAAATTAAATATAGTTACTTTCCTTTTAAACTGTAATTGACAATACTCAGTATATATGAGTCAATCATTTCTCCTAATGAAGCTAATATGGTTAACGAAACGCGCGTCGAGTGCAAAAATAGTGTTTGGTGTAGTGGTGATATGTACTGAGTAGTGTCATTGTGCCAAAGATTCCACATTCCCAACATAGTTGTAATTGACAAGTCAGCTTGGTCATAACTAAGTATTGTATGTAAATATAATTAGGAAATTACTGTATTGACTCTTTGATCTAAATATTAATTCATTGTAAATAAAAGCAAGCGTTAATTACGTTATCAAAAAGCAATACGGATAACAGAACACAAAAAGGTATAGAACCTCTAAGAATCATTCACATAGAAAATAGAGGTCTATACATATTCATAATTCATTAATAATATTATATTAACCTTTCTCGAAGTTACACAATATAGTTTTGTAGTTTAAGAAAAAATAAGTACCAAAAAAGTAGATACAGAGACCTATCACACCAAACAACACAACACTGCTTAGAAAAAAAATGCTCTTATTTTAGAAGATGTTGACATCTTAGTAATGACAATATGTTTTTATTTCACGGTACAAGAAAAAATATAGCATTAGGCATACGTATGTTAAAATTAAATTAATTTAGTCCTTAAAAAACATCTTTAATCACAAATTTACTTGAAAAATAATGTAAATAAAACTTTAACCTCAAACAGTGACGTTTAACTTTGATAGACTTTTGAATTTTTGGATAAGGTTATTAAAAACTGAAGTTGAATATGAAGAATTCCATCAAATACCTTCCTATCAAGTTTTTCACCTGTATTCATTTCTTTTCTAACAACGTGCTCCATTCTTTTTGTTTTTTTTTTATATTACTCATGCTGCATATTACTCATGCTGTATTAAATAACAAATCAAAAATTTTCAAACATTTCTATATGTATGATTTTGAATGATAAAACTTTATTCTTATTTCAAATCTCGCGCTGGTCCACTTTTAACATGGCGGATTGCCACGTGATCTTCTGAAAACGAACCTGATTTTCCTATGTGGTTATCCTTGAGTTTCGCTACTGTATAGTGTGTTTACTGTGCTATAGATTAAAAAATTTAATGAACGCAACGTAACTTTGAACCTACCTATTTGAACGCATCCAAGATAAGCCTGTGACAGTTTTTCAGTTAGCTATCTATAAACTCAATAGATGACGTGACTGGTTGCGTAGACAGAGGATAAAAATTATCTATGGTTAGTTGGTTTTATAGGTACTGTAGGGATGTACAATGTCGCAAAAAAAATCGATCTTCGAAAATCGAATCGATGTTACGTCAAAGAATCGATTCTTAAAAAATTAAATTGAAAAATTCCCGCTAGGAAAACAATCACACATATGATTGACGATAAATATGACGTCCTTTCAACACAACTGCGACAAAAGATACAAGAGATAGATGCAATATGTCTAACTGCAAATGTTTGGACCGATACACATCATAGCTAAAGCTACATGGGGTTGACAGGTCACTACATACATGAAGGTAAATTAATGAGCACAAATTTTGGCGTGTCTGCTCTAACAGAACCTCACAACGCTGACTATTTAGGTCAGGAAATCATTACCATTGCGGAAAAATGGACATTTTGTCGTAAATGTTCACGGCAAAAAGAAACATTTGCCATGCTTCGCGCATACATTGAATTTATTGGCATCAAAACCATTTGACGACAAGAATGGACTTGAGGGAGTTAAGAGCTTGCTGACGATAGTGAAAGATATAACTAAGTATTTCAAGCAAAATGTAAATGCAGCAGATTCGAAAGGCCCCAAAAAAAAAGCTAAACCTTTGGCACTCATTCAATCTGTGTGCATTCGATGGAATTCTACTATCAACTGGAACGGTTTGTTCAACTGTCAAAAGTTGCGCCAATATTACTTCAACGCTCAAAAGTACCGGCAATGCTAACTGCAGGGCAGTTAGACAGTATAAAAGATCTCATAAATAGTTTAAAACCGTTAGACACTACAACTAAAGAAATATCAGGAACGGAATATGTGACAGCCAACAAGATCATACCCATCGTATCTTGTCTTAGAGAAACATATAAACGAAATGAAAACTCAAACGGAATTCGGTGCTAAAACAAAGATTTTATTTATTGAAGAATTAAAAACAGATTTGGAACTGTAAAGCAAGTCTATTTGTTAGCAGCGACGACAATTTTGGATCCTAGGTCTAAAAAAATTTACTTTTCTGACAAATTAGCCTGTGCCAGAGCAATAGAGTAAGTTCAATAATTTTAAATACAAAGGCATAACAATTAATGCATAACGAAACCGTGGATGAGCAAAAAGCAGGAACGAGTAACAAAGAAAAAGGCATTTGGAATTTCGACAATTTACTAGTTAAAAACAACTCTCTGCAAATAATTCTCATGTACAGGAAGGTCATGGTTTAAATGAAGAATTTAAGCACTATTTATCCCAGGCAGTTGTGCACTTGAAGTGTGACCCAATATCTTTCTGGCAGGAACAAAATACCTTTATGTACCATTCCATTCGCTCAACAGCCATTAAATACACGTGTATTGTAGGATTATCTATTCCTTGTGAGCATCTTTTCACGGGGGGGGGGGGGGGGGGGGGGGGGGGGGGGGGGGGGGGGGGGGGAAGGGGGGGGGGGGGGATCGCAAATGAAGAATGAAATCGGTTGGATCTCGGTAGATTAACCAGACTATTATTCCTCAAAAGCTTAGATATTAAAGACTGGGAATTGTAAATTATATATGATTGATAACAGTTTGCATTCTTTATTCTTTCAATAAATTTCATTGAAAAGAACTTTTTTCATAATTATTAATAGTTAATTTTTTTAAAACTATAGCTGAGTAAATACAGTTAAAATAAAAACTATAGAAGATAGATTTTAGGATTTTCCTTGTTTCCGTAAAGAAGGTCCAAAAAGATCGATTTTTCAGAAATCCATCTTTTGTTACTCGATTTTTTTGTGAATCGATTTTTCAGCCTTCGATTCGAATCTATTAAAAAATCAATCTTTTTTTTTAAAGAATTGCCAACCCTACCGACAGATAAACGACTACTGAATGAAAACAATAACTTCAGTGGCTTCGGAAACAGTCAGTAGATGGCGCTGCATGTGTACAACTTTATTCAGACCCGCCAATATTTAAATATAAGTAAACTGTCCTTAGTTTTCGAATACGCCGTAAATATTTTTTTCCTACATAATACAGTGTCCCATAAAAAGTTTGCATCGTATGAGAAACTTTTTATTACGAGTTTCAGTTAAAATTTCACTTTGGTATGAGCTTTTGTTTAAATAAGGTGAAAAATAATCTAATCAATGATAGCCACGTGACAGTCGTACCTGTTAAAATTGAAATTTTGTCTAAAAAAATTACCCAAAACAGTCTTATTTTTTAGTATTTTGTGTTTGACAATGAAATATTTTCTATTGTAAGTAACACCAATTAAAAATTTGTAATATATTCTATTTATTTGAAAGTGATAGCAATAAATCATTTAGAATTATGCAAATTAGCATCAAACAGTAGTAAGGGTCCCAGAGTTTTACCTACATTTTACCTATAATGCAGCAGTTCAACAACTTAATCGGAATACCATCTGGCATCGGTCTAATATTCGCAATCTCTTATGTTTGAATACAATAGGAAAACGTCCCTTTTTTTGTTGTTTAGGGCTAAACAGTCTGAAATAGTTCTGGCCAGTGGTGGTGTGCCTGGGCGTATACGTATGATTTGCGAATAGTATGACAAACAGTTTTATAGAAACATTTATTAGAAAAAAAAATAACATTTTATAACGAAACATTTAGGCGTAACTTTGGCTTCTGTCTTTTTGTCAGAAGCGATCTCTCTTGTCAAAGAGAAAGAGGCTCTGGAGCCCCCAAACTTCGATGTTATGTGGTTAAAAATAACGACTCAACCAACCACAAGGTTCATCTGTATCCTCTATCGACCACCAAGTGATACTTTAGAACACTTTTCGCTTCTCTTGCAGACACCATCGATCATTTACAAATTAACTATCCAAATGCCGAAATTGCCATCCTGGGCGACTTTAATGTCCACAACATCAACTGGCTTAAATATTCAAATACTACCGATGAACAAGGTCGTGAAGCCGAATCATTTTCAATCAGTTGTGGCTTAACTCAGCTTCTTGACGAACCAACACAGATCCCTGATCGAGACGGGGAGTTCGCCAGTCTTCTTGATCTGTTTTTTAACCACCAATCCGGAGATTTACACGGTCAGCGTAAATCCGCCGTTAGGTTCTTCCGATCATAAACTACTTTCGACATCGAGTATTCTACCAATCAGTTGCAGAGAGGCGCTTAAAACCGCGCAAGGTTTGGCACTACAAATCTGCTAAATGGGAAGATCTCATGGAATGTTTTCGAACTCTCCCCTTTGTTTTCGATCCGACGACCCATCTGACTGCGCCAGGGAGGTTTCCGATGTTATTTTGGCCGGTATGGAGGCTTACATCCCTTTTTCGAAGAAATGCCCTTCCAACGGTAAGCCTTGGTTTGACCGAAAATGCAAAGAACCTGTTGCTTCTAAACATCTTGCCTACCGACAATGGCGTGAAAATCCTAACACCATAAATCGTAACACCTTTGTTCGTGCCAGGAACAGATGCAAAGAAATTATCGATGAAACCAAGGAGACATGGCATATAATCAACGGATTAGAAACAAACTTCTCGCTTGTCCCAACAATTCCAGGTCCTTTTGGTTAGTCGCTAAGGCACTTAGTCAAAATTTCACCACATCCACCATACCACCCCTCACACGGCCAGATAATTTAATTCTATTGCAATGACACCTGTTGAGAAAGCAAACTTGTTGGCTGAACTCTTTGCTTCACATTCTACTGTCGATTTCCAAGGAAAAACACCACCTACTATTCCCATAGTGCAGTCAAGGATGCCCGATATTTTCTTCAGACAGCGTATCATAAAACGTATTTTAATGAAGCTAGACACCAAAACGGCTTCTGGCGCTGACGGAATACCTGCCATAGTTCTCAAAAACTATGCGAGGGAACTAACACCGGTTTTCTGTAGACTTTTCAACCTATCCTACAGAAAGGGAATATTTCCTTCCTGCTGGAAATGTGCCACAGTTCGGCCGATACGTAAAAAAGGCAAGAAGACCTTGCCGAATAACTACCGACCAATCGCACTGCTTCCAATAATATCGAAAGTCATGGAAAAGGCTATCAATCAGCATCTTCTAAAATATCTTGAAGGATTCAACATCATTAGCGAGCACCAATATGGCTTACCTAAAAATAGATCAACAGGAGATCTTCTGATTTATGTAACACATGTTTGGAGCAACGCAATTGAACACTTTGGAGAATCTCGAGCGGTTGCTCTTGATATATCCAAGGCATTCGACCGTATTTGGCACGATGGGCTGTTGGCTAAGCTACGTTCTTATGGTATGTCTGAAAAGTTCTGTTTGTGGCTCTCATGTTTCCTCAGATAGCGTTCTTTACGAGTGGCAGTCGACGGAAGTCATTCTAACACCTTCACTAGCAACGCCGGTGTACCCCAAGACTCCATACTGTCTCCAACTCTCTTTCTCATTTATATTAACGATCTGCTGGAAAAGACCGAGAATCCAATCTACAGCTTTGCAGATGACAGTACACTTATCTCTTCATTCACTGTGAACGCTCGGACATCGGCTACTCAGACGAATATCCGCAGACAGCAGGAAGTCATTCAACTTAACAAAGACCTGGAAGAAATTCTATCTTGGGGTGACAGTAATCAAGTGGAATTTAACGCTACAAAAACCCAGGCGGCAGTTTTTTCTAAAAAAGTTAAAGTTGCTGAACCCGACATAGTTATGTCGGGCCACTCCATTCCTCTAACATCGTCACTCAATTTGTTGGGCGTTAATTTGGGAGCAAATATGTCTTGGCATGAACATGTTCCAGGCATAGCAAGGAAAGCTTCTTAAAAGTTGGGAATATTATTTCGAACCAGAAAGCTTTACACTCCACAACAACTGTTAATTCTTTACACAGCTCAAATTCGACCAACTATGGAATACTGCTCCCATGTTTGGAGCTCCGCTCCCAAACATACACTGCATTTGTTGGATTCTATTCAGAGAAGAGCTGATCGTCTGATTGGAGACCCGGAACTGACCGGCGGCCTTGATTCGCTGGAACATCGAAGAATGGTTGGCCACTTGAGCCTATTCTACAAGTTTTTTCACGGAAAGTGTTCGAAGGATGTGGCCCGCTTAATTCCTCCCAGAGCGGTGCATGTTAGAACTACACGTCGCTATACTCCACATCCGTATGAGGTTCAGCTTGTTACTCCTCGTACAACGCTTTTCAAGCAGTCTTTTATATTGAGAACATTATCCCTTTGGAATAATTTGCCCAGGACTGTGTTTCCCACCGAGTACAATTTGCAGCGATTCAAGAACAGCGTGAATCGCTTTCTCCCGCACACGTGTCGCTCCTGTAGCGCTTTAGAAACTTCCCTGTAGCACGTGTGCTAGACCCATCCGACATGCTTGAAAAAAACTAGCATTGTCCAACTCATTTGAATTTGCATGTATAATTAAAGGTTTCAACAATGGCATCCACTGCCATGTCGACATTTTTATCTTCCACCTTCCCCATTTTCGCCAATTTTCTGTTATATGGCATTCTGAAAAAGGTTTTGTACGTCTGCTAGTTTATAGGCCATATTGTTCCTCGCGACTTCACCTTTAACCTGTGCCCATATAAGTTCTATCCGATTGAGCTCACAATGATATTGTGGCAGGCGATAAACAGTAATATTACTTTTTTTGCACTTTCGTCGATGACGAAACTTGTGTACTTGTCTTTTTTTCTGAGAACTTCAAGCTTTACAAGTTCTAATAATTCTCTGTTAACGCTGTCTTTTGGAAATGAAATGTTTTTCTCGGTCATCCAAGATTGGATGTCCTGTTCATCCACATACATCGGAATTCATATCTTTGGGGCTTATGGATTAGCTGCCCGAACTTTTGGCGTTTCGCTGGAGAAGACATTTTCCTAACACACTAACTGACTTGTCACTAACTGGCTTGACATTGGGCATGCTGTTTTAAATATGTATTTACCATATATTTTGGGCAACAGGAAGGTATGTAAATAAAATTATTTGATGGGCAATAAAACTTCGTTACAAAAGAGCATTGTTACCTGAAAAATTTCTGGGAATAGATAGCAAACCTCTGTTATAGGACCGCCGGTCAGTCTACTGGCATTTTTATTACTATCCGTTTCGGATAAATAGACTATAGTAAATTTAATATAAAAATTGCCAATTACGGTTTTGGATCAGGAAGAAAATATAATAGTTTTTAGAATTTTAACATATTTCATATTTATCGGTTTAATCATAAAAAAAACTTAATTTTCTCGTATGTATTGCCTATCATCATAACTTTAGCTTATTTACTTTACAATTTAAATCCCTGATTGTCAAATTTGACCAATTTTA
Source organism: Pachyrhynchus sulphureomaculatus (assembly GCA_019049505.1). NCBI lineage: Eukaryota > Metazoa > Arthropoda > Insecta > Coleoptera > Curculionidae > Pachyrhynchus > Pachyrhynchus sulphureomaculatus. The sequence goes on from CM032456.1 coordinate 169,962,781, forward strand.
CAGTTAGACCTTTTTATTGAATCAGATAATTTGTTTTGAACCTTTTTTATTGTTTGCGAAATTTCTAATCGTGGGAAACTATTTTTTATCGCTAACGTTATCACACTATTGCTTTTTAAACTTAAACGTTGCTTATAATGATTTTTAATGTTCCGTACGAAACACTTACATATAAGATCACTTCGGTGTCTGTCACACCCGATTTTCTCCGAAACTATTTAATATAGAAAGTTGAAATTTGGCACTAATATAGGAATTGTTTTTTCGGTTAATAACGTCGATTTTTTCTAAACATTTAAGCGTTTATTTCACAAAATGATTTACCTTAAAAATCAAAGTATTGGCCATCGTTAGCTATGACTTTTTCCCATCTTTCTGTCAAACAATGGATTCCGCACTAGAAGAACTTTTCATCGTTTGACGCCAACCCATTCATCAAGCCAAATTTTCACTTCTTCGTAAGTGTTCGGAAAGTCCGTGCTGCATCGATCGAAATAAGTAGTAGTCTGAAGGGGCTAAGTCCGGTGAATACGGCGGGTAGGGTAAAACGTCCCATTTGATGTTTTCCAAATAGTTTTTAACACTTTGAATTGTTGTGGCTGTTACTGGATGGAAATTCATAACGAATGTAATAAAAGACTAATATTGTCAAATTTTCACATTATTTAGTTTCACTTTTTTTTTTGGGCTGCAACACTAGTGTTTTTAGTCTGGAGTTTTATATAACGTGGTACTACAGCATTTTTAATGCACAGATTGAAGAACCAAATGTTCTGTGTTGTAATTGCACACATCATTTTGTATCAGAAGAAGCTATAGTATAGCGAAACGCGTCATACAGTTTCAGTGAAACTAAATAAAGTGGAAATTTGACAATATTAGTCTTTCATTACATTAGTTTTTAACACATTTTGCAACATAGTGCCGAGCATTGTCATGTTGAAAAATATCTGTATTGTGTCTTTGGGCGTATTCTGGTCGTTTTCCCTTCAATGCTCGGTTCAACTTTATCAATTGTTATCGGTATCGATCGCCAGAAATCGTTTCACCAGGTTTCAGCAGTTCGTAATATACAGCTCCTCTACGATCCCACCAAATACACAGCAAAGCTTTCTTTCCCTGTATAGTGCGCCCTGGTTGTGATGTTGAAGGCTCGCCTGGATTGGAGCATGTTCACCATAAGCTTCAACCAACAATCGATAACCTTCAGCAAACGTTTTCTTCAAATGAAAGAAGGTTATTAAACTTCTCCGCAAAACGTCTTTTTGGTACTAGCTTAGCTATGAAGAACTATGTTTTTCGCACAATGACAATTAATAACGAATTGGCTTTTGATGGTGTATGTTTACCTTTCAAAACGCCATAGATCTAGTCTATACGAACAAGTGTATTAGTAACGCCATCTCTTAGCAAAATTGACATTATTAACCGAAACACCTATTAAATTTTGACATAAGGGGCTATTTTTGGAGGATAAAATGGGAAGTAAAAAAAAACTACCAGGTCATCGAGTGTGTCAAATGAAAACTTGTGAAAACACGAGTGCAAAAATATATATGTATAATGTAATACTTGCGCATAGTTTTCTTTGTATTATTTTTAAAAAATATCTCGAAAAGTACCGATCAAAAAATTCTGGGATATTTTCCATTGGACGTAAATTGAACGAAAATTATCACGAGTGGATTTCCTTTAATAATTTATCTGGTATATAAAAAAAAAAAATTTCAAGATCATCAGTTTTCAGTAAAGATCGGAAAAAAAAACTTTGTTGAAAACTCATTGTGGGTGTGTTTTGTGAAGTCATTGATCATTTTACTATACCTTCGTAACATTTTTTTTTATTTTAAAAGGAATCAACGACTTGCCCTTGGCCGCTTTTTTTTTAAATAAAAACAAAAATGGCACTTAAATGTTCTGTTAAATTTGACTTTAAGTGTGCGTAACATCAAATATTGGCCTTATAAATAACACAAGTCTGCAAAAAAAAAATTGAGAGCTGTTTTGGTTTTTTTGCGTAATTTTTATGTTTTTGGGTGTACTGAATCCGAAAATGACTTTCATTTTGTCATAGAAACGTCACGTTTTTCTGACAATGTAGGTATCTATGTTAAACAAGTTATCATCTTAAAATAAAAGATAAAAGACTAAAAAATTTTTTTTTAAATTTATAATTGCGTAACAAAACTTATTTTTTTATCTAAAATACATTCATTAGTAAAGCACTAAACACATTTCTTTTTCCCAGTGAGACTTCTTTTGGTACATTTTCGCTTGTAGGAAGCATCTGGAAGGTCTCTCTGAAGCGTCCAACAGTAGTCTGCCATCATTGAGACGCTCCATCTTCCCTGGTATCTTTTTCCATCTCCTTAATATCTTGGTGAAATCGTTCACCTTGCTCTTCACTCAGATCTCCTAAATTTTCTGGAAAGTAGTCGAGGTGGGAATGAAGAAAATGTACTTTTAAACTCATTAGGCAACCTAAAGCTTGAAATGCTTTTAACATTCTTTTGACGATTTGTTTGTAGTTAGGGTCTTTGTTATTGCCTAAAAATTTCTCTATGACCTCTTTAGAGGCAATATACCCTTCTCTTTGAGGATTCGTCATGGTTGTGATGAATTGTGGATCAGCCATAAGCCATCTAATATCTGGTCCAACGAAAACACCTTCCTTCAACTTTGCCTCCGAGAGGCCTGGAAACTTTGATATTAAGTATTTGAAGCAATTTCCATCTCTTGGAAGTGACTTTACAAATTGCTTCATCAATCCCAGCTTCATGTGAAGCGGTGGTAGAAGAACTTTATGAGGAGGCACCAAAGTTTCATGCAGGACGTTCTTTTCGTCAACTTTAAGCTCCCTCGGAGGCCAACACTTTTTGGTCCAGTGATTTGCTCGGTCTCTACTATCCCATAGACACAAAAAAGCAAGGGAATTTGGTAAACCCAGATTGTTGTCCGAGCAACATGCCCAAGATTTTTAAATCACCGCACACTTGCCAACCGTGGTCTTTATATTTTAATTTGCAAAGAACCAATTCCAAGTTCTTGTAGGTTTCCTTGAGGTGTACGGAATGACCGACAGGAATGGAAGCATAGAAACCGCCATTGTGAAGCAGAACTGCTTTAAGGCTTCTTTTTGAAGAATTTATGAAAATACGCCACTGTGCTGGGTCGTATGAGATCTTAAATGTATCCATCAAACCTTCAATATTGGTACAATAAACCAACTCGTCGTCTTGGGCAAAGTAGGAAGTGAACTGCTTCTCACGATATCTAAACCAGGAGGAAGACACTCCCGGCAAAACTAAGTTCCTACTTTTGAGCCTTGATCCAAGCAACTCAGCAGCGTTTTTGGGAAGATTCAAGTCTCTTACCAAATCATTTAGCTCGCCCTGGGACTGCTGTCATCTTCAAATTGAAAACTTGACTTGTCATCGGGTTCAGGTACAGCACCATCTTCGTCAGAACTTGGAATCTCTTCCAAGGTAGCAGGGGCAATGGGCACTGGAATTTCGGTCCCATGAGGGATGGGACGAATAGCTGATTGCAGATTGGGGTATGAAATGGACTGCTTCCATTTTGAATTATACCCTTTCACATTACACGAACAAAAGTAACAATCATCACTATGGTTCTTTTGCTCTCGCCATACCATAGGAATCGCATATCGGAAAGCTTTTTTCTTGCCCTTAAACCAGTTTCGAAGGTCTTCAACACATCGTTTGCAGACTTTATGAGGTGCCCAAACTTTATCCTGATCTCCAAGTTTTAAGCCAAAATACGTGGAGTATACTTTTTTTTTACAAAGTCCGTAATATTAAGTTGTTGCTTTAATACCATATATTCGCCACAAATATAACAGAAACTGTCCGACGAATTCCGCACAGATGACATTGCACTATATTGAACCAAGATCTATAAAACAATGACGAGTTAACACGTAATTGTACCGCGCCACTTTCTACACTATCGGAGCGCGCACGTTCTGGTTACAACGTTTATGTTTGTTAATTTAGCTCACACAGGGCGTTCTTTATTTAGAAAGTAATGATAGTTATGGCCTGTATACATTTAAAAACAGTAATCAAAATAAAATTGTACCTATTTATTTATGACTTCAAGTTAGCCCAAAAAAACCCTTTTTTATAATAAAATTTTGCGTTTTGCAAAATAACCTGACGTTCTGGAATTTTTTGAGTATTTTTTAGTTTTCAGAACACCTAAATACATAGAAATCAGTTGAAAACATCCAGACAGCATTTTTGTTGCAGACCTGTGTAATAAGTCCAAATAAAAGTCACTTTTTATTTTAATTTTATACGAATTGAAAGAAAAAACCGAATATGACTATTCATATTCATTATGTGTAGATGGATGTGTTGTTACTACCTTTGTCTTATTTTGCAAATTTAAAAAACATTAGTTATAAATAATATTGATGAAATACGTCAACAACGGAAATTAAATAATTGATTATTATCTTTTGTTATTTTTTTTTTTTTTTTTTGTTTTATAGAAGTATTAAAGGCAAATACGTATGAGTACAAATACTTAAGAGTCAAAATGCATATTTCAAAAACAGAAAGTTTCAAGATCATTATCGACAAAAAATAACTAATTACGCTCCAAAATAAAAAGCATCATTAGCATGTGGTTGATATACAGTCTGTACATTGATGAAATACGTCACGGAAATTAAATAATTGAATATTATCTTTTGTTATTTTTTTTTTTTTGTTTTATAGAAGTATTAAAGGCAAATGCGTATGAGTACAAATACTTAAGTCAAAATGCATATTTCAAAAACGGAAAGTTTCAAGGTCCTTATCGACAAAAAAATAACTAATTACGCTCCAAAATAAAAAGCATCATTAGCATGTGGTTGATATACAGTCTGTCAAGTAAAAATCTGTCCGCGATAATTCATTTTTGGTAGATGTGATTCTAGCGATTCAACAAAAAATTGGTAGAGGGAACCTTTGTGTACGACTCATTTTAGTAAAAATCTCAATCGATTCCGAAGTTTCGTCGAAATCACGTAAAATCCAAAATGAGTCACTTGTTTGCGCATCAGTCGAGGCAGTCTTTCTTTGTTCCCATCCAAAGGGGCCTAAAATGACTCATTCTACAGCTGCGAAATGTATTGAAAAGTCGGTGTTGTTTTTTAAGAAGCGGGTAAATCATTTTAACCAGACGAAAAATGTCGACGACTTACCAAAACGTGGCTCGGTAGGGAACGTCACTCCGAAAGTCGAAAGACGAACCGTTTTCACGGGACCCGAAATTGACACTGCTGATGATGTCAAATTCTGAAGCACGTTGGAGAAACCCTTGCTGGGCGAAAATCACGTCGCGAAGCGGCTCACTAGAGTAGCCCTCACCATCGCTGGACGCCAACACTATTGAAAACGTTTGGTCCCTTATAAAGAGAAAGGTCAGACGAAAAAAGTCTGATGACTTTGACTCAGTTGTTTCGCGAGATTCCAAAAATTTGTAAAGTATGCACAAAATCTCATCGACAACATGCCTCGAAGATATCACGCGATTATTGATGCAGGAGGCAATTGGACAACTTACTAAGATAATTGCGCCGTTGTTGGCACCCCAAAGAATACATTGGTGGCAAAAAATATTCTCGAAACACATTTTTTCCAGAATACGAACGGCCACGTTCTTATTTGACAGCCTGAGCATATATGGCAAGCTGAAAATTTTATATCAAATATCCCTTAAACCTCCTAGTAAATTATTTAGTCCAGGAATGCCCGACTACAAAATATTTGATAAGTTCTTTAGAATCTACAGCTCACCAACTAAAACAAATATTTTTCTTAATGAGCGTAAAGGCAGAGGGTGTTCGCATATTATACTCCATGTCCTCTCTGATATCGTAATTATGCGGTCGGGATCAAATCTTAATAATAGAGTCACCCCGGGCTCTGACGGAATTTCTCACTTCCTGATAAAGGTTCCATGCTTTATTAAAGTCGCTGACATACATGTTTAATTTATCACTTAGAATACATATATTTCCTGAATTTTAAAAAAACGCAAAATCACTTCTGTGTTCAGAAAGGGCTACATATTCTTAACTATAGACACATTTCTGTATTAATGGCCTTTGCAAAAATGTTCCAGACCTCACTATTTGAGAACATATTTGACCAACTCAATCACTTTCCCACATGGATTCTTTAGCGGGTATAGTACAATTATCATCCTAGCTTATTTTTATCAATATGTGGACCAGGGTTTGGATGATCGGCCTTCGATAGGGTCAAACATCGTATTTTTTTGAAAAAAAAAATATAAATGCTATGGGCTTCAGTACTAGTCTTGTTCTCTTCTTTGGCTTCTACTTGAGAGATAAAGTGCAGTATGCAGAACTTCGGGTGTGTCATCTGTATGATGGCATCTCTTTTTTGGGACTTACAGGGTATTATCATGAATGACTATTGGGAAAAGAATAAAATAGCGACGGGTTCTTATTATGCAACATTAATGGACCGTTTGCATGGTGAGTAGAAGCAGAAGCGACCAAGATTAGCGTACAAAAAAGTGCTCCATCACCAGGATAATGCTCCTGCTCACACATCGGCCGTTTGCAATGGCAAAAAGTACACGAGCTGGACTTCTAAATCTTTTCCGACTCACCCTATTTCCCAGATTTGGCCCCAAGTCACTTTTTTTTGTTTCCTAACGTCAAAAATTGACTTGGAGGGAAGACATTTTTGTCGAATGAAGAAGTTATCTTTGCTATAAGACGAGTATTATGCACAGTTCGAAATTATTTTTTTCTTGAGGGAATAAAAAAGAATTGGAATCTCGTTGGACCATTGAACTCAATAGAGATTATGTTGAGAACTAATTTTTGTTTTTGCAAAAAATGTTATTTACCTGTTTTTTTACAAGACTTTCCAATCCACCCTCGTATATAACACACCAATAAGTGTTCAAAGAATGCTCTAGACAACTTGCAAAACTATAGATAAATAATTGGCCAAATGCAAGTCGGACCTGCGCAATTAGGGTTCCGTACGTTGATTCCTATTAACCCTTAGGTACCTACCCCTTAAACCAGTCACGTAACTACCTACCTGGAGTCTCTCAGACTCCCCTATTCTCAACTATATAAAATATAAACTATAAAATAAGAAGATGAATGGAAATTAAAAATGTATTTTTTAAAGCTTTTTATTTAAAAAAATAATTATGAAAGAAAAAAAAATTAACGGTATATACTAAATAAACTTAAAACTGTTCTACAGCTTAGAAAAACGATAAATTAACGAGTTACTTCAATGAGACCAAGAATAAAGAACAAATACGTAAATTAAGAACTTTTTTGCATTCATTTATAAAAATTTAGGAAATAACTAAGAAGTTTTTATAAAAAAATTATAGCCGAAATGGCCAAATTTTCTATAAAATTGTAAGCCTCAGACCTCACAATTTTTCGTGGCAGATTCCACACATCATTTGTGAGCCTTAAGCAAATAGGTTTTTTGCAGTGGTAACACAAGTAATGGGTCTTGCGTTTCTTTTTGGGATCACATATATGGCAGTACTTGCGGATTTTCAGCCTTTCTGGTGGTTCATCAGCAGCGGGTGTATTTGTGTCGATTTGTAGTACGCGACGGAGAGAAAGCCTAATATCCCGCTGAATCGTCGTCATTCGTTCTCTGCGCTCCATATGTGGTCTTGCAAGTTGTACAGCCAGTCTCTTCATAAATTGGAATCTACTTTCGATTTGCTGTTGTTGAGTGGATAAGTAAACCACATACGAGTTGGATGCTGATATGTCCAACAGCCTGTAAAATATAGCCAGCGGCCACCTGCGTGTCCCGTGTGCCGTAAGTACCTACCTGGAGTCTCTCAGACTCAAAAAAAAACTTTTATAGCCGTTCAAGAGCGAGCGGGATTACCTGTATCATCGACGAGCACAGACGTGATACTATGGGTAGAAAGCGAAAGGTACAGGGACACGTGACCAGTAAATAAGCACATGCGACTAGTTATAACCAAAATAAATTCCGCCAGAGTCTGAGAGACTACAGGTAGGTACTTAAGGGTTAAAATAAAAATTTTTGTTACGGAGATGTAAAATAATCAATGACTTCACAAAACACACCCTAAATGAGTTTTCAACAAAGTTTGTTTCCGATCTTTGTTGAAAACTGATGACCTTGAATTTTTTTTTATATACCAGATAAATTTATAAAGGTAATGCACTCGTGATAATTTTCGTTCAATCTGTACCCTGTGGAGAGAAATCCAGGATTTTTTCAAAATTTTTTGATCAGTACTTTTCGAGATAAGGGGGGCAGCGATTTTTGGCAGTTTTTTAAAAATAATGCAAAGAAAAGTGTGCGTAAGTATTACATCATATATATTTTTAAACTCGTGTTTCCATAAGCTTTCATTTGAGACCCCACTCGGTGGCATGGTAATTTTTTTTTTCTTTTCCGATTTCACCCCCCAAAACTAACCCTTTAAGTGAAAATTTAACTTACAAAACTACACGGCTCTGATGGGGCCATCAATTCCTATATTAGTGCCAAATTTCAACTTTCTATGTCAAATAGTTCCACAGAAAATCGGGTGTGGCAGAGGGACGGACAGGCAGACAGTTGGACAAACACCGAAGTGATCTTATAAGTGTTTCGTACGGAACGCGAATAAAAAAATGAGAAAGTCTATAGCCGTTTAAAGTTCGACAATATTTTTATCTTTTACTATCGCAGATATTGTAATTACATAAGCATTAATTTTGTAGATGCATGTTTGGGACACGTTAGAACGAGATCCAGCCTTCCACCGACCAAAAAAAGTACCTGATAGCGAGGAAATGAAGAGAGTGACTGCAATACAACTTCACAAATATTGTCAGTACAATTTTCTGCACCCGGACACCGCTAAATTGCCTTATAAAAGAAAGGTATGTCTAATTCGACTTACTTAATCTAATTTTATTTAGTAGGGGAGCCGGCAGACAATACTACAACAAATATATTTGTTTACTACTAATGTGAGAATGCTTTAAGTATTCCAGTAAGTATGCCATTCACTAATCATCATAACTTAAATTAAGACTATATATCAGTTAAAATATTGTGTAGTGAGCCACTGATTCTTATTTGGTTTTGTAGTGTGTGGTATAAGTAGCATATGTGGCAGCTCCTTCCATGCTCATATAAATTTCAATAATTTGAGATGTTCTTAATATAAAAATTATGAAAATAGTCCGATACTTTTGACAAATATCAGACCTTATTCTTTGCGGTATTATTATTACACTCCTATAGAAGTTTATGAGCACTTTTACTCTTATTTTTATCTTTTTATTTATAACTGAGCCCAACACAAAGTAATTTATAGGACTGTATAAAGCAATAAGTCTATATTTAACAATGCGCATATGGCACTGACGTTCGAAATAACGTAGTATCAGATCGTAATATTACAAAAAATCCGCAAGGCCACCAGCGAATTCTTTATAGGTCACATAAATATGCTATCCGGTTATAAATTGAATATATTTTGTACATTCGTGATCCTGACATAACATTCGTAGTAGATGTCGGCAAATAGAAATAGTTTCTTAATCTAGACCCTGGACCTCTGGGAATAACAAACTTGAGTTCTTTCAACAAAGAAGGATAAACAACACAATCACAGTAAACATAAAACACAGTAGCCACAGTCCGACTAGGCACGGCTTCGATCTCAAGGGGTTCGAGTTTGTAATGATCACATGGCCTGTCGCCATATTGCTAGTGTGATGCCCGCGAGTTTTTGAAATATTCAAATTCCTTTTTTCAAGAAAAATCCTTTTTTGTAGAATAAAAATGAATTTTGCTGATTGAAAAGAAGAAAAAAATGAAAACATTTTTCTTTAGAAGCAGTTATACAGAAAGAGGCTCAAGTAATTTCAAGTTTACGCGTTCAAAATTGGTTCATTGGGAGTTCCTGGGGTCGCTGAATCTATTTTCGGGTTCATTTTTATCATATGCACCCTTTTGGGTGTGAAATGGGGGTTGGAGAGGAAGAAATTACGATATTCTGCTGAATTAGAGTTTCGCGTTCTAGACTAGCTCCTCGAGGGGTTTCAGGGATCGCTGAATCTATTTTCGGTGTCATTTTGATCATATGCACCCTTGTGAGGAGTAAAAATGAGGGTTGAAAAATAGATTCAGCGACCCCAGAAACCCCCGAGGAACCAGTTTTGCACGCGAAACTCTAATTCGGGCGGGCGAATATCGTAATTTCTTCACCTCCAACCCCCATTTTCACCTCTCAAAAGGATGCATATGATCAAAATAACCCTGAAAATAGATTCAGCGACCCTAGAAACCCCCGAGGAACCAGTTTTGAACGCGAAATTCTAATTCAGGTGAATATCGTAATTTCTTCCTCGCCAACTCGCATTTGCACCCCATGAAAGGGTGCATATGATAAAAGTAGATTCAGCAACCCCAGAAACCTCCGATGAGCCAGTTTTGAACGCGTAAACTTGAAATAACGTGAATTTCGAAATTTCACCTCCCGGTTTCGTGCTGCTTTTTGCAATTTTAAAAAATTTTGAGGTTATATTTTGCAAATCGGCTTCCTTACGTTTATCCGGAATTCGCTTACCAGTATTTAAAAAAAAATTGTCTGATTTCGTTAATAATTGAGGGCCCTAAACAATTTTGAACGAAAAATCAGATTCCTGGCCCACTGTGCGGGGGAGGAAAAAATGTTCATTGTGAGAATAGATCTCTGCACACCTTCAGCTTCGCGCGTATGCTGTCAACAATCATGGTCCTTATATTTCAGCGAATCCCAGTAATCTGGAGACATTGAAAATAATTATCATTATCATTTTAAGATGAGATCGTCTTTCTTCTGAACTTAAAAATGAAATGAACACACTCCTGGCTCCATTTTATCATCATCATTAAATCTAATATAATAATTTTTGTACAATGACTTCTCGTGCTTATATACTACTTATATAAAAAAAACGGTCAAGTGCAAGTTGAACTTGCACAATTAGTGTTCCGTACGTTGATTGTTTTTAAAATAAAAATTTTTGTTAGGGTGGCATAAAATGATCAGTGACTTCACAAAACACACCCCAAATGAATTTTCAACAAAGTTTGTTTCCAATCTTTACTGAAAACTGGTGACCTTGAAATTTTGTTTTTTTTATATATACCAAATAAATTATTACAAGTATTACATTATATATATATTATATATATATATATATATATATATATATATATATATATATATATATATAAATATATATATATATATATATATATAATATATATATATATATATATATATATATATATATATATATATATATATATATATATATATATATATATATATATATATATTTACTCGTGTTTTCACAAGCTTTCATTTGACACCACACTCGATGACCTAGTAAAAAAAAATTTTTGTTCACTTCCGATTTCACCCCTCAAAACGAACCTCTTAAGTCAAAATTTATGTTACGGTGGTATAAAATGATCAGTGACTTCCTAAAACACACCCCAAATGAGTTTTCAACAAAGTTTGTTTCCAATCTTTACTGAAATCTGATGACCTTGAAATTTTTGTTTTTTTTGTATACCATATAAATTATTAAAGGTAATGCACTCGTGATAATTTTCATTCAATCTACACACCCCGTGGAGAATATTCCAGAATTTTTTCGAAATTTTTTGATAAGTACTTTTCGAGATAAGGCCCGGGACAGCGATTTTTCGCGAATTTTTAAAAATAATACAAAGAAAATTGCGCGCAAGTATAATATTATATATATATTTTTTTACTCGTGTTTTTCACAAGCTTTCATTTGACACCACACTCGATGACCTAGTAAAAAAATTTTTTTTTCACTTCCGACTTCACCCCCCAAAACTAACCCCTTAAGTCAAAATTTAGTTCTCAAAACTACATGGCTCTGATGAGGCCATCAATTCCTATATTATTACCAAATTTCACCTTTCTATGTCAAATAGTTTCCGAGAAAATCGGGTGTGACAGACAGACAGACAGACAGACAGACAGACACCGAAGTGATCTTATAAGTGTTCCGTACGGAACACTAAAAACTAAATCCATTCGCTGATTTATTCAAACTCATTCGTGCTGGAGAATTACTACTTTTGCATGCCCAGACTGAGTTTTAAAAGTTTGGTAAGCGAATTTTAGCAGATAATATAACTTAACTCTAGTAAACATTCTGCCCTGAATTCAGAAAAAAAAGCACAAGTGGAATAACATAAACCAAAACATCAACTGTTTTACAAATAAAATGTATCTCTAATATGAAAACATAATCATCATAATGACATTGGGCAATGAATAGCGTTGAGCATCAGTTTATTGACCACACACAAATTATAAACTCTGCTAAGAGCGTTTTGTAATTTTTTGCGATTCAAGTCTCTCCATCGTTAAATACAACTTTAAGTCATTGGCAAATATTTGATAATTGACATCTATAACTTCAAGATATCGTTGTTAAAAATTTAAAAAAATAGAGGCCCCAGGTTAGAACCCTGGGATACTCCAGATAAAGTTCCAAAACAAGATGATTTAAACGCATTATATTGAATATACTGAGATCGCTGTATTAGATATAAATGGAAAAAGTTCTCACATCTATTAGGTTAGAAAGGTTGTAAGCTTGGCCAGAATGATCTTGTGGTCTATTTTGTCAAAAGCTTTAGAGAAGTCGGTTAAAAACCACATCAACCTCGCCCTTATTGTCAATAAGAGTTGATAAAAAATTATGCAAAACATGCCAGATTAGTAATAGTTGACCGTCCCCTCAAAAACCCGTGTTATTTTACTACTCGGTATATATCACCACTACACCAAACATTTTATTTTTACACTCGACGCGCGTTTCGCGCGTCGAGTGTTAGCTACCATCGGGAGCGATAATTGACTAAAGCTAAACTACAAATGTACCTTATTTATACTTAGCCTAACATCTGAATTACTCAAGCAGAACTAATTACATGGGCGTGGCCATCAGTTCTGGTCAAGTAACCAGTAGAGGAAACTATAAAGAACAGGCCCCCTGTCTTTTGCATTTTATAATTTCTATACTATCATATGCGTTCAATAATCGCCCATCAGATACATCTTTTTTCTTAGATTATCTAATGTTACAGTATGATCAGCTTCAAGGGCATGTTCGGCAATTAGGAATCTTGTCTTTGAGATTTCCTAAGATATTCCTCATATTGTCTGATGACTTATAGACTAAGGTGAGGCCTACTTTATTAGATACCTTATTGAGTTCCCTGCTATATTTCGGATTATGTGGTAAGGAGACATACTTGGTACCTATTTGCTTCACGTGTAAGAAAGGTGGAATTCTGAATATGTAACCTGAACTTATGTCTCTTTATTCACTTGTTTATTAAGTCATCGTCGTAACCATTAACTCTAATTATACTCCTAATACAATTCCTTTCATTATTGAAGTATACTCCATTAAGAGGAAAGTGTCCAGACGATGAACTAAAAAATGTAATGCGGCTAATTTATGTTGTTTGCAATGGAATGAATCATTAGGAATATATCTCTATCTGTTATTGTGTCTTTTCTATAGATATCAAACTCTTAACTTTTTATTATATTTAATAATTAAAATATCTAGAAATGGTAATTGTTCTTTGTTCTGAATTTCCTAAGTAAATTTAATTGAATCATATTGGCTATTTAATTTGGAAACAAAATCATCTATATTTGTTTTATTTTGTATCACAAATCGCGAACACATCATCCACATACCTATGCTATAGCCCTGGGAAATACTCATATTCTTGCTGGCTTCAGTTTCAAACTTACTCATGAATAAATTGACAATGGAATGCGATAAGCAGTTACCAATAGCTATTCCTTCTTTCTGAACATAAAATTGACTGTTGTATATTGAAAATAATTCTATTTCATACTTAACTGATACTTCAATAATGAAGTATTAGGAATATAACTAGAGTTAAGTCTTATGATGATGACTTAACAAACCAGTTAATAAATAGACATTAAGTTCAGGTTAAATATTCAGAATTCCACTTTTTTTACACATGAAGCAAATAAGACCAAGTGTCTCCTTACCATATAATCTGAAATATAGCAGGGGACTCAATAAGGTAGGCCTCACCTTAGTCTGTAACTCATCAGACAATTTGAGGAATGTCTTAGGAAATCCCAAAGACAAGGTTCTTAATTGTAAGTGGCATTTATGAAATTAGTTGTAATGATTGCGACAAAAAATATGTTGGGCAAACTAGAAAGTTAATTAAAATACGATTTAAAGAACATTTAGCCAATTTAAAATACGGTAGAACAGAAAAGTCTAGCATTGCCGAACACGCCCTTGAAGCTGATCATACTGTAACATTAAATAATCTAAGATGAATTAAAGATGTATCTGATAGGATATTGTTGAACGCATATGAAAATATAGAAATTATAAAATCTAAAAGTAGTTTAAATAAAGACAGAGGACCTATTCTTTATAGTCCCCTCTACTGGTTACTTGACCAGACACCCGTGTCAGGCTAAGTATAAATAAAGTAGATTTGTAGTTTAGCTTTAGTCAATCATCGCTCCTGATGAAGCTAACATGGTTATCGAAATGTGCGTCAAGCGTAAAAATAAAGTGTTCAGTGTAAGGGTGATATATACCGAGTAGTGTCAATGTGCCAGAGATTCCACATTCCCAACATAAGCGTGTTATTTTCTTCTACTTACTAAGTAGTCATATAACTTCTCAGAAATTTTCAAAAAAAACCACAAATTAATGGGACCGGTGTGTAATTACATACGTCAGACTTAATCCCCTTTGTAAATACTGGCCATATTTCACTGATCTTCCAGCACTGAGGAAAAGTGTCCCCACTCAATAATGAATTCAAAATTTTTTCTAATGGCTTGGCGAGAACTCTGATAGTATCTTTCATAAAAAACTGAGAGTACCGTCCGGGCACTTAAGTTTTTACTACATTTACTAAATACGCCTCTGTAAATACCGGTAAGTTAGTTATATTATTATTAACAATTTTTAAATCCAAAAGTTCAGTGCTGAGACAGCATCATAAACACCATCAAACTATATCCCAAATAATGACAGAATATCCAAAGGAGTATCTATCAACTACTCTACCGTCAAACGACATGCAGGCTGGAACAGCATAGGTATTCTTTTTTGCTACACAAAAACTTCGGATCATACGCAGTATCATTCTCGATATCAGAAATATATCGAGGATAAGCAACCTTAATCATTACATCCATCTTCCTTCTTAATTACTTAAATCTGTTTAGTTAAACGAAATTGACAGATCTTTTCAATTTTTTGTGAACGTTAAGCTTATCTTTAACTTTCTTTATATCCTGGTTGTACCACAGAGGAAATTTTCTGCTTTAATGTTTATAACGTGGTACAAATCTGTTAATTATTCTTACGTCGTACAAATGAGACTCTAACCTGTCTGACCTGTTTTGTTTTTGGTTGTATCCTGCATGTTAGTTGCATAATTATTTGCGTATTCCCTTAAAAATAGAAAACATGCCATATTACTAATTTGGGGGCACGGCGGTGCCCCCGCCAAGTCGAGCAGAAAGCACAGTCGTACCATCCTTTTCTCGAAGCCACTCACGGCACTTTCGACCCCCCCCTGTAACTTCGTTGTGGATAAAGCTAGAAGCTTGAATTTTCGGTGACCAAGAGGACATACTATACTAGCTATATTCCTAAATTACCTACTATTTATACCTTATAGTTTACGAACTATCGCCAGTCGAAGTTCTTTAATTTTGTCACTGACACACTCACCGATCATCAAAATTCTAAGGTACTTCTGGCAGACACACAAACTTAAAATTTTGAATTTAGTTAGTATTTAGCCTATAAAGGAAGGAAAAATTGAAACATCCCGAAATTTCAGTCCCGTTTTCTAAATTGCCACTTAAGCCAAAAAAGAGGGTCAACCTCGGAATAAGAGATAATAAGCTGTAAACTTGTATAAGCCTTTATTTTGGCATTCTAAAAGTTGTCTCAAAAGTCTCATAAAATCTAGTGTCCGCGTCTTAAGGTATTCAAGGTCAAAGGTCACAAAAATCGTTTTTACGCAAATATCTCGCTTCCTATGGTTTCAATGATATTTGCATCTATTATGAAAATTCTCTACACATTTTGCTATAAACATTTTTTTATACGCTTAACCGTTTTTGAGATAGAGCGCGGAGAGCGCGCAGCGCTCAGCCATACATACTATAATGCAAGGACAACCGTAAGTCCCGGTAAATAATACCGTATAAAGTTAATTAACCACTAAAAAATCCATAATTATGAATAATTTGTTTTATTTATTAATTATATATTATATTTAATAATATTTTTCATTTATCAAATATATTCGTTTAATAATACTTACCTACTTCGTGTAATTAAAAAATTGTTAAGTGAAATACTTTAAGTATATTTTAATTATAAACAAGTATGAAGATGATGCTTCCATGACATCAGGGCTAGAAGAGAATATAGTTATTAAAATAGGAGCAAAAGTCATGTTAAGACGAAATATTGACGTAAATCTTGGCTATTTAAAATACTTTATTCTTAAGTGCACTGTTTACACTTATTTAGCAATCGAAATAGTAGATTATTCTTATGTGATTATGTGGCCGTGCGATTGTCAAGTCATTATATTTATTATAGAAGTAAAGATGTCTAATATTGATACGGTCACTATAAATGTTGGTAGGTAACTAAACAGATAACAATTTATGACAAAGTTGTTGAATAGGTGCTTCCATAGATACTAACTAAAATAACTGACTTGGTTTTACATGAAATCTCACAACTTTTTGTGGTGGAAGAACTGTCTTGCGAGACTTGGCTTTTTTTACATTTTATGTTTTTGATGGGATATCTAATTTATCTCTCGACACCAAGTTTAACATAGTTAAAAAAACTGCTGATATAAAATTATCTTATTTTAATCATTTCTAGGTTAATTAGGCTAGAGATTAGTAAAAATATTACTATCTATGTGTTACGAGTATAAAAAACTTATGTTAGCTCCCTGACTAATAAAAAAATGTGTTACGTAAATTAAATATGACTAGCTGATTCGTTTCCTGGTATATAGATCGTCCAACGATCGTGAAAATTATGTATTTTAAATAGCAATATGTAGGCAGACTTCGTTGGGCTAATAAAATTTTATTGTTTAGTTATAATTAGTCATTGTATAAATGTTTGGTAATTTTTTCTCTTGATAGCGAGAACTTGTCAGTAAAAAATATTTATTGCTTTGAATGCGATCAATATTTTTATACTGTTAACAAATGATATCCTGCCCATGCGATAAGGTGAAATATAAAAAATATGTTTTACGTATTCTACTTACTATTATGGCTACAGGATATACCAGAGCTACCTTTTAAGTTTTTACAAAAACAATAAAAGAAAAAAAAAGAGAGAAATATCAAACACTATATGACACGAAAATATCGCCACCGCTCGGAAAAAAAGAACTTTTAGTGAAACTTGAGTGATAATAAGGAATGTGGAATCTGAAGAACTTGCCGATGTAACAACGGATGAAATAATGAAGACCCTACAACATATACACAACAAAGAACCAAGGGACGATGATATGATAAAGTATTGAGGGGCATCGATAATACAATCTCTTCAAGCTCTATTTAACAGGCGCCTCATAGAAAGTAAAATATTAACACCTTGGGTAAACGCCTTGGTTGTGCTTATACTTAAAAAGGAACAAATTTAAGTTGGAAGATTACAAACCGATCAGTCTGTTATCGGTGCTACACAAAATTTTCACTAGAGTCATTATGATTAACGAACAAATTAGACAATTATCAACCACATGAACAAGCGGGATTTAGACGGTTTTACAGCACTTTGGACCACCTTCAAACAATTGGATTATTAGTGGAAAAAGCAAATGAATATAAGGTCACCTTGTGGATAGCAATCCTTAATGCCTTAAGTAACACCAGAGTCGATGAAAGGTACACAACTCTTCTTGAATACATATATAAAAATGCCACATCACAAATAAAATCAAAATTATAAGAAGAATTAGACAAGGCGACTCGATATCTCCAAGGCTGTTCACTTTGATTCTAGAAGACATGTTCAAATCGTTAAAGTTGGAAAATAAAGGAATATTAATGGACGGTGAACGATTAAATCACTTAACAGGTTGACTGCCGATCTATATTTTTGAGTTTGTGGTTGACGCCGGTAAGATTTTTCCAAATATTTTTATTTTATTGTGGTAAATATGAATTAAAATGAGTCTTGGATGTGTTTTTTTTATGTGCCATTCAAAATATTAGAAAAAAAAAATTTCACTCCGATCGGAGTAATCGGCATTGCAAGTGAAAATTTTTACTAGATGCCGAACACTCCGATCGGAGTGTCCAATTAAATAAGTAAAGAAATAATAAATCGAACTCATGAACTCAAAACATTTATTTCTAAATCATTTTTGTACATTTTTATGGTAATCCTCAAAGCAATTAAGGCAAAAACCTGGTTGTCCAGGGCACATTTTGCATTCATACACTGTTTGCTTTCTTATTTTATTTTTCCTGCATTCTTTGCATTCCTTTCTGCTTACCCGTTTTGTTTCTTTAGTTCCTTTTTTTTCACTAACAATTTTTTCTACTTTGCTAATGCTGTGGACATTTATTTGGCCTGGAGGAATTTGCGGCAAATTAGTAATTGGTCGTCTGGCTAGTAAATTTCTTATGACATCCAATCGGAAGTCATATAATCGTAACTGGTCAGACCGCGAATATTTATTGTACAAAAAATAGGCGTTTATCATGCTCATTTGCAGCACATGCATGAATAACTTTTTGTACCACCGAATGGTTTTACGGCTGCAAGGATAATATGCCATCATTTGATCCTGTCTATCTATACCGGACATAAAAGCATTATATCCAATGATTGCGGAAGGTTTTTCAGATTCTTGATTTCTTTTGTTTTTAAAAATGCCCATTTCGCTTCCAAATTCTGTTGAAATGTATTGAACATTGCGTTCATCGCGCCATTTTCCGACATGCACTCCATTGCAAAACATAGATTTATTCTCACCACGTTTTAAGTTTGCACTCATTACCTCTTTCGGATTATCTTTCCTCTCAGCTCTCAGCGTACCAGTGCAGTATGTATTTTGTTGAAGTAATTTCCTAGCTAAATTAACACTATTGTAAAAATTGTC
Source organism: Pachyrhynchus sulphureomaculatus (assembly GCA_019049505.1). Lineage (NCBI taxonomy): Eukaryota > Metazoa > Arthropoda > Insecta > Coleoptera > Curculionidae > Pachyrhynchus > Pachyrhynchus sulphureomaculatus. The sequence continues at coordinate 169,982,073 of CM032456.1, forward strand.
TAGATAAACAGCATGTCCCACACCCAATTTTTCCTCCAATAAATGTAAAACAATCTTTTCAGTATGTCCGCTTCCACCATAAACATCTGTCGCACCTTCGTAGACACGAAATTTCAAAATAAGTCCATTAGGCTCTGTCAGCATGTATAACTTCATACCACACTTATGACGCTTATTCTTGATATACTGTTTAAACTAGAGACGACCCCGATAAAGTACCATAGCTTCATCCAAAGACAACTCTCTTCCAGGATAGTAAATTTCTCCCATCTTGTTGTTAAAAAAATCTGCCACAAATCTAATCTTTCCTAGCCGATCTGCCGGATCCATATCTGGAGATGTAAAATGCAAACACCTCAAGATAAGCAAAAATCTATTCCTTGACATATATTTTCTAAAAACAGGTAGATTAAATAGCGGATCAGTTTTCCAATAATCGTTAAGACGGCTCAAGGATATTGTGCCAGTGTGAAGTAACAGGGCCAAAAATATTTTTAGTTCGAGAGTAAGATCTTTAAAATTAGTAATACGTGATTTTGTACTTGTTTCTGGGCGCAGCAAAACCTCGACTGCGTAAGAGTTCGTTCGTTCTACAATAGTTTATAAAAAAATCATCATCAATGATCATTTCGAAAAAATCGATAAGTGCACCCTGTCCGGGAATTTGCACCAATAATTCCTGGGTTTTCTGGAACAAAATTTGTTTTAACGCACCTCTGTCGTTCCATTTTATCTCATCAAGGCTAGGAAGTGTTTGATGTGGCCGAATAGGGTCTATAAAATTCTCTTCTTCGGACTCGGAGCTTGAATTTACATCACTATCGTCTGTGTCTGGTACGTAATGTTCGTCACTACTACCTCCGCTTTCTTCCAATAGCTGCAATAATTCAGTGTCAGTTAGCTTCTTTTCCTTATCATATACCTTTTTTTCATCACTACAATGTATTTTTTTATACCAGAAGGCCCAGGTTGATTGTCCATATTGTACGGCAGATTACAACCAAACCAAAAGCAAATCCGCGGAACCACTTAAGCACCTGTTAGAACTTGCGTTTTTAAGCAACGCCACCACTAGAAACACGTTTCATATACAACGCCGATGGAATACTAAAACGTTTCGTAAGAACGCATGTCGAACTCCGATCGGAGTAGACGGCGTTGGCGAAGAGACCCGACGCACTCCGATCGGAGTGGTCGGCAGTCAACCTGTTAAGGTTCGCAGATGATATCACTGTGATCGCAAACACAAAAGAAGAATTATCAGATATGCTGATGGAATTAAACAAGTCTCGAGAAATAGGTCTAAAAATAAACTTCACCAAAACCAAATATTTGAACAACGAAAGTGAAGATAACAGCCAGGAACTATTAATAGAAGGTGAAAGAATAAGAAAGGTACAAACATTAATATGTTTAGGACAAAGAATCGAAATATCAAAAGATAATTTAAAGGCTGACTTGGAAGAGTCTCGTTAGCTTGATCTACTTTCGGAAGGTTACAATCTATATTTAAATTGGGCATCCCAAATACAATAAAAGCCAGGGTATTCGATCAATATGTACTTCTGGTATGGCACTGAAACGTGAGCTTTAAATAAAAGTCTAATAAATAAATTTCTGGTAACCCAAAGAGCAATGGAGAGGAGAATGCTAATTATTAGACTCCAAGATCGTATTCCTAACATCGAGATACGAAGAAGATCAAAAGGGAAAAATGTAATACAACGAATATGTATATTAAGGTGGAATTGGGCAAAGCATATCGCAAAGCGGAATGATAACAGATGGACACGCTGTATAGTTGCAGAAGTAGACCACAGACAAGATGCACGGACGACATAAAAAAACTAACAGGACACGATTGGATGCAAAAAGCGAACACAAGAAATCTCATTGGAGACAACTTAAGGAGGCTTACATCCGACTATGAATGGAATAAGCTGATGATCATGATTATAACTTTTAGTGAAAGTTTAAGTTGCCAGTATGCTCCCATATCAAAACAAGAATCAATGCAGTTAAAAAAAGGGAGATAAGTCACCGCGCAAACTCAAGTATATGGAAAGAGTGTATGTATCGGATTCAGCTTGTTACTTCTTATAAAACCCTTTTTCCGCTGTCTTTTATATGGAAAATATCATCCCTTTGGAATGATTTGCTCAGGACTGTGTTTCCCATCGATTACAATTTACAGCGATTCAATACCAACATGAATCGTGCTACGTTCTCGTAGCACTTTAGAGTTTCGGTGCAACACGTGTGTTATACCCATAAAAAAAAAGAAGCTTATAACCACAATTTTATCTGGAACGCAAGGACTTATTTTTATTGACGCTACAATAACAGGCAATAATTTTGCTGAATTAAGTGACAGAGTTAGCCAAGCTGTAAAGGAAAAGCAGCGTGAAAAAGGTAATAACGCTGTTTTGCTTATCTCTGGCAATGCCCCTGTCCACATAGCCCAAGTTGCGAAACGTGCCATTCACGACCTAGCACACAGCGACAATTTTCTGTTTAGAAATTTGAAAAATACTGAGAGAAGAAGAGATGATTTTGTAGGCAAATCACCAAGCTAGTTTTTGGATGAAAATAATATGAAAGATGTAGGACGTGTATTAAGATAGGTGGGGATTAATTTTTAGTGTTCCGTACGGAACACTTATAAGATCACTTCGGTGTCTGTCTGTCTGTCTGTCTGTCACACCCGATTTTCTCCGAAACTATTTGACATAGAAAGGTGAAATTTGGTAACAATATAGGAATTGATGGCATGTAGTTTTGAGAATTAAATTTTGCCTTAAGGGGTTAGTTTTGGGGGGTGAAGTCGGATGTGAAAATAAAATTTTTTTTATTAGGTCATCGAGTGTGGTGTCAAATGAAAGCTTGTGAAAACACTAGTAAAAAATATATATATAATATTATACTTGCGCGCACTTTTCTTTGTATTATTTTTAAAAATTCGCGAAAAATCGCTGTCCCGGGCCTTATCTCGAAAAGTACTTATCAAAAAATTTCGAAAAAATTCTGAAATATTCTCCACGGGGTGTAGATTGAACGAAAATTATCACGAGTGCATTACCTTTAATAATTTATATGGTATATAAAAAAAAACAAAAATTTCAAGGTCATCCGATTTCAGTAAAAATTGGAAACAAACTTTGTTGAAAACTCATTTGGAGTGTGTTTTGTGAAGTTATTGATCATTTTATACCACCGTAACATAAATTTTGACTTAAGGGGTTCGTTTTGAGGGGTGAAATCGGAAGTGAAAAAAATTTTTTTTACTAGGTCATCGAGTGTGGTGTCAAAAACAATCAACGTACGGAACACTAATTGGGCAAGTTCAACTTGCACTTGACCGGTTTTTTTTTTATTATACGTTTATCTATGTTGGGCTCACTTTCTATCCGACATCCCTCATATTTTTAAGATTTAACATCAACATTCTCCCAAATATTATTAACACTGTGAAATACAAAGAGAAGATTTTTGAGTCATATTGTTAAAGAAAAACCCAAAAATAGAAACGATAGATTAAAATACTGGCGAAAATTGAAAGTTTTAGTAATTTTGTAAGCGTTTAAGAGTAAATTAAGTAAACTCTTATTCAAATTCAGTTTATTTGCCAATATCTACAAATTCATAAAGTGACAGAAATTAAATTTACTCGAAATACGACAAAAAAAAAGGATGGCACAGCGACTATAAATAGCCGATACCACAATCCCTTCACTATTTGGGCATGTGTAGTGCCACCCTGTGACGAACATATACATTAAAAATAAATAAAAAACTAATTGTAAAAATTCTAAGAATAAAAAATTCTAAAAATAGCAGAGCGCAAAGAGAGATCGGCGAGCACGCAGCGAAACTGGCGGCGAAGACGCGGGGAGATGTATATGGATAAACAGAGTAAATTTTACATAGCATGACATGGTAGGCAAGTGGTACCACCTCTAAAAGGATCTCAAATTAATTAATTAAGTTAATACGTTAATGTTTTACATAGGAAGAAAACTTGCCTGGTGATAATTGTTTAACCTCTTGTGACAAAGAATTCCACAAATGCACAGCAACAAAAATGAAGGACTTTTGAAAGGCAGCCTTCCTGTGTTGAGGAACTCTAGAAGAATTAATGTTCCTCGTATCGTGCGGATGCAGAAAAACACTAAATTGTTCTCTGGGGTATTGAGGTTGTCTAAATTTAAAAATTCGATAAACAAAATTATACAAGTGACACCTTCTACGATTTTCTATATTTAAAATGTAGCTGTTATTTAAATAGGGTGTGATTCGATTTCTGAATGGAATGTTAAAAGAAAAGCGCATACAACAGTTTTGTATTTTTTGGATTAATCTAACATACTGGGCTGACAAAGAGTCGCCATATACAACATCAGCATAATCAAATAAAGATAATATCAAGCTGCTGCACAAATATTATTTGGTTTTTGATGGCAGAAGATTCCTTAGATTATACAGTTTTTTTTAAACGAATATAAGCAGCCTTTAATTTTATATTAATATGTGATTGGTATGAAAGAGATTTGTCAAAAATTACTCCTAATACTTTGGCCTCATGAACTAAAGGCAAAAAAGTATTGTCAATAGAAGGTCTAAAGGTATCAAAAAGTATACCCTCTATATTTTTATTACCGTTAAACAGCATAAAACAAGACATCTGTGCGTTAAGCTTGAAGCTATGATCATTACAAAGATTATATATGTTATTTAGGTCTCTATTAAAATATACTAAAGAAGTGCGTAATGTTCCATAAAAATAACTGACTGTCCTGAGAAGCCACAATAGTAAAGCTTTGTCAAGAGCAGATCATGATTTAGGGTGTCGAAACGCCTTACTAAAATCCAAAAGAGCTAAGCAGGTGGTTTCATTCTTATCTTCATTGAAACGAATATCGTTCAGTAAATTAACCAAGCTGGTAGTAGTACTAAAGTAAGGTCGAAATCCCGACTGACAATTGGGTATTATTTGTTTACTATTTACATATAAAAACATTTGCTGATGTACATGTCGCTCTAAAATTTTTGATAAAGTTGGGAGTATACTAATTGGTCGTAGGTCCTTTGGTTCCATGGGGTTTGTCACTTTGGCACATGGTTTAATAATAGCCTTTTTCCAGATATTCGGAAAGTACCCTTCCAATATACAACAACTGATTATATATATTAGCGGACGCGTGCAGTATTGAAGACAGAGTCTAAGATCTTTAACTGAAATACCATCCTCTCCTATGGCATTAGTAGAGATTTTATTTATGATGGCTAACAACTCTCCCTCAGTACTTATGTGAGTATCTTATAACAATTGTTTCGGCACACAGTACTTTCGTTTGATAACCGGTAACTACCGGTTAGTTACCTATTATCTGACGAAGGTAATGTGTACCGAAACAATTGTCATAGGGTACACAATATAGTGGAAATTTAGAACTAACATAAGTGTTAATATCAATTATGAATTTCCATCAAGTAACGGCTACTTCAATCGCCCAAAGAGTAAACATTTCCCACAATAGCAAAACTAGTCCGATTTAACACGGACTAATTCTGTTAATGTTTTCTGTTTTCTCTTTAAACTACTAATTCGGACGTCAGTACTTTAAGTAATTAATTTTTTTGTAGACTAGATTTATGATGACTGTAAATGAAGCGCTGGCCGTTGCATTTCCAGATGTCTCTGTTAAACATGCCATCGGAATTAGCTTATTTAAGAACACTTTGACTACTTTGGGAACCGAAAGACATCAACATTTTATTGATGCCGCATGGAATAGTAAAGTAAGTAATTATACTATAGGTAGAAAATTTATAACTGGAAAATATGAGGTTAGAATGTTGAATCACGGTATAGTGAATCCTGGTGGTTATGGTACCTGTAAATTTGAGTATCCAGTAGGTTAAAGGGGCTCTATTTCGTTACCGTATGGACCACCAGAAAAATCCTCAGGTTAATTACTGAACGATCAATTAGATGGAGGTGGGTCTCCTTTATTGAACTTCTTTTAGATATTAAGGTAAATATTGTTAATTAATTTAGCCCTTGTAACCAGGTAATTTATATATTCTGTAACATACTTTGTAGCTAATTTACATCTTGCTTCAGAAAAAGACAGTGCGTCGAAACAATTGTCAGCAGTAATGTAATAAACATATGTGGCGATCTTAAATAGTTGTTTAAATTTTCGTTTCTAGTTAACTGAGCATTCACTAATTATCGAAAGTCTAAATATTCCACACACACCAATAATTAATATATTTTTAAACTCCGCATAATTACTTGGACTACAAAATGACCGTTTCAAAATATAAAATGTTCTCGTGTGCTTTTACATGGGCCTTTGTATACGTTGCCAATAGTTTTCAGTACGTATTTTCTTAGTACGCATTCTTAATTAAGCAACTTACACAAGACATGTAAAAAAATTGAGCAAGTTTTAACTTTTTGATAAGAAATATTTACAAGACCTATAAGAAAATAAATTTTGGCCTTATTTAACAAGTTTTTTGTCATTTATTACTTGAAAATCTGCTTGTTTTAGGAAAATGTTTGTAACTAAACATCCTGTAACTGAAAAAAAGATAAACATTGTTGGAACAGGCGTCACAAAATTAACTGTAATGGAGTTTTTACAAAATTTTAGAAATATTCGATTTAAGGAAAAACAAGTAGTAAATTGTCGTTTACTTGATTCAGGCCGTCACCTATTTTCATATAATAAACAAATTTTATAACATCTTGAAAAACTGAGAGATAACCGGAGCAACCGAATAAATGAGAAATTTGCAAATATCCCGGAGGGTGATTTTTTCTCTCAGAAAATTAAGCCTCTGGCGTGGTATCGCTAGGGCAAACGAGATCGTAAATAACACCAGGAAAATAAGACTGGCAAAAAGAGAGGAGTGCCCGACTTTTTTAATGGGCGCTTAATATACCACGGAATCTTTAGAGATATAAAATTATTAAATTACTGGGAACCATATATCAAAACCTACATATCACCACTCACACGGCCAGATAATTCCATTGCAACGACACCTGTTGAGAAAGCGAACTTGCTGGCTGAACTCTTTGCTTCACATTCTACTGTCGATTTCCAAGGAAAAACACCACCTACTATTTCCATATTGCAGTCAAGGATACCCGAGATTGTCTTAGACAGCGTATCATAAAGCGTATTTTGATGAAGCTAGACGCCAAAAAGGCTTTTGGCGCTGACGCAATACCTGCCATAGTTCTCAAAAATTGTGCGAGGGAACTAACACCAGTTTTTTTGGTAGACTTTTCAACCTATCCTACAGAAAGAGAATATTTCCTTCTTGCTGGAAATGTGCCACAGTTCAACCGATACCTAAAAAAAGGCAAGAAGACCTTTTCAAAAAGTCATGGAAAAGGTTATCAATCAGCATCTTCTAAAATATCTTGAACGATTCAACATTATTAGCGATCATCAGTATGGCTTTCGTAAACATAGATCAACAGGAGATCTTTTGACTTATGTAACACATGTTTGGAACAACGCAATTGAACGCTTTGGAGAATCTCGAGCGATTGCTCTTGACATATCTAGGGCGTTCGACCATGTTTGGCACGATGGACTGTTGGCTAAGCTATGCTCTTATGGTATATCTGAAAAGTTCTGTTTGTGGCCCCCTACTTTCTAACACCTTCACTATCAACGCCGATGTGCCCCAAGGCTCCATACTGTCTCCTACTCTCTTTCTCATTTACATTAACGATCTGCTGAAAAAGACCGGGAATCCAATCTACAGCCTTGCCAGATGACAGTATGGCTATCTCTTCATTTACTTTGAACGCTCGGACATCGGCTACTCAGGCGAATATCTGCAGACAGCGGAAGGTCATTCAACTTAACAAAAGCCTGGAAGAAATTCCATCTTGGGTGACAGTAACCAAGTGAAATTTAACGCTCCAAAAACCCAGGCGGCAGTTTTTTCTAAAAAAGTTAACGTTGCTGAACCCGACATGGTTATGTCGGGGCACTCCATTCCCCTAGCAAATCTGCCCTGGCATGAACATGTTGCAGGCATAGCAAGGAGAGCTTCTCAAAAGTTGGGAATATTATTTCGAATCAGAAAACGTTACACTCCACAACAACCGTTAATTCTTTACAAAGCTCAAATTCGACCAACTATGGAATACTGCTCCCATGTTTGGGGCTCCGGTCAAAAACATATACTGCATATGTTGGATTCTATTCTGAGAAGAGCTGTTCGTCTGATTAGAGACCCGGAACTGACCTGCGGCCTTGATTCGCTGGAACATCGAAGAACGGTTGGCGACTTGAGTCTGTTCTACAAGTATTTTCATGGAAAGTGTTCGAAGGATGTAGCCCGCTTAATTCCTCCCAGAGTGGTGCATGTTAAAAATACACGTCTTGCTAATACTTCACATCCGTATGAGGTTCAGCTTGTTACTCCGCGTACAACGCTTTTCAAGCAGTCTTTTATATGGAGAACATCATCCCTTTGGAATAATTTGCCCAGGGCTGTGTTTCCCACCGAGTACAATTTACAGCGATTCAAGAACAACGTGAATCGCTTTTTCGGCACACATACTGCTCCTGGAGCGCTTTAGGGACTTCCCTGTAGCACGTGTGCTAGACCCATAAAAAAAAAATATTGAGCTGGGGGCCCAATACTAAAGGATTTTAAGTCATGCCAACGTGTAGATCATCGATTTTTAACAAATCTACTCGATTTTGAACATAAATACACATTTCATATTTAAATTCATCACCTTATTTAACCAAAATAAATTCATACATTTCAATAATGAGGTATTTGTACAGCACATAGACTAATTCTAATCCAAATGATAAATTATTTACGATCACTATAATAACTATATAATAATAAGTCTAATCTAAATGATAAATTACTTAGATCACTGAGTAATATATTAAAAATAGTTGGGAACAAAATATGTAGGAAAATTCTTTTTATTTTTTGTTATTCCAAAAAACATGTATTTCGAAATTTTTTTTACCTCATTTTGGATTAAAGTTGCCTCGTTAGTAATTAAAATTGATGTATTATTTCACTGTAAAACTAAAATCTGACCTTACTGCACCTTTTCGAAAAACACTGTTTATGTACACAGACATAACAAAACATCTTATACCAACCTCGTATTAGTAAAAACTGGGAATATTTACGCAAATATTTCATTCTAGTGATTGCTAAATGAAGTAGCGAGCATGTAGTGTTATTTATTAATTGAAAATATACGTGCCCTTTGCCGAAAAAAAAATTAAGAATAAGATGTAAAGTCTTGGCTAACTCAATAGTTTATAAGCCAGCGGATCGGTAAACGATTAACGAGATTGCACTTGACGAAAATTAAAATTTTAAAGAATTTCAAAAGACTGTACCTTTCTAATTATTTAACTTTTACGTTGGTGATATTATTTACAAAGGAGAGTACTTAGTGCAGTATAAAAATGTCAAAATAGTGATGAAATAGGCATAGTTTAGATACAGCAATATTATGACTTTATCCTCTCTAAGGTATCACCAGGAGTGTTGTCCTGAGTTTTGTACCTCGAAAAAACTTGTGCTCTTTTGTTTATAAACAATTTAAGTTTTCAAAACGCGTTTTTTTAAGCTTAAAATGTGAATAACTCCGGTTATATAAGTCGGATCGAGACAAAAAAACTAAAATTTCCAACAAATCCTCGTTGATTTTAAGTTGCTCAATTGCGTACATAACCTACAAAATTGAAAAACAGGCAAAAACTGTTTTTTTGCATTTTATTGTACAGGTCAACTAAGTGAACCGATCGGCTTGAAACTTTCAGAAAATATGACTTTTGTTATAGCAAAAATACCCTGAAATTTTGGTACAAAAATATTGAACGCAGTGGGCACAATTGAATTTATTATTTAGAATTTGAATTGCCCGCCATTTTATGCCATTTGGCCTAAAATGGATCTTTTTTTTCAAAATTCAGGTCGATGCCATTAAAAAAAATTTTTTTGGAGTCATTTTAACCGTTTTTTTTTACATTTGTCATGTTAAAAAAAATTGGTAACGAAAATGATTTTTGTTTTTAATAAAGGTCTCGCGATTCTCTACCAGATGTGATAAAAAATATATTTTTTTTTTTTTCAAAATGACCAAAAAAACGCATTTGATGTTATTTGATTAATAAACAAATATAAAATGACTCCAACAAAATTTTGAGAAAAAGGTCCATTTTGGATCAAATGGTATAAATAGCGGGCAATTCAAATTTTAAATAACAAAATTAAATGTGCCCACTGGGTTCAATATTTCAGTATTTTTGCTTTAACAAAAGGCATATTTTCTGGAAGTTTCAAGCCGATCGGTTCACTTAGTCGACCTGTACAATAAAATGCCTGTTTTTTAAATTTTGTAGGTTATGTATGCACCTGAGCGACTTAAAATCAACGAGGACTTGTTGGAAATTTCATTACGAAGAGTTCGTTTTTTTTTTGTTTCGATCCCATTTATATAACTGGAGTTAATCACGTTTTAAGTTCAAAAAACGCCTTTTAAAAACTTAAATTATTTATAAACATCAGAGCACAAGTGTTTCGAGGTCCAAAACTCAGGACAATACTCTTGGTGATACCCCAGAGAGGATAAAATCATAATATTGATATATCTAGACTGTGCAGTTTCGAATGCTAACGTTAAAAAATATATAAAAAATTCAATTCCTAGGATGTTCCCAAAAGCCCTAGCCTTTATGGCGCATGTGAATTGAATTGAAATCTTTAAGCTCTAATGCTGTATGAAATATATACGCATTGAAACATCTGACTTATACAGAAAACAAGTTTTATAGAAAAGTTATAATGAAAAATAAGTCGTTTAATAGATTTATAAAATGTATAAACAATTTAATTAAAGTATATTTCTGAATAAAATAATAGAAAAGTAATTCCTTGTGTAGCTGACCAGTTTTAAAATAACAGGCCAAGTGCAAGTTGGACTTACGCAATTACTGTTCCGTACGTTGGTTGCTTTTAAAATAAAAAAAGTTGTTACGGGGCCTTAAAATGATCAATGACTTCACAAAACACACCCAAAATGAGTTTTCGACAAAGTTTTTTTCCGATCTTTACTAAAAACTGATGACTTTGAATTTGATAAATTGTTAAAGGTATTTTTTAAAAATAATACAAAGAAAAGTGTGTGCAAATATTACATCTATAATATATATAAAAGGCAACGTCTCTCTCTCTCTGTCTGTCTGTCTGTCTGTCCGTTAGTACGCTTATCACTGGAGAACCACTTATCCGATTACGTACTTTTTTTTTAAAACATACATATGTTCTCTGGCCAGGTTATAGGCTATGTTTTATTACGATAGGTAGCATAAGGAATGAGCAGTGACGATAATAGTGAATGAAGTCGGAAAAAAGTTTGCCGGTAGCACGTTCCCTTGCAATACACAGTCTAAACCATTAAATATGGAACAATATTATGTAGCAGAGAATATCTACAATCTATAATATATATAAAATGCAATGTCTCTGTCTGTCTGTCCATTAGTGCGTTTATCACGCGAAAACCACTTATCCTATTTACGTGCTTTTTTTTTAAAACATACATAAGTTCTCTGACCAGGTTATCTAACTATAATGTATATAAAATGCAACGTCTCTCTGTCTGTCTGTCTGTCTGTTAGTGCGTTACGTGCTTTTCTTTAAAACATACGTATGTTCTCTGGCCAGGTTATAGGATATATTTTATTGCGTTAGGTAACATAAAGATAATAGCGAATCAAGTCGGAAAAAAAGGTTACCGTTAGCGCGTTCTCTTGTAATACACTGCCTAAACCATTAAATATGGAACAATATAATGTTGCAAAGAATGTAATATATATAAAATGCAACGTCTCTCTGTCTGTCCGTTAGTGCGCTTATCACTTGAAAACCATTTATCCAATTTACGTGTTTTTATAAATTTATACATATGTTCTATAAAATTCGATATAAGCCTAGATAATGGGAGATAAGGTGAGACAATCTGAGATAAGGAGAAATAATGGGAGATAAGTGGAGATAAGCCTCGATAATGGGACATAAGGTGAGATAATGGGAGATAAGTATAAATAATGGAAGATAAGGAGAAATAATGGGAGATAAGCAGAGATAAGTCTAGATAATGGAAGTTATGGTGAGATAATAGGAGATAAGGTGAGATAATGGGAGATAAGGAGAAATAATGGGAGATAAGGAGAAATAATGGGAGATAAGGAGAAATAATGGGAGATAAGGAGAAATAATGGGAGATGAGCAGAGATAAGCCTAAATAATGGAAATTATGTAGAGATAATGGGAGATAAGTAGAAATAATGGGAGATATTTTATTACGTTGGGTAACATAAGGAATAAGCAGTGACGATAGTAGTGAATCAAGTCCACGCGAGCAGAGCCGCGGGCCCGGCTAGTTATATATATTTTTGAACTCCTGTTTTTAGAAGCTTTTATTTAACACCCCACTCGATTAGATCTATATTTTACTTTCAAAACTACACGGCTCTGATGAGGCCATCAGTTCCTATATTAGTGCCAAATTTCAACTTTCTATGTCAAATAGTTTCGGAGAAAATCGGGTGTGACAGACGAACAGACAGACAAACGGACATACAGACACCGAAGTGATCTTATAAGTACTAAAAAGACTAATAAAAACGTTGCAGCACACACTAGCGCACACTGTACGTAGATTATTGACGTAAATGATTAGGTCTTAAAAGTTTAATTTTTGTAATATTATTGTTATACTACTTATGTAATAGTATTTTTGTTCCATTTTGTAGGTATTATCCTGTTTAGCCCTAACAGAAATATCGCATGGCAGCAATACTAAGCAAATGAGAACAACGGCTACATACCATCCGGAAACTCAGGAATTTGTTATAAATACGCCGGATTTTGAGGCTGCAAAATGTTGGGTAGGAAATTTAGGTAAAAAATAGTATAATAGTCATTTTTCTCGTTTATCGATTTATTTAAAAATGTATATACAATAATTTACAAAAACTTCATATATTATTAAGTATTTATTTTATTGTTGAAACATAAGTATGTAGTTTGATATAAATTTAATTTATTTTAGCTTTAGACTAACACATTAATAGACATATATAAGGTATATTCCCTATTCAAAAAAAGGCATTTCTTTGGAGATATTTTTCAATAAAAAAATCAATATCTTTCTGCTCTTTCAATCTCAAAAAAATAGTGAAGTTTTGTACCTGGTACTTTATAAGTTGTAAATACAGTCTGTCAAGTAAGAACGTGTCCGCGATAATTCATTTTTAGTAGATGCGATTCTAGCAATTCAATAAAAAATCGGTAGAGGGAACGTTTGTCTACGATGCATTTTAGTAAAAATATCAGTCGATTCCGAACTTTCGTCGAAATCAAACGAATCGTGTCTTTGTTTTCACGGGACCTGAAATTGAAGCTGCGTAAACGAGTGGCAAAATTAAGAAAATCCGGTTTGGACGTGTCCCATGAGACCATTCGGCAACATCTTTTGCTGGGCGAGAATCACGTCGCAAAGCGGCTCGCTTGGGCCCATAATAAGATACTAGAGTGGCCCTCACAATCGCCGGATGCCAACCCTATTGAAGGCTCTGAGGACTTTGACTCAGTTGTCTCGCGAGATTCGAAAAATTCGGAGGTCATTACCGGGCGAGTATGCAGAAAATCTTGTCGACAACATGCCTCGAAGATGCCAGGCGATTATTGATGCAGGAGGCAGACAATTTACTAAGGTGTTAGCACCCCAAAGGATTCATTGATGGCAAAAAATGGTCTCGAAATACATTTTTTCAGAAATACGAGCGGTCACATTCTTACTTGACAGACTGTATACGTTCTAGAATACTAATAGTAAATGTGACTTTTTCGTCCTAAAGAATAAATCTATGCATTGCTACTTGACATTTTGAAAACGGAACTAATAAATTAGTGATACATTAGCCACAAAACATCAGTCAATATTCTCACGTCTCAAATCCGTTATATCGCTTATATCTAAGATCGACAATAGTTACATTTTTGTTTCTAACCAGAAACAACTAGAACGTAGAATAATACTTTTAATTGTCTTTTGCAGTTACTCATAATCACACTTAGTCTACTTTACATACTAATTCGGTTAAGATTGGCTCGACAAAATTTATCGAACGCCACCCCTTTCACCACAGCGACATTACTAAAAACTCTAGGTTCCTTTCCACTGCAATTGCTATAAATGTACCAAATTTTTTTGGTACATTTATAGCCATATTTTTAACATATGGCAACACTGTGTTGACAAAGTGATACATGAACGTAAATAAGTACAAACCTGTATCAGTCGCGATCGGAATCGAGTCAGGTACGGACGTGTTTCTGTGGCTTTATGGACTGTCATTGTTTGTTTAACAGTTTTATACTACTCAGTTATTAGTTTATTTTGTATGCAGTGTTTTAAAAAAGTAATTGGACTATTTTCATTATGGGTAGAAAAGGCGATCTTTCACCACGTAAAAAAGCTGAAGTGAAGGCCCTTGTGATTGCGAAAACATTTACAAACCGAGAAATATCACGAAGGTTGGAGGTTTCTGAAGCTAGTGTACGACGCATAAAAAAGAAAATTGAGTCAGGGAAGGAATTAAGCCCGAAAAGAAAGAAAAGATGCGGTAGAAAACCAATTTTCACTCCACGGTCAGAGAGATGTTTGAAGAAAATTTGTATAGAAAATAGATTTGCTACCACAAAGGTAATAAAATCACAACTCCAGGATGCTAGCGTAAATGCTTCTGCGCGCACTGTTTGAAGAAAATTGAAAGAATTAGATTTTAAGGCCTGTCGCCCCGCCAGGAAGCCCAAGTTAACAGCTGCAATGAAAGCAAAGCGCCTGAAGTGGGCCAAACAATGGCAAGGACAAAGATGTGGACTTCTGGAGATCGGTAAGATACAGCAATTTAATCAATAATTGATACATTATTATCATTTTCAGTTAAATAAAGCAAATAAACATGGAAGTTTATATATTTTTCCTATTTTTAACAGGTCTGCTTCAGTGACGAAAGCACATTCGAAATTTTGCAGAATAAAGCTCAGTATGTGCGTCGTCGTCATGGAGAAAAGTTTCATCCTGACTGTGTCGTCCCGACGGTTAAACATCCCACCAAAGTGATGATTTGGTCAGTCATCAGCGGCAAGGGCACTGGACGTCTGTACGTCGTCAAAGGAATAATGAGGCAAGATCAGTACAAAGAAGTATTACAAAATCGGTTGATTCCGCAGCTCAGAGAATGGTTTCCAAATGGGGAACCATTCACTTTCATGCAAGATGGAGCTCCCTGCCACACTGCTCGGTCTGTTAAAGCTTTTTTGGCAGAAAAAAAAATATCCCTCTGTTGGATTGGCCGGGTAATAGCCCATTGAAAATGTGTGGGAGCTGATGAAAAGAGAAGTGGCTAAAGATGTGATTACCAACAAAACCCAGCTCCTAGAAAAGATTATTCATGTCTGGAATCATCATCCTCAAATGCAGGAGACAGTACAATCTTGCATTGATAGCATGCCGCGCAGAATTAAAGCTTTGATAGCGGCTAAAGGTGGCTCAACTAAATATTGACTTTTACTAACATTAATTTCACTTTTCTTTAAAACTTAATAAACTTATGCTTTTCTAAATTAACGCTGTTTTATTTATGTCAAATAAATAGGTAATTGATTGGATAATATAAAAATAAAAAACAAATCAATTTAAAATAATAAAACGGTACAATATCATTCGGTAATTAATATTTTACATGAAATCTTGCAGTGCGTCTAATAATTTGGCCAGGGACTGTATATATATATATATATATATATATATATATATATATATATATATATATATATATATATATATATATATAAATATGAAATGAAAAATAATATAATTTTTAGATTTTTCTTCGAAACGTTCCCTCTAACCTCTCCCCTGCTACATTAACCATCTATATGTTTGATCATAATTAATGAAAAATAACACAATTTTCAGATTCTTCGATTAAAACAATCCTAAAAATGCCATGTCCCCTGCCATCCCTTTAAACCCTTACGTGTTCAACCGAAAATAATTAAGCTTACTCATTATTCACTAAAAACTGACATTGAATATTATTGACAATTTACAAAATTTGTCGATCCTTACTCTTTTTACCACTTTTCCCTAGTGATATCCAAGTACTGTAGGTTGCATTCCTATGTCAATTATTACATGTATATTAATTTTGAAATCCGTATCTCATATTATTCGAAAGTTATTGTACCAACAGATAGACAGACCTACGGAAATGAGGGACTCTATATTTCATGATCTAGGGACCCTGAAAAGCAGAGAAATACAAAAATCTCGAAGTGTGATTTATTTACGAAAGCAACGGAAGTAAAAATACATAATTGACATTTCAAATCACAATCACACCTATCACTTTTCCATTACTACTTAATTGAGGTCGGAAATAATGCAGAACTGATGTGAGTTTTGAATTTCAAGACTTAAAAACCTTGACAACACTATCCTACACTGCCTCTCACTCCCACCCCTTTCTCACCCATTATATATTTAATAGATGATAAATTATTTCTAAAATATCTTATTTTGTCAACAACAAGGTGAAAATCAAATAATGCTAATAAAAATCCCCAAAATATATCAACCTTTTAATTTATTTCCTCTTAAGCAATATCGTTCAAAATATGGGAACTTCAAGTGCCAAACGTATACCAAATTTGGAATCGACATCTTAGGTTATTCTGAAGTTATCACGACTAGAGACAAACTAAGGAAATTAAAAAAACGTATGTAAACCCTAAAACGTGAAAAAATGCTAATATTTCGTTTTCTTTCAGTACTACAATACTTTCCTCGGTGAGTTATGTCATCATGGACCTAAATGTACTTCAACGTAAAATTAGATATATTAAATAAAATATTGACAAGTGATGTATAATACTATTTCGATTATGAACTTAGGCACCTTTTTCTACTACCTGTGTAGGAGATTTTTTCCTGTTTTCTTCCTGTTGTTGACGGAGGAAAACACATTTCATGCCTACTACTATAACATTTCAATGTCTGTACTGTGCTGTACTTTTTGTCTTTTTTTTTTCGATTTTCCAGCGGTAGTAGAAACAAATTAAATTCCTTTCCTTTCTTAAAGTCTTCGAACATCGAAGCAACTCGATGGGATTAGTTGCGGTACCTAGTTTCTACTACCTTTTTTCACCTCAGCATACCCACAAAAATATCCACAAAACAATAAACTTACGTACGATTTAGCTATAGCGTCAAAACGGTACTGTAAAATATTCGAAAAATATGCACGCGTTATCCGATTAAACGTGCGATGTTTATCACATGAAAAAATTGCGCAACTAAAATCCAAAGAAAATCTACTAACATATTTGGCTCTAAAAATTGAATTTTTTTTTCCATTTTTGAAGCTAAATTATTCAAAAACTGTTATTAGATTTCATTGCTTCATTTTTTTTTTTAATTTTTAGGACATCCTATATACTTTTTCAGATGAAAATAGCATTTTTTTTACGGCATCAGCTGTTAATGAAATCTACAGTTCTAAAACAGAGTAGATAAAAACTTCTGTAAATCACAGTGTGTAACAAGTAAACTATTCTTATCTTTTTTTTAGGAAAAACTTGTACTTTAGCACTACTTTTTGCACAACTTTACACCAAAGGTCAATGTCATGGATTACATGCATTTATAGTTCCTATTAGAGATCCAAAAAACGTTAATTCCCTATCCTGGATTAATAGTTGGAGATATGGGCGAAAAAATAGGTTTGCATGGAATAGATAACGGGTAGGTCACCGTAATGCACATTCGACTAGTAACTTTAATAAAATAGTCTCCTAACCAAAAAATAATAACAATAATCGATGAATATAATCACTACAATAACTACTACCTAGTATATATCACCACTATACCAAACACTTTATTTTTGAGCTCGACGCGCGTTGCGCTAACCATGTTGGCTCCACCAGGAGCGATGATTGGCTCAATCCTCATCGCTCCTGATGAAGCTAACATGGTTAGCGAAACGCGCGTCGAGAGCAAAAATAAAGTGTTTGGTGTGGTGGTGACATATACTAAGTAATGCTATTATGCCAAAGATTCCATATTCCCAACATAGACTACAACAACTAGTTTATTTGAAGCAAAAGTAACTAAATCATTAATTGTTAATTAATTGTGGTCATTGAGTGAGCAAAAAAATCGACTCAAACTATTTGGCTTCATTTAATACGTATCCTAAAATTTAGTGTTCATATATTTTTACGGATTTTAGTATCATTTGAAAGCCCATTCTATCGGTTTTTCACGGAGCGGGCAAGCTTTTTCACCACTGTCTGTGGGATTCTTCCCCACTCTTTGGCCATCGCAACCTTTAAATCCCTCAGCGATGCAGGGGCTGGATTTCTGTATCGAACCCTTCTTTTGAGCTCATCCCACATGTGCTCGATTGGATCGAAGTCATGACTCCGCGCAGTCCAGTCTAATGTGGGTGTTCTCACTTCCGCCAGGTATTGCTGCACCGATGCACCAGCATGGGGCCTCGCATTGTCGTGCATTAACACGAAGCTATCGCCAACAAATCCAGCGTAAGGAACGACGTGTTCCTGCAGGATCTCCTCGATGTACCGGTGACGAAAACCAAATCGGTTTTCGCAGCCAGTGAAATGCCTTCCCACACCATGATAGAGCCTCCCCCGTAGGCGACCGTTTCAGTAATGCAACACTGCGCATACCGCTTTCCAGGCCTCCTATATACTCGTCTTCTTCCATCATTGCCATGTAGGCATATTCGAGACTCGTCGGAGAATAAAACGGAGCGCCATTGTTCTAAGGTTCAGTCGACATGTTCTCGGGCAAATCTGAGTCGCGCTTGTCGATGGACTGCTATCAATTTGGGTCCGTTAGCTGGTATCTTCGGAGTTAGGTTAGCTTCTTTAAGTCTTCTTCTTCCTGATCCTGGTCTCCCTGTAAAGGCGCCTGTCTCTTGGTAATGTCTGTAGACTCTGGAGACAGCTGACTGGCTCAGGTGCAGTTGCGCAGTGACTGCACATTGGCTATGCCCTTCTCGCAATAGGGCAATGACTTGTGCCATTTCTTTCGGGGTGGTATCCATTTTCCGATGACGTAATTAGTGGGCAGGTTTAGCAGATATGTTGACGGTTCAAGTTCCGATAAAGGAATGATAGCAAAATGCAGTTGCATTTGTTTTTATAGGGATGAATAGCGCGCAACGAGTACGTTGCTGAGCGAGCAAAAACGGATCTATTGAGTAAAACTAAAAAGGTTTTATTCAATAGAATAGTTTATGCTCGCTCAGTAAAACTTTTTGGAAATCCAAATGCTTTTCGTATTATTGGAAATAGTAGAAAATCCGCACCCTAATGATACCAAAAATAATACCACTGTTTGAAAATTAAATTCCAGAATCGGTGTTAAATCAAGCAAAATCGTTTGAGTCGATTTTTTTTGCTCACCAGTGTATTCCTGGATATAACTTAATAGAAATTGAAAAGTCGACTAACCAAAATGTTGATGCAAAAGTATAATATTGACCACTATCCAGTCAACAATTAATCATCTGTGATGATTAAGATAAAAAAAAGTTACTGTAAGCCGGCCAACCATGTTTTTTCTTGAATCTGCGTAAGGCACAGCTAATTTTACCAACAAACTGTCAAGATTGAAATATAAATGATAATGAAATATGTCTTCGAAATTTGTGTAGAGCACCTTCAGATTATTTCTGCTATTTGTTTTTAGTTACTGACAAAGAACCACTTAACTGAAAATACAAATTACCCACGATGTTTAACATAAAAAATTGCTAAAATGATTTATTCAGTACTTTTCTTGCAAACATGCAGTTCTAAAATAAACATTAAATTTGACCATCTCACACCAAAGAACAATTTAATAAAATCCACTTTATGGTAAAGTATTAATAAAATAATAGAAATTTACCTTGTTTAAATGTTCACAAAAAATATATCATGATTAAAAAACGAAAATAAACCTATTTTAAGACGTGAAGTTAGATTAATATTTTTGCGACATTCAATATTATTTATTATGAAGTTGGAAGTGAAAAAAATATGTTTTTCGTGATCTAAAAAAAGACCTGGAAAGATTTCGAAGGGTAATTTTTTCACAAATAAAATACTTCCTGTTAGCAGGGAAAGTAAATACAATAATTTACCTGTTGGTCCATAAGTACATTTCGGTCAACTTAACCGTTTGTATTTTTAAAACTTGTTCAATATTCAACTCAATATTTTGTTAGGTCACACTGTAATCAGATCTCAATCTTTTCTATATACTGTTTGTGTTAAAACAAATGGAAAACCAAGAACAATGAAATAGAAGTATATTACGACACACACGAAGTCACCCTTTTAACCTCCTACCTTATCCCTTTCATCCCCTTAGATATTTAATACCATTATATAAAAACAAAACTATGTTTTAATTTCGAATATATTTGAAGTAACTTGACACTTGTTTCACCATACAATGGCTTCTTCAGAAGTAAATAAGAAGGAAAAATATTTGGTAGTAATCCTGGTTATATAGTACTTAAAACTATCCTTAATTACGTAAGATTATGCTAATCATTTTATTATATTATTTACAGACAGAATTATTTTAAGAATGCAAATCTGTGGTACTATTTCAGAGAACTAATAAATATTAAGTAAGGGTGAATGGTTTAAGTCTACCTGTTCGTTTAATAATAGATTGGAGTTTTTCCGTTTGTTACTTTCAAGACATTTAAGCAAATTTAATTTTTTAGATTTACTTTTCTACATGTAGGATTTTTAACGTATCATCAAAATTATGGAATTCGTTTATTATATGGGTTGCGTAATGTGAATTGTTCTTATTTTTTAAATAACTATGTTTATGTTCTTTAATGCGAGTTTCAAAAGATCTACCAGTTTGTCCTACGTAGGTTTTAGTACTAGATCCACAATTTAATAAATAAACTCCTGATTTTGAGGATTTTGAATAACAAAACCAAATCCAAGAAATCCTCAAATCAGGAGGTTATTTATTAAATTGTGGATCTTGTACTAAAACCTACGTAGGACAAACTGGTAGATCTTTTGAAACTCGCATTAAAGAACACAAACATAGTTATTTAAAAAATAAGAACAATTCACATTACGAAACCCATATAATAAACGAATCCCATAATTTTGATGATACGTTAAAAATCCTACATGTAGAAAATAAATCTAAAAAGTTAAATTTGCTTGAATGTCTTGAAATTAACAAACGGAAAAAAAAAATCTCCAATCTATTATTAAACGAACAGGTAGACTTAAACCATTCACCCTTACTTAATCTTTATTAGTTCTCTGAAATAGAACCACAGATTTGCATTCTTAAAATAATTCTGTCTGTAAATAATATAATAAAATGATTAGCATAATCTTGGGTAATTAAGAATAGTTTTAAGCACTATATAACCAGGATTACTAGCAAATATTTTTCTTTCTTATTTACTTCTGAAGAAGCCATTGTATGGTGAAACAATTGTCAAGTTACTTCAAATATATTGGAAATTAAAACAGTGTTGTTTTTATATAATTTTATTATGAATTTCCAACAAGTATCGGCTAACACAATCAAAGACCCTAGATATTTTACTATAGAAAAAATATTTTATACTAAATATCCAATATCTCAATTAAAAACTAGGAAAAATTCTCATAATTCTATTCAAACTATACAAGATTCTACCATCTCTTTCACCCCCTACCCTTACTAAAATTGAGACAATAACGTCATTTTCATGTTCCTACAGCCTAAAAAATCTTGAAAAGGGCAGGTAGCATGATATATATGAAGCAAACCTAACTACCTTCCCCAACCCATTAACCTCTTATCTATTTTATTATACTGTCCTGAAAATTTGTCAATTACGTCAACTAAAAACCTTGCAAAAATTCTCAAAATACTATTGAAACTATACAACAGCTACAACTATCCGAATGTATATATATATATATATATATATATATATATATATATATATATATATATATATAGATATATATATATATATATATATACACCAGGGGTACAAGTATGAAATGCGGATATCAGACAACAGATGGTGCACCAAAGCAGTTTGTGCTATAAAGATTTGACATTGCGCCATTTTGTCGTGTCATCAGCAAGTGTCAGACGCGCACGAGTGATAAATTGGAAAAGTGTGTACATAGTGTTGTGTTGTTGTGTTCAATTTGTCGAAATTTATACCGAACAAAGAGCATTCACGGACAGCATTAATTTTTTGTTTCATTTGAAGAAAACTGCTGATGAATCATACCGATTACTTCGAGAAGCCTATGGTGAACATGCTCCATCGCAAGATACGTGTGAACGATGGTTTCGGCATTTCAAAATTGGTGACTTTGATGTTGCAGACAAGGAACGTGGAAAAAACCGCCAAAAAAATACGAAGATGTGGAATTGCAAGCATTGTTGGACGAAGATGATTCGCAAACACAAAAACAACTCGCCGAGCAATTGGGCGTTAGTCAACAAGCTGTTTCCAATCGGCTACGAGAGATGGGAAAGATTCAGAAGACCGGTAGATGGGTACCACATGAGTTGAACGACAGGCAAATGGAAAAGCGCAAAAACACGTGTGAAATTTTGCTCGCTCGGTACAAAAGGAAGTCGTTTTTGCATCGTATAGTTACAAGGGATGAAAAAATTATTTTGAAAATCCCAAGCGCAAAAAATGATGGGTAGACCCAGGCGCACCGTCCACATCGACCGCAAGACTGAATCGCTTTGGCAGATAGACGATGCTCTGTGTTTGGTGGGACCAGAGGGGCGTTGTCCATTATGAGCTATTAAAATCTGGGGAAACGGTTAATACTAAACGTTCCCTACAACAGTTGACCGATTTGAACCGTTCGCTGTTTGAAAAAGGGCCAGAATACCGAAAGAGGCAACACAAAGTCATTTTTCTTCATGACAATGCTCCATCACATACGGCAAAACCAGTTCGCGACACGTTGGAAGCACTCAGCTGGGAAGTTCTACCCCATGCGGCTTACTCACCAGACTTGGCTCCTTCCGATTACCATTTGTTTGCATCAATGGATCACGCACTTGCTGAGCAGCGCTTTAGTTCGTACGAAGATGTGAAAAAATGAATTGATGAATGGTTCGCAGCAAAAGGGGAAGATTTTTACTGGAGTGATATTCACAAATTGCCCGAAAGATGGGAAAAATGTATAACACGCGGAGGAGCATACTTTGAATAAAGCACTTTTTATCATTCTTCCGAATTTAACATGTTTTTTTTAGAAAAAAAATCCGCATTTCATACTTGTACACACACACACACATATATATATATATATATATATATATATATATATATATATATATATATATATATATATATATATATATATATATATTTATATTTATGTTATATTTCATTGAAACACGAATTCAACCAAATAACATTTCATATGTCTATCACTACGTCAGATGTCAAAAATGAAATAGACAGAGAGAGAACGTGAAAGATTAAGTTTTAACTATTGATTGTCAAATATAAATAATTAGGCAGTGTTAGGCAACTATATGTGTTATAATTTCAGAACTGTTTCTTAAAATCACTTTCCAAAATTGGTTAAAACCTGTTGAAGTGTTTTAAACATTTTAAATATTATTTCTATTTCCCATACATTTGTAATTAATGCGTGAAATACGTTTAAAGAACTTGATCGGTTATTAATGTCGGCTACGCATTTAAGGTCAGTGAGCCCTTCTCTCGTTCTATCGATTATGTTTGAAGACCTCCAAAATTTTACATAATTTTATTGATGATATAATATTAACCATTTATATATATATTTTTTCAGTTTTATTCTGTTTAAAAACTACAGAATACCAAGAGAAAACCTGTTAAATAGAACAGCCGACGTAACTCCAGAAGGCGAGTACGAAAGTAGTTTTTCTGATCCCGGCAAAATTTTAGGAGCTGCTTTAGAAAATTTATCTACGGGACGAGTTGGTATAATGCAAGAAAGTTCTAATAACATCATATGTGCTGTAACGATAGCAATACGATATGCAGCGATAAGAAAACAGTTTGGGCCGAATGGCGACGGTGGCGACACTACTAAAAACGAGTGGCCGTTAATTGAATATCAGCTGCACGTAAGTACGATATTATTTGAAAGGATTAATATGTTGAAGATCCTTTAAATAATAAGCTTTAGGGTGCGAGTTACATTTATTTAATGTGTAAATTAAAGGAAGAGAACATGTTTTTTAGTAAGAGTAGCAGGATTTTACATGTATAAGATTGCTCAAGAGAGTGGTAAACATATATATATATATATATATATATATATATATATATATATATATATATATATATATATATATATATATATATATATATCAATCGGTTTTATAACGTCTTCCGATGCCTAATTTCCACTCCTCCCGGTTTCTCCATCCCTCCTCCTCCAGATCTCTCTCTAGTACTTCCTTGTTGATTCCTGCTCTCCAGCTTTGGCGTGGTCTTCCTCGCTTTCTTTTTCCATGAGGGTTCCAATTTAAAATCTTTTTAGGCAGTCGGTCTTGTGACATTCTCTGTACATGTCCGTACCATACCAACTGTTGGGTTCTGATTTCGTCCACTATATCGTGCTTTATTTCTAAAGCTCGCCTTATCGTGTCATTTGGTATGCGGTCTTTTCTGGATTTTCTGGCTGCTCGTCTCCAGAAATCCATTTCTGTAGCTTTTAGTATTTTTTCTGTTCTTTCCTTTAATGGCCACACCTGGGAGCTGTAAGTTAGTATACTTTTCACTATTGAGTTGTAAATTCTCTTCTTATTTTCAATGGTTATGTTTTTGTCCCATAGTATACTATTAAGCATTGCAATCGCTTTTCTTCCTTGGATATTCCTCTCGAATATTGCTTCTTCCAGTGTTCCGTCCCTAGATATTCTCGTTCCCAAATACTTATAACTGGCACAGTGTTTGATGGTGTGTCCTGTGGCCAGTTTCAAGTCCTGCTGTTGTCCTCCGACGCACATGTACTCGGTCTTTTTAATATTGACTTCTAGGCCGCATTTTTCATATTCATCCATAAGTTTTCGTGTCATGTATTCCATATCATCGATGTCCTGAGCGACTACTACCTGGTTATCTGCGAATGATAGCGTGTACAATGTAGTATCGTCATCCAGTGGTAATCCCATACTGCTGCATTTCCTTTTCCAGTTCTTCAGTGCACTCTCCAAATAGATTTTAAATAGCGTTGGGGATATACAGCAGCCCTGTTTGAGACCCTTTGTGACCGGGAACCCTGTTGTTATACCATATTTGGTTTTCACACTACTTCTTGCGACTTGGTATAAGGATTTTACGGCTTTAATTATTTCGGTGCTTACATTACTCTGTAGTAGTGTTTCCCACAATCTCATTAGGGGCACGCTGTCGTAGGCCTTTTTAGATCAACAAACAAGACATGGACTTCCTGATCAAATGCGGTTTTCTTTTCTAGGATTTGTGTCGGTGAGAAGAGATGGTCTATTGTGGATCTTCCTGCTCTAAAGCCTGCCTGTTCTTCAGCTTCTACGTCCGCGTATTCCGTTTCTATTCTATTTTTAAGTATTTTTCCGTATATTCTGCTAATAGATCCTGTAACCGTTATTCCCCTATAGTTATCGCAATTATTTTTGTCTCCTTTCTTATGAATTGTTGATATGTATGATATTTTCCATTCCTCGGGTACTTCTGATGTGTTAATGCATCTTTGGAATAAGTTCCTCAAAGCGCTAAATAGGTTTTCAGTTCCGTATTTTACTATCTCTCCTGGGATGTTTCCTGGTCCTGGAGCTCTACCATTTTTTAGCGTTTTACATACTTCTTTAACTTCTGATGTTGTTATCCTTATTGGGGATCCTCGTATAACTATATTTGGGTTTCCATGTTGGGTACTTTTGAACTCTGGTCTATCTTCTGTTAGCATATTTGTAAAATATTGGTTCCATTTTTCTGGTGTTATTGGTGAGAAGATTTCTCTTTTCCGTTCTGCTCTCATATTTTTAAGAAGTCTCCAGCTTTCTATGCTTTTTCTTCCTCCTATGTAAGTGTTGAGTCTTGAGCATGTCTTTTCCCATTGGTTGTTCTTTTTGTGTGGTAAACATGCATGTTTTAAATGGTATAGTCTACCCGGTGTACAAGTATGAAGTGCGGATTCCAGACAACAGATGGTGCACCAATGCAGTTTGTGCTATAAAGATTTGACACTGCGCCATTTTGTTGTGTCATCAATAGGTGTCAGACGCGCACGAGTGATGAATTGGAAAAGTGTGTGCATAGTGTTGTGTTGTTGGGTTCAATATGTCGAAATTTATACCGAACAAAGAGCATTCGCGGACAGCATTAATTTTTTGTTTTCATTTGAAAAAAACTGCTGTTGAATC
This sequence comes from Pachyrhynchus sulphureomaculatus, assembly GCA_019049505.1. Taxonomy (NCBI): domain Eukaryota; kingdom Metazoa; phylum Arthropoda; class Insecta; order Coleoptera; family Curculionidae; genus Pachyrhynchus; species Pachyrhynchus sulphureomaculatus. The sequence goes on from CM032456.1 coordinate 170,008,660, forward strand.
ATACCGATTACTTCGAAAAGCTTATGGTGAACATGCTCCATCGCAAGATACCTGTGAACGATGGTTTCGGCGTTTCAAAAGTGGTGACATCGATGTTGCAAACAAGGAACGTGGAAAACCGGCAAAAAAATACGAAGATGTGGAATTGAAAACATTGTTGGACGAAGATGATTCGCAAACACAAAAACAACTCGCCCAGCAATTGGGCGTTAGTCAACAAGCTGTTTCCAATCGGCTACAAGCGATGGGAAAAATTCAGAAGACCGGTAGAACACGTGTGACATTTTGGTCGCTCGGTATAAAAGGAAGTCGTTTTTGCATCGTATAGTTACAGGGGATGAAAAGTGGATTTATTTTGAGAATTTCAAGCGCAAAAAATCATGGGTAGACCCAGGCGCACCATCCACATCGACCGCAAGACCGAATCGCATTGGCAGAAAGACGATGCTCTGTGTTTGGTGGATCCGGAGGAGCGTGGTCTATTATGAGCTGTTAAAACCTGGGAAACGGTTAATACTAAACGTTACCAACAACAATTGACCGATTTAAACCGTTCGCTGCTTAAAAAAAGGCCAGAATACTGAAAGAGGCAATACAAAGTCATTTTTTCTTCATGACAATGCATCACAGACGGTAAAAACCAGTTCGCGACACGCGAAGCACTCAGCTGGGAAGTTCTACCCCATGCGGCTTACTCACCAGACTTGGCTCCTTCCGATTACCACTTGTTTGCATCGATGGGTCACGTACTTGCTGAGCAGCGCTTTGGTTCGTACGAAGATGTGAAAAAATGGCTCGATAAATGGTTCGCAGCAAAAGAGGAAGATTTTTACTGGCGTGGTATTCATAAATTGCCCGAAAGATGGGAAAAATGTATAACAAGCGATGGAGCATACTTTGAATAAAGCACTTTTTATCATTCTTCCGAATTTAACATGTTTTTTTAGGAAAAAAATCCGCATTTCATACTTGTACACCTGGTATATAGTATTTTATTTTTTTAATTTTACTCAAGGACTCATTGTACCTAGGTATAAATCCAATTATAATTTTTCGCCTTCAGAATCTATATAATTCTTAACTACTAAAAAACTGTTTCTCTTCTATCTTCCACAGAAATGTTTTTTTGAGACATAACACAATAATCAGATTTCTCGGCTCCCAAAACCCTGAAAGCACTTATAACCCGATATATACAGAGTAACCCCTTTAAACGTCTTCCCAACCGCTTATATACCTAAAATTTGTTCCTTATCTCAACTAAACATCAATCAAATCCCATTTTATGTGAGTTCTCATATCAGATAGGCAGACCGACAGAAAAGGGGAACTGTTCGTTCTCCAGGGCACACGAAGAAATACAAAAATCTTTTTTGCCATACTTTCTGTTAGTAAGAAAAGTAAAATAGAATAAGTCAATTAATATTCACTATAGTGAATTATCCAGTTATTCTAATTTTTCTAATAGTACTTCATCCGTTCCGGACATTAGCGATTAAAAGAGCTATTCCAATTTTATTAGCAGTAATTCGAAAAAGCTGTATCGGAATGAGACCTAACCGGTCTCGTAGGTTTTTCATCCAAGATTGACGTCTTCTGCCTAGTCCTCTTTTTGCTTCAAGCTTACCCTGAAGTATCAATTGTAACAGTCTATACCGATCGTGCCTCATGACGTGTCCAAAGTATTCCAATTTGCGCTTTTTTAGCCTCCGGGTCAGTTCCAGACCCTTTCCCATTCTCTTAAATATCTCGTGATTAGTTAAATGTAGCCAGGGAATTTCCAGGATATGGCGGTATAGCTACATTTCGAAGGCATTTATTTTTCTCATTACTGCTTCGTTGATCGTCCACGATTCGACTCCGTAAAGTAGAACAGAGAAAATATATCAGCGCAACATTCTGACCTTCAGTTGCAAACTCTTTCCAAGTAAATAAGGTCCTTATTTGTAGGAATGCTAACCTGGCCTTTTCGGCGCGACATCTAATTTCTACATCATAGTCCCATGTATCATAGTACCCAAATAATTAAATATCCTCACCTGCTCTACTACTGTGTTGTTAGTTATCAAAGGCTCCGGTTGTGGGTTGGTTTTTTAGAAACTACCATGTACTTGGTTGTCGAAATATTCAAGGCCATATAGTTCTGAATATTGATGGACTCTTTCTACTAAGTTTTGTAGGTCTTTAAGATTACCAGCCACAATAGCAGAATCATCCTCATATCAGATATTAAGTTGGGAATGTGGAATCCTTGGCACAATGACACTACTCAGTACATATCACCACTACACCAAACACTTTATTTTTGCACTCGACGCGCGTTTTGCTAACCATGTTAGCTTTATCGCTTCTGATGGTGTAGTGGTGACATACACTGAGTAATATCTGATATTGTTCAGTGCCTCCTGAATTATTCGTTTACAGTAAATGTTAAAGAGGGTTCGGGAGAGAACACAGCCTTGATGGACACCCTTACACCTCTCGATCTCGTTTGAGATCATATCAATCATACTTTATATACAATATATACTTTCGCTTGTTGTCCCCTATAAAGGTGTCCAATTATTCTAATATCTTTTTCATCTAGCTCTGTTGTAATTATCTCGACGAGTTTGTCATGTCGGACATTGTCGAAGGTTTTCGAGAAATAAATGAAACATATGTGAGCGTCTTGACTCATATTCCTGCATCTCTGAACAAGCAGTGAGAACAATGCTTCTCTGGTACCGAGAGCGTCGCAGAATCCAAACTGAGTTTTCGATACCCCAGCCTCACATTTTCTATAGCTGCGTGAATGAATTATTTTTAGGAAAATTTTAGTAATGTTAATAATTAAACTAATCAGATGGTAGTCCTCGACGAGGCTTTTTTCAGTATGATTATGAAAGTTGACAGCAGCCATTTTTGTGGAATTTCTCCAGTGTCATTATTCATTATATATATATATATATATATATATATATATATATATATATATATATATATATATATATATATATATATATATATATATATATATATAGCAACGACTACGAAGTCGCCGCAGAAAGAACATTTTTGATATAGTACTTGTTTAACAAAGCAGACTTTTTCATTTCTAATGATATGAACTCTGTTGAACAGAATGCACATTGTTATCAAACAAAATAACACTTTTGTCAGTACTCAACTGCTATCATAGAAAGTTTTGGGTGGTACAGTGAAACTATTTTAGTGATTTATGTAAAACATGGATCCAGTTACTTACTGTTGTGGCTATCAAAACAGTAAACTGCAATAGAATAGGAGCATGTACTATGTTTCACATTAATATACAGCTGACAGTAAAGCTATACTTACAGAGAACTAGTAGTGATAGAAGCTGCTGTGTTAAATCGCTGTCCAATTATAAGCGTTAGTTTATATTTTTATTTAATTTATAGAGATGGCGCCTTTTCCCATATATGGCGGCTGCGGCGATATTAAGGACTTTTGTCATCAGTTTCACAGAATCATATTTAACTGCCGTGGAATTGTCAACAACGTCTAAGGAAATACAAGATCTGGTAAGAATTTTCGATAATCGAAAAATAATAAATTTGAAAAATGTTAATTAAAGTTGTCTAAGAAATTAAGAGACGATGTACACACCGGTCTAGTTTTTGTTATTTCTCAACAGATCCCGATCAATTATAGGCTCCAGAAAAGGCATTTACTTACTTATGTTTTTGAATATTTGGTCATGGCGCTAGATTAAGTATCATCGACACTGCTCCACAAAAGGCTAGTCCAATATTATCGCAGCTAAAAAGAAATCGATGCATTTAAAACTGTAGATCATTAAAAAAAGAGGGATACAGTGCTAAAATTTATGGAAGTTAGCGAGAAAATATGAAAACTGTAGTAACCTAGAAATTACGAGAAAATGGACCGCAAAGCCAAAATATTAAGGCTTCAAAACTATTCATTTTATCAATTTTTGCCTGAAGAAAATCCTAATCTTATGAATAAATAAAACGAAAGATGAAATAACATTCTGGCAGGATAAAGCTAGCTGGCACTATCAGAAAGAAGTTTCAACTTACCTGGAAAAATTGCAACATCGATTTTGCGTATACTCAGGAAAATACCGTTAAAACTCTCAGGCGTACGTCCTATGGGCAAGTTTTTGGGTCATTTGTAAAAACCAATTACGTCAAAAAAACTGATTTTAGAAATAACTGGTGAAAAATGGGCTATTCAGTTTGGATAAACTATGGAGAGACAGTCTACGGCAGAAAGTTTGACCTGTTGGTAGCCGCAATCCCAGCCCTCTTTTTTGCTTATTTCAGTTATTTTTAACATATAATTAGTTAATTGTGTACTGAATTTCATTTTCAATTGCGATTATTGATAGTAAAATTGTACTAGACTATAGTATATTAAGCACCGTTAGTTTTATATATTAATATATTATATACTTTTAGAGCGATATGGTTTCGGAAATCCACGCAATCGTTTCAAGTGCTAAGGCAATAGTTACATGGTCTTGCAGAGATGCCGTCCAAGAAGCTAGGGAAGCTTGCGGAGGTCACGGTTTTCTGAAAGCCGCCCGACTAGGCGACTTAAGAACTATAATTGATCCATGTGTAACATACGAAGGGGACAATAACGTTTTATTACAACAAACTAGTAATTGGTTACTAAGACAGTGGCAATCGTTATGTCAAGGAAATGGGTTAACGATGCCTTTAGGCAGCTGTGGGTTTTTGATAAATCACAAGAATATTGTTAAGTATAGATTTAGTGCCCAGGGGCCTCAGGAATTAATTAATCAAAAATGTGAGTAGAAGAGAACCTTTTTTTTTAATTATCGTAAAATTTTTAGTATCCATAGTAGTTTCTTAATAGAGTGTTTCATAGTCTCTTTTTGGGATCTTTAAACCAATATGTGTCCCGAATAATATTATTATGTGATTTGACATTATTTACAGAAAAACTGATGTAAGAAATTCCGGAGCTATTTAAACCTGTTTATTAAGTTTTTGAACTAAAAACCTCTATAAAAAATTCATTTAGCACACACATACATCATAGCGCTGACGGAATACCTGCCATAGTACTCAAAAACTGCGCGGGAGATCTAACACCAGTTTTCTGTAGACTTTTCAACCTATCCTACAGAAAGAGAATATTTCCTTCCTGTTGAAAAAAATCTCGAGCGGTTGCTCTTGATATATCCCAGGCATTCGACCGTGTTTGGCACGATGGAATACTGCTCCCAGGTTTGGGACTCTGCTCCAAACATACACTGCATTTGTTAGATTCTATTCAGGAGAGAGCTGTTTGGCTGATTGGAGCCCGAAACTGGCCAGCAACCTTGATTTGTTAGAACATCGAAGAACGGTTAGCGACTTGAGTCTATTCTATAAGTATTTTCATGGAAAGTGTTCGATGGATGTAGCCCGCTTAATTCCTCCCAGAGCGGTACATGATAAAAATACAAGTCGCACTAATAGTTCACATCCGTATGAGGTTCAGCTTGTTACTCCTCGTACAACCCTTTTCAAGCAGTCTTTTATATGGAGAACCTCATCTCTTTGGAATAATTTGGGGGGGGGGGGGGGGACCCAGGACTGTATTTCCGACCGAGTACAATTTACAGCGACTCAAGACCAATGTGAATCGCTTTTTCCGCACACGTATCGCTCCTGTAGCGCTGTAGAGATTTCCCTGCAGCAAGTGTGCTAGGCCCATAAAAAAAAAACATTGACGCGCTATGTTAAACCTGAGTAACAGGACACATATATGTAATTAACCATTTGGCAAGACTCTAAACAAAAGAGCGCATAAAAGATGTTTATAGCAACCGAATTCATTTTCTGTATTGTTAATTTCGCCCAACTCTGGTTGCTATCTTTTTTGCCCTCTTCTGTTTACAGCGTGGTAAAATGGTGGTCCTCCTTAATTATAAACAGGAATACCAAGTGAAATAAATAACACAGGTATACAAAAAAATCTCTGTCTTTTAAGTGAGACACATGTTTTCGTAAGTATTTTTTTATGCTGAATCCAAAAAAAAAATCACAAAAAAATACATCCACCGTGAGGTTTTTTCAGAAAACACATTTAAAGTTGCCAAAAATCCATTTTTATAAATAAAATGTAAAACTGTACGATCATTAAAATTATGGAATAAAACTATTATTTCGGACATCTTTAAATGTTCTGAATCTACCTTTATCACACAGACTTAAAAATATTAGTTATTAATGTTCATATTTAACAAAAAACCCGCATACACCACCTCTAACTAAGCTGCATAGCAAAATGCTGTTTAAAATAAATTTGTGCAACGGCTAAATTAAAAAATTGTTTTTAATTTTTATTAATATTGAACAAAACACTATCTCGCTCAGTCACTTACTCACACACTCGCTCGCTCTCTCACTCACTACTTCGCTCACTTACTGGCTCGCTCATTCACTTACTACTTCACTCACTTCCCCTATATTCACTCAGTCAATCTATCCACAAAAATGACTTCTAAAACTGTCAAGGGATATACATTAAACTGCATTTTAGAACCTTTTGTTCCTAAATAGTAAACGGATATTTTTTTCAACACTAAACACTATTCCTCATGTTTTGATATCAAATTCAAATTTTAAACTTAAAAAACTGCTAGAAATGATTGTTGTATTCGAAAAAAACTGTTTAGCTGTTGCATTTATTTACTTAAAAAATCATTTTACCAGCCAGATAGCACCCTTGTAAGCATTAAAAGCGAGTTTTTTTGTGGAAACTTAACATAAAACTTTATTTTTTGATGTCAAGTCAGTATTAAGAACTTCAAAAAACACTGGAAATAATAGTTTTGTTCAATATTATTAAAAACTAAAAAGATTTTTTTAATTTAGTGGCTGCACATATTTATTTTAAATAGCATTTTGTGACGTGCTTAGTTAAAGGTGGTGTATGCGTGTTTTTTGTTAAACATGAACACTAAAACCTAATATTTTAAAGTTTTTATGATAAATGTAGATTCAGAACATTTAAAGATGAAATAATAGTTTTATTCCATAATTTTAATGACTGTACAGTTTTACATTTTATTTATTAAAATGGATTTTTGGCAATTTTAAGTGTGTTGTCTGAAAAAAACTCACGGTGGATATCTTTTTTTATGAGTTTTTTTGGATTCAGCATAAAAAAATACTTAAGAAAACACTTGTCTCACTTAAAAGACAGAGAATTTTTTTATTTTGTATACCTGTGTAATCAAACCAATTGTTATTGGCTTATTCTTTATTTTCTATTAGAGGTTAGGTTTTTTGCAGAAAGATGTGATTTACGACGTAATTTGAACCTTTTTGGACAAAGTATAATTGTATTTTTTTTAGTCATATCAGAATGTTATGAATGGCTTATCCTCTACTTAGTAAAGGAAACTGATAGAAAGCAAACAGCAGTTGCCGAAAAAACAAATAAATTCGTTGCCAGAGCAGAATCACAAGTCTATTGTGCTGCGATTTTATCTCGAGTGTACATAGAATATTTAGCTTTAAGATCATTTTGGAATAAGATGTCAACAGCTGATTCTAGTTTAGTCGATACTTTAATGAATTTAGGAGCATTGTATGGTCTATGGAGTTTGGACAAAAATCTAGTATATTTTTATCAGGTAAGACTTAATTTGATCAAACATGAATTTTTCAGTGTTGGATATTTACATATTTTTTAGGGAACCTTTACAAACGATTCTAGATTCTCCTCCATGGTCAAAGACGCCATATTGCATTTATGTGACGCTTTAAAACCAGACTGTATGGGCATTATCGATGGCATGGCGCCACCAGATTTTATTGTTAATTCAGTATTGGGCAGATCGGATGGAAAGGTAAGATGACTTACGTACCTTCGCGTTTTGACATTACTTTAAAAGCAGCCTTAGATGCTGATTTGCAAGTACATCTTAACAACAGAGATGTTCTGAGTTTTCCAAAGAAGTGCAGGTTTTTTCCTTAGTGTACATCCGCGAAGCAATATTTACTAATTGAATTATAGCCTCGATCTTCGAACTAGTAGATCAGGTGTCGGCAACCTATGGCACGCGTGCCATCTCTGGCACGCCAAGCAATTTTGAATGGCACGCGTACCTATTCAAAGTTTACACATTAATTCTGTAATTTGTGACATGTTTCGAAATTAAGTAAATAATCGAAGACAGTATTACTTTAACGATACAAACAAAAACGATATATTATATAGGGCACTAGGTATTATTACCAAAAAACTACAAAATATATATTTTGTAATTTATAATTTTACTGAATGCATTGGTTTGGCTTTAATTTCGGCAAGTATTAGAGAGGGCAAGCCTCAAAATATAAGCCTAGGCAAAAACACAAATAGACGTCCTCAATTCAGATCAAAAAGCCGCTATAAGGCGGTTTTTTTGTTTGACTTGACTTCAATCGTTCCGACGCGCGCCGCAACTCTTTTTATATTGCCGAACTTTAGTTTTCATTAGATTTAACTTCTAGGCGGCCCTTTGATTGCAATGGGCGCGTTGTAGATAATAATTTTTGTTCTAAGAAATTTAATAAATGTAATTATTGGAAATTTCTGGAAACATTATTTTTCTATATATAGCAAGCGGCGACACGTTTGGATCATTTAGTATAGAAGTAACATCCGTTCCAGGCAATAGTCGTCGAAAAGTTTAAAAATTAAAATTACGTTGCGTTATGGCTGCGAAGAAACCGAAGGTAGACGTTCGATCGTTTCAAACTTCATGGACAACAGATTACGGTTTTGTACAGCAAAACGATCGGGCCATTTGTGTCCTTATGTCGGGAAAGCGTAGTTTTCCGGACATCTAGTGTTAAACGACATTTCCAGATAAAACATGAATCGTCATTTAAAGATAACGCTGATAAAAGGGAGGTAATATACAAAGAGCAAGTAAACAAAACGAGAAACGGTCAACATACTTTAGCAAAATTTTCCAAGGAAAAAATCAGGTAACTGAATACACTTTCAAAATTGCACAATCGTTGGCACAAAAGGGTAGGCCGTTCACTGACGGAGAATTTATGAAGCAAACGTTTTTGAGTACTGGCGAGATTGTATTCGACGACTTGTCCAATAAGGACACAATATTGGCCAGGATTAGGGATATACCGACATCAGCGCGGACCATCGAGAGACGAATTACCGAAATGACACAAAATGTCCAAAAACAGCAGAGAGACGCTATCAAACGGAGTTTTGTATTTAGTGTAGCATTGAATGAAAGTGTCGATATTAATGACATTGCCCGTCTGGCAATCGTTGCGCGATACTTCGTTGATCGCAGTGTGTATGAAGAGCTGATTTGTCTGCTCCCATTGCAGGGAACTACAAGAGGAGAGGATATATTTTCAGAATTTGTTAAACATTTTGAAAAGCGGAACATTGATTTAAATAAATTTTTTTGCGTAACGACAGATGGCGCTCCTGCTATGATCGGGAGACATAAAGGATTTGTTTCCCTTCTTATTGAACGCATGGCTCGATCCGTTTTGAATTTTCATTACATAATTCATCAAGAGAGTTTGTGCGCTAAAATCTCCGCTGGAAGTTTAAATTCCGTGATGGATAGGGTGGTTAAAATAGTTAACTACATTGTCTGTCGTTCTTCACTGATCCATAGACAATTTAAGGCGTTTCTGCAGGAATTAGAAAGTGCATATTCAGATATACCATTGCACAATAATGTGCGCTGGCTCAGCCGTGGTAAAGTGCTCTCTAGATTTGTGCAATGTCTGGGCGAAATTAAATCGTTCTTGTTGGAAAAAAATCAAGTGGATGCTTATCCTGAACTAGAAGATAAGAACTGGATCTGTATGTTAATGTTTCTTACTGATATTACAAACCATCTCAGTGAACTCGACTTAAAGTTACAAGGTTCAGGCAAAACAGTTCTGGATTTATACGAATCCTGGAAATCATTCAAATTAAAAATAGATTTATTTATCAGCGATATTACTACAAACACATATAAATATTTTCCAAATTTAAAAACTTATATATCCAGTGTCGACGATGGTGCACTAATAGACGAAATTCTTAAATATATGACTAATTTAAAAAAAGAGTTTATCGAGAGGGGTCAGGATTTTGATAAACATGGTCCTATGTTCGCTTTTTTAATCAAACTAGATTTAATGGATTTTTCCAGCAGTTGCTTTGACATATCTCTTTTCTCATGGATGGACATTAATGATTTTGATCTTCAATACATTGAATTTCAAAGCTCCGAGTTATGGAACACGAAATTTGTAGAATTAAGAAGGGTATTAGAAGGTGACTGCCAGAACCATTCAAACGAGATACTCAGTTGTTGGATGAGTTTACCAGAGAAATTTATTTGTCTTAATCTGTGAACAACTTTTTTCCCATATGAGAGTGATTTTAAACCCGTACCGAAGCAGGCTGACAACAGACAACTCGGAAGCATGTGTGACACTGAAAATAAACCAGACATGAACCGGATATAAGAAAACTCTAAAGAACTTCAAGCACAGGGTGCACACTAGGTCATAGGACTAGTATAATAAAATTATTTGTTAAATGTTAATTTTTTTTTTTTTGTAATTAAAGCTTCTAAAAAATTTTAAGTTAATTTTTGTTAATTTTAGTTGTAGTAAGTACCTGCCGGCATGCAAAATGTTGTATAGATGAAAACTGGCACCCCTTAGTTAAAAGGTTACCGATCCCTGTAGTAGATTATACTAATGAACATAAACATTGAGTTTATGATAAGCGATTAACATTTCGTACAAATTAAAGTTTATTCGAAGTTATTTTCCAGAATAAAAATGTTTTTGTGGTGAATAAAAACGATCAAAATGACTTCAAAAATATAATATAAACGGTAATGGTGTCAGGAACAATGCCCTCATTTGGTCTACTTCCAACAGCACAACCGAGCACGTTTTTAGCAGATCGCCGTAACTGTTTTGTTGAGAAGTATTGAGGTTAACTTTATTTACATTTCGTGTTTTTTATATTATATTTGTATAAGGAAAGGAAGAATTTGAGAAGGTGGCTTCTGGCACTATTTCCGTAGTTGATGTCTAAATAACGACCGCCCTTTTAGTTAAAATTCCTTTTTAGTATATATATTGTAAAGATCAACGAATGAGGAATTATCTCAGCAATTTTGCCGATGTCTTTATTGCAGTATTCTAAAAATATCCATAATGTGAAATGAACTAAAATATATACCTACTACAATAATTTGATTTGATTGATATTTATGAAAGTTAATTTTATACGTTCTTGAAACACTACCCAATTGCTTTCTCTGTATACTCAACATTCTCAAAGCTAAACCATCATAAATATATCACTTCTTGTTCAGAATTTTTTCACTTAAATTTGAAAAATTTTAAATGTGGGAAGTTTTATTTATTTTTGATGTTCTATCCAAAAACATGAGCACAAATATTGAATGATGGATCGCATTTTGTAAACTAAGATTATTGTAAAAACAGCATAAATTAAGTACTCTGATGTATATTAAAGTAAATAGAAGTAATAGAAAAGCCATAACCCATTTTTCGTAACTATTATTGATTTCTTTTTTTTTTTTTTTTTAAAAAAAACGTTTTGTTTCGTATCAAAATTGGAAAAACAGAACACTTATGGAATCAACTCATTGGTACCTGTGAGTTTAATTGTCTCATAATATGAAATGATGTGTAGTATGTACGTACCTTTAGATTTCAGTTGATGCGATCAAATATTAAATGACAGATTATAAACGGAAAAATCTAATTATTTATAATATAATACTAAGTCAAAATAAAAAATACCCCTACGGTTATATATTACTCAGTAAAATTATATAAAAACAACACTATGTTTTAATTTCCAATATATTTAAAATCACTTGACAATTGTTTCACCATACAATGGCTTCTTCAGAAGTAAATAAGAAAGAAAAATATTTGGTGGTAATCTTGGTTATATAGTGTTTAAAACTGTCCTTAATTACCTAAGATTATGCTAATCATTTTATTATATTATTTACAGACAGAATTATTTTAAGAATGCAAATCTGTGGTACTATTTCCGAGAACTAATAAAGATTAAGTAAGGTGAATGGTTTAAGTCTACCTGTACGTTTAATAACTAATTGGAGTTTTTCCGTTTGTTAATTTCAAGACATTCGAGCAAATTTAATTTTTTAGATTTATTTTCTACATGTAGGATGTTTAACGTATCATCAAAATTATGGGATTCGTTTATTATATGGGTTGCATAATCTCAATTGTTCTTATTTTTTAAATAACTAAGTTTATGTTCTTTAATGCGAGTTTCAAAAGATCTACCAATTTGTCCTACGTAGGTTTTAGTACAAGATCCATAGTTTAATAAATGAAACTCCTCATTTTAAGGATTTCTTAGATTTGGTTTTGTTATTCAAAATTATACTCCCTAAGGAATTACTGATTTTGAATGTTATTTTATTGTTCTTTTTTATTAAATGTTTGGAAATTGTTCTAGTTATTTTCCCTGTGTATGTGGGTGTACTAAATTTTCCTTTTTTGTCATTAATTGTGGGATAAATTAGAGAGATTGCTTGTTTAAAGGATTTTTTATTCAAGTTATTATCTATAATGTTGGGGTCATATCCATTATTAATTGATATTTGTTTGATTATGTTGAATTCTTTGTTAGAATTAGTTTTAGTCATAGGAATATGTAACAATCTATATATGAAAGAGTTAAAAGCTGCCATTTTGTGAGGATAAGGGTGGGATGAACTATTGTGTATGACTGTGTCAGTAGGTGAAATTTATAAAGTTATTGGTTTCTAAATCTATGGTAAATTTAATATTAGGATGCAAATTATTTAGGAAGTTAAGGAGGATTGTTAGTTGTCTATCTGTTCCCGTGAAACAGGAAATGATATCGTCACATAATAAACGAATCCTATAATTTTGATAATACGTTAAACATCCTACATGTAGAAAATAAATCTAAAAAATTAAATTTGCTTGAATGTCCTGAAATTAATAAACAGAAAAACTCCAATCAGTTATTAAACGAACAGGTAGACTTAAACCATTCACCCTTACTTAATCTTTATTAGTTCTCGGAAATAGTACCACAAATTTACATTCTTAAAATAATTCTGTCTGTAAATAATATAATAAAATGATTAGCATAATCTTAGGTAATTAAGGATAGTTTTAAACACTATATAACCAAGATTCCCACCAAATATTTTCCTTTCTTATTTACTTCTGAAGAAGCCATTGTATGGTGAAACAATTGTCAAGTGACTTTAAATATATTGGAAATTAAAACATAGTGTTGTTTTTATATAATTTTATTATGAATTTCCAACAAGTATCGGCTAACACAATCAAAGATATTACTCAGTATATATCACCACTACTCCAAACACTTTATTTTTGCACTCGATGCGTGTTTGACTAAATAAATCAATTACCAGTAAAATTTAAAAAGAAATTGGAGGATTTCACATTTTACGAGTTTATTTACACCTGTATTTGTGCCTGAATTGTATTTTTTATGTTTTTTTCAATATCGTTCTTGCTGAAATTTATAAATTCTTATCCAAAAGAGGCCAGTGACCGCTAGATTACGCTGAAAAAAAAAGACAAACTTTTAAATCGTAATCTTTAGGTAAATGTGTGTACAAAAAGTAGATAAAATAGAAATGGGCGGACACTGTCCTCCTACTAGTATCGAGTCAATGCGACCTGTTTTAAAGAGTACTAAAACTAGTTTTAAAAATGCCCAACCTTAGCAAATAAACCCGTAGAATGAAAAGTTTTTGGCCTAGCTACTTAAAACACATTTTTTTAACAAAATTCGACTTTATTCTACGATATAGACTTCAAGAGCAATACAATCAGTCCAACGTATTTCTAACATTTCTATGCCTAGTAGAAGGATTTGTCTTTGCCTTCAAAATAGGCCTCAGTCTCGGCGATAACTTCTTCATTGGAACCAAATCTCTTTCCTGCTAGCATTTTTTTGAGGTCTGCGAATAGATAATAGTCGCTGGGTCCAATATCTGGAGAATATGGTGGATGAGGAAGCAATTCGAACTGCAATTCATGCTTGACACAGTGCATTTTCTTGATGAAAGAGCACTTTTTTCTTGTTCATTTGGGGCTTTTTCTTTGCCATTTCTGCCTTAAAACGCACCAGTAACTTTATATAATATTCGCTATTGATGGTTTTTCCTTTCTCAGCATAGTCGATGAAAACTGTTCGAATGGCATCCTAAAATACAGAGGCCAAAACCTTTCCAGCCGACTGTTGTCTTTGGTCGCTTCGGGCGGTTTCACCGATTGCTGCTCACTCAACCGACTGCGAATTTGATTCCGGTGTGTAGTGGTGGATCCACATGTTTCATCCATTGTCACATATACGAAAAAATCCTTGTTATTGCGCTTAAACAGGTCTAAATCATCAACACGTTGTTGTTTTTGGTCCACTGTGAGCAAACGCGGTATCCATTTCGAACAGAGCCTTCTCATGCCGAAATGTTCATGCAAAATATGACCAACACGTTCTTTTGATATCTTTAGAGTGTCAGCTATCTCATGCAATTTCACTTTACGTTCATCCAAAACGATTTTGTGGATTTTTTTGATGTTTTCTGGTGTAATCACCTCATTTTGGCGTCCAGAGCGTTTAGCATCATTTGTATCTATACCAGTAAACGATGAGTGATTTTCCAGAGGCAGAATCCCCGTAACACCTATCAAGCCATTGCTTTACTTGAACAGTGTTTAATCAACACACGAAACTCGATTTTTTCCATTGTTTTGAAAATATCAAAAGTAGCGTCACTAAAACCTCTAATCGTCGAAATGTCATGAAACTTTGACACGAATCGTTTGAAGGTTGGTACGTCCTAAAAATCATATAGATCAAAAACTTTTCAGCCTCCGTGTTACTCTATATTTTTTTAAACTAAAACTTAGTTAAAAATAAAGACCTGTAGAAATCGTCCACTCTCTCTTGTTTTTGTTTTTAATTTTGGCTTGGGCAGCTCTGGCATACTGGCCTCTATCTTGTAAAATAATAAAAAATATTGTGTTTTATAAAGTGAAAAAAAATATATAACCACAGTGCATTGCGTATTATAATATTGTTTTAAGCTGCTGTAATTTTAGTAACTTAGAAGAAAACTCTTATCGTGCCAGGCCTAATTAACAATTAACGTTTTATTTTTTTTCCTTTTAGCTCTACGAAAATTTGCAAACAGAAATATTACATAATACAAACGCCACATCCAGACCAGATTGGTGGCATGAAATAATTGTAAAAGATGCTCCAGATTTTCTTCAACATCCTAGTAAACTTTAAAATTATGTTACATTCTTTCCATTGTTTATCATTATTGTTTCCGAATCTTAAACGAATTATATAAAATTAATATTTTTCGCGCAAAGAGTCTATATTGTAAATCAATAAATATATATTTTTGTAAAATATATTTTTAGTATTATAGTGTATATTATTGGCATTTATAAATAAAATTATTTTGACTTGGTTGGTTTATTAATGTAGGTTTATAAATTACATCTTCAAGTGCCATCTCCGCGTCGAAGGTTGGCAATCATCATGGCGATTCTCACTTTAGAAGCTTGAAAGCACTTTGAAAAATTCATTCGATGTACATCCGAACCATTTTCTTAGGTTCCACAGCCATGATATTCTTCTCCTTCTCGCGCGCTTCTCTTTCCCTGAATTTTTCCTTGCATTATTAGACACAACACGGCATATTTCTCACCTCGTGTTACGTGTCCGAGGTATTGTAATTTTCTGTTCTTGATCGTGTCCATTATTTCTTTTCCCATTCTTCTCAAGACTTCTATGTTTGCTATATCCTGTGTCTATGATTTCTTCAAGACTCTCCTGTAGACCCACAGTGCGAACGATTCCAGATGCTTGGTGATCGCTGCGTTCAATGTCCACGCCTCCACACCATAGAGCAGCATAGAGAAGATGTAACATCTCGCCAGTCAAATTCTGAGATTGTGCCAGAGTGTCAAATCTCTGGCGTACAGTACTTTTTTTCAATTTTATGAAGTTTGCACTGGCATTCTCTGTACGTATTTTAATTTTTTTGGTATAATTACATAGGCCAACAAAAAAAATATTTGTAAAAACTTTTTAAGCCAATACATCTAAGTGTTTTGTATTTTTGGGCGCTGAAACCGTATCTGGTATCAGTTTTTTTTTTGTATCACTTACAGTTCTCTCACAATATGACATCGATTAAATTTCAAAATAGGGATCATGGCAGTAAATCCTCTTCCTGCTTGAAAAACTGAGCAAACTGTTGATCTCTTGTTCTGTAATGGTAAATAGATGTTCCACATTCTAATAAATGTTTTTCTTTCAGCCAAAATCCAAGCAATTCTGCTTTTTCCTTAGTCAAACCCAAATTTCTCACCGGTCCATGTCCTACTGGCCGATTAGCTGAAGTAAAGTTAAGATAGACAATTACTTTCTTATTTTTGGAGTTATATACAGAAACATCAACGCTGCAAAAATAACAATCATTTGAATGATTTTCTTGGTCTCTCCATATCATGGGTACTGCAAATCTAAAAGCTTTCTTTTCTTTCTTATACCATTTCCTAAGATCCTCGGGACAAACATACCATACCTTGTGAGGCGCCCAACATTTTTCTGGATTACAGATTGCTACACCAAAATATGCAAAGTATACTTTTTTACAAAGTCAGTAATGTTTCTTTGATGTTTTTTAACTACAAACTTACCACATATATAACAAAAAGTGTTGGGAGAGTTTTTACAACCACGATTAGCCATACTTTTGAGTGTGAATTAAAGCACATAGGTTAAACACTGCAATGCGAGGTTATATTTACTGGAAGAAAACAAACAGCTGTGACATTTATCGGAACTGCCAACCTTATAAAATTCTGATTTTATTGCCAACCTGATAACATTCGAATGATAAAAAATAAACTTTTCACATTTTGAATATTAAAATGTGAAAAATTGGTGGGTGATACGACTTTTTTATTATTATTTTCGGACTCAGCACACCAAAAAACATAGGAATCAGATAAAATTATTAAGAAAGTTTTTTCATCGTTGGCCTGTGTTATTTAGCTGTGTATCCAAATATGAATATTTCTGGATTTGTTTGATATTGTTATCGTTAACGACCAAGCCACCGTTTCTTAAATATAAGATAATTTTTTTTCTTAGTGTTAAATGTAAGCCCATATTCTTGACTGCATTCATCAATTTTATCCATCAGTCTTTGCAAATCTTGGATTTTTTCCGCTATGATTACGATGTCATCTGCGTATCTCAGGTTATTAATCTGTATCCTATTTATTTTAATTCCAGCGGCTTCATCTTCGAGAGCTTTTTTAATAATTTTTTCGAAGTACACGCTGAACAGTATTAGTGAAAAAATTCACCCCTGTCGAACTCATCTTTTTTTCATTTTCTTCTGATAGCTGGATATTTGTACTTTTTGATTATTATATAAATTCCATATTATTCTTAAGTCATTCTAGCCTCTCTAGTGTTTCATTCGAAGAACGTTCATTAATTTGTCGTGTTGCACTTTATTGAAGGCCTTGTAATCAATGAAACACATGTTGGTTAACATCCAGACATTGCTGTATTAATACGTTGAGTGAGAAAATGGGTTCGCGTGTTTCTAGGCATTTTCAAAATCCGAACTGTGTTCAGCGTTTCGTGTATACGGCTTGAATCATTGCAGGAAGAGTTTTAATGAGCGGGACATCAAGCTAATAGTTCGATGGTCGCTACACTCCGTAGCATTTACCTTTTTGGGCAGACAGACAAAAACAGACAGCAACCATTCTTTGGGCATAATCCCTGACTGATAGATTTGACTGAAAAGCTTCACCAAGATATTCGTGTATCTCTCATCCACCACCCCCAAAATATCGCTGAAGAGTTGATCAGGACCAAAACTTTTTCAATTTTTCATATTTTTCAAAGCATGTATTATTTCTTCCTTAGTAATATTTGGACCTGTTTCTTCCCGAGCTCGAATTGTGTTTTCTGGGCCTATCCTTTTATCTTTAAATAATTCCTCTATGTATTCCTTCCAATCATTTATTTTTTGTTCTGTTGCTGCTAAAGTATTTCCTCTACTATCTAAAATCAGATTAGTTTGAATTTTCTACCGTATCCCCGCGAGTTCCTCAACTTTTTTGTGCATACTAAATAAGTCATATATATCCATTAGGGATGTCCGACTTTTGACAGCTAATAGTGGCCATGTTTGACATCTACTGTCAGTGTTCTTTCTAGAATTTGACAAAATGGACGCAGACGACTTTTATTTCCAACAGGATGGACTATTTTCTTTGGGGCCACGTTAAATCACAACTTTACAGCAACAAACCAGCAACTCTTCATGCATTTGAAGCCAACATTCGTCGTGCCATAGCCGGCGTAAGGCCCGAAATGCTGGTTCGAATCATGGAAAATTGGTGTAAGCGGATTCGTGTCTGCAAAAAGAGCGGCGGCCATTTGAGCGATATCTTCTTTAAGTCGTAAATGGCCTAAAATTTCCCGTTCAATAAAAGTTTTAGAATGAATTTTGCTTAAAAAACTCCTTGTTTTATTCAATTTTAAAGTTAGGACGTTCTTAATGGAAAACTCTATACATTTTTCTTCGAAGTATTTTTCTTTGGCCTCTCTTATTTTGTTTTGATTCTTATATTATTTCCGTTGTTCTATCATCTTCAGAATTTCGTTTGTCATCCAATTTTATTTTGTTGTTTCGGATTCTGTTTAATCTCTCGCACGGTTCAAGTAGGAAATGTTTCACCAAGCTCCATTGTTCCTCACCATCTTCAGTGGCTTTGTTTATTTTATCGAGATTTTCATAAATTTGTTTTTGGGCCTTTTCTTTTACGTGAAATATTTGCGGTTTTCTTACTTGAATTCTCGGTGTATTTTCTGTTTTTTTTTTATGTTTTGTAAGGTCTTACTTTAGCAATTAGGGAATTGTAATTTGAAGAGATATCCGGTAAATGATTTAACAGCATTTCCGTATCTTTCATTAATCAGAACATAGTCTATTTGATTGCGAGCGCCAAGTGTATTCTTCTTTCTGGTAGCTCAAAAAATGTGTTTGCACAGGAGTTCGTGCTCCTAGCAAAATTTCAATAGTCGGTCTTCTCTTTCGTTGCATTACATAGAATACATAAATAAGTATATTATTTTATTTTTGAGTTCTACTAAAAATTCTAGATATTATTTGTCTAACATACCATATGTCTAAATTGAACTGTTCTGGAATTATTGATATTTGAAATTAAGATCAAATTAAAAAAGAAAATTTTAAACTGACTTATATCAAACATTTACTGTCAGGTAACGACTTAACGCGTAAAGAAATGATTTACTGATGAAAACGTTTATTGCTGCATTTTGTGAAACTGGAATTTGAGCGTAATTCATAATTGGTACATTTAACAGAAACGGAAAGAATCACTGTGTTAATGATGGTTGGTTAAGGAGACCGCGGGAGAACACAACAGGAGGTGTGTAATCTTTTTAACGCAGAAGATCCAAATCGAGACTTTATTACCACTTAGTAAAACATTAAAACGATTTAGACAATCAGGTCATGTTAAGGATCGTTCTAAATCTGGACCTCCAAAAGTTAAAACAAGTGATGATAAAAAGTTAGATGTTTTATTAGAAATACAGAAAATCCTCATACAGCCACTCGTCAGCTTTGCTTAGACCACAGCATAAGTAAAGGGTACCTTAAATCGTATACTGATTGAAGAAAAATTGCATTTATACAAACCAAATCTATTGCAAAAATTATCTGAAGATGATTACGATAGACGTGTTGAATTTTGCGAGGTCACGATGGAACGAATCAATAATGATCCTAACCTAATTCATAATATTGTCTTTTCTGAAGAGGCCACATTTTGTCTTAACGGAAGAGTTAACCGACAAAACGGTACTGGTCTACTGAGAATCCCCACTGGTTAATCAACAGTCATTCTCAAAGACGACAAAAGATAAACGTGTGGGCAGGGATTTGTGGATGTCATATCATTGGTCCCTTTTTTATCGATAGAAATCTTACAGGACAGCGGTATTTACAGTTACTTCAAAAGCAAATTATTCCAACTTGTGCAGGTTTTTTTCCCGATGAAAATAATTTGAATACCTCTAACAGGAATCTGGTATTAACAGGACGGAGCATCTCCTTACTATGTTCGTAGATATTTGGATGCGATTTTTCCTAATCGATGGATTGGCAGAAGAGGTGGTGTAGAATCATTATTCCATGCATATGGGGCACCCTGTATAATGATTTCGTCTTTCGCTAAAAAGTCCAATCATGATATAAGGTAAGCCGAATATTATGTGACACAATATTCAAGAAACGTAAAGTGATGTAATGCTTTTAAAAAGTAAAACTAGAGAAATTAGTCATATTACGTTACATTAGGATTTTTTTTATAATTACGGACTAGTTTCATTTTTCCGACTTTTCCCGGATGTTTTTTTTCTATGCTACCAATGCTGGAAACCCTGTTTCTAGGATAGACATACTTCGGGTGAAAGTTGCTTAGTTAGATCAACAGTTTTAATGTAAAACAACTGAAAATGGACAAGGTGCCCATTTTTAGCAGTCTACCCATTCTTCTCTCATTTGTCAATCCACCCCAAGGCGCGTTTCGCCATATTACGGCTCATCAGTCGGGCTAGGATCGACAAACAGCGGGTAGACTACTGAAATATAGGCGCCTGGTCCATTTTCAGTTGTTTTACATTAAACTACATATGTCAAGATTGATTCCTCGTCTACTGCGCTGCCTGCGTTAAGTGTTGGCCGTGCCAACCACCCTGTCGGCTTGTAACTACTATGTCAGCCTCCGATGGAGTATTAGGTATGCGTAAATACCAATACCAAAATATACCAAATGGTACAATTCGTTGTATCTTACTATTAACAGTTTTATCCTTCTTACATGTTACTTTTCCTATATAGTCCGTTAGTGCGATAAAGTCCTATATTAAGGGTAACAGAAAAAAATGTTTATTATTTTATTTAGACACTTAGGTCTTAAAAATATTTTTGATTATATAAGGTATACAAAAAATGTATAAGAAAATACTTTTATTTCTTACGTCGGCCCAATTTTTATTTTAAACATTTTTATCTATTATCTATAAAAGATGTATTTAATTTTATCGCCCTAAGGTAACCTGGTTATCATGTTTATCGAGTTTAATGATTACAGTAAATTTTGTAGCTAATTTTCGACTTATTAGTCTTGGGCATGGTAAGGGGTTTAAATAAATCAAAACTTTTTAACAAAGCTCAGTCTTTTCACTGTTAAGGTATAAATAATAAAACAATATCAATATATTACTTATAAACAGAAACAACCCAGCTTACGAAAATAATTGGTATAATGGTTAGTTAGGATAAAAAAAGGAAAACATGTTTTAAATTTATAATCACCTAACAGATCATCGACTTTAATGACATTTAGTATATAGTTAGAGTACTGAAAGCTGTTGAAATTCATATAAAATGAGATATAAATTGACCTTGAAATTTGGCAAAAAAAAAATACATATTTGGCCTATATTTATGGAACTAGAGGATGAGGAGAATGTTTTTTGAAGGCATAAAACAGTAATTTTTTTTTTTGAACCCTCGCCTAATTAATGAAAAAACTTAACTTTTTTTTTATATTTGATAATCGACATGGTCTGAAAATATATATACACAGTGCGACAATAAATTTTTTGGACTGGGGCTGTACATCATATATTCGTATCAAGGAACAGAACATTTAATGGTTTAAAAGTTTTGTAGGTAACATAACAGCTTGAACACTAGAGATGATTCAAAGAATTCGTGGCAGGTCTTCGCACTGTATAATTGAAAATGATGGAAAAAGTGTAAAATATCAATAGAGCGACAATTCGGACGTTTCGAAAAATAGACATAGGCAAAACAACAAAACACACTTTAAGCGAAGTTAGAAAATTATTGATAAGGCTAAGGAAATCGTAAGTGCCTTTAAAACAACTGGTGACGTTGTAGTCCCAATATGAATGACACGAAAAGCGCCACAGTGCAAAACTGTCAAAATGATCATCGCGAGTCAAAAAAAATCACAAAAAATTCCATTTTTACAACGAAGTTAATATTTATTGTGAATTTATTCAAACGGGTCAGACTATCAACAGCAACTGTAATTTGAAATTAATTAAAAGTTGAATGAGTAGAATTGGTCGTGTTCGGCATGTAACACATGGGCTGAAAAGTCCCGGGCCTAACACATAGATGGCGCTAGTTTTATTGCAGTCACCTTTTTTTCAGTTAATACTAACCTTCAAAAGACAGCTGTTAAAATTTCATGATATTCTATTCATTAGTTTGTGAGTTATTGTGCTAAGAGTGACGCTACTTTTGTTATTTTCAAAACAATGGATCAAAAACAATTTCGTGTTTTAATTTTACACTGCTTCTTGATGGGAAAAAATACCGTTCAAGCGAAGCAATGGCTTGAAAAGTGTTATGGGGACTCCGCTCCATCAGAAACAACAATAAAACGTTGGTTTGCTGACTTCAAACGTGGTCGTAGAGACACCGATGATGCAGAACGCAGTGGACGTCCAAATGAGGCGGTAACACCAGAAAACATCAAAAAAATCCATAAAATCGTTTTGAATGATCGAAAAGTGAAGTTGCGTGAGTTAGCTGACATCGTAAAGATATCAAAAGAACGTATTGGCTTTATATTGCATGAGCATTTGACTATGAGAAAGCTCTGTTCAAAGTGGGTGCCGCGTTTGCTCACTGTTGATCAAAAACAAGAACGTGTTGATGATTCTGAGCAGTGTTTTGGCCATGTTTAAACGTAACAAACCGGAATTTTTGCGTCGATATGTGACAATGGATGAAACATGGATCCATCACTTCACTCCGGAATCAAAACGATCGTCATCTGAGTGGACAGCAACTGGTGAACCTCGTCCAAAGCGCCCGAAAGCACAACAATCGGCTGGAAAGGTTATGGCCTCGGTATTTTGGGATGTGCGTGGTGTAATATTCATCGACTATCTTGAGAAAGGAAATACCATCAACAGTGAATATTATATAGCGTTATTGGAGCGTTTGAAGGCCGAAATTGCAAAGAAACGACCGCATATGGCAAAGAAAAAAAATTTTGTTTCATCAAGACAACGCACCGTGTCACAAGTCAATCAAAACAATGGCAAAACTACATGAATTGAACTTCGAATTGCTCCCCCCACCACCGTATTCGCCAGATTTGGCTCCCAGCGACTACTGGCTGTTCGCAGACCTGAAAAAAATGCTCGCCGGTAAGAAATTTCGCACGAATGAAGAGGTTATCGCTGAAACTGAGGCCTATTTTGAGGCAAAAGATAAATCGTTCTACAAAAGTGGTATTGAAATGTTAGAGCGGCGCTGGAATGATTGCGTTGCTCTTGATGGAGATTACGTTGATGAATAAAGCTAATTTTGAACCAAAAAAGCCGTGTTTTCTTTGTTAGGCCCGGGACTTTTCAGCCCATGTGTTATATCCTCATTTAGCAAGTTGGTGCTTGATGCAAGATAATTTACCAAAATTAATGATCACATTGTGTATTTTAGTTTTTTTTTATACGCGAATATTTGTCTTAAAGTGGAGGCACAAAGTAACCCTTAAAATACGCGTTCTCCTGTGTTTCTGATGTGATCTGGATTGTCCAAACGAAATAAGATGGAAATGCCTTATATGACTAAGTTTATTCGATTTCAAAACAATCCTCAATATATTTTATTGTAATAAATTCAGGAAAATAGTTTTATATTATTATTAATTTTATTGATCAAATTTTGCTTTTACTATCGTAAATACGAGGAGTATTCGAAAAGTAAGGGCCGTTTGCTTATATTTAAATATTGGCGTTTCTGAACAAAGTTGCACACATGCAGCGCCATCTATTGATTGTTTCCGAAGCCACTAAAGCTATTGCTCTGATTTAGTAATCGTTTGCCTGTCGGTAAATGCAGACAACAAAGTCCGCGAAAATTGTTGCTCCCTCCAGTTGCGAAGTGCGTGCTGTGAATCGATTTTTGTGTGCAAAAGGATCATCAACTGCTCAGATTTAATCGGGAGTTGGGCCTAATTTATGGACCTACAGTAAAGAGTGAAGGAAAGCTTAGATAATGGTGTCGAGACTTTAAAAATGACCGCATAAATGTACATGACGAAGAGCGGAGTGGCAGGCCTAGTATACACACCTATGAAATCGTTCAACAAGTGGACCACTGACGATCTGATCGCCGATTGTACTTGAAACAGTGGCTTGGTGGACAACGGTTTAAAGACGGCGAGGAACTCGAGACCTCCGTTGTCAATTGGTTCAATTCCCAGGCGGAGAACTTCTATGCAGAGGGCTTAAAGAAGCCGGTGCAGCGTTACGAAAAATGCTTAGAAGTGAACGGCAATTATGTGGAAAAGTGAAGTAGGTTTGTAGGAAACTAAAACCGTCAATAAAAACTTTTTCTAACGAATATATTTTTTTATGATCAAACGACCCTTACTTTTCGAATATGCCTCGTAACTGTTTAGAATATTTAAATATTTAAAATAAGGTAAATATGTAACCAAGATATATTATAATGGAGAACATGTATTTTTCACGGGACTTTCTAATATTAAAATTGGTAAAACTTCGTTACGCGGGCTTTTCAAAAAAAGGGTTTTTTTTTTAATAGGGTTAAAATGGTCTAATTTTGAAAGAGTTACGAGAAAATATCGGGGGAAGCAGTTTTTGCACTTAGTTTTTGCACTTTTTTTAGTAAATAAAAATTAACCTATATCACTGACAACTGTTGATACCCACTGATCGAAACTGTCAGTTGTTTTCGGAAGAATAGGCTTCATTCACACTAATGGATGAAATGTAGAGGTCAGCCTAATCTTTTCAAAAAATAATTAAATTTTTTAAAATTATAATCTAATCTTATCACAAAATTGTTTAAGTTTTACAAATAAATGATTTTCTTATAAAGACAGAACTACTATACCACTTCAAAAAGTGAAATTTAACAGTAGATCAGTTTTTTTATCATTGTATCAGTGGAAAAAAAGTACTATTTCACGATTTCTAATTTAACAGGTGTAACATATTATCAACACTGTCTCCCTAATTTGAGACGACCTGTATGTATACCTAATTCACGTAAAAGATCTAAAGTTACCTTTTTAAAAGAGAATGTCAAAAACATTTAACAGTGAGTGACATTTATTGCATTTTAATAATTATTGTCGTTTTTTTAACTCTTTTTAATCCCAACTGAACACATTACCAGAACACCAAACCACCAACACAAAAATATGCAAAAATTACAATTATATACACCACTTATAAATATTGGTTAATTATTCTAACAATAGATTAACTTTTCCGTTTTGCCCTGGTACGGTACTGGTTTAATAAATTCTTCAAGGTATTTAAGTCTCACTGCCTTATCATATTGATAATGGAATTCGGTTTGAGCGTTGGGCACGTAATGCGTTTTGTAGTAGTGCGAAAAATGTCTTCCTACTTCGTCGTTAAGCTGGAGTGGTTGAGGTTCATAGATAGGTTTCAAATTTTCTGAAAGTAAAATGGCAAGCATCTACATGGTATAAAATTAAAAAATAATCAGGTTAGGCTAGTAAAGAACAAAGTAAATAACATTTTTTTGTAAAAACAAAAATTTATTTCTCAACATAATCTCCATCGAGTTCAATTTATTTGGTCAAGCGAGATTACAATTTTTTCATTCTCTCGGAAAAAAAAGATTGTTTCGAGCTCTGTACAATACTCATTTACAACACAGATAACATATTTATTAGACGAAAATTTTTTCTCACAACCCAATTTTTGAGGTTAGGAGACAAAAAAAAAGTAACTTGGGGCCAAATCTTGGACTAGGGTGGGTGGGGAACTATTTCGATGCCCAACTCGTGTACTTTTGCAGGCGCTAATCTTGGTTGCTTCTGCTTCAACTCACTATGCAAACGGTTCAATCACGTTGCATAATAAGAGCCAGCCACCGCTTCACCTTTTTCCAAATAATCAATCATGATGATACCCTGTGAGACCCAAAAAAACAGTTGCTATCTTTCTCACCGATAAAACTGTTTTCGCTTTTTTCGGCGCACTTTGACGTTCGCCAACCCACTGTTTTGACTGCCGTCTTGTCTCCGGAGAGTAATGATGAATCCATGTTTTGTCTACAGTCACAAAACGACACCAGAAGTCCTTCGGCTTACGCTGCAACTTTTCCACACAAGATTATGAAACGTCCTTCCTTGTGCGTCGACAAACGCGGCACCCATCGCGTCCTCAGCTTTTACATTTTTAGAACCTCACGAAGGTGGTACCCGTTCATATGTGATGCCTGTCATCTCAGCAATCTCAGAAAGCTTAAGGCGACAA
This sequence comes from Pachyrhynchus sulphureomaculatus, assembly GCA_019049505.1. Taxonomy (NCBI): domain Eukaryota; kingdom Metazoa; phylum Arthropoda; class Insecta; order Coleoptera; family Curculionidae; genus Pachyrhynchus; species Pachyrhynchus sulphureomaculatus. The sequence goes on from CM032456.1 coordinate 170,035,174, forward strand.
TCTTGTATCACGATACCATGAACTTTATCGACCACTTCTTCAGAAGAAACGACAATCCAGTCCTGAAGGTGCAGCACATGCTGCCGAGACGTTAAAATTCATTTACCCAGTAATAGATGGTCTTCAGTGTTGATACGGAATATCCATAAATTCTCTTCAATTCAGTTTCTATCTGGCCACGATCCACTTTTTTTTTAAATAAAAATGTTTTATCACTACACGATACTCGGTTTTATCCATTTCTACGAAACGTGTAACACTGGTCACTTATGATAGTTGCCAACAAAGAACTGTGCGTTGCATATATTTCAAACTTTGAATCCGTTCGTTACAAGAATCACGCTTACGAACAGTCATGTCGCTTAAGAAATTTCCCGCCATTTTGTAGAAATTTACCAGACTTATCAATTCACCCTCGTAATTGAAAACTTTCTTTTGACTATGGAAATCCTGATTGAAAAGCTGATCGATGGAATATTCCGACAGCAATTAATGATTTTCAGCAGCTCTTTTCTTCGAATTAAACAAAAGAAGAAACGCTTCCCGTAACTGGTGTTTTGTTGACACGTAATTTGACATTTTCAATTCTCAAAAAAAATATATTTACAATTCGGCAAAATAACATATACTAAAAAATTCCTCAAAATTAATTTACTCTCCTTACACGGCTAAATCGTACGTAAGAAGGTCTGTTCATTGTTTTGTGGATATTTTGTGGGTGATGGATCCTCATTTGGCAAGAGGTTAAATCTTTAAAAGCAGTTCTATAGGGGGTCATAACTGTAGGCTCTTTCCAACGAAATATAGGTACACTTTACTCCCAAACCGTTCGATGGATTTGAATAAAACTTAGCACATTTGTTAATGTTCCGTACGGAACACTGATAAGATGACTTCGGTGTCTGTCCGTCCGTCTGCCCGTCGGTCACACTCGATTTTCTCCGAAACTATTTGTCATAGAAAGTTGAAATTTGGCAATAATATAGAAATTGATGGCCTCATCAGAGCCATGTAGTTTTGAAAGTTAAATTTTGACTTAAGGGGTTAGTTTTGGGGGGTGAAATCGGAAGTGAAAAAATAAAAAATTTTACTAGGTCATAGAGTGTGGTGTCAAATTAAACCTTGTGAAAACACGAGTAAAAAATATATACATATATATAATGTAATACTTGCGCACATTTTTCTTCGAGTTATTTTTAAAAAATCGGGAAAAATCGCTGCCCCCCTATGTCGAAAAGTACTGATCAAAAAATTTTGAAAAAATTCTGGAATATCCTCCACGGGGTGTAGATTGAACGAAAATTATCACGAGTGCATTACCTTTAATAATTTATCAAGTATATAAAAAATAAAAATTTCAAGGTCATCAGTTTTCAGTAAAGATTGGAAACAAACTTTCTTGAAAACTCATTTTGGGTGTATTTTGTGAAATCAATGATAATTTGATACCTCCGTAACAAAATTTTTTATTTTAAAAGCAATCAACGTACGGAACGCTAATTGCGCAAGTTCAACTTGACCGGTTATTTTTTATGTAATGCTGAAACCACTCATATGAGGAATTTAAAAAATATACAATGCAACATTGATTTTTCTGTATTTTGAAAATCAGGTTTTTTTAACAACAAAAAGTAGGAGGGAGGATACCTTAGAGGGGATGCGGCTTAGCGGCGGGGGGCGTGATGTCTGCATGACTGTATAGACCTACTATCCGACCCTCCCAACTTTGGTGAATGATATAACACCTCTAGAACACGCAAAGACATGCGATTTACGGAGATCTGTCTAGAATTTACTGAACAATATCAATACGCAAAAAACAGAAAATTGATTTTTTTTTATTTTTTCGGTAGTGACCCCCTTAAGCAAGTATTAGCATGATTAAATTATTGATCGATATCGCCGATATTGGAAGATATTAATAACCGGCAGATAATACTAAGCGTTATTTTTTTTTATTCTTTTTTTAAATTGTTATCATTATCACCAAAAAAGGTAATGCAGTACTGAAAAAATTGTAATGTTTTCCAATATGACAATGTTCAAGTCGTTCGATTACATTTCATACATCTTATTTTTTAACAAATGCCAACAAAATGTCCCATGAATAAGGTCAAATTTATTTTTCTCTGATTGAGTGAACGCAATGGGCGGGAGAAGGAAGGTGAGAGTACAGAACATAACTCTGACCCGACATAAAAAATTGTAATATGTGAGTATCGTGCAGCGAAAATTATTCACACAGCGTAAATAAAGTTCCGAATGTTTAACTGATTGAAAAAGGAAAGGTGCAGAAATTTAAAAAAACTGGTTCAACTTCCAGTGATCTTCAGCAAAGGCAACAAGAAACAATGCAAACGCGAAGTTCGTTCGAGGGTCAATTCTTAAGACTTTTGATCTCTCAATACATAAACGATCAAGTGCCATAAATGTGCCCGGGAGTTCGTTATAATGCATTCTTTGTAAAGTTCCAAGGTTCCATACTGTCTCCGACTATCTTTCTCATTTATATTAACGATCTGTTGGAAAGGACCAAAAATCCAATCTACAGCTTTGCAAATGACAGTACGCTTATTTCTTCATTCCCTTTAAACGCTCGAACATCAGCTACTCATACAAATATCGGCAGACAGCAGGAAGTCGTTTAAATTAAGAAAGATCTGGACAACAATAACCAAGTAGAATTTAACGCTACAAAAACCTAGGCAGCAGTTTTTTCTAAAAAAGTTAACGTTGTGGAACCCAACATAGTTATGTCGGGACACTCCATTCCTCTAGCGACGTCACTCAAGTTTGTGGGCGTTAACTTGGGAGCAAATACGTCTTGGTATGAATACGTCGTATGCATAGCAAAGAGAGTTTCTCAAAGGCTAGGAAGACTATCTAGAAATCTTTACAGATAATAAGAACTGTTAATTCTGTACAAAGCTCAAATTCGACCAATGATGGAATACTGCGTCCATGTTTGGAGCTCTGCTTCCCGAACATACACAGGTTTTGTTGGATTCTATTCAGAAGAGCTGTTCGCCTGACTGAAGAGCCAGAACTCACCAAAAACCTTCATATTTTGGAACATCGAAGAACGGTTGGCGACTTGATTCTATTCTGCAAGTAATACGTAGGCTGAAAAGTTTTTGGTCTGACACAAAGATGTCGCCCTTTTCAAAAAAGCCATATGATTTTTAGAAAGTACCAACCTTCAAACGATATGTGTCAAAATTTCACGACATTTCGACGATTAGTTTACAAGTTGCAGTGATTTTAGTGACGCTACTTTTGATATTTTCAAAACATTTAGATTAGGTTAGATAGATGACACCCTAAAAATATCGAAAGAACGTGTTTGTCATATTTTGCATGAACATTTGGGCATGAGAAAGTTCTATTTGAAATGGGTACCGCGTTTGCTCACAGTGGACCAAAAACAACAACGTGTTGATAATTCTAAGCTCTGTTTGGACCTGCTTAAGCGCAATAAGATTTTTCCATGCGATATTTATTTATTTATTTATACATTCAATTCCAACAGGCCAACAGGAATAACGTTTATACTAATGAGCTACATATAAAAGAAGATGATACAATTCAAATAATAATCAAAGTATACAAATAAAAACATTTAACAGTTTGAACAATCTCCAAAGTAAAAAAAGAAAAAAAATGAAAATAGTAATAAAAACTACAAATTTGAAATAACCTTTAAACACTGAGCAGAGAACCAATAAGTACCGACAGCCTACTGGAATGGAAATCACCGGAGTTTCCAATGACATTGCCATTCTTGCACATTATATAAATAGGGCTGTGGAATAATATATTTGACCTAGCCAGGCGGAGGCTAAAAACAGGCGAGTGCCTTGCCCCAAGGCGTGGGTACATGAAAAGATACATTGCTAAATAGGAAAGGGCAATCAATATGGTGATTTAACAACTTATATAAGAATGTGATGGAGTGAATGGCCCTTCTCTTTGCAAGAGGCAACTCGTTAAACCTTGACAAGATTAGTCTGTAATCAACACCGCGGTCCGGACAGACACCGTCCCCCTTGAAAATAAGATATTTAATGAAGCGCCTCTGTATCGATTCGATTGAGTTGTTATAGCAATTGTATATTGGATACCAAACAATAGAAGCATAGTCAAACTTAGACCTAATAAAGGAATAATAGAGAAGCTTGATTGCAGATATGTTAGTAAAGTCTCTACAATTTCTAATCAGGACCCCCAGCAACCTTGAGGCACCAGCAACCAATTGTTCAATATGGTCAGCAAAAAAGAATTTCTCGTCAAAGATGATACCCAAATCTCTAACCGAACGAAGATTCTGTGGAACAGTATTATCTACGGAATAATTGAAAAATATAGGGTTGTTACGATAGGAATATCGGACGACATTGCATTTGGAAACGTTTAAGGTGAGCCTGTTAGCAGAGCACCAGTTGGTGAGAGCATTAATGCTACTCTATAATATGTGAGAATAGATGAAACATGGATCCACCACTACACACCGGAGTCAAATCGGCAGTCAGCTGAGTGGACAGCAGCCGGTGAAAGCCGTCCGAAGCGACCAAAGACACAATAGTCGGCTGGGAAGGTTTTGGCTTCTGTATTTTGGGATGCGCACGGAATAATTTTTATTGATTATGCGGAGAAGGGAAAAACCATCAATAGAGAATATTATATTAAATTATTGGTGCGCTTGAAGGCCGAAATTGCAAAGAAACGGCCCCAAATGAACAAGAAAAAAGTGCTCTTTCATTAAGACAATGCACCGTGGCATAAGTCAATGGTTACGATGGCAAAATTGCACGAATTAAAGTTCGAATTGCTTCCTGATCTGATCCTGATTCTCCAGATTTGGCCCCCAGAGACTGTTATCTACATTATTTTGAAGGCAAAAATAAATCCTTCTACAAGAAAGGTATAGAAATGTTAGAAAAGCGTTGGACCGATTTTATCACTCTTGAAGGAGAATATGTTGATGAATAAAGACGAATTTTGCAAAAAAAAAGTGCGAATTGCTTTCTGATTCAGTGTATTCTCCAGATTTGGCCCCCAGAGACTGTTATCTATTCGCAGAACTCAAAAAAATGCTCGCGGGAAAGAAATTTGGCTCCAATGAAGAAGTTATCGCCGAGGCTGAAGCCTATTTTGAAGGCAAAGACAAATTCTTCTACAAGAAAGATATAGAAATGTTAGAAAAGCGTTGGACCGATTTTATCACTCTTGAAGGAAAATATGTTGATGAATAAAGTCGAATTTTGCAAAAAAAAAAAATGTGTTTTAAGTAGCTAGACCAAAAACTTTTCAGCCTACGTGTTATTTTCATAAAGTGTTCGATGGACTTAGCTCGCTTAATTCCTCTCAGAGCGGTTCATGCTAATAATACATCACATTCGTAGAGTTTCAACTTGTTACTCCTCGTACAACACTTTTCAAGCAATCTTTTATATGATAATATCAACATTTCGGAATAACCAACCAGAACTGTTTCAAGACCAACGCGAATTGCTTTTTCTGTAAACGTGTAGCTCCCGTAGCGCTTTAGGGATATTCCTGCAACACGTGTGCTACGCCCATAAAAAAAGATTTATGCTTGAACCCTTACAAGGTACAGCCGGTGCAAGTATGAAAGCCAACCGCTACTAACGTGAGAAAATTTCCTGAATAAATTGATTTTCATAAGTTCCACATAAATTGGCCTCCTCTATTTGACGCCGATGGATTTTGCCTCGTGGAGATATCTCAAGACTAGAGTTTGCAGTAACAATCCTTGCTTCACGTAACAGTTAAAAGAAAATACCGGAGAAGAACGATGTTGCGAGCAGATTAATAACACAGGCCAACAAAAAAATATTTGTAAAAACTTTTTAAACCAATACATCTAAGTGTTATGTATTTTTGGGTGCTGAAACCGTATCTGAGATCAGTTTTTTTTTGTATTACCTACAGTTCTCTCACAATATGACATCGATTAAAGTTCAAAATAGGGAAAATTTGATATATAAAAAATAAAAATAAAAAAAAATAAACTGTTGATCTCTTGTTCTATAATGGTAAACAGATGTTCCAGATTCCAATAAGTGTTCTTCTTTCAGCCTAGAACCAAGCAATTCTGCTTTTTCCTTAGTCAAACCCAAATGTGTTACTAAATCATTTAACTCAGCTTGTGTAAACAACTGTGGTTTTAAATTTTCTGGAGAACATTGAAACTCACCATCATCCAGTCGACTTTCATTAAATTCGGGACTGGACTGTAAAACGTCATCAATAGACTGAGGTGGCTCAGTGAGAGGAAGTCCCGGTCCATTTCCTACCGGCCGATTACCTGAAGTAAAGTTAGGATAGACAATTACTTTCTTATTTTTTGGAGTTATATCCAGAAACATCAACGCTGCAAAAATAACAATCATTTCAATGATTTTCTTGCTCTTTCCATACCATGGGTACTGCAAATCTAAAAGCTTTCTTTTCTCTCTTATACAATTTCCTAAGATCCTCGACACAAACATAACGTACTTTGTGAGGAGCCCAACATTTTTCTTGATTACCGATTTCTACACTAAAATATGCAAAGTATACTTTTTTTTACAAAGTCAGTAATGTTTCTTTGATGTTTTTTAAGTACAAACTCACCACATATATAACAAAGAGTGTTACAACCACGATTAGCCATACTTTGAGTGGGAATTAAAGCACATGGGTTAAACACTGCAATGCGAGGTTATATTAACTGGAAGAAAACAAACAGCTGTGACATTTATCGGAACTGCCTACCTAATAACATTTGATTTTACTGCCAACCTTATAAAATTGTGATTTTACTGCCAACCTAATAACATTCGAATGATAAAAAATACTTTTCACACTTTGAATATTAAAATGTGAAAAATTGGTGGATGATACGCCTTTTTTATTATTATTTTCGGACTCAGCACACCAAAAAACATAGGAATTGGGTAAAATTATTAAAAAAGTTTTTTCATCGTTGGCCTGTGTAATTTCACCGCTCAGTTAGAAAACTGTCAGGAACGAAACAGTTTTCATTTGAGTAGCATTACTTTTACAAAATATTTTTGTAAGTTTTTATTTTTCATTTATCAATTACTAATTTTATTACAAATATTTTAGAATGAAACTTTTTATGGGACATCTTGCATTAATTTTAAAATTTACCTTGCGCAACATATCTATGTGATCCATCCTCGACTAACACATTATAGAAAGGCTGATTTCCCTTCAATCTCAAATTTCCAATGTTATTTCTCCACTGCCAGTCCGCAGCAGCCAAACATAACGGATCCCAGTTAAAAATAACACATTTATACCCGAATAGCAGATGATACATAACCATACCGACAGCAAATTTTACTGCTGGTGGCCTCCTGACTGGTTCTATTGGTCCATCTGGCGGGTCGGCATGATACTCTCTTAACATCTGGACGAGACTAAAAAAATTGCTAGTAAGTGGTTTACGCTTAAGGAAATCTTGGATAAAACAGATACAATGTGCTCAATTAAAGAGATAAAAATCAATATTTCTTTTACTATTGGTAACCGAAAAACTGTTTATTACAAAAGTTACACAGAACAGAAAGTGTACATTTCGAAAATATTTTTGTTTATAGATTGTGCTCAAATTTGCGTAACAAAGCAACTTTTTTAATGAGACACCTTGTATATTTTAAAATATTAAAACTGGATGACTCTGGACACATTTCAAGAACGGGGTTACTCAACTAAAATTGAGTGAGAACATTTTCGTTATATTATTTAAAATAATAATAAATGAAAGCCTTTCCGAGAAACTCAAAACCAAAACTTCTTGACAAATTTCCACTCGACGAGATTTTTGGTAGTCGGTCAAAATTCTGGGGACAAGCTTCGCGCACACTTTACTCATGTGCAAATCGTTGGACACAATCTCGTGGACGATAGTTTTTGGAATACTTAACATATCGGGCACTAAACGAAGACTCATTCGACGGTCTGTTTGCAAAAGTTCTTTCACACGAGTAACATTTGCTTCGCTTGAGGAGGTTGTATCCTCCGAGAGCTCAGAGACAACTGAGCGGGTAGAGCGCACTGCAACGACGAACAGTCGCTGTAGAATACGAAAAGTACATTTTAGGAAAAAAAAGGCTTTTATCTGCCCATCTTAGTTTTAAATTTTCTAAATAGGAATGTCAACTTAAGATTGACCAAAAGCACCAATTTTTGAGTATCGGTCGCTTCCAGTTAACGCCAGTAATTTAAGTGAATGCAGGAACATTACTGAACTCAATAGGCAACTGTAATTCACGACAGACTGGTCTGTAATGGACAAGCTCTATCGAATAAATTAAGCGAGCTTCGACAAAGGACGGTCATGTACAGCAGATTAACACCTCAAAGATTCTCATTAAGCAATCAGTGGAATGGCGATCACCCCTGTTTCTCCTCTTTGTCGGCTTTGTGCGGACATTCAACATGCTAGAGCGTCATGCTATCTGAAGTGCACTGATGAACTTGAAAGTGCCAAAACATGTCTTCAATTGGATCTGTGAGCTGCACTTTGCTGAAAATGAGCCATTTACCATCTCAACGGAAAGGAGGAAGGCTTTCTTGTTCCACATCAATGCCCTACTGGCATCCTATTTACATTTCACAATCGGCTAGACGACCTCGATTACGCAGACGACGTAGCGCTTAGGGGGAAACTGCATCAAAATAAGTTGAAAATTGCACTGAAGATGAATTCTTCTTTACGGATACGAGAGGAACGCCACAAAACGTCAAACGCCTTGGGAAATTTGTCAACAAATGCCTGATTAAAGCACAGTAAAGATAGAATATTCAATAATTACAAAGAACACCGGTTAAAACATTAAATTAATGGTTACATTGTAAAATATGAATAAAGGTAAATTTTGTGGCTTTAAAACAGAAAATGACAATTGTAGTGAGATCGTAACGAGTAACATAGTATCTAAGGCTATATCTTCTTCGACTTTTATACAAAAAAATAATTATTTTATAGCAATTTACAACGTAGCAAAAATGATCTAATTTAGAAAATACCTTAGACACTTACTTAGTGTTTTATAATTTTTACAATATTCTTATTAGAAATTAACCTGCCCTAGCTGGTATAGTGAGCCTACCTTTGTGCTTGTTCTGGTACGTCAAACTCATGGGCCAACAAAAAGGTCTCTAGTGGACTTGTGTTAAAATTATGTAACATGTAGAGTCTCGCCAAATTAATTAGAGCAGATAAATCTCTAGGATTTACCAACTGTATGAGCTCCAAGGTAGAGCGCAGTCTGGTAATTCTTCCACTAGGGCTGTACGCCTGCCTATAAAAAAATCACATCTACATTACCATAAGAACAACACAAGAAGACAATAATTTTTTATGAAAATTAAATCACTTGTCATATACAAATTAACGCACTGGGCATTTTCCAAAATTATTCAATAATTTATTAGTGAGAAATAAAAGTTTTGTAACAGGTTTAATAAACTAGAGTTGCGGTAAAATGACAGTATTGGTGATCTTGAGATGGATTAGATGGTATTTGACTTTTTTTTAATCTTTATTCTTAATGTACAGTTTTATAGTAATGTTAGTTATTAAATTGAATTGGAATCGCTTAATCCACTCGTTCTTATTTAAAATAAACGGTCAAGTGCAAGTTGGACTTGCGCAATTAGTGTTCTGAACCGTGACTACCTTTAAAAAAAAAAATTGTTACCTAACAGCCAATAAATGAATCTACCTCAATCTAGAATCTAGTAGTAAAAGTTTAAAACAAATATTTACTACCTAAATATTTGTTTAATTATAAACAAATAAAATAAAATTATTTTGACGTCGGTACTTATCCGATTGCACCGAATACGTATTGATATTTCGTGGTTCTTAGTCCCGGTTTCCAAGCCTCCACAACTCTGTCATGCCAGATAGTTTTTTAGTTTTATACCAGAAAAATTATCAAACACAATGCACTCGTGATAATTTTCGCTCAACCTACACTTTATGGAGAATATTCCAGAATTTTTTCAAAATTTTTTGATCAGCAGTTTTCGAGATAAGGAGGGGGTCATCGATTTTTGGCAATTTATACAAAGAAACGCGTGCGCAAGTATTACATCATATATATTTTTGAACTCTTGTTTTCACAAGCTTTCATTTGACACCCCACTCGATAAACTGGTAATTTTTTTTCACTTCCGATTTCACCCCCCCAATACCAGATAAATTATCAAATATAATAATAAAAATAATTTTCGCTCAAATTACACTTTATGAAGAATATTCCAGAATTTTTCCAAATTTTTTTGATCACTACTTTTCGAGATAGGGTGGGGAACACCGCACAGCGTGCGCAAGTATAACATAATACATATTTTTAAAACTCGTGTTTTCACAAGCTTTCATTTGACACCCCACTTGATGAACTTAGAATTTTTTTTTTTACTTCCCTCCTATAAGCTAACCCCTTAAGTCAAAATATAACTTTTAAAATTACGTAGCCCTGATTGGGCCATCAATTCCTATATTTGTCCCGAATTTCAATTTTATATGTTAAATAGTTTCGGAGAAAATCGGGTGTTCCGTATGAAACACTAAAAAGACCTATTTCAGAAATCAATATTTAGCCAAAAAAAAATGTACTGACAAATTTTTAAACAATTTAGGGTTTTTTCATTTCTCTATTATATTGTGTCAACACATACACATTGTATCTTAAGACTATATATTCTCCATTGAAGGTCAGAATAAGTAAAATCGGCCACCTGAAATTTTTTTTTCTCGGATCTTCTCGATAGAGGTACCTTTTTACCTCCTAAATTTTTTTTGCAATACTTCAGTTACTTTTGCGAATAATCAAAAGTTGAATATTTATGTTTAGAATTTTTCATTTATTCATATTTCGGAAACGAATAGAGATAATTGAGTTAATTTTTCTAAAATGAGGCTGATAGTTTATACTTTTCAGTTGAATTCATGCGATTATTGTAAAAATTTAATCTGTTAAAGTTATATACAATTTTTTTAAACAATTGCCAATTACACCAAGTTCTCAGTTTCACTCGAAAATCAGATCGCACTCTTTTAATGCGTAAAACGCCACTGAGTAAATTGAAAAAAAAGTTAGTAACTTCTTATATTAAAGAAGTTATTAGTCTTTTTCTGATGACGCACGGCCTTCAATGCCCCAGTGGACTCTAACACGCGAGCCATTAACGCTGATGCTCTTAAAAAACTTATTAATTTTCAACGAATAAATCATAATAGTAATATCACGACCTTTTGCATTTATTATTTAATGAACAATTAAGTAAAAATTATTCAATACATATTAAATTATTTTAAACATTAACTGTTATTTTCTTTCGGTATAAACGCATGGAATTGGCGAGTCTTAGATAGAGCTTTACAAGTTCGATGCTTCTATTGATAAAAGTTTTCGTGAGGCTGACATTCTTGATTTGAACAAAAATCGAAGCTTACATTTTTAAAATAATTAACTGCCCGATCAAACAAGCGTTTGGGAGATGTTATTTGATTTTCACTATTTCTGTGAAGATATGCAGTTCTCGCCCCACTTTTAATGCATCCACCAATCCCATTCTCTGATCTGAGAACGTGAAATATTCAGCGGCTTCAGTTGATTTATATAAGAAATTGATTCAACATTTGAAGGCGGCATTCGACAACTCTGTCATCCGAAAAATTTATTATTTTTCTGACAGAGCTGGGTCTCAATATAAAAACAAGTTCAATTTTTCCTCCCTACTCTCGCATGAATCTGAATGTGGTATTAGTGCAGAATAGCATTTTTTCGCCACTTCCCGTCGAAAAGGGGCTTGCGATGGAATTGGTGGACCCATTAAAAGTGCGGCGCGTACTGCAAGGTTTCAAAGAAGTAGTGAAATCAAATAACATCTCCCAAACGCTTGTTGGATTGGCCAGTTAATTATTTTGAAAATGTAAGCTTCGATTTTTGTACAAATGAAAAATGTCAGGCTCACGAAAATGTTTATCAATCGAAGCATCGAATTTGTAAAGCTATATCTAAAACTCGCCAATTCCAAGCATTTATACCGAAAGAAAATAATCAATTGATATGCAAAAATTTTCTAGTTCTCAAGAAGTAGTAGCAGTTTAAAATAATTTAACATTGTATGGTATATTGCTCCTTATGGCCAAAGTATGTATTATTTATTCTCGACTCGTGGGTAGCATAAAAATTTATCATAAGCTCCTCGAAATATGAATAAATGAAAAGTTCTATACGTAAATATTCAACTAGCGATTATTCGCAAAATAATTGAAGTATTCCAAAAAAAAACTAGGGGATAAAAAGGTACCTGTACCTCTGTCGAAAAACATAGTTTTCTGTGAAATCCGAGAAAAAAAATTTCAGGTGGCCCGTTTAGCTTATTTTGACCCATGATCATTAAGATCGAAAATTTGACTACTATCTTACCGAGCCAAATGTTCCAAATCATTAGCTATTCTTACAACGACTTGTTCACCAGTTGCTACTGGATATTTAGGGCTGTTTCCCATAGTTCTGGCACTGTGAGGGCATGCTCCTTTTCTAACTATTTGGCCACCATTGAAAACGTCTATGTAGTACCAGTCTGCACTTGGATGTTGACTTTCACAAAATCTATAACAAATAGAAAGGTCTGGATCATGACTAAATGAGCAAAATCGTCGACAATTTAGCACGTCAGAGAAGTTTCTCAAAAGCTGGGAATATTATTTTAAACTAGAAAGCTTTACACTCTAAAACAACTATTAATTATGTACAAAGCTCAAATGCGACCAGCGATACTGCTTGCACGATTGAGGCACGATTTAAAAGATTTTTATTACTTTCTTACTATAATTGACACGAATTAAAAATAAGTTTACCACGTTTTTTTTTTTATCATTGAGTAGAGCATAAACACTTGTTATGATCAGTATGATTTGTACGGCTCAGTGCGCGTTGTGTCTAATTCATTAAAATAAAAAATTTTGTTATGGACGTATAAAATGATCAATGACTTCACAAAACACACCCCAAATGAGTTTTTAACAAAGTTTTTTTGCCGATCTTTACTAAAAACTTATGACCTTGAAATTTTAGTTTTTTATATACCAGATGAATTGTTAAAGGTAATGCTCTCGTGATAATTTTCGTTCAATTTACAACCTGTGGAGAATATTCCAGAATTTTTTCAGAATTTTTTGATCAGTACCTTTCGAGATAAGGGAGGGGGACAGCGATTGCATTACATATATTTTTGAACTCGTGTTTTTACACACTTTCATTTGACGACCTGGTAAGAAAAAATTTTTTTTCACTTCCGATTTCACCCCCTGAAACTAATCCCTTAAGCGGCCCGCACACGGTCAATAATATTGTCAATAATTCACATGTCAATATTATTGTCAATATGCAAGTCAATAACGACAGATTGCACACTGATCAATATTATTGTCAATAATTTCATTTTGCCTCTAGTCGTTGCATCAGGCGGATCACACTGATTTTTTTTTTACAATGAATAAAGAAAAAGCGTGTATTTCTCTTTTAGTGTTTTGTGCAAGCAAACGTACAATCATTCGTAAACGGTGGGTGAAAGACTGGATCAAAAGGGAACATTATTCTCATGTAACATTACTAAGAGAAATTTCTCTTAGTGATTCCACAGACTATTGCAATTATTTTCGAATGGACATCCACACGTTCCATACTCTCAAAGATATGCTTGAACCTCTACTAAGACGCCAAGATACGAATATGAGAGCTGCTATTAGTGTAGAAGATAAATTGGCAGTTACTCTAAGGTTCTTAGCGACCGGTAGAAACTTTGAAGATCTAAAATTTTCTGCACTAATGGGACCAAGAACAATAAGTTACGCAGTGATGGAGACTTGTGAAGCATTAATTTACATTTTAAAGGATTACATGAAAGTAAGTGTACCCATAATTTTTTACATTTTTTTATTTTTATACATAAGTAAAATTAAAACGTAAGTTAAAGTATAATTAAATGTTGGTAAAGTTGGAAATGTACAAAGCTGCCGTATCTTCTAATTGTTGTGAACGAAACATATACGAGTTTTGTTCGGATGATATACTTTCATGGATTGTTGCAGCCTGTGGCGGTGGTGGCGATGTTATCTGGGGGTTACTGCTTGACTCTGGCGAATAAATATTAGTATTTCTTGCAGAGTATGAGGGCGATGTTATTTGGGAATGGATGCTTGACCCTGGTGAATATATATTATTTGGCATTTGCAATGTATTCATGCTTGCCTGAAAGAGTATGTCATTAATTGCCTTTTCCGCAAGCAACATTTGTGTTTTCTTCAATTCCCTCAATTTATTCGCCCACACTTTAGCAAGGCAATCAAATTTGTCATTACTTTCAGTAGGGTTTGGTTTTTCAAGATATTCACATGCAAGTGATAGTAGCTCGTTTTGCCTTGCCATGGGACCTTTCATTTTTTTTCTTGGTATAAATGTTTGTGGTGTTATTGAGGAAACAAACGAATTTCCACTGGTCTGAATTGTACGGGGTGCTGGTTCTCCTGGCGAGTTCTGCGTTTCTTGAACATCCTGAAAAACAATTACCAATAAAATGTTGAATAACATTAAAATAAAATGAATTAAAAACATATTCCTATAGGGTTTACGTTAATGTTCTTTTAAATGTATTTGTTTTAGTTGCCATCCTGCCCAGAGGAATGGTTAAGCATTGCTCACCAATTTGGAGAGAGGAATCAATTCTGGAACTGCCTGGGGTCAATAGATGGGAAGCATATAGCTGTTAAAAAACCAGCACAGTCTGGGTCTCAGTACTATAACTATAAAGGGTTTTATAGAATAGTTTTACTGGCACTTGTGGATGCAAATAGAAAGTTTATAATGATTGATGTTGGAACTAACGGTAACGTATCAGATGGCAGGGTGTTGTTCTACTCAAAATTTGGGAATCTTCTACTTCATAACAAGCTCAACTTGCCAAAACCCAGTGTTCTGCCTAACACATCACAAACTCATAATTTTATATTTGTCGGTGACAAAGCTTTTGCGCTGAGACCCGACTTAATGAAGCCCTACTCTCAAACGAAAGTTGATTCAGCAAGTCAGGAATTTAATCTGAGGTTATCCTCTGCTAGAGTATCCGTAGAGAACTGTTTTGGAATACTTGCCGCTAGATTTGGTGTATTCAATAAAGCCATCTACTTGGAACCTAAAAAAGCCAGGGTAATAACTATGGCATCCTGCTACTTACACAATTATTTAGCAGCAAGAGTTACTGCTTACTTGCAACGTGATACTCAAGATGATGTGGCTAATTCCCATATGACACCACTACAGTGTACCATGTCCAAAAACAGCAATAACTGTTCCAAGGTGGTCAGAGATAAACTTCGTGATTATTTTAATAATGAAGGTAAACGCATTTAACCCAAACATTTTATAATAACGTTATTATGAAAAATATAATATATAATTAATGATATACCTATTTGTAAATTATGTAATAAATTTTTTTGCTATCTTACCCCTGATTCATTGAAATCCACCTCGAAATCCACAGGAACTTCGCCCAGAAATTGAAGGGCATGGAAAACCCAAGAAGTTGGTGTATATACTTCATCTTCGCCACAACCAGAACGCCTAGATATTATTATCTTCTTTACTTCTTTTCGGTAGTTGGTTCTCAGAGCGTTAATTTTTTTTCGTATTTCCGCCTCATCTGCGTTGGGTTTAAGTTTTTGATAGATTTGGAATTAGTTTTTTGTATTGCTTTTTTGCAAACTCAGAGAAGGTTATTTAAAATCAGGTTCTACTTTGGCTTGTAAAAGAATCGACTTCTTTTTTAAAAATTAAGTTTATAAAACAAATATAACGATTAAAAACTAGTTCCTACCTCGACGAAATTTTTTTTTGAACTACGTATTGAAGAAAGTATTGATAAGCCACCGCACATTATCAATAGTATTGTCAATATCCCTACCACTTTGCAGTATTAATGTTTGAATATCAAAAAATTTAGATTTTCGTCAATACAAAATTATTTTCATCAATACCAACTTCAATACCTACCGCACACGATCAATAGTATTGACAATACTTTTCTATTTTGACAATATTATTGACCGTGTGCGGGCCGCTTTAAGTCAAAATTTAATTTCCAAAACTACACGGCTCTGGTAAGACAATCCAGTCCTATATTAGTGCCAAATTTCAACTTTCTATGTCAAATAGTTTCGGAGAAAAACAGGTGTGACAGACAGATGGACGGACGGACAGATACCGAAGTGATCTTATAAGTGTTCCATACGGAACACTAATAATATGCTAGATGTCAGGAACTGTTCTTCTTTTTTAACGAAGGTTGGCGACCCTCTCGCTTATGCCTGTGGTTGATCCCTTTTTAAGTGCTGTTATTCAAATTAGTTCATGTGTAGAGATAGGCAGAAAGACAAACTGACCTAACTGCCACGCACTTTTAATATAAATATAATTTCATATAATTGTGGAGGTTACTTTCTGAAATATCTACATCTGAAATAAGAGAAAAACAAAAAAAAATACAGTTTTTAAATCAGTTTTTACAGTAAACTGTTTTTTTTTTATATAGGCAGAGCACACGTGCTACAGGGAAATCCCTAAAGCGCTACAGGAGCGACGCGTGTGCAGGAATAAACAATTCATATTGGTGTTGAATCACTGTAAATTGTCCTGTGCAAATCATCCTAAAGGTTCTCCATATCAAACACTGCTTGAAAAGGGTTGTACGAAGAGTGACAAGCTCCACTTCATGCGGATGTGATATGTTAGCGCGAAGTGATTTCCTAGCATGCACCGCTCTAGGAGGAATAAAGTGGACTACACCCATCGAACATTTTCAATGGAAGTACTTGTAGAATAGATTCAACTCGCCAACCGTTCTTCGATGTTCTAAGGAGGTGAACAGTTTTCTTCTGAATAGAATCCAATAAATGCAGTGTATGTTTGGGAGCAGAACCCCTAACACGGGAGCAGTATCCCATCGTTGGTTAATCTGAGCTTGGTACAGAATAAACAGTTGTGGAGTGTAAAGCTTTCTAGTTCGAAATAAAATTCACACCTTTGAGAAGCTCTCTTTGCTATCCACACAACGTTCATGCTAAGACATATTTGCTCCCATGTTAACGCTTAGTAAATTGAGTGACGATGCTAGAGGAATGAAGTGTCCCGACATAACTACGCCCGGTTCTGTATCTATAACTTTTTTAGAATGCATAGTTTAATTCTAGTTAGTTATTGTCACCCCAAGAACGAATTTCTTTTAGGCCTTTGTTAAGTTGAACGACTTCCTGCTGTTTGCGGATAGTTGCATAAGTAGCCGGTGATCGAGCGTCCAAGGTGAATGAAGAAATAAGCGTACTGTCATCTGTAAATTGGATTCCTGATCTTTCCACCAGATCGTTAATGTAGATAAGAATGAGGGTAGGAGACAGTATGGGGCCTTGGGGTTCACCGGCGTTGATAGTAAAGATATTAGAAAGAAATCCGTCGACTGCCACTCATAAGAATGTTCTCCGAGGAAACCCAAGAGCCATAAACAAAACCTTTCAGATATATCATAAGACGGTAGTTTAGCCAACAATCCGTTATGCCAAACGCGGTCAAATACTTGGGAATCTCCTCTTTTTACGTATACTAATAACTGTTGAGATGATACCACAGTAGGGTCATGAAGGGAACAGTGACTTGGACGAGTACAGTGACTCAGGCACGCTTTGACAGAGTAGGAAAGAGCTATCTATGTTATTTCACTCATCGGAAGAACTCGGTTTCCGAACGCATCTAAATTAGTCAGCTGTCAACTCTGGGGCCACTTAGACGTGATACTCTGCATAACGTATTTGAATACTGGGAAAGTTAGTTTAAAATGTGAGTTTAACCTGTTATTATTGTATTATTTGTAACAATTTATGATTTGTATTGTCTCAGTGAAAAAGTATGTCTATTCTAGCTAATACTGACAAGTCTTTCATAACCTCTTGACTAACGTTTAGACCAATGTTCCACGATAAATCAAAATGGCCCTAAAGTCCACACTGACTCAGTCTGAAGAGTACACAGTGGCCCATGAGTCACTGTGTACTTCTATAATGCACATGTGAAAGTGTAAATAATTTTAGATTATTCCTTCCTTCCTTTTTGTTAACAGTATGCCACGCCGCAAACAGTTGGTCAGAAAAATAGGGAACTACATGCGAGAAAAGAAGATAGTTTTACAATTGATTAGAAAAGTGTCGAATTCCGCTGGAGTTCCATTTGCCACCCTAAAAAGGTACTACGCAAAACGAAGTATTGTTAATCACTGGAACATGAACGATTAGAGCCTAAATATTCTGTAAATAAAATATTTACAACTGAACAAGAAGACATACGCAAAGAGGCATACTCATACAGGCAGATTGCGTATCAATGTGCTTTACTCAACAATGTTAAAATGTCTCCTTCTTGGAGAGAAAATGAGATGGCCGGTAAAGACTGGCTAATATCATTCAGGCGTAGATATAGTTTGTCTTTGAAGAGACCAGAGTCTCGCAGTCACAAAAGGGCCACAACCTATAACCGGAACAATGTGGACAAGTTTTATGACAAACTGGGAGATTTGATCAATCGCAACTCTGCATTTGCGGATGGAACTCGGATATTCAATCTGGACGAGACTTCCACTATAACGATACATAAACCTCAAAAAGTTATTGCTCCCAAAGGCAAGAAAACTATAAGCAAAGTCACAAGCGGAGAAAGGGGAACGCTGACAACAACGTGTTGCATTACCATTTACCACCTGTATTGGTCTTTCCTCGAAAAAATTTTAAAGAACACATGATTAAAAATACACCCAGAGGTCATAAAACACTTCATAAAATACTCTAATGCATCTAAAGATAAACTATGTATTTTAATAATAGACAACCATAGTCTCAGTCAGCATTAGATTTGACAAGGAATGCATGTGTTCATATCCTCACCTTACTCTCTCATACATCAACCAAATTGCAACCACTTGATGTGAGAATATACAGTCCCTTCAAATAACATTTTGTATCTCAAGAATAAGTCAGAGAGTTCCTAATAGTTACCTTCCTATTAATTCGTTCTTTTGACTTAGTTTAGTATAATATTATTGATCTCTGTCTAGCGATACCTGATTTAAAACAATAAGGAGACTGATGTTTTGAGAAGAGAGATATTTTGTTTTCAGAAGTTATTTGAATGTTGAATGTCCTAGTTATGGATGTTAATGACATAATATCACTTACCTTTGTAAGAATTTAATATAATATAAAAGATTTTGGCAATATATTCAGTTTATTTCATTATTTATATGTACTACTAGGTCACTATGTACTCTTAGAGTCACTGTATACTGTAGGGGTGAACCACTGTGCCCACGTACCGGTACACTGTGACTAAATTCCCATTTTTTTTTTAAATATGACTATTTCGTTTTTGGTGATAGTTACTAAAAATGTATCAGTGCCAAAAGATAGCACAACAAATGGAATTTCTTGTGTGACTGTGCCAGATTGGCTGTTAATTATTATCTATGTGCTGGAGCCTACCGAAAAATAATGAGCCACTGTTCCCGACCTGACCCTAAACATAAAACACAGCAGCGACGCTCAAGAAAATTTTTAGGTCCTGTTTTTTATTACGCATGCATCCCCTATCACATTTACAAAAAGGCTGCCGTCGCGGGTTGTGTTTACATCTGGATTTCAAGGAGAGTCTTTTTATAACGTGCTCCGAATTCATTATTAATAATTTTCCAATACGTAAATGACTCGTTTGATGCTATAATTGAAAATAATTATAAAAAAGATGTCAAGAGGAAGTTCTTGTTGTGCGGTTAGTATTTGTAAAAATATATGTGGTATCTCTAAGAGTTAGTTTCTTTAGATTTCCCGAAGATCCTAAAAGGTAATTTATTTGTAATTCTTTATTTTTATTATGCAAAATATATTATATAAAGATTATGATAGTTGTGTTTTCATATTAGAGATACATTTAATTTTTGAAACAGTTGATATTTTATTATCTGGGCATGCAAAAGTAGTAATTCTCCAGCACGAATGAGTTTGAATAAATCAGTGCATGGATTTAATTTTTTTATATAAATTGTGTATAGGCATCAAGTCATTAGTTGCATGAACATTAATATATTTGACTTAACTAATGATAAAATGGGGCAAAAAGTGTGTTCACTTCATTTTTAAGTTCAGAAGAAGGACGATCCCACCTTAAAATGATAATTATAATTATTTTTAATCTCTTCAGATTACTGGGATTAGCTGAAATGTAAGGAGCATAATTGTTGACATTATACGCGCGAAGCTGAAGGTGTGTAGAGATATGAACATTTTCCCTCCTGGATAATATCTCTAATATAAAATATAAATTCAACAATGAGATATTTAAGCGAATAACGTGGAAAAACGTTGAAGTCAAATATTTGTTTTCCTTGTATTTTTCGCCTTTTTTCCCTCTTTTTTGTATATCTGTTTTAATAAAAACTTGATAAAAAAAATGTTTCTAAAAAAAACTGTTCTCGTTTTTTTCATCCTTTCAATCAGCAAAATTCATTTTTATTCTACAAAATAGGATTTTTCTTAAAGAAGGAATTTGAATATTTCAAAAACTTGCGGGCATCATACCAGCAATATGGCGATAGATCATGTGATCATTACAAACTCAAACCCCTTGAGATCAAAGGTTCCAAGTCGGACTCGCTACTATGTTTTCTGTTTACTGTGATGATACCCCCATTTAAATGATTTTTAATGAAATTCATATCATATCTTCCAGTTCCCATCTGTCATATAAAATAGAAAGGATAAGGATAAGAATTTGTTCCTGAGTAAAACTGCCATAATATGTAATACTATCAACGATTTTATTCACTAAAGGATCACCTATTTAAAATTAAAAATGAAAAAGATAGGAAACAAGCAAATTCTAACATACCTACCTTAACAAAAAATGTGAAGGAAAAATAATGGGTTCACATCTCAAACCTAATCTTCTACCAATTGCATCAAAGATAATAGCTAAAGTAATGGCCATTCCCTTTCTCGTTTTTAGAACCACATTAAGATAGGTATCGTCCTCGTCGGGCGTACTATAAGGAGACTCCCTATACGCATAACCCATGAAACCCATGTGTTGAAACAATACCTAAAAATGCGAAAATAAATTTATAATACTTAAAGACACTCACAAAAGTGTTCTCAAATCGCCATCATTAAATAGCAAATTTGTTCATCACCGCATTGTTAAAGTTGACCTGAGGAATGTCTCACTCTTAGAAATACGTGTACCTTGAGAAAACTTTCTGCCATTCTCCTCAAAAATTTCAAAGTTTACCAAAACTACATTACCACCAACGCCTAAAATTATTAGGTATGTGGCATTCCAACAATTGATACTTATATTAAGATACTATTACATCACTGAAGTGCCATTTTCGCCTTCTGTTTGCAGATTCTTTACTCAAGTTATGTAATTTATACAGGATTAATCCATAATGGGGCGTAGCGAAATATGGCTGTCACCAATCCTAGTCAGGACCAAAAGACTGTCTCCTCATAGTTTGATGCAAGAAAGAGGCACACTCCTGTATCAATATACTTTGTTATATTGACTTGACCTTTTTTTCTTTTCTCTTGTGCTTTAGTTACACTTCTCTAACTCCTTTAACAATGTAAGTCCAACTTTATTAGGTTCTATATTGACTTATATTGATGTCAATAACAATAATTTAAAATTATTGAAAGGAATGATGATTTGGTAAGACTAGTTTCGGTTGCCGATGATCAATCTCTGTTTATTGATTTAAATATAATTTGCTACTCATTAATATTAGGATTATTAATGAAATGTTGCCAACTACTGAAAGTTGTAGAAATTTACGTCTTACAATAGATTTCAACTCAAAATATAGCTCACACGTCAAAGTTACTATAGGAATTACATAAATCAGAAGCTCTTTTGGAGAAAACCTGGGGCATTAAACCAAGATGGACCTTCGGCTGTACGTCACTATCATTAGACCCATGGTGCTAAATCGGCTCCAGAGGTTTGGCTGCTTATGTTCCACTGTGGTTACAAGTTGCACCCACGCCACAGGTATGGAAATAATTCTAGGGTTAATACCCTTAGATATATACATAAAAAGTGAGGCTATCAATAGCGCCTATCGAATGAGGATAAATGGAGAATGGAAACAATAACCGGTACAATTATCGATCAAATTGATGACAAACTCTTGGATATGTAATCTGATTATACAACATCGTATAATTTCGAAAAACCATATAGAATTGGGTGCGATCAAATTCTACGGATAGAGCTGAAGACCCCGATGAAACCAACAGGTCTGGTCTATTACACAAGCGGATCCAAAACTTCGAGCGGAGTAGGCGTTGGCATATATGCAGAAACATTCAAGTGGAGCTTTAGAATTCCTCTAGGGATAAGTGCAACAACATTCCAGGCAGAAATTCGCACAATACAAGCATGTGTTCACGAGAATATTAGACGGAACTACCGCAGTCAAGAAATATATATTCTCTTAAAAGGTCAAGCTACTTGAAAGACTTCCAGGATATACGGCAATAAAAGGTAATGAAAAAGCGGAAGAATTAGCACGATTCGGAGCTACAACACATACAGAGAGCAGCCACTACCTTTTTCGTATTTTGTTGTTGGAATATGAAAACAGGTGGTAAAAATAATCATGGACAGATGGTCATATCAGCAATATTTAGTGGGAGCGACATGCGAAGGACGACTCTTCAAAGAAATTAACAACTGACGTCCTTTGTTTAACAAGGGCCCTGACAAAACTAGTGACGAAACTTATCACCAGCCACTGCCACTAGACGAAACATTTACAGAAAACGGGTATCCATAATGATCCCAGGACATGCAGACTATGTGGTGAAGAGGAAGAAATCTCTATGCACATCTTATATGAATGTGCGGTTTTAACTCGGACTAGACATAAACTGTTCCGAGATCTACATCTTGGCGATAGATTACCATAGGTAGGGCTTGGAAGGAAGTTAACACACCTTCTTAAAGGGATGACGCTCATGTAACCAAGAGAGGGGAGCACAATAAGCCAGGAGGCTGCGGTGCACAAACAGGAACGATTGCCTACCCCGTCTACAACTTTAATTTTTGTGATTTGGAAATGCCGTTTCAATAAGCTTCTGCGATAAGCGGCGTATTCAAATGATACAAAATTAATGGTTGTTCGTGTTTAATATTTGGTATTTGTAAGACATATATGTTACATACAGTTTGTTTATTTCCTGAAATTATTCTAACAAGGACTCCTTACTTACATACGAAATTTACGTTTAGATCCGGTGTTCATAGCTTAAATCTCCGATTTAGAAGTCACCTTACCTCATAGCACTGCGCAAGTTAAAAACTCCTCATATCAAATTTGTAGAATCTATAATGCGATTTATAGTGACTTAAAAGTGAAGAATTCCGAATCATTTAAAATTGCATAGAAGAAATTTTTATTAAGTGAATAATAGTCGTTACTATTTGCTTTTCCAAAAACATATTTATTTATAATCTGCCGAAATATTTTAACAAAATACATATTCAAGTTTGTCTGTGTTTCGCTCCTTCAATTTAATTATTTAGGTAATTATTATTATTATTATTATATATATATATATATATATATATATATATATATATATATATATATATATATATATATAGGCGGCCATAGCGTAGTAAGGTGTCTGCGCCAGCGACCCAGATTCGCATCTCGATTCGGGGGGAAAATAATAAAATACATTCTTTACAATGTGACGGTCGCCGAAAATTTTTGAAAAATTAAAAAAAGGCAAAATTGCATTTTACCAAATCATTTACAAAATTAATCGGCCCATGAAAGGCCGTCAATTACAATGAAGCCCATAAAATTTTAGGGGCAAAAAAAAGAAATAATTTCTTGGTAACGGACAAGAACCACTAAGAGAGGAGAGTAGGGCAAATCGAACTTCAGCTTGAAAAATCGTAGATAAAAAGACATTAACGTCTACAAAAATATTTAACCGTTCAGAAAAAAAAAGCAAAAAGTTTTAGGATTAAAAAGGAAGAAATAAATCGGCGCAATCATAAGCGGAGAAAGAGGCCTTGTGTTGTGGCAGTGTCTTGGATAGTTTATGCCACCAATGCTTATATTCAAAAGAATGAGACAAAATCCTGAATTGGGGAATGACACACCTTCTGAGAGTGTTGTTACTATTCAAGACACTGGCTATATTAAGTCAAACTTATTGGTAAAATAAATGAAACGTTTAATAAGCGTCGTAAAGAATACCCCTGAAAATAAAGTGTTACTTCTGCTTGATAAAAATATAACATATTCGAAGAAGCTGGAAGCGTTGAACATAGCAAAGACTAATAGGATTTAATAATGTTACCACTGCTAGGCCTTGGCTTCAG
Source organism: Pachyrhynchus sulphureomaculatus (assembly GCA_019049505.1). Lineage (NCBI taxonomy): Eukaryota > Metazoa > Arthropoda > Insecta > Coleoptera > Curculionidae > Pachyrhynchus > Pachyrhynchus sulphureomaculatus. The sequence goes on from CM032456.1 coordinate 170,059,716, forward strand.
GCACTGGACGACTCTTTTTTTCTAAACCCGTAAGCAATTATTATATTCAAGCAGGTTATCAAATAACGCAACATCAAGTTGCAAGTTTATTTGGCAGAAGCTTACCAAAGAGCTGCTATCATCGGCACCATTGTAAACGGATTTAAAGCAACTGGAGTTTGGCCCTTGGAGAAAAAAGTCTTTCCCGAACATTTATTTAAAGCAGCTGAAAATATAAATGTTCTCTCTTTGAAACAAACTTAAGTAATAAAAGCACATCTATCTTACAAGACGCTTCAATTATTATCAATAATGAAAATAAGCAAACTGTTGAGCAACCTGATGTCTCCGAATAGATTACCACATTTAAATAGTGAACCACCTACTTCGGAATTTAACGCAAAAGTTTAAAAAAAAAAAGTAAAATCTTCATGGCCAATACTTCAAAAAAATACTGTAAAAAAACTATACTTACTAAAATTTCTCAAAAGAATCATCGCAGCCAAGCCAAAGAAAAATATAACTAAAAAAGGTAACAACCTCCCCTACAAACCTGAAGTAAAAACTACCCACATTCGGCCGGTGCTCAAAAAATGCTTTGATGCCTCGGCGGGCAACCGGTAAAAAAAGGATTTTTTTTGTGTAGAACAAAAGAAAGCCGAACAAGGTGAACGCCTTTCGATCTACCACAACAATTTATTTATTAGGCTGTCGGTTTTAGAATAAATAAAATTTTAATGAATTACAAAAGTTCAAATTTTTAGTTATTATAATAAAATATTGAATGTATTTTAAAAGGTAACAATTTTTAGAACATTTTTTATTATTAAATTTGTTTAGGAAACCTGTTTAGAAACCTACTCAAGTAGTAACCTTATATTCTGGTTCAAGCTGGATTTTTTATTAAAAAATTTTTTCAGTAGACTAAATTAAAAAATTACTCTAAACAGCCAAAGTGCCTTCACCAAAAAAAAAAATAATAATAATAGTTATTAAAGGATAAACATCCAGAAAGATTATTGGGTACACAAGAACTTGTATACCAACTATGCACAACACAAGCAAACCGCAAGGGCTTACAGTGGATGAATGTATTAAAAAATGCACTGTATCCACTGGACTCAAAAACTGTAAACCAATCTTGTAAATTTTATCGAGTATTAATAAAACTTTTTTATTTTTCACATTCTGGTGTGCTCTGGAATGCTTAACGATATTGTGCAGTTGTAATGTTGTAACATTCATTTTTTCCTGGATTTTAAGACCATGCAATGTTACTGATTCTTCACTTCAAATTGTATTTATTTTTATTTTAAAATATCGACCGGTATATTAAACAAAAGTTTCAGGACATTCAGTATATACTGTGTGGTGCGGGTTGCTGATCGAACCTACCGCCAGGCCGCGATTGGCGAAATGTTTGACCCGGAGTTTTGATTGGAGCGTCCGGATATTACCGGTAAAAATCGCACGATTATTTAAGGGCCTGAGAAACTACCAGCGAGGCTTTTTTCGATCGAGCCGCAGACCAGGCAGTACCGTCTAGCCGAGGGGCTATTTTCCATCTAGCCGAAGTAGGCTAATTTTCTTCAGAAGCCGCTAAGTAAAAGTACCAGTTTCGACCATAAAAGCTGTAGTGAGCTTTCTAAGTGTTAAGAAAAAGTGTGAAATCGGGCGAAGTCCATCACAGCAGGACTGAAAAAGAGTAAGTCAACAAAACTCCCTCCAATAGACTTATTTAAGAGCAGTGCATTAACAGCAATGAATAACAGACAAAAAAGTGAAGTGTAAAACACGATGTCTCGCCTTCGGGGGTTGTAAAAGTTTAAAGTTTAAATGTAACAACTACTATTTAGGCTAGAATTTTTTGGTATAACTGTAAAGGTTAGAACTTTTTATTTTCATTTTAAAAATATGAATAAATTCTTTTTTTTTTGATTAAAGCTAGTGTCTCACTGAATATTTATTTCTCTTTTCAGGATCAGTTGTACTAGACTAATTATTTTTAGTAATATCCATAAAACACTTCAGTTTTTTTTCTCATTTTTCTTAGCTGAAGTTAAATCCTTTCTATTTTAAAATGAGTGGTGCCCAAAAAAAAGTCGTACAACTGAGGTTTCTTTAAAAATAGAATTAAATTCCAAAAAGACGTACAAAAATTATCTCTTACCCATATCTCTCCACCAAGGAAAACTGAGCTAGTATTTCTTTAATTTCTTTAGTTCTTTTAAAATCAGGTTTCACTCAATTCATTATCAGAAATTAAAGCGGGGCTGCAAGAAAATTGTGCTCAAGCTTGGGGCGTCCAGTATTTAAAAATGTTACAAAATGACGCAGTCTACATGGGGCGAAAAATAAAGCAAAATTAGCACACCTTACAAAATTGCGCTCAAGCGTGGGACAAACAACTTCTCACAGGGTACAGAAAAAGATGCCTCAAACTGAGGACAGTTTAGCATGTCATAAAAGGACGTCACCTAAAAATAGCGCTGTCAACGCGGGGCTTTTGGAATTTTATTTTTTAAAAAAGGGTTCAGTGTACTAGCTTTCGAACAAAATAAAAGCTCTAACTTTGCAGATATTTTTATTTCATAATATTTATTAAACGAAACTACACTATAGCAGTAAGACAAAAGCAGGAAATTTGTAGAATTTTTTTATTTCAATTTATCTGATATAGATATTTGAATTTTGTTGTTGACTCTAAGATAAGAGATTCCTACTTTTTTTCTTAAAAGCTGACTTTATAATTCAGATTAGCAGATGTGTTGGTCGACTTTAATTTTGCATTGTTGATTTATTTTGCGGATAACCGAACAAAAAACTGTTCTTTTTTCTCACCTATATTTTGCATGAATATTAAAAATACTTTGCTGATATACGAAACGATATTTAGAGATTTTTTTATAGGAAATTCTTAAGATATCTTGATAAAAGGATTTTAATACGAGGCAATACTTAGAAATTTTTTTTTGAAATTGTTGAAGATTTTTTTTAAAGTTTGGTAAAGAACTTTACATATTTTAAGTGCCTTTACGTATTTTTTATTTAGACTATTGGGAGCACAGGAGAAATATTTTTACGATTTTTTAAAACAATTCTTTTAAATTTTATAGTATTCATTTATCATGGAAGCCTTCAATTTTAAAGTCAATCACCTATTGGAATATGAATTAGACTATGAACTAAAAATCCGTCGTACTTTCTCAGAACGTCCGGTCGCAGATAAAAGAAAGATTCTAACGAGGATCTTAAGTAAAGAAATTAATGAGCCGGGAAAAACGATAAAAATAGGGGATGACACCCTGTCTTTTACAGAAGAAACGGCTGGTATCGAAAAGAGTTTAAATTCAATCCAAAACTTAATCGATAGTTATGACGGTGATCCAAATGATTCACTTGTACACCGGGTTAAATCACGTTTATCGCATGTAGCGGGTCGCGTACAAAGAATTCCCATGCCGGATGACGAAGAGGAAGCGTCGAAGCTTTCCAAATATGTTCAGGAAACAATAGCTACGTGTGTGCTCATGGAAGCAAATCTTGCAGAAAAGATAGCTCCGGGTCATGAGTTACCACAGTTGCCTATTACAACCCCAGTCATAAACGTACCAGCCCCAATCGTGAATTGCGCAGCCAGAAATATTCCTGTCAGCGAATGGCAATTGAAATTTAATGGAGACTCAAAGAGGCTCTATCCTTTTTTGGAGAGGCTGACTGAAATAGCACAAGCTAGGAAAGTATCGGAAGATGAACTTTTCAGCTCTGCTGTTGAATTTTTCACTGGCGATGCTTTCATTTGGTTTAGAAGCATAAAATCAAGTGTCAACGACTGGCATTCCTTGGTAGATAGGCTAAAGAAGGACTTCTTGCACTGTGACGATGATGAAGAATTGTGGTCAGAAATAAAGAGGAGGCGACAAAAGAAGGATGAGTCCACTGTGATTTTTATTGCCCACATGGAATCTTTATTTGGTAGGTTATCCATCAAGCCTTTGGAATGTGCCAAAGTTAAATTTATACGTAGGAATATTCTGCCTAGTTTCGTCAATCGGTTAGCTCTACTAGATATAAATTCGGTAGCCGAACTCGCCGGGTTATGTAGAAAACTTGAAGAGTCCGATTATTTGTTAGGAAAGAGCAGACCAAAAAGCGAAACTAATATACATCAGGTAAGGTATAATCCAAATGGCCGAAGTGGAGTCTCGACAAATAAAGTTGGGAATGTAAATCGGAACCCTAGGAGTAACCAGAAAACGGGTAAAGGAAAAGATAATGACTCTAAAATTAGCGACACTGCAGCTAAAGTGAACGACAAGCCGGTTTCACCTAAGGCAATTTTCACGTGTTGGAATTGCACAGGACCGAATCACACTTACCAAAATTGTACAGCACCAAAGAGGGTATTTTGTTTCAAATGTGGAACAACAGGTGTGAGACTAACATCATGCCCCAAATGTACAAAAAACGAGTAAGGACGGTATATTACCGAGGCGGATATCCTAAGTCCAACAAAAAAGCCTCTAATCATTCGGCTAAGTCACAAGCTCATGTTCGCAGTAAAGCCCCTAATCCAAGACGTTCTAGAAACACGGACGAACAAAAATATTCCAGTAGATCGGATTGGACTAAATGGTTACAAAAAGTTTCTGATTTTTTTAAGTCTAATAAAAATTATCCTTCTCAAGTTAAAACTCCTGCTTCTCCAAATGGTCACATGTCTCCTTTATTCGTGCATAAATATTTAGACAACAGACCGCATATCAAGATAAATCTATTAGGTGCCCATTTCTCGGCTTTATTTGACTCTGGTGCAAATGCCTCCGTTGTAGGTCAGAATGGTATTAAGATTTTAAGTCGTTTAAGTATAAAAATATGCCACGTCAAAAATAGAAGTGTTACCACTGCAGATGGCAGCCGTCTAAAAGTTTTAGGTACGGTTGAGTTGCCGCTAGTCTGCAATGGTCATTGTTTAGTAATTTCTGCTTTAGTAGTACCTTCTCTATCACATACTTTGGTTTTAGGATGTGATTTTGCACAAAAATTCGGAATTCTAGTAAACTTTAAAAATAATTCGTGGTATCCACAGTCCCTAGAAGTCAATTCTCAAACAAGTTTTAAAGATTGTTATTCAGAAAGTTCTTTTGAAAACCTTTTCTCGCGTCTATGTACCTTAGATGATCTCTCGCGGACGGAACGCTTAAAAGCAGAAAAAGTAATAAGCTCTTTCAATGAAATAAGTAGTAAAGATAGGTTAGGCCGAACGAATAAAATCAAGATGTCTATAGATACGGCTGATGCCAGTCCTGTAAAGACAAGGCCCTTCGCCATGTCTCCTTATATGTCAAAAGTATTAAATAAAGAGTTAGACGAAATGTTGAAACTCGGAGTGATTGAAGAATCAAACAGTCCTTGGTGTTCTCCAATCTTATTGGTGAAAAAGGCCGATGGACAGTATCGTCTGTGCTTTGACGGAAGAAAGCTCAACGAGGTCAGCAAATTTGATAACTACCCATTACCGAACATCGACAGAATTTTGACATCACTCAGGAATGCTAAGTATGTATCTTCGATAGATCTTAGAAAGGCTTTCTGGCAAATTCCTTTAGACAAATCCTCTAAAGAAAAGACCGCTTTTGCAGTAGTAGGCCGAGGTCTATTTCAGTTCGTCACTATGCCGTTTGGTCTAAAGAACGCTGCTCAAACTCAGCAACGTTTAGTGGACGCTATATTTGGTCCGAAATATGAGCCACATATTTTTACCTATCTCGATGATATTTTAGTAACATCGGAAGACTTCGAATCGCATATTCGCTTACTTAAGGAAGTAAAAGATAAATTGAAAGAGGCCGGACTGACGATAAATTTGAGCAAATGTGATTTTTTCAAAACTTCTCTAAAGTTTTTAGGCTATATTGTAGGCTCAAATTCCTTGCGTACCGATCCGGATAAAGTAGCAAGCATGGTTAATTATGCGAGACCTACTAATACTACGGAAGTTAAGCGCTTCGTAGGAATGTGTTCATGGTATAGACGTTTTATCGAGAATTTTTCTACCTTGTTGTCACCTATTAATGATCTTTTGAAAGGACGGAAAAAAGGACAATCGATAGATTGGACAAAGGCAGCCGAAGAATCTTTTATAAAGATTAAAGAACTATTGGTTTCAGCTCCCATTTTATCCCAACCAGACTTTTCCCAACAGTTTTATATTTCTAGTGATGCTTCTAATACCGGTTTAGGGGGCGTCCTAACACAGAAAATCAATGGTGAGGAAAGAGTGATAGCGTATGCCAGTAGAACTTTATCAAAGGCTGAACGTAACTATTCGGTTGTTGAAAAAGAATGTTTAGCAGTACTCTTTAACATCGAAAAGTTTCGACCTTACATAGAAGGTGTTCCTTTCACGGTCATAACAGATCATTATAGTTTATTGTGGCTTAATTCAATTAAAAACCCTAGTGGCAAACTAGCGCGTTGGGCGATTAGGCTGAGACAACACACGTTTACTTTAATCCATAGAAAAGGAGTCCACAATGTTATTCCTGACGCTTTGTCAAGAATCCCAGATCATACAGCGGACGAAAACAGTCTTAATGCACAGTTTGGCGTAAGAATTGATACAGTAGATGTAGATCGCATTGACCCATGGTACGACAATTTACGGCAGCAAATTAAAGAATCTCCTCAAAATTTTCCACAGTGGAAGGTGGAAAATGATTTCGTGTACAAATTTATCCCAAACCAGTTGCCTTTAAAAATTAATGTACCCGAGTGGAAAATACTAGTTCCTAAACCACAGAGAGAGGAAGTTATAGACATGTGTCACACTCCTCCTACTTCTGGTCATTTTGGCTTTTATAAAACTCTTCACAGGGTTCAGGAACAGTATTATTGGCCAAAAATGCGTTTTGACATCGTAAAGTTTGTGAGGACTTGTGAAGTATGTGGAGCGCAGAAATCTCCAAATACACTACCTATGGGACTGATGGGAAAAGAGAAAACGGTTAATTACCCTTTTCAAGTCATAGCAGCTGATCTAGTAGGCCCATTCCCACGTTCAAAAAAGGGAAATAAATGGCTTCTCGTGGTTTCTTGCTGGTTTACAAAGTATACCATGCTATTTCCTTTGAAAAGCTCTAAAGCTGGATATATAGAGAGAATTTTGGAAAATAATGTCTTTCTAATCCACGGTGTTCCATCGCTCTTGATATGCGATAACGGTACTCAGTTTACCTCTAAGAGTTTTAAGAGCTTAAGCGAAACTTATGGTTTTAACATCCGTTTTAATCCCGTGTACTCTCCCCAATGTAATTTTGTGGAACGTAATAACCGAACAGTCGGGACCGCTTTAAGAAGTTACGTGGATTCACATGACAGTTGGGATAGCAATATTTCCAAAATCCAACAAGCGATAAATACCGCGAGACACGAAGTAACAGGGTTCACACCGTCTTTCTTAGTTTACGGCAGACATATACCTCTATCTGGATCATATTATAAAAATTTGGATTTGGATGTCAATGTTGACAGCGAAATAATTCCGGGTAACAGGGGCGCGTACGCCGAAAATTTAAAGGGTTTAAAAGATATTTTCACTGACGTGCGTAGTAGGATACATAAGGCTTATGAACGGAACAGTAAGTCTTACAACCTTAGGAAAAGGGATTTTGCCTTTAATATAGGTGATCACGTTTGGCGAAAAAATAAAATTCTTTCCAGTGCAGCAGATAAATTCACCTCTAAGTTGGTACCTAAGTATGTGCATTGCGTGATTAGAGAAAAGATTTCGGATTTAGTTTATGTTTTAGTTAATTTAGATGGGACTAAAGTAGGACGATGGCATATTAAAGACTTAAAACCATTCAATGAACCTAACCCTAATGAAAGTTTGTCAGAAGAAGAATAATTTATATTTACACTATCTTAATTGCTTTAGTTTATTTTTTTTGATGTTGCTCTGTAGAGGTGACGACCTCGTCTTTTTTGACTGTTATAAAAGTTGAGCTGAGGATAGCTTACTTTTATAGTTTTTGCTAAGGTTTTGGGTATTGGCCATATCCCAAACTTAGGTTGATTGTGGGTGATGTTTAGCATCGACTCAGCTGTTGCGAGCTTGCGAAAGAGTCACACTCAGGATATATCATAAGACTGGTATGTCGGTGGTCGCGGGATTTGATTTGCTTATGACCCCAAATAATATCCAGTTCTTGACACTTGGAAGCGAAATTCTGATTAGAGGCAATCCAAGGTGATCTTGAGTTAGGACAAGCGCAGGATGAAGCTCGTGTTGTATGATGTAGAGTCAAAATGTAATAAGAGCAATTTCAAAGTTTGCTACCCGAGAGGGTGTATTTTTATTACCTTAGTGGTATATTTTGGGTGCAATTAAGAGTAAATTGATTTTGGTTTATCCAGTAAGTCTAAGACTTGGATTATTTTGATTGAGATCTTCTTCTGAATTGACAAACTAAGGGTAGTTTTTTTTTTTCAGAGCCGTTTAAAAACGTTACCTTTGAGTCACAAATTTTTTTAAAATTTTTTTTGCATAGGCTCATAGGCGTCTGATGAGTTTTTTCGGTTTACTATCAGATTGATAGAAAATTGAAGTTCTGCAGGAGAACTAAAGGCTGATCATTTACAGGAGATGAGAGCAGAGTAAGACAGTCGTTTCACAAAGAAATGATCAAAATCTGATACCGAGATGAGAACCTTGTCAAGAGAGGCTAAGCGCAGTGAAGGAAGATTCCTAACCGAATTTTTAGATTTCCAAGAGGTAATCTAGAAGTTTGGGCTGACAGAAAACGGTTATGCCTGATACCTGTAGCAGTTTCTTCTAGAGGCTATTGTTTAGGGAGACGATTAACACCATGATCGAATATTTTAGCTGTCAACGATGTTTTCTTCTTGTTTCTGATTAAGCTGGGAAAGCTCTTGTCGTCTTCAAAAGTTTTGTTGCGTTGCCACCGGAAAATTGAGCAATTTTTGTTTCATGTAGCCTTTTTAAGCTCATTTTCGTTTTTTAAAATTTCGTTAGAAGCTTGGTTAAGTCAACCTTGTAAACCTTTTAGGTTGTATCCCATGAGTTATCTGTTTTTACAGGCTGTGATGCACCGGGTGCTAACAGATGCCGTTACGACGTTTGGCAGGGAGTTAGTCTTCCTGAGGAACAGACTGATTGGAAGGGTAGTCTATGGGGGGTGAACGTTTGACCTTTGGGACCTTTAAAGGTTTTGTTACCCAATGGTTATTTCTATTTGAACCAAAGGAAAGCCTAACTACTGTAGTCGACCTCAGCTCCAATTAGCCTATTAGTGGTGACAGGCTGTTGGCAGTAGTGTATTTCGGAACACCCTATTGATTAATTTTTTTGACTTATGGTGGTGTGGTAGACACCGTTTTAGTTTAGTGGATGCTATAATCTACTCCCTTTTGTTGGTGGACTCCAGGGTCACCAATTCTGTATTTTTTTGTCTCCACCTTTCAGTATATCGTGGTGAAGTGTTTGTCTCCTGTTATGTGGGATGGATTGAATGTTTTTCGTTGTTGTTCTAGGGCGAGACCAGTACACGAGGGTTCTTCATGCAACTTGAAGAGGCGCAATGCTGGTTAAGTTTTATTTCTCTGGGTAGCCACCCTGAAGAATGACGGAGAGCGTTTTTTTTTCTGGCTCATGTTTCTAGGCAGATTTGTCACTTTGGTGCGATGTGCCGAAGATTTGATTAGCTTTGCTAAGAGCTTTCACCAAGCTCAGTATGGAGTAATCATCACCTAGAGTTAGGGATTTGAACTCCTGTATATATTTCTGTATATATTACTGTACATATTTCTGTATATATTTCGGTGTATGTTGGTTGCCTGAGGGCATGTGCTCAAAATGCGAGATTTTGAGTCGTTTTGCTTATGGACTCCTATATAGGATTATGACTTTAGGGAGGTCCTATTTCGAGACTTGCTGTCTCATATAGTTATGTTGGGAATGTTTCCTAGAATGTTAGTTGCGCGCGGACTAATCATTCTGTTCTTAGTGAACATTGCTTTTTGAAGCAGGATCATTCAGTTTAGTGAATTTTAGCTTTTATAGCTATTCACGGTGTTTAGAGTGAATTTTAGCTTTTGTAGCTATTCACTGCGCTTATAGTGATTTAGTTAGCTTTTATAGCTGCTCACTATGATCATGGCGAGTTTGTTCTTTTAGAACGCAGACTTTGTGTAGTCGAGGACTATTTACAGAGTGTTTTCTTGGCGAGGAGCCGAGCTTTTTCTGGTGATATACCAGAGTGTTTTCTTGGCGAGGAGCCGAGTTTTTTTGGCGATACCAGAGTGTTTTGTTGGCGATGAGCTGACGTGTTTTCTGGCGATCAACCAGAGCGTTTTCCCTAGCGATTTTAGCATGTCTAGATGTCTTAGGACGTCGACATTGCGATATGGAGTGCGATTATTTTCTGAGTGCGACTAGTAGTGATACTAGATTTAGAATGTTCTCTTAGCGATGAGCTAGAGCATGGATAGCGATTTTTCCCGAGCGTTTGTCTGGATATTTATCCAGATATTTTTTTTTTTTGGCCTAGTGCTAAATGGTCTGACAAGACTTTTTCTTTTTAGTGTAAGTGTTTGCACTAGAATCATTTTTTTATTTTTTTCTTTATTTAAGAATTTTATAAATTTCTTTTGCTGAAATAAAAAAAAAAAAAATTTTCAGACAATCCTTAAAAGATTTTAAGGGGGGTGTTCATATTTTATTTCAGTTCATTTTTTTTTGATTTAGACAAGAGTCTAGACAGTTATTTTTTTGTTTTGGTAACAATAACAGAGCTGATTCTTTTATATAAGAAGACCGCGATTGTTACTTTGAACAGGTATTTCTTATGTTCATGCAAGAATTTTTATTTGCTTTTTGATGTACTTAACCTTAGTGTTTAATTAAGTTAAGTCTAGTTATAAGATTCTTGTGATCATGCAAAAATTTTCATTTGGTTGTCATTGTACTTAATATTAGTGCTTAATAGAATTAAGTCTAGTAGTAAGGACCGAAGTTTGTAATTTTGTTTTAAGTTCTGACCTTAGTATTAAGTGATAGTGTACCACTTTGTACCTTTTCATCAGTAGCCTTAGTTTAATAGACTAGTGTAGTCTATTTCTTTTTGGAAGGGGGTAAATGTAACATTCATTTTTTCCTGGATTTTAAGACCATGCAATGTTACTGATTCTTCACTTCAAATTGTATTTATTTTTATTTTAAAATATCGACCGGTATATTAAACAAAAGTTTCAGGACATTCAGTATATACTGTGTGGTGCGGGTTGCTGATCGAACCTACCGCCAGGCCGCGATTGGCGAAATGTTTGACCCGGAGTTTTGATTGGAGCGTCCGGATATTACCGGTAAAAATCGCACGATTATTTAAGGGCCTGAGAAACTACCAGCGAGGCTTTTTTCGATCGAGCCGCAGACCAGGCAGTACCGTCTAGCCGAGGGGCTATTTTCCATCTAGCCGAAGTAGGCTAATTTTCTTCAGAAGCCGCTAAGTAAAAGTACCAGTTTCGACCATAAAAGCTGTAGTGAGCTTTCTAAGTGTTAAGAAAAAGTGTGAAATCGGGCGAAGTCCATCACAGCAGGACTGAAAAAGAGTAAGTCAACAAAACTCCCTCCAATAGACTTATTTAAGAGCAGTGCATTAACAGCAATGAATAACAGACAAAAAAGTGAAGTGTAAAACACGATGTCTCGCCTTCGGGGGTTGTAAAAGTTTAAAGTTTAAATGTAACAACTACTATTTAGGCTAGAATTTTTTGGTATAACTGTAAAGGTTAGAACTTTTTATTTTCATTTTAAAAATATGAATAAATTCTTTTTTTTTGATTAAAGCTAGTGTCTCACTGAATATTTATTTCTCTTTTCAGGATCAGTTGTACTAGACTAATTATTTTTTAGTAATATCCATAAAACACTTCAGTTTTTTCTCATTTTTCTTAGCTGAAGTTAAATCCTTTCTATTTTAAAATGAGTGGTGCCCAAAAAAAAGTCGTACAACTGAGGTTTCTTTAAAAATAGAATTAAATTCCAAAAAGACGTACAAAAATTATCTCTTACCCATATCTCTCCACCAAGGAAAACTGAGCTAGTATTTCTTTAATTTCTTTAGTTCTTTTAAAATCAGGTTTCACTCAATTCATTATCAGAAATTAAAGCGGGGCTGCAAGAAAATTGTGCTCAAGCTTGGGGCGTCCAGTATTTAAAAATGTTACAAAATGACGCAGTCTACATGGGGCGAAAAATAAAGCAAAATTAGCACACCTTACAAAATTGCGCTCAAGCGTGGGACAAACAACTTCTCACAGGGTACAGAAAAAGATGCCTCAAACTGAGGACAGTTTAGCATGTCATAAAAGGACGTCACAATGTACACCAGTGGCGGCGTGAAAAAAATATTCATTACGTCATTTCTTTAGGGTTTTTTCCTTTATTACTGAGATCCGCTATTTAAGGTAAAATTTCTGCAATCGCTTGCTGCAAGGAGCTGCTAGTTTCAATATATGCAGTGAGTTTCATAACACCTCGTATATATATATATATATATATATATATATATATATATATATATATATATATATATATATATATATATATATATATATATATATATATATATATATATATATATATATATATATATATATATATATATATATATATATATATATATATATATATATATATATATATACATATATACATATATACTTATATATACATATATATACATATATATACATATATATACATATATATATATATATATATATATATATATACATATATACATATATATACTTATATATATATATATATATATATATATATATATATATATATATACATATTTATACATATTTATACATATATATACATATATATACATATATATATATATACATATATATATACATATATATATATATATATATATATATATATATATATATATATATATATATATATATATATATAATATATATATGTGAATAAATTATTCAAAAGATTTTTATAGTAAGACAACAATAGTATACATAAAGGAATTTTTAAAGACTGAGTAATGTACCTCTCTCATAGCTGTAATGATTTTTCGGCAATCACTAGGGCACCATTCGTTGTCAGGTCTAACTTCAGACCTCCATAATTCAAACTGTTTTTCTGTAGCTTTAAATAAAGGATGGTCGGGAAAATCTCGTTTTAATACATCTTTCACCTAGAATCAGGTTATTAATTTAACTCTTACATCCCAACATATTGAATAAGCCTGTATAAACGTAAACATGGGACAACAATGAAAATTGATTTTTAAACCTATTTTAACTTACTAGGTATAGATTTTTTCTATTTTTGTTGTCTATGTGCAAGCCTCTTTCCAGAAGATATAAAAAAATCTGCACATGAGGCAGTTTTTAAGTATTTTTTATTAAATATTACAAAAATCTTAAAGTATCTAACAGATATGTTCATTTGTCAATTTGTCACACTGTTATTAGGCATATTCTCCTGCTCCCATAAATACAAACCTTCCTCAAATGGCAAATACTTCACTTTTATCAAATATTTTGCTAAAGTATGACTACTGTCATACTGGATAAATTAGATAACAGATTTTCAGCTTACAACAGGTTGAACCTGGATGGATAAAATAAATTGGCCCACTAAGAAACACAAATACAGTAGTAAAATAGAAAACTTCATGTGCAGGTGCTGACCTGTTAATAAACCAAATTTAAGTTAGTAATTATAATAAGTATCAGATGAAAAACATTTTTAGTGTTCCGTATGTCCGAAATTTTTTCATAATTTTCAATTGTTCATGATTAAACATAGGAGGTAATGACGTGCGATAGGGGGTTAAAGAAATTGTTTTGTATAGATCATGTTATACGTCCTTTATAGAGACCTTGGACTCAAGGAATCTGAAACTGTTATTTTATATTTAAGCTCTATAACCCTCTCCCCTTTAACTCTATTTATGTTTCACTATAAATAACCGAGAGTATTTGAAAAAAAAAAATTTCAAATTTTATCACCCCAAAAATCCTGAAAAATATGCTTAAGATGACATAGACGAAGCAAGCTCTCTAACACCCTCTACCTCCCGCTCCTCTAAGCCCTTTAATGTTTGAGTATAAATAAAAATGCTTAAAATATGTTCACCATTTCAACCAACAAGCAAGAAAAATTCTTATATTGTGAATTAAGGACCTCTGTCCTGTCAGCCAACCAATGTGGTTCCATGTGTGGCTGACGGGTCCAAGTCAAGTCAGTACAAACGCTATTACCAATGTGTATTAAGGAATGACCTGACAATGTTACATGTTTTCAAAATTATCTGAATGTTTCTGTGTATTTTTGTGTCGAGTCCTAATTGTACTAAGTATAGTGTGAATGTTGGTGTAAGGCCTGTGGCTGATATGACGAGGGGGACAATGATGACTCTTTCTTGTTTCCATAGCCTTTTTATTTCTGTTGCAAAGTCTACGTATTTGGAGATTTTTTCTGTGTATTTCGTTTGGATGTTTGTGTGTTTGGGGACAGCTATGTCAATTATATAGGTGACTTTTCCTTTTTTTGCACTGAAAAGTAATATCGGGTCTATTGGCGGAGACTGTTTTATCTGTATGAATACTGATGTCCCCGTAGAGCTTGTAATCTTCATTTTCAAATATGGATGTTGGTGTGTATTTGTAGTAGGGATCTGTGTTTACTATGAATTTGTATGTTATGGCTAGAGCTTGGTGAACTACTTTTGCGGCTAAGTCATGTCCGGCTGTGTATTCCGTTCCGGCTAATATTTTACATCCGCTTGTTATGTGTTCGATCGCTTCTTTCTGATGGTGGTCTTTCCTGCATCTGTCTGCTGTAATAGTTGGGTCTTTGATGATATGCTTTTGGTAGTTCCTGGTTAATACGACTTTATGCTGGATCGCAATAGCTGCCCATCCTGTCTTGTTCTATGTGGTATCTGCGTTTTCCGTGGAGTGTTTTTTCTGATCATATTTTCATCTTTTCCTGTTGTAATTGGCTGTGACTGTGTGTATCTGTTGGATCGCCTCCCCGTGATAAGTCGAGAGGGGTGTAGTTTTTGTCTGCTTTCACTATTGCTAAAGTCTATAGGCTTAATTAATACAACTGTTACTAGAGTACCCGCCATAGAGTATGGCGGCCGGTCACATAGTAGCTTGCTTGCGGTTATCAAGATGGGTTTTTTGCATATAATTTTTCCCAGCAGACCTTCAACAGGACACAAGGTCTTAATACCACTGACCAGCCGAAAGGCAGTATTGTAAATGGGTGTGCTGCTAGCAGCACATCATATTTATAATTATAAGATAAAATTGTACAGTAGACTTGTAAGCATAATTATTGAATACATAAACAGCTTTTAAATGCAATGCAAATGCAATACTTGCGGTGCAGAAAGACTCGGGTTCCAATCCCGACAGGTCAGTATGCTTTATTTATTAATTTATTTAAGTTTGGCTTGGCCACGTACATAGGCAGTAATTGTTCACAGAAATGCAATAACGTCCGTGGCAGCATTACCGCGTTGTCGAAAAGGTACTGTGAAATACAAAAATGTATGTTTCAGCACTTGGACAAAGTTGACGGGTATTACGACATCCCCGCCGATATCTTCAGGATATCAAGAAGGGTAAAATCCTTATTCAGGCAGGGAGGTGAACAATAATAAAAAAAAAAAACAAATTTTAAATAAACATCCAGTTTGATTAGCAAGTTATTGAGCCCAGAGACAGTCAGCTAGACAAATACAAATAGGAAATTATGTTTTGGTTATCTAAGGACTGGGGATCAGGGTCGCTAGACCTGAAATGTAAAAAAATACTAAGGTCTCAAAATGTGATTTTTTCACGAGTATTTTTTTTTAGCGAGGTAAGTACTCGAATAAATTATTCCTCAATATTATTTACTTTTCCTCCTATCTAAAAATTAATAACACATAATCTTCAAAAGAATCAAATCCGAATCTCTTACTCCTCTTGTCTGTAGCTGGTGGCTTTTGACCATAAAACCATATTGTCAGATACTGACATTGAACAAAACACTGAAATTAATACCAGAAGAGGTTATAAGAAAATCATTTTGAAATTCAGAACAATATTCTGCAACAGAAACTTGTCCCTCGCTCTAAGATTGCGTTTCCTGGAATACTACCAGGTGTACAAGTATGAAATGCGGATTTTTTTTCTAAAAAAACATGTTAAATTTGGAAGAATGATGATAAAAAGTGCTTTATTCAAAGTATGCTCCATCACTTTTTTTCCATCTTTCGGGCAATTTGTGAATACCACGTCAGTAAAAATCTTCCCCTTCCCCATCGTCTTCTGCAAAAGCGATTCGGTCTTGCGGTCGATGTGGATGGTGCGCCTGGGTCTACCCATGATTTTTTGCGCTTGGGATTCTCGAAATAAATCCACTTTTCATCCCCTGTAACTATACGATGAAAAAACGACTTCCTTTTGGTACCGAGCGAGCAAAATGTCACGCGTATTTTTGGACTTTTCCATTTGCCTGTCGTTCAACCCATGTGGTACCCCTCTACCGGTCTTCTGAATCTTTCCCATCTCTCGTAGCCGATTGGAAACAGTTTGTTGACTAACGCCCAATTGCTGGGCGAGTTGTTTTTGTGTTTGCGAATCATCTTCGTCCAACAATGCTTGCAATTCCACATCTTCGTATTTTTTTGACGGTTTTCCACGTTCCTTGTCTGCAACATCGAAGTCACCACTTGCGAAACGCCGAAACCATCGTTCACACGTATCTTACGATGGAGCATGTTCACCATAAGCTTCTCGAAATAATCGGTACGATTCAACAGCAGTTTTCTTCAAATGAAAACAAAAAATTTATGCTGTCCGCGAATGCTCTTTGTTCGGTATAAATTTCGACATATTTAACACAACACAACACTATGCACACACTTTTCCAATTTATCACTCGTGCGCGTCTGACACTTGTTGATGACACAACAGTATGGAGTCGAGACATGGGCGTTGAAAGAATACACTACTAAAACCCTAGAAATCTTTGAAATTTGCCTCTATCGAAGAATATTAAAAATCCATGGACAGCTAAAAACACTAATGATGAAGTCCTACGAAGGATAGGCCAAGGCAGAAAACTGTTGACAATCATCAAAGTACAAAAAACAACCTACTTAGGTCATGTGCTCAGAAATGACAAATATTCACTATTGCAAATTATCATGCAGGAAAGAGTTGACAATAGAAAGGGTGTTAGAAGAAAGAAAAAGTCTTGGTTGAGGAACATCAGAGAATGGACCGGCATGAACGTGGGGGAGTTGATTCATATTGCGAAAGATTTAGAAGTGGTCCCCAACCCCCATTAGCAAAAAGTATGAGAAGAAGAAGACTCGAGAGGAATACTGCCGGCTAGTTATAAGAATGTGCCCCAGGTATACTATTTATTTGGCCACAACTGTACCAAGATATGAGATCCTGAAAAAAATTAACAGTTGTCATATTATCCACTGTCCACTTAATGATACTTCGTACTGCATTCTATATTTAGAAGTATTTGAATGAAAATTACTTAAAAATTACTAAAATCAAATAAAAATATCCCACATATTTTGGTGTTCCACATAGAAATTAAAAACTATCATTATATATAAGGCTTTAGAGTATGTAACTGTAAACAATTACTAAATTCTTTCATTAAGCATACCCCATAATAAAAAAAAATTATAATATAAATATACATCATAAATCACTTGCCACATACCAACTTCTTTATTTAACATACCGTTTCAGCAATATCATCTAAACTATGATAAATTTCATCAGGGTCAATTTCAAGTTTCGGTTGACACCACTGAGCAATAATCACAGAACCAATTTCTAAAAGTTGCCGTTCCGGCGGCAGTGATACAAATCTACGCCATATCCTGGCTAGGTAAATTTGTCGTATATACCTGAGTACTTTGGCAGCATAGTATTTCTGAGTTAAATTGCCGGGAGTACTGAAAATATGAGAATAGTTTTATTATTAATCATGTGTCAAATAGACTATATTATTAAGAAATAAATAACCGGTCAAGTGCAAGTTAAACTTGCGCAATTAGTGTTCCGTACGTTGATTGCTTTTAAAATAAATTTTGTTACAAGGGTATCAAATGATCAGTGACTTCACAAAATACACCCCAAATGAGTTTTAAACAAAGTTTGTTTCCAATCTTTACTGAAATCTGATGACCTTGAAATTTTTGTTTTTTTTTATATACCATATAAATTATTAAAGGTAATGCACTCGTGATAATTTTCGTTCAATCTAAACCCCGTGGAGAATACTCCAGAATTTTTTCGAAATTTTTTGATAAGTACTTTTCGAGATAAGGCCCGGACAGCGATTTTTCGCGAATTTTTAAAAATAATATAAAAAAAAAGTGGGCGCAAGTATAATATTATATATATTTTTTACTCGTGTTTTCACAAAGCTTTCATTTGACACCACACTCGATGACCTAGTAAAAAATTTTTTTTTTCACTTCCGACTTCACCCCCTAAAACTAACCCCTTAAGTCAAAATTTAATTCTCAAAACTACATGGCTCTGATGAGGCCATCAATTCCTATATTATTACCAAATTTCACCTTTCTATGTCAAATAGTTTCGGAGAAAATCGGGTGTGACAGACAGACAGACAGACAGACACCGAAGTGATCTTATAAGTGTTCCGTACGGAACACTAAAAAGAAACGAAATTCATGAGAAAAAGTCCTTAATATCTCCAGTAATTCACCTGGGCAAAACTTAATTAAAATTTTTAATTTTCTTACGAATTACGTAAAAATATATTTTTTAAACGGGATATCCTGTATAAATTTCCTTGTTCGAATAGAGCTTTAAATTACAATTCTAAAAATATAGCACACTTTATATTTTACTTAAATCTACTTCAAAATATAAAGGTTTTCAGTTTTTATGCGAGTTTTAAATGCATATTTTGTGAAGTAGGCTTTGGACGAAGCGGCAATATCAATTGTTTACCGATAGCAGTGAAATCGTAAAAAAAAAATCCCAGAAGTAACTCTAAGAGTCATAACTACAATGAAATTTACTAAATGCTATAGTACTTTAAACTATGTAGAAAATAAAACAAAACAACAATAAAACAATTTTTTCCGAGTGGAGCAAACTAAACCAAACAATTTTCTATAAGAGATGTTCGAAATGTCGACCAGTTTCATTTACACATAGGCGGCACCTTTTCTGGACACTTCTTACCGAGTTGATTAGTTCAAGAGGAGTGAGAGCTGCAAAACTTTGTATCACTGCGACTTCTAACTCTTGCCTGGTGTTTGTCGGCAATTTAAAAATTAAGTCTTTCAATCTTCCCCAGAGATAGAAGTCCATGGGTGTTAAATCTGGTGACCTTGCCGGCTAATGGTTCGGACCTTGGTTGGCTATCTAGTTATTGTCGAAATTGGCCGATAAAAAATTACTGATAACTGCAGCGTTAAGAGGGGGTACCCCATCGTGTTGAAAAAATATATTTCTAAGGTCCGTTCATCCACAAGAGTTTCTATTTGCTGCCTTAAAATTTCTAAATATCTCGGGGAGGTGAGTGTTCCTTCGTAAATAACTAGACCTATAACCCTGCCTCTAAAAATTCCTGCCCACACATTAAATCCAAATCCACCTTGATTTCTTTGCTCCACAACTAAATGAGGATTCTGTTGTGCCCACGTATAAGAATTGTAACGGTTAAAAATACCAGCATTGCTTACATAAGCTTAAACGTTTCCAAATGCAATGTCGTCCGATATTCCTCTCATGACAACCCTATATTTTTCAATTACTCCATAGGTGATACTGTTCTACAAAATCTTCGTTCAGTTAGAGATTTGGGTATCGTCTTTGACGAGAAATTCTCTTTTGCTGACCATATTGAATGAATGGTTGCTGGTGCATCAAGGATGCTGGGTTTCCTGATTAGAAATTGTAGAGGCTTTACTAACATATCTGCAATCAAGCTTCTCTATTATTCCTTTGTTAGGTCTAAGTTTGACTATGCTTCTTTGGTATCCAATATACAATTGCCATAAAAACTCAATCGAATTGATACAGAGGCGCTTCATTAAATATCTTACTTTCAAGAAGGATGGTGTCTATCCGGACCGCAGTGTTGGTCACGGACTAATCTTGTCAAGGTTTAATGAGTTGCCTCTTGCAACTCCATCAAATTCTTATATAAGCTGTTAAATCACCATATTGATTGCCCTTTCCTATTAAGCAATGTATCTTTCCACGTACTTTTCTTGTTCTATATGGCCTGAATTTGTGCTTCTTCAAAGTACGACTTATGTTAGTTCTTGGTGATCCAGTGGCTTCTTTTAACTGTCGGGATGAAGTGTTGGGATTATATCCGATAGTTCCTAAAATGACTATTTCTTCTAACTCCTTATCCCTGTTTGATGCATAATTTTTGGGTCGTTTCTTTTCAAACGGGCCACTATTAACTAGTTTATGTCACAATCAAGCGAATATATCCTTGAAGGGTTGACGCCTCTCTGGATACCATTAGTGGTACAAATTACTTGCCACTTCTGAATTTTCTCCAGTTTGTCTAAAACACACTATCATATCCCATTTTTTGTAATTTTCAAACTTCATTGTGATTTATTTGACAATTCAATAACTGATCCAGAAGTAAAATTTGACAACTACGAGTAAACAATTGAGTTAAACCATATGGCCGCTTTGTCCAAAGCCTACTTCACAAAATGTGTATTTAAAACTCCCTTAAAAACTGAAAACCTTTATATTTTGAAGTAGATTTAAGCAAAAATTAAAGTGTGTTATATTTTAGAATGGTAATTTAAAGCTCTATTCAGATAAGGAAAAATATACAGGGTATCCCAATTAAAACATATTTTTGCATTAATAACTATTAAAATACTAGTTGTAAAAAAATGTAACTTACACTGTTGAAATCCATGTGAAAAAGTGCTTTGAGAATGTTTTTACAGAAATCAAAAATTTTCAATAGGAAAAGAATTATAAACATTTTTCTAAAATGCAGATTTTTAAAAAACACCCTGTATATCTAAAACGGTACTAGATATCGATTCGTGGTTTTCACCATTGAGTTTATCATAAAAATTGAGCCTCAGACACTGATATCAGTTTTCGTCTATCTCGTTTAGATAAAGAGGTTTACCTTTAAAAGTGTCCAATTTGGACCATCCTGAACTGTGTATCATTATAATTATTATTATCATAACAATATAAAATTTAAAATGATGGTATTATGTTACTGCTGCAACTAGAGATGGGTCCTAATAATTAATCAAAAATTGATGATGGGGAGCCTTTTAAAAAAATAAGGATTAAATTCTAAAATTGATGACC
Organism: Pachyrhynchus sulphureomaculatus; assembly: GCA_019049505.1. Lineage (NCBI taxonomy): Eukaryota > Metazoa > Arthropoda > Insecta > Coleoptera > Curculionidae > Pachyrhynchus > Pachyrhynchus sulphureomaculatus. Next base: position 170,081,130 of record CM032456.1, read on the forward strand.
AGGGGGTGGAAATAAATTATACATACCCATAATTCTTAGATTTTCCTATTGTTATTCGATCTACCAAAAAAAATTCTACTTACTCTAAAGGCACAACATCAATACTATCAATTTGTTGTCTTGTATGAATAATATCCATAAGGTCCATTGTCATGTAATGAATATTTTCCCATTTCTCTCTTACAATTTCATCCCACTCTATCATATCACTCTCTGATAGTTCAACTTTTTTATAAAATTTTTCAGGCATCACCTTAAGCATTGACCTAGTACGCTTTTTTAAATCATAAATGTGGCGCATTTCATGATAATAGGAAATCTGATCATTTTCTAGTTTATTTCGTAATTCAGGCCATCTAAAATTTGACAAGTTTCAGATTAAATATTCCTACAGTTAGTGTAGTATTCCTTAAATTTTTGGCACATAACTTTAAAAATTTTCCAGAATACTATTGATTACAATAGGTTCTTTGAGCTTTGAAATAGTTCAAAATTTTTTTTTATTTATATTTGAATTATATTTGTAATTAAAAAATATGAACATACTAATTTGATCTAAATAATATTTCAATCATATCATACTTGGATCAACATATTCAGTTATATTTCGGCTAGTTATAAAGATGCTGAAAAAATAACATTTTCATTGTTTCCATTTTTTACGGATCACTCTTTTTGGAAAGATAAGCCGAGAAATGAGAACAATTACATTTTAATTATTTAATTACGAATTTTGAATTTAACAGTTTGAACCAAAAAATTATCACTTACTTCTGAAAAAATTTTTGCCTCCAGATAGTATTGCTATTCAAAACCATATCCAGAAAGTTTTTACACGTTAAAGAAAAGTTGATTACATCTTTTACTGACAACTCGGGGCATATAACAATTTTTTTCAATAATTTCCACAGGCAAACTTTCCATTTTTTTCCTGTTTTTGCCAAACAAAAGTAATTACATAAAAAATAAAACCTATCATCTAGATAGAGATATAAAAATATTTATAAAACCATTTCTTCTATTTCATAAATTCAGGCGTTTGGCACCGTCAAAAGTTAAATTTATATAACAACAGACGGCACCTAATGGGAAATGCTGTAGCTGTGGCAGTTTATATTCTGTGATAAATGACCAGGAACAAAGGATTTGGGCCAGTGCAATTAAAAGTAAAATCGAAAAAACGAAGATAAAAGTTGGTTAGGATATGATTACATTTAAAAATTGTGTTTAAAAATTTGAAGTATTTTAAAATAAATTTTAGTACTCTTTTTTTTCAATAAGAAATAAAGTTTTTTTTTATACAATTAGCAAAAATAATTAGTTTCAGCTAATACAATGGGTAAATTAGAATTAGTTCAAACATTAAAAAAAGATACTGGCACAGTGTGGAATGTAAGTTGGCACCCCAAAGGCGATGCTTTAGCTTCTTGTGGTGAAGATAAATCTATAAGAATATGGGCGAAAGACCTTTTAGGAAAATGGAGTAATAAAGTACTTCTAACTGATGGCCATAAACGAACTATTCGTCAGGTTTCCTGGTCTCCTTGTGGAAATTTTCTAGGTAAGTACTTTGTCAGGCATGCAACATTATCTAAGTTTTAATAACGTTAAAAGATTAACATTTCTTGTTTTCTGTCATATCAAAATAATTTGGCTGATTATTGAGCTACTTTAATTAACTGAACTAATTTTGACTTTATATCTCTATATGTATATATATCTTGCCAGGTTAGACTAACTAAGGTAGGTGTGCAAAGGAACAGTAGTAATAGTTTGTGTGATCGCATCTTTTATAATTGTATATTTTTTGTTAAATTTGAATTAACTCGGGCTTTTCAGTCTGTTAAAAAAATGTTAAAAAAGAAAACAAAAAAGCTATTTATTGAAACCCTAATAATAGAGAGATATCGAGTGATTGAGTCAAAAGAACAGATGTCAAATAGAAACTACTGTGATGGCAAAACCCATTTATATCTGCAGGTGTATCTAGTATATTTGAGAGGGAACACGAGAAATATTGTGAGGTAGGCAGTGTTACCATATGTTGCCAAGTTTCATATATAGGGAAATTTTAAGCTTGTAGTGATGTATTAACAGTAAATAAAAATAGATTTAAATACATTTTATTAGAACTTGTATAGTTAAAAGAGGGTCGAGATTAAAACCAACATTCAAAGTTGGTTCGAAAATACCATTATGTTGAAAAATACTCAATTAGGTAATTTTATTTTGAAACTAACTAGTAATACATAAATATTTCTACTTTAGTTTTAAAAATGTATTTAATTTTGTGATATAAAATATGTTTATCAGTCCTTACTGTTTTTTCATAAAAATTATTTAATGGTTGTATTTTATTTTCTATTAGCTGACTTGATTCGCCTTTATCGTCACTGCTTATTCGTTATGTTTATAATATCATTAGAGGCCTGTGGTTGCATACTTGTCTCCACTTATTTTTATCTCCTGTTAGCTTTTCCCAGTGCGGGATTCCCATCAATTCCGGCTCTTGCTTTACTGCCTGAATCCATGTAGATCGAGGTCTACCCTTGCCTCTTCTTCCAACCACTGCTCTTATTACGGTTGCTTTGCCTGTCTTTCTTCCTTCATCCTTGCCACGTGTTCCATCTTAATCGCTGGCTTCTTATGAGTTGGCTTATAAGGGGTTTCGTATATAGGCATTTTAATTCGTAATTTGTTCTTCTTCTCCACAGTCCCTCTTCTTCCTTCCTCGGTAGATTCTTCTGAAAGCTTTCCTTTCCCACACCTCCAACGTCTCCTTTTCTCTTGCCTTCAGTTTCCACGTTTCGCATCCATATGTCACTGTGGGTCTGACAATTGTCGTATATATTCTTTCTTTTGCTTTTCTTGATACATTCTTTGATTTCAATATTGGATTCATTGCCCCCAAACATCTCTGTCCTTTCGCTATTCTTTCTTGTATCTCCGTCCTTTCTTGTCCACTCTCTGTTATTGTTACTCCCAGACAATTAAATTTGTCTATTTTTTCAAACGTATATCTTTTCCCTAAGTTGTTTATTATATCTAAACTTTTGTTGTTTTTATTATCCTTCTTTTTTATAATTTCCATGTATTTTGTTTTTTCCTCATTTATATTTAGTCCTCTCATCCTTCCCCTTTCTTCTATCCTACTTATGGCTTTTTTGAGGTTTTTTTTTGCCCTTGCAATCACTGCTACATCATCCGCATAGGCCAAGCATTGACAGGTTTGTTGGTATATCATTCCATTTGTTTTTATTTCTGACTCCCGGATTATCTTCTCTAGTACCAAATTAAATAGACATGTCGACACTGGATCCCCCTGTCCTAATCCTCTCTTCACCTTAAACTTGTCTGATACTTTGCCCTCAACCAAAACTCTATTTTCTGTGTCATTCAGAGTCATTCTCACCATGCGAATCAATTTACTTGGAATTTTTAGTTCTTCCATTATCTTGTAGAGTCCTTCTCTATTTACAAAGTCATATGCTTCTCTGAAATCCACAAAGACCAAGTGTGGTGCCAAATTTTGTTTTAAGCTATTATGTTGGATTTGCTTAATCAAAAATATCTGATCTGTAACCGATCTATTTTTCCTGAATCCACACTGGTACTCTCCCAGAATAGACTCGGCATTCTCTGCTAGTCTGTTTTTGATAATCAACACTACTCTCTTGTACACGACATCCAGTAAGGCTATTGGTCTATAATTAGCACATATAGTTTTTTTCTCCTTTTTTGTATATTGGACAAATGAGCGACTCTCTCCAGCTCACTGGCATATTTTCTGTTTCCCATATTTCTTGCACCAACCGGCATATTTCATTTTCCAGATCTACTCCTCCAGCTTTGTTCAGTTCTGCTGTTATACAATTTCCACCTGGGGCCTTATTTTTTTTGGGTTCTGAGTATTTTTCTTATTTCTTCTTTGCAGGGTTTGTTTGTCCCCTCCTGCCCTTCAGTTAATTTTGCTTCCTATTTCTCATTCAACTCATTTTCATCTCCATTTAGTGTTTCTGTAAAGTATTCCCCCCATCTATTCAGTCTTTCTACCAAGCTTACTGCTTCCATCTTTTTTCCTACATATTAGCCTTTTGTCTCTGTTTATTCCCTTTGTATTTTATAAAAAAAACACGTAAATCGGATAAGTGGTTCTTGAGTGCTAAGCGCAGCAATGGATAGATAGACAGACAGAGAGACGTTACGTTTTATATATATTATAGATTTTTTTTTACATATATTAAATTAAGAATTAAAAAAAAATCACGTAAATCAGATGTGTGGTTCTCGAATGATAAGCACACTAACGGACAGACAGAGACGTTGCGTTTTATATATGGTATATTATATAGATTATTATTATTATTATTATTATATAACCTGGCCAAAGAACATATGTATGAATAAAAAAAAAGCACGTAAATCGGATAAGTGGTTCTCGAGTGATAAGCGCACTAACGGACAGGTAGATAGAGAGAGAGACGTTGCATTTTATATATATTACAGATATTCTTTGCTACATGATATTGTTCCATATTTAATGGTTTAGGCAGTGTATTGCAAGAGAACGCGCTAGCGGCAAACTTTTTTCCGACTTGATTCACTATTATCGTCACTGCTTATTCCTTATGTTATCTAACGTAATAAAATATAGCCTCTAACCTGCCCAGAGAACATATGTATGTTTAAAAAAAAAGCACGTAAATCGGATAAGTGGTTCTCCAGTGATAAGCGCACTTACGGACGGACAGACAGACGTTGCATTTTATATATATTATAGATGTAATAAAATATATATCTAGAACCTGGTCAGAGAACATATGTATGAATTTAAAAAATCACGTAAATCGGATAAGTGGTTTTCGAGGGATAAGCGCACTAGCGGACAGACAAACAGACAGAAAGACGTTGCATTTTACATATATTATAGATATAAATTATTATTATTACTATATAACCTGGCCAAAGAATATATGTATGAATTTAAAAAAAGACAAGTAAATCGGATAAGTGGTTCTCGCGTGATAAACGCACTAATGGGCAGACAGACAGACAGAGAGACATTGCATTTTATATATATTATAGATATTCTCTGCTACATAATATTGTTCCAAATTTAATGGTTTAGGTAAACTTTTTTTCGACTTCATTCGCTATTATCCTCACTGCTCATTCCCTATGCTACCTATCGTAATAAAATATAGCCTATAACCTGGCCAGAGAACATATGTATGTTTTAAAAAAAAAAGTACGTAAATCGGATAAGTGGTTCTCTAGTGATAAGCGCACTAACGGACAGACAGACAGACAGAGAGACGTTGCATTTTATATATATTATAGGTTAGTAATTATTTTTATTTTCAAATATAGGTAATTACTTTTCTTAGAACTTCAACTAACCTGTAGTTTACCAAAATTTAATTTCCTTCCACTGGCTTTTTTGTAGCATCTGCTAGTTTTGATGCAACTACTTGTATATGGGACAAACAAGGTGGTGAGTTCGAGTGCAATGCAACCTTAGAAGGGCATGAAAATGAAGTAAAAAGTGTTGCTTGGTCAAAATCTGGCCACTTTTTAGCCACTTGCAGTAGAGATAAGTCTGTATGGATTTGGGAAGTAGCAGAAGAAAATGAATATGATTGTGGAGCAGTTTTAAACGCACACACACAAGATGTTAAAAAGGTACATAACTATATCGACACAATGGGTAAAATTAATATATCATATACAGGCCACCCCGCTAGCTGCCTGAATGTCTGCGTTCAAAGCCTATTATGCCCCCCTCCCCAGAAATTTTCTGTGGCTGCCCCTATATCTCCATCCAATTTTCCCTGACTATAATTTGTACAAAAATGCTGTGTAAAAAGCAAAGAAAGACTTGCGAATTTCCTCGCAATAAATTGATATTGACAATGTTGAATAGAAAGTGTTTGAACAAGATGAGATCTTTGTATTTGTCGCCCTCCCTGAATGTGCCGCCCACACGCGTTACCTGATCATGTACCTACAACACTACAGAAGCAGTACTCTTACTTGCCTTATTACTTTTTCTTAAATTTTTAGTAGGTATGACTGTTATTTACCTTTTATCAAGATAATAATTATTATTATTATATTATATAATGCATTTTTACAACCCTTTAATGGTCTCTTTGCCAAATTGGGGCCATATCACTAGGTTTGTATCTAAGAAATTAAGGGTCTCGGTATTAGTCAAAATCAGATTATGGTCATCGCTCTATGTTTTGCTTTTTGCATAAAGCATTAAAACACTGATTGAATCAAGTTTTTAAGCATAATTAGTGTTCACTGAACCATGATCCACAGTAGTAATCCACATGTGTCACCGACTATAATGCATTTCTTTATTAATGTTATTTAGATGTTTGTAAACTTTGATTATTTAATGTTTCATATAGAAATTTATGATTGAAATAAAAGTTTTGCTTCTCCTTTATTGGTGATATGAAAATTGTGAGAAAAAAGTAATTTACATAAAGAATTCAATATTTCCACAATCTTCAATAGTTGAAAAATAACTGGGCAATACTTAATATCAAGATATTATTTCTCTACAAACAGAGGCAGTTTAAAATTTCCCCTTCTTGTTAAAGGGGAGGGTATATGGGAGAAACTAAAAGATCTACTAGAATAAAAGAATATGAAGGATGTCTCCAAAACAAACAAATTGCAAAGTTATAAAATCATTAAAATTTTGCAGTAATTCAACCTCTCAACCTAAATATTATTATTGTTTGTGAATTATAATAAAATCAATATTTTTATAGATTTCTTGGCATCCAAATAAAGATCTTTTGGCATCTGCATCATATGACAATACAATAAAATTTTTTA
>CM032456.1:170092984-170107984 GCA_019049505.1 Pachyrhynchus sulphureomaculatus
ATAATAATGCTCAAAACTTGTTCTTGTCCTAGACGATATTTCTTTTCTACATCAAGTATTCTATGTGTACCAAACTTTAAGCCGATATCTTATTTCATTTCAGAGTTATCGACCATAACTTGAAAAAAATGACGTCTCGGAGGCTCGTTTTTTTTACAGATAAAATACTTCCCTTTGGCAAGGGAAGTAATAATACAATTTTCAGATTGGTCGACTCTAAGAACCCTAAAAAGGACATATAACACCATCTATACAAAGTAACTCCTGCATTTTGTTAACTCCTAATATATTTAACCCTAAATAATTAAAAATAGTGACAAAATAACACAATTTTCAGATTCCTTGGCTCCAAGAATCCTGAAAAGTATATAGAACATGATATGTGGAAAGCCCCTGTGTTATTATTATTTAACAAAATACTAAAAAAAATTATAATAGTATTGGAAATATGCAATATTTATTGACTTCTTTCTCCCAAAGTGATATCACTTAAAAAGTTTAGGTTGCGTTCCTACTGCAAGTATTTTTATGTATTATGTACACTAAATTTTTGCACTTGACGCGAGTTTCACTAACCATCATCAAGAACGACGATTAACTACCATCAGTCATCCTTTGGTGTAGTGGTGAGAACTGTTGTGTAGTATTCTACGTATGCCAAATTAGAAATCGATATCTCAGTTCGTAGAAGAGTTATTGGGCCAACAGACAGATAAGCACACAGACCGACGGGAGGACCGAAGGGAAGAAAGGATCATAGAAAGCATTTTTTCATAGCTATTTATGTAATACATATTTTCTCATCTATTTAAAATCAAAGATAATATAGTTTTTATCGTTTTACTAACATATATAGTCATAGTTTTGTCTGCAACAACATATTTTACAGTAGTTTCCACCACAACTGGTTGAAATTTAATAGATATTCTCTACCTGCATAGCAACTTTACGTCATCTCGAGATTAATTTTGTTATCTATTAAGACAACACTAAGTAACACTCCGTTATATCTTAATTTTTTCTCATAATTACACCTTTTCTTAAAAAAAAAGTCTTATAGGCTTAAACACAAACATTTTATTTCGCTGAAAATCAGTTAAATACCGATTGTCATTATCTAATTAATAACTCTAAAATAATCTGTATTTACTTATTTACAATACAATAAAAACTTTATTAAATTCGTTCCACAGTGTTCACCCAGACAGGTTTAATAGTAAGGAGTGTACGTTTTGTGTGGCCACAACTGTACATATGTATGAATAGAAAAAGATAAAACCACACCGAGTTTCTTCGCATACAAAAACGATGAGGTTGTTTGTCAAGTGTTCAAATTTTTAAATTATACCTAAAATTTAATTTTATTTAAAATCTAGAATGGATCCTTTTAGTTAACCAAAACTATGTTATACATATGATATTACAAAAGTTTTGTTTTCTCGTTAGGAGATGGTAAAAGGTTGGCGTCCTGTAGTGATGACTGTACAATCAAAATTTGGAAAGAATATCCCCCTGGAAATTCAGAAGGTGTGGCAACGCTAGATAATGAGTCCACGTGGAAATGCGTATGTACAATTTCAGGACAACACCCTCGGTCAATTTACGATATTAGTTGGTGCTCTAATACAGGTAAGACCAAGCTTCCGCATATTTACATTAAAACACGATGAATTATTTAACGTGCTATTAAAAGGCTTGGCTATTGACGAATGGGGTCTAATTTACAATGTAGTTGTCAGCCTTTTAAAATTTAAACGATTACTCGGTTCACCGGCTTTCACAATATCGTTAAAAATTTAACCTAATTAAGTATATAGAGGTAATAAAGAAGAACGTAAATAATATATTTATTAACAGCTGAATATTATCTAAATTTGTCTTTTAATAACTTAAATTAATGAATATAAGCGCAACATATTACGGTAACCAAAGGGTTTGTAGTACAAAACAGCAGTTGTCATTAAGTTTCCTCGCAACGTTGGCATGGACATAGGCTAAAGTAAGTTTTTTCTTATAATGCTGAAGGTTGGACAGGATTGTAAAATAGACGTTTCATTTCTGGCTGTGCTTAACACATTTCCTGAAATTTTAAATGGAGGATTGATTTGATTGACCTCTCCGTTAACCTTTAATCCTTTCTATATCATCTCTGCGATTCGCGAAGTCCGTTGTCCATGTGCCAAAACAATTTGTATTTCACAACACTTTTTAAATAACGCGGTGTTACGAAAATCACTTAATATATCAAAACTGGAAAATTTTTATTGCCAAAACTATTGTTGAGAAATATTTATAAATAACATCTCTAGATAACATGTAAAAGTAAGTCAAAGAAAGTATCAACATCACTGCTCCTGTCTGTCTGACGGTGAATTGAAAAATACATACCCATACCCATCATCATCATCCATTAGCCGTCCTCATCTACTGCTGGATTTAGGCCTCCTCTAAAAACTTCCACTGCTCTCTGTCCTAAGCGATGTTAACCCAATTTCCTGCCACTCTTTTAATGTCATCGCTCCGTCTTGTTGGTGGTCTACTTCTGTTCCTTTCGTCTTGTCTGGGTCTCCATTCTATTAGTCTTCTACACCATTGGTTTTCATACCTCGGGCTATATGGCCTGCTCGTCTCCATTTAGATTGCGTTATTTTTTGAATAATATATATTACTTTTGTTCGTTGTTTAATAGTAACGTTTGTTATTCTCTCCTTCCTTGTGATACTCAGAATAGCTCTCCCCATTGCCCGTTGCGATATTTTCAGTTTGTTTGCTGATTTACTGTTAATGTTAGTTTCTCGGCGCCATATGTGATTACCGGCAGAACGCATCGTTCATAAACTTTCTATTTTAAACACATTGGTAAATTACCTTGCAGCATATCTTTCAGCTTCCCAAAAGCCGTTCATCACAAATACACACGACGGTGTATCTCACGGGTTTGGTTATCTTTGCCAATTTGTAATTCATGACCCATATACTTGTAATTTTGGACGTGTTCCACCTCGCTTTCATTAAACTTCATATTACTATTCGTAACTAGATTAGTCATAAACTTGGTTTTTTGAAAGTTAATATTTAGACCAATATTTGCTGATGGTTTTTGCAATTCGGTAAGCATTTGTTGGACATCATCTGGCTTTTCGGCTATTATGACAATATCATCAGCAAAGCGCAGGTGATTTAGGTATTCGCCATCGATGTTTATGCTTTTTCCATCTCAATTAAGCTCCTTAAGAGCATATTCTAACACCGCCGTAAAAAGTTTACTAGAGATCGTATCACCTTGTCTGATTCCACGTTCCACTCGGTAGTTACTTGTGGATTCATGGAGTCTTACACTTGCTGTTGCGTTATCAGAAATTCATTTAATTAACTGAGTATATCTGTAGTCTTTTCTCATTTGCTGCAGGGCAGACAGTGTCACCGGCAACTCCACGGTGTCGAAAGCTTTTTTAAACTCCACAAATACTAATATGAGTGGTTTGTTGTATTCTATAGATTTCTGTATAAGGATTTTGATGATCTGTAAATGATCGTTAGCACCGTATCCACTTCTAAAGCCAGTCATATATATATATATATATATATATATATATATATATATATATATATATATATATATATATATATACCTACTGTAAAATTACAATCAGTCACTCCATTACTTGTATGTTTCAAATTAGTAATAAACAAAAACTTTCTGCTGAACAATTAAAAATTTCATATTAAAAAATTAAACACGTCAGATCCAGGTTAAAAACTGATAGTGAATGACGCACGCAACATAAAAATATCAGTGCTTTTGCTTAACTAACGAAACTTATGACTGTAATAAATACGAATCGTTACTTAATTTCGGCAACATCATAAAACATTTAGGACACTTTTTGCATTACCAAATTTGCAATTTTTGCAGCATATTTCCCACCGTAAGCAAAAGGTATTGTCTTGTCATTTGACTGACCGGTATGTCTTTTCTTCAACTTGCTTTAAAAACTACCCCTCTCTCTCTCTCTTAATCATTATCAAAAACTGTGCGAGGGAACTGACACCAGTTTTCTGTAGACTTTTCAACCTATCCTATAGAAAGGGAATATTTCCTTCCTACTGGAAATGTGCCACAGTTCAGCCGATACCTAAAAAAGGCAAGAAGACGTTGCCAAATAACTACCGATCAGTCGCACTGCTTTCAATAATATCGAGAGTCATGGAAAGGGCTATCAATCAACATCTTCTAAAATATCTTGAAGAATTCAACATTATTAGCGATCACCAATATGGCTTTCGTAAACATAGATCAACAGGAGATCTTCTGACTTATGTAACACATGCTTGGAACAACGCAATTGAACACTTTGGAGAATCTCGAGCGGTTGCTCTTGACATATCCAAGGTATTCGATCGTGTTTGGCACGATGGGCTGTTGGCTAAGCTACGTTCTTGTGGTATGTCTGAAAAGTTCTGTTTGTGGTCGTCATGTTTCCTCAGTGAGCGTTCTTTACGAGTGGCGGTCGACGGATTTCTTTCTAACACCTTCACTATCAACGCCGGTGTGCCCCAAGGCTCCATACTATCTCCTACTCTCTTTCTCATTTACATTAACGATCTGCTGGAAAAGACCGGAAATCCAATCTACAGCTTTGCAGATCACAGTACGGTTATCTCTTCATTCACTTTGAACGCTCGGACATCGGCTGCTCAGGCGAGTGTCCGCAGACAGCGGGAAGTGGTTCAACTTAACAAAGACCTAAAAGAAATTCTATCTTCGGGTGACAGTAACCAAGTGGAATTTAACGCTACAAAAACCCAAGCGGCAGTTTTTTCTAAAAAAGTTATGTTGCTGAACCCGACATAGTTATAGCGGGGCACTCCATTCCTCTAACATCGTCACTCAATTTGTTGGGCGTTAATTTGGGAGTAAGTATGCATGAGCATATTGCAGGCATAACAAGGAGAGCTTCTCAAAACTTGGGAATATTATTTCGAACCAGAAAGCTTTACACTCCACAACAACTGCTAATTCTTTACAAAGCTCAAATTCGACCAACTATGGAATACTGCTCCCAAGTTTGGGGTTCCGCTCCCAAACATACACTGCATTTGTTGGATTCTATTCAGAGAAGAGCTGTTCGTCTGACTGGAGACCTGGAACTGACCGGCGGCCTTGATTCGCTGGAACATCGAAGAACGGTTGGCGACTTGAGCCTATTCTACAAGTATTTTCATGGAAAGTGTTCGGAGGATGTGGCCCGTTTAATTCCTCCCAGAGCAGTGCATGTTAGAAATATGCGTCGCGCTGATGCCTCACATCCGTATGAGGTTCAGCTTGTTACTCCTCATACAACGCTTTTCAAGCAGTCTTTTATATGGAGAACATCATCCATTTGGAATAATTTGCCCAGGACTGTGTTTCCCACCGAGTACAATTTACAGCGATTCAAGAACAAGGCGAATCGTTTTTTCCGCACACGTGTCGCTCCTGTAGCGCTTTAGGGACCTCCCTGCAGCACGTGTGCTAGACCCATAAAAAAAATGGGTTCTAATGTTTATCTTAGCTGTGCCCATGGTGGCGCAATAATTTTTAGAATTATGTAGTCCGGTGACATAAAATTTTAAACTGTGTTCAGATTTGATTCTTGGTGTTTGACCATGTCAAATTGGAGTGACGTTTCGACTACGATTGCACAAAACATCTTCGGGGATCTTAATCGTATGCCGGAAGCTCACTCCAGTTTAACATGATCTTACATTATTCTTTAGTTATTTGGAGATGTTATTGCCAAAAATGAGCTTTACAGAACAACTGTTAAATTTAAAGACTTATTAATTTAAAATGAATGAACAAATATCTACTTTTGATCACACCAACAAAACAAATCAACACAGTTAAAATACATACTAATTTGGGAATGCGGAATCTTTGGCACTGTGACACTACTCAGTATATATCACCACTACGCCAAACACTGTATTTTTGCACTCGACGCGCGTTTCGCTAACCATGTTAGCTTCATCAGGTAATAAGAAATCCATTGCCGAGAATGATAACAGAGATTAAAAATTCTTTAAAGAAATGTAAGAACCTTAGCTCGGATTCGCTAAAATTTAAATTAAATGTGAGTAATCCGACCATACCAAAGTTGTATTGCTTACCCAAAATTCACAAACCTGGAAAAGCAATGCGACCCATTGTTTCATTGGTCGGATCACCCACATATTTAATATCCAAATGGTTATCAAAAGAACTTGAGAATTTACCATTAAATACTTTCGCAGTGCAGAATTCATTAGAATTCATTAATAAAACAAAAAATCTAGTTCTTAATGAAGGTGAAATCTTAATTTCTTTTGATATCAGTTCTTTGTTCCCAAGCGTGCCAATACCACAAACTATACAATATCTCGAGGAATCACTTAGGATGAATGACTTTGAGGACGAAATTATTCATGAATACTTAACATTATCTAAACTTTGTATGGAACAAAATTATTTTCAATATAACAATCAATTTTATGTTCAGAAAGAAGGAACAGCTATGGCTAATTGCTTATCACCTTTCATAGCCAATTTATTCATGAGTAAGTTTGAAAACCGAAGCCAGTCAAGAATTTGAATATTTCCCAAGGGTACGGTATAGGTATGTGGATGATATTTTCGCGATTTTTGATACAAAGAAAGCAAATATTGATGATTTTGTTTCCAAATTAAATAGCCGGAATGATTCCATTAAATTCACTTGCGAAGTTGAGAACAAAGGACAACTGCCTTTTCTAGATAGTTTAATTATTAAAAATAATAATAGATTAGAATTTGATATCTATAGGAAAGACACAGTAACAGATAGATATATATCCTAATGATTCATTTCATAGCAAACAACGCAAATTAGCCTCATTACATTTTTTAGTTCATCGTTTGGTCACTTTTCCTCTGAATAGAGTAAACTTTACGTATTAGAAATATAACTAGAGTTAATGGTTATGACGATGACTTAGTAAACAAGACATAAGTTTAGGTTAAATATTCAGAATTCCACCTTTTTTACACGCGAAGAAAATAATACTAAGTATGTCTCCATACCATATAATCCGAAATATAGCAGGGGACTCAATAAGGTATTTAATAAGGTAGGCCTCACCTTGGTCCATAAGTCATCAGACAATCTGAGGAATATCTTAGGATATCCCAAAGATGAGATTCCTAATTGTGAGAAAAGTGGAATTTATGAAATTAGTTGTAATGATTGTGACAAAAAGTATGTTGGGCAAACTAAAAGGTCAATTAAAACACAGTAGAGCAGAAAAGTCTAGCATTGCCGAACAGGCCCTTGAAGCTGGTCATATTGTAACATTAGATAATCTAAGATTAATTAAAAATGTATCTGATAGGAGATTGTTGAACGCATACGAAAGTATGGAAATTATAAAATGTAACAATAGTTTAAATAAAGACGGAGGGCCTATTCCTTATAAGTCCCCTCTACTGGTTACTTAACCGCCATTAGTTCCGCCTGAGGTTAGGCTAAGTATAAATAGGGTAGATTTGTAGTTTAGCTTTAGTCAATCATCGCTCCTGATAAAAAAAATAAAAATAACCAGTTAATCATCGCTCCTGATGAAGCTAACATGGTTAGCGAAACGCGCGTCGAGTGTAAAAATAAAGTGTTTGGTGTAGTGGTGATATATACTAAGTAGTTAAAATACATACATAAGTAGTACATTTAATGAAAAACTATAGAACTTTAATAAATTAAAACAATGTACCTATATTAAAAAATAAACTTAGAAAACATTAATTAAGGCACTGAAATAACTAGAACTCAATAAAATAAACCTTTGAAATAACTTTAAAATAAGTACTGATGCTGTCAGTGTATACTACTCGTATTTAAATTAACATTTTTTATTATATTTCTTAGGTTTAATAGCTACAGCATGCGGAGACGATGCGATTAGAATATTCAAAGAAGATGAAGGTTCAGATCCAAACGCACCAACTTTTAGTATCCTATGTAGTGTAGAAAAAGCACATAGCCAAGATGTCAACTGCGTAAGTTGGAATCCGGTTATACAAGGAATGTTGGCATCTTGCAGTGACGATGGCGAAATTAAAATTTGGAATTTTGTGGACAATTAAAATAATTGCTGTGGTGCCATTAGAGTATAAAAAAATGTGAGTCGTCATATACTCGACGTCAAAAGTATTTGTATAAGTAAGTTCTTACAACATTACAGGTGCATAACCTGATAATTTAACCATTAAAAAATATAAAAATTATACTATAAATAATACTTATCCTAAGTAATTAAATTTTTACTTTTTTTGTCTCGGCATAGAGATAAACAATGATATTGAGTACATATAATTCAGATACATTTAAAATACTGTGATGGAAATAACATTTGAGATCTGGAATAGTTGCAAGCATTTGCCGTATATTTCTGTAGTTCGCATCATATAAGATCGCCAAACTGGATATGTTTTTTTTTTAAAAGTATATTTGAAAGACACTTGTTTCTGACTATGTAATATCTCGATTATCACCTACCTCATCATCTGTATCTCCATCTGTAGTTTTTGTAATAAGCTTATGAGACCAAACAAAACTGTTATATACATCAATACTGACATCAGTAATGTCATTAGAAAATATATATTATATAATTCTTGTTCCCTTTCGGGGTCCATCCATATTTCTCCCTCCTACTAGTGGTGAGCTTCTTGTAATTTAAATTATTCTTTCATTCTATTGATGTGTTTGTTCCTGGCTTTATTTTTAACACTCAGTCATTGACATTACATATTTTGCGAGTTTATCTAATATTATCACTCTCTCTATCCTCTAAAATGTTTCCCAATATTTTAGGCAACATTGTCATTTCTGTTGTGTTTTTATTTTGTTTTTAATGTTATGGGTCGGATTTCCACACGCATACGTCATTCTAGGTCTAATTGTGGTTGTAAGTTCGAGATTTCGTGTCAAAACTCAGGCTATTCTGCATTATTGAAGTATGCCTTTTAGGCTTGGTCCCTCACTTTTGATACACTCGATATATCTATACCTAGATATTTGAACTTAAGTTTTTGTATAACTTTTCAAGTAACAACAACGTTTGATCTTACTGGTCTTTGGAATGTTGTCATTGCAAGTTGTTTTTGTTGCCGATATTGTCATTACAGATTTCTTTGCCGTTTTGTTAAATTGATAAAGTAACCTCTAAAAATCATCTTCGTTCTTTCGCATCAGTACTCCGTCGTTAGCATAGTATAATGTACCGGTGCTAGAGCTAATTTATGCTTCTTCAAATTACGGCCGACCTTTCGCAAATAAATCTTATATAAGTATATGCCAAATAATGGAATACGAAGATGACGAGACGACAATTTGTACTCTCAGAATAATGAAATGACCAAAACACGTTCTAACAATAGTAATGGCAGATTTCAACTCAAAGATCAGAAAGGGGGTGAGAAGGCGAAATCATTGGCCCATATGGACCTAGAGACAGAAATTAGAGAGCAGAACAACTCCATATGTTTGCAAATGAACATTTAGTAATTACCTATACCTCTTTCACACTCTCGTCGCGAAGATTGTATGAAGTCAGGATACAGGAACACGTTCTCCTTATTGCAAACATATCTAGGAGCAGACCTACAATCAGATCATGTGCCGTTGGCGCGGGTTTTCAGAATAAAACTAAAGAATACAGGAAAGCAAACTCTCAATAGATATGACCTGAGAAAATTGAGAGAAAATAATAAGACAAGCAAAAACAAGACTTAATGATGAAGAGGGGATTAAAAACTTAAACACCAAAGTGTGAGATATTAAAAAGGATCTAACGATCTGTTATAGCCCGAGACAACCAAAAAGACATGACAACATGAAATTCTCCAGTTAATGGAAAAAAGAATGCTTATTAAGACCGACCATAAAAAATACATTCACAACACAAAATTCACAAAAAAATTTAGAAGATAAAGAGCCAACAAAAAGAAATAAAAGAAAAATGCCAAAGAAATTCAAGCCTTAGAAAATAAATATGACAATTTTCCGTCCATCGGAAAATAAGAGAAATGACTGGAAGATATAAGACTAATAGATAAAATAGACTGGTGTATGAGGATGGAGTTGTGATTATTAACAAGGATGATATTAAGGACACTTGGAAGAGATATCTTGAAGAACTATTTTATGACAATCGTCCAGCATGTCCTCAAAACAATTGTCTTTGACAGAACCGAACATTATTAAAGAAGTACGATCTACATTACATACAATGAAGGAGGGTAAAACACCAGGACCAGACAACATATGGGCAAAATGGCTAGAACTTTTTGATAAAGATAATATAAAGTGACTGACCTCAATATTTAATTTGCATCAATGACTCTGGAGATATTCCTCTCCAGTGGCTTAAAGCTGAATTTATCACTTTACCGAAAAACCCGGAGGTAAATCCTGTGGGGAGTATAGAATAATAAGCCCGATGAGCCATGTCTCCAAACTGTTCCTTAAAATAATCTACAGAAGAATATATAGACGTTGTGAGGATCTTATATCACCAAATTAGTTTAGTAGCGCAGTTGATACACGTGAAGCACTGTTTAGCATTTAGGTACTTTTTGAACATGACAACATTCACGCCTCTTTTATTGGCTATCAAAAATGATTTAATAGGGTGCAATATCAATGGAGATAGTTTTTTATGAATCGAACGACAATGAACAGTCAGAAAAACGGACTTGATATTACTAAAATTAAAAGAAAATTTATAGTTATAAGTAAATCCAATGGACCCAATTGTAACATCGAATGCAGCCAAAAACCTGTTGAAAGAGTAAGTGGAACCAACATCAATGCCTAATGGGCAAACTCAGAAGAGATAACAATCTATTCGAGAAGGCCAGAGAAGTGTTCAGCAGAATAAACACAATATTTAAGAACCACAACTTGAAAATTGAACACATAAGGGTGAAAATTCGTGAAAC
Source organism: Pachyrhynchus sulphureomaculatus (assembly GCA_019049505.1). Taxonomy (NCBI): domain Eukaryota; kingdom Metazoa; phylum Arthropoda; class Insecta; order Coleoptera; family Curculionidae; genus Pachyrhynchus; species Pachyrhynchus sulphureomaculatus. The sequence continues at coordinate 170,103,981 of CM032456.1, forward strand.
GGAACACCTCCGACCCGACTTTTCGGAAATTCAAAAACAGTGATGTATTTTAATTTTTTTTCGAAAAAACTGCCGCTTGGGTTTTTGTAGCGTTAAATTCCACTTGGTTACTGTCACCCCCAAGATAGAATTTCTTCCAGGTCTTTGTTAAGTTGAACGACCTCCTGCTGTCTGCGGATATTCGCCTGAGCAGCCGATGTCCGAGCGTTCAAGGTGAATGAAGAGACAAGCGTACTGTCATCTGCAAAGCTATAGATTGGATTCCCGGTCTTTTCCAGCAGATCGTTAATGTAAATGAGAAAGAGAGTAGGAGACAGTATGGAGCCCTGGGGCACACCGGCGTTGATAGTGAGGGTGTTAGAAAGAAATCCGTCGACCGCCACTCGTAAAGAACGCTCTCTGAGGAAACATGAGAGCCACAAACAGAACCTTTCAGACATACCATAAGAGCGTAACTTAGCCAACAGTCCATCGTGCCAAACACGGTCGAATGCCTTGGATATGTCAAGAGCAACCGCTCGAGATTTAATTGCGTTGTTCCAAACATGTGTTACATAAGTCAGAAGATCTCCTGTTGATCTATGTTTACGAAAACCATATTGGTGATCGCTAATAATATTGAATCGTTCAAGATATTTTAGAAGATGCTCATTGATAACCTTTTCCATGACTTTCGATATTATTGAAAGCAGTGCAACTGGTCGGTAGTTATTTGGCAAGGTCTTCTTACCTTTTTTAGGTATCGGCTGAACCGTGGCACATTTCCAGCAGGACGGAAATATTCCCTTTCTGTAGGATAGGTTAAAAAAAGTCTACAGAAAACTGGTGTTAATTCCCTTGCACAGTTTTTGAGAACTATGGCAGGTATTCCATCAGCGCCAGAAGCCTTCTTGGTGTCTAGCTTCATTAAAATACGCTTTATGATGCGCTGTCTGAAGACAACATTGGGCATCCTTGACTGCAATATGGGAATAGTAGGTGGTGTTTTTCCTTGGAAATCGACAGTAGAATGTGAAGCAAAGAGTTCAGTCAACAAGTTCGCTCTCTCAACAGGTGTGGTTGCAATGGAATTATCTGGCCGTGTGAGTGGTGGTATGGTGGATTTGGTAAAATTTTGACTAACTGCCTTCGCGACTGCCCAAAAGGACCTGGAATTGTTGGGACAAGCGAGAAGTTTGTTTCTAATTCGTTGATTGTGTGCCTCCTTGGTTTCGTCGATAATTCCCTTGCATCTGTTCCGGGCATGAACAAAGATGTTACGATTTACGGTGTTAGAATTTTCACGCCATTGTCGGTAGGCAATATGTTTAGAAGCAACAGCTTCTTTGCATTTTCGGTCGAACCAAGGCTTGCCGTTGGAGGAGCATTTCTTCGAAAAAGGGATGTAAGCTTCCATACCAGCCAAAATAACATCGGAGACCTCCCTGGCGCAGTCAGACGGGTTATCGGATCGAAAACAAATGTCCATCCAAGTGAAAGTTCGAAAGTATTCCATGAGATCTTCCCATTTAGCAGATTTGTAGTGCCAAATCTTGCGCGGCCTAGGCGCCTCTCTGTCACTGATTGGCAGGATACTCGATGTCGAAAGCAGTTTATGGTCGGAAGAACCTAACGGCGGATTTACGGTGACCGTGTAAATCTCCGGATTGGTGGTTAAAAACAGATCAAGAAGACTGGCGAACTCCCGTCTCGATCAGGGATCCGTGTTAGTTCGTCAATAAGCCATAACTGATTGAGAATGATTCAGCTTCACGACCTTGTTCGTCGGTAGTATTTGAATATTTAAGCCAGTTGATATTGTGGACATTAAAGTCGCCCAGGATGGCAATTTCGGCACTTGGATAGTTACTTTGTAAATGATCGATGGTGTCTGCAAGAGAAGCGAAAAGTGTTCGAAAATTGGTATCACTTGGTGGTCGATACAGGATACAGATGAACCTTGTGGTTTGTTGAGTCGTTATTTTTAACCACATAACATCAAAGTTTGGGGGCTCCAGAGCTTCTTCTCATTGACAAGAGAGGTCGCTTCTGGCAAAAAGACAGATTCCAAAGTTGACCGTGCTGGTCGATGGACTGACCTTGGTTATAGGTCGTGAACAACCTCTGAAATATTTTCAATTGATGTTGATTATTATAATTATTATAAACAATACAGATTTGCAAATTTATTTAACAAGAGGTTAGTCATACATAGTACATAAAAGAAAATCATGATGTCAAAGTGTAAAAAAAAAACTATTTTATTTTTCGAATGGATCTGGTGCAAGTTAGATTTTAATGTAAAGGTGTGTGTGTGTGTGACGGTATAGATGGTACCGAAAAGAGCCAAGCATATTTTGCAAGCTTACGTCAAATTGATGGTACGAAAATTCTCAATGCCAAAGATCTGTATATTTGGGCTCGAAAGTTTTTTAAGAATATAAGATTTGATTATTGTACAAAACTACAATATGAAACTCGTGCTAAATCCCTGAAAACTTGTTTTAAGCAAGCACAATCAGTTCCAAACACACGTTAATTCTACAATGCGAATTAATGTTTGGTAACCCTTAATATTTATATAAACATGCGATTATCTTGAATTTTATGTACGTCTAGTAACACTACGTTGTGCCTCGCCGTTTTACACTGCACCACACCATGTTTAACGCGACGCCTTCGCTCATAAAAACTTACACCATTTGAAGGTCAAGTGAAATGAAGAAAACATTGACGCATCTACGGAATCAAACACATTTTCGATAAGTGGTTAAGAACCTTATTAAATTTCAGTTTGTTGATAATAAAGTAATTTTTTGTCATTAAAAAAATGCAATTTTTTTTTCTAAAAGTTATGTTTCCGGCCATTTTTGTTTTAACTAGAATTTTCATAAAAAAATCAGGTTCCGTGTTATGAATTTTTGAAAAAAAATTTACCTAAAACTTGTATTGTTTATAATAATTATAATAATAAACATCAACTGAAAATATTTCAGAACTTGTTCACCACCTATATTTAGTATTAAAATAAATCATTGTTTTTGGATTGCCGAAAAGTCGGGTGGAAGGTGTCCCGTTTCACGAATTTTCACCTATAATGAGAGTCTTACGTTGTTACGTGTTCTCGGTTTTGGTGGTGTGGAATCTTAGAAAATCACTGAGACAAATAAAAGATGGTCGGATGTTGAGAGTGTCGTAGATAGAACGTGTAACAAATGCAAACAGTCTACAAAGAATGAATGGGAAAAAAAATTAAACCGCTGTTAAGATGCGGAAGCTTCAGAAGAGAGAAACAGAAGTAGACATGACTTGTTGCAAAATATACTGCAGGGCAAAGGGTTTGGAAGGAGAGGCAAGGAAGAACACGAATTTCATGGCTCAAGAATCTCAGAACCTGGTTTTCACTGACTCCTTAATTATTTAGAGCCGCAGTTAATCAAGTTGTACTACGTTTTCTAATTGTACTCAATTGAAGGCTTTTTTCTTAATCAAAATAATTTAAGAAAGCTGGCCTATTGTATTCTATCATCTTTCTAGTGATGAACACGGCAACTGTGCAAAATCTTTCTAAACCACTTTTGTTCCATTGAGAGTGAAATATACTTTAAAAAGTAATACTGAACAATTGGAAAAGAGATGGTTTAAAAATTTTAATTTTTAGAAATGCTAAAATTTCTAATAGTTCATTACTTTCTTCTCCACTGTTTTAACACTCCAAAGTTTTTGTCGCATTTTACTTTTGACGGCGAGAAATTAAATTAAAAAATTATGGTTTTTTTACTTAATCAAAAATGGGTAAGAAATGTTTAGTTCAAGTGATGTCCAGAATTTCTTGAAATGAAAAACTATATCACCAAAAGGTTTTTTTAATCAACAATAAAAATATTTGCAGACTTTTTAGCGTACGTACAGGGTACATCATTAAAATCCGGACAAATTATAATATAAATTTTCCGCTCATTATGCCTTCGTCGGAGGTTGTTGTTGGCGTCCAAGAAAACTTGATGTTAACATCGTCGCCATTT
>CM032456.1:170112984-170132801 GCA_019049505.1 Pachyrhynchus sulphureomaculatus
ATATATATATATATATATATATATATATATATATATATATATATAACACATGGGCTGAAAAGTCCCGGGCCTAACACATAGATGGCGCTAGTTTTATTGCAGTCACCTTTTTTTCAGTTAATACTAACCTTCAAAAGACAGCTGTTAAAATCTCATGATATTCTATTCATTAGTTTGTGAGTTATTGTGCTAAGAGTGACGCTACTTTTGTTATTTTCAAAACAATGGATCAAAAACAATTTCGTGTTTTAATTTTACACTGCTTCTTGATGGAAAAATACCGTTCAAGCGAAGCAATGGCTTGAAAAGTGTTATGGGGACTCCGCTCCATCAGAAACAACAATAAAACGTTGGTTTGCTGACTTCAAACGTGGTCGTAGAGACACCGATGATGCAGAACCCAGTGGACGTCCAAATGAGGCGGTAACACCAGAAAACATAAAAAAAATCCATAAAATCGTTTTGAATGATCGAAAAGTGAAGTTGCGTGAGTTAGCTGACATCGTAAAGATATCAAAAGAACGTGTTGGCTTTATATTGCATGAGCATTTGACTATGAGAAAGCTCTGTTCAAAGTGGGTGCCGCGTTTGCTCACTGTTGATCAAAAACAAGAACGTGTTGATGATTCTGAGCAGTGTTTGGCCATGTTTAAACGTAACAAACCGGAATTTTTGCGTCGATATGTGACAATGGATGAAACATGGATCCATCACTTCACTCCGGAATCAAAAACGATCGTCATCTGAGTGGACAGCAACTGGTGAACCTCGTCCAAAGCGCCCGAAAGCACAACAATCGGCTGGAAAGGTTATGGCCTCGGTATTTTGGGATGTGCGTGGTGTAATATTCATCGACTATCTTGAGAAAGGAAATACCATCAACAGTGAATATTATATAGCGTTATTGGAGCGTTTGAAGGCCGAAATTGCAAAGAAACGACCGCATATGGCAAAGAAAAAAATTTTGTTTCATCAAGACAACGCACCGTGTCACAAGTCAATCAAAACAATGGCAAAACTACATGAATTGAACTTAGAATTGCTCCCACATCCACCGTATTCGCCAGATTTGGCTCCCAGCGACTACTGGCTGTTCGCAGACCTGAAAAAAAAAATGCTCGCCGGTAAGAAATTTCGCACGAATGAAGAGGTTATCGCTGAAACTGAGGCCTATTTTGAGGCAAAAGATAAATCGTTCTACAAAAGTGGTATTGAAATGTTAGAGCGGCGCTGGAATGATTGCGTTGCTCTTGATGGAGATTACGTTGATGAATAAAGCTAATTTTGAACCAAAAAAACCGTGTTTTCTTTGTTAGGCCCGGGACTTTTCAGCCCATGTGTTATATATATATATATATATATATATATATATATATATATATATATATATTATATATATATATATATATATATATATATATATTAGGGTGACGCAAAAAATCGATGTCGGAATTTTGTTCGTCTGGACCCCACAAAACGATTCCCCTTTCCAGATTTGGCTCCCAGCGACTACTGGCTGTTCGCAGACCTGAAAAAAATGCTCGCCGGTAAGAAATTTCGCACGAATGAAGAGGTTATCGCTGAAACTGGGGCCTATTTTGAGGCAAAAGATAAATCGTTCTACAAAAGTGGTATTGAAATGTTAGAGCGGCGCTGGAATGATTGCGTTGCTCTTGATGGAGATTACGTTGATGAATAAAGCTAATTTTGAACCAAAAAAACCGTGTTTTCTTTGTTAGGCCCGGGACTTTTTAGCCCATGTGTTATATATATATATATATATATATATATATATATATATATATATATATATATATATATATATATTAGGGTGACGCAAAAAATCGATGTCGGAATTTTGTTCGTCTGGACCCCACAAAACGATTCCCCTTTCCAGATATTGAGATAGCCGAAAGTTGAGCTCGATTAAACGACGTTAACCCGTGCCGCTCGTCGCTCAAAGTTTGAAAAAATCCAAATTTTTGGCCAAAAAGCTGACATATGGAGCCATAACTCCAGAACGGTAAATAATAGAAACACGCTTAATATCTCAAAAGAAAGCTAATGTTGTTCTTCAAAATTTATATTCTATACATAATTGTTGTTATTTTAAGTCAAACCGAGTTACAACAGCCTTTTAGCCCCAAAAACGTGACCTGGTACCAGTAGGAGCCAGTTTGGGAGTATTCTAAGAATTTTACGGGTTTTTACATAATGTGTCTCGGAATTAACATTTTTTTGTTAAAAAGTATTTTGGAACTCAATTTTCAAACATAAAGAGCCTTTTGTTCAAATTTAATCTTTTATTATTATATGGGGATTACCTGACTAGTTTACCAAGTTTGACAGGTAAAAAGGAGGGTGAATCTAATTTCTATTTTAGGGATGGTGATTTTACTTCAGCGTACAACCGACCTTTTATTTATTCAGTTTAGTTTCTAAAGTGCCTTTGAGCTGGTTAGATCGAACAATTATCTAGTGAAGATATTTTAAAGTTTTTTTTTTAATTTTCCAAGTGTGTGTGTTATTGTTTTTATAACTATTATAGTATTATTTTAAAAGACATTTGAAAACATTTTTATTGAAATTAAAGTTTGCAATATATTTTGTTTCATTTTCCAAGTTAACTGTTATTTACCTATTGGCCTCTGAAATGGCATCCACATCAGGTGTACAAAGCCGGACCAAGGATAAAATATTTCTTGTGGGCTATCCCATTCACCAGATCACGGGTTGTAAACTACCCTCAAATCGTCAAGTTTTGTGTGCTTTATTTTATAATTTACGTACTGTGAAATTAACTGTAAGAGAATCAGCAAAACTTACAATACGAGAAGTGTTCATTTTTTGGGAGAAAGCTCGAATCCCGACTAAACATGAGCAAGATGCAATTACTAAGCTGGAAAAACTTCACGCCGAGTGGAGAACTCTTCAAAAAGACCGGAAGAAAACATCGAAAACGGCCAAGAACAAATTTAAACAGTTTGTTGAAAAGTTGGATGATCTCTTTGATATTGCTCAACAAGATGCCTTGGCTCTGATGAAATCGGAAGAAGATAAGGTGTTTCTCGTGAAACAGAGGCAGAAGGGCCGCCCAGGTTCCATGACTGGAGTGGATCTCAAGTTGTCTCGAGCTGAAGAAATCAAGGTGCAAAAGGAACTTGCAAAAATGAACCGACAAATCCAAGAAGCAACTTTTGATATTGGTGAGTTTTTTTTTTATTATTAGTATTCTAAAAAATAGATAAACAAATAAGTAAATAGTTTCATTATAATTGAAAGAAAATTGTACATGAGAGCATGATTTGGCATCTTTATGATTGAGTTTATATTTTTTAAATAATACCTTTTGATAATTAGAAGTAGGTAATTTAGTACCTATGTATTATTACTATTCTGCTAAAACGACAAGTTTTTTTATAGTCTTTTTTTTTCTCTTTCTTTTGTTGCTCTTAGAGACGGATGATGAAGACAAGTTGGAAGGAGAAGAAGACACTGAAGAGGACAGCATCTACCAGGAACTTGAGAGCTTGGAGGAAATGGACATCCCTGAAGAAGCTGCAGAAGATCCAGGACCATCTGAGAGCAAGAGGATGAAAGTTTCATTTGCAAGGGGCGTTAAAGAGATTTTAAAAAACATGAATTGTCCATTTTATTAGATCGATGTAAGGTATCCGACAGAAATGCCACGAGAATTTTAATAGCTACTCTAGAAGCACTAAACCTTGACCCTCTTGAGTACAAAGTCTCGAAAACTTTATTACATGATAGAAGGCAAATGTTCAGAGAACAATATAATAAAAAAAATTTTTGATAAAGTAAACATTCCTGAAAAAGAGCCCGTGGTTGTCCATTGGGACGGTAAACTTTTACCGGGTGTTTTAAAAAATGAACAATGTGAGCGAATAGCTATAGCTATTTTATATGGCGAAAAGGAACAGCTGCTGGGAGTTCCTGTAACAGCAAGCAGCTCTGGAGAGGAGCAAGCCGTAGCCGTATATGAATGCCTACATGAATGGGGTCTTCTCAACACCGTCAAGGCGATGTGCTTCGACACTACAGCATCCAACACGGGAAGACTCAAAGGAGCATGCATCATATTGGAGCAAATGTTAGGAAGAGAATTGTTATACCTAGCTTGCCGTCACCATATCTTGGAAATTCTGTTAAGAGGCGTATTCGACACAAAAATGGGATCAACCACTGGACCTCATCCAGACATTTTCAAGAGATTCCTCACTGCGTGGCCCAAGATAGACAAAGGAAAATACGACACAGGTATCAGTGACAATCTAATACAAAAGCAGCTAACTCCAGAAGTAATTGCAAATGTTACTGCTGAATTCGAGACCAAATTAACTGAGAGCCACCCCAGAGATGATTACAAGGAGCTATTGCAGTTGGTTCTCGTATTTGTTGGATCACTAGACGGCAATGTTGTGGGTTTTAGAACTCCAGGAGCCATTCATCACGCTAGGTGGATGGCAAAGGCTATTTACTGCTTAAAAATGTCCATTTTTCGTCGTCAATTTAAGATGTCTAAAGAAGAAGAAAGTTCTGTGCGTGCCATTTCTGTTTTCCTAGTTAAAATTTATTGTAAAACTTGGTAGAATGCTCCAAAAGCTCATCTTGCACCAAAGCAAGATTTAGGTATTTTGCATAGTCTGTTAGACTATAAAGAATGTGACAACGACATTGCAGAAATAGCCCTGACCAAATTTTCGAACCATTTGTGGTATTTGAATGCAAAGTTGGTGGGATTATCGTTTTTTGATCCCACCATTACAAACGATGAAAAGTTGTTAATGGCTAATAAATTGCTCAGTAGCACAGATGAACCATCACAGCACGCTAGGGTTGTAAATCCAAAAGTTAGGAAAGAAAACTTAAAAGAGGTAGTTGATGGAGGATTGGTAAATTTACTTACCAAAGAAACGTTTACATTCTATGACCAATTTAATATAAAAACAGATTTCCTAAGACAACATCCAAACACCTGGCCTCAAAATAATGACTTCCAAGAAGGATTGAAAATTGTCAAAACATTAAAAGTAGTTAATGATATGGCTGAGCGTGGTGTTAAATTAATAACCGACTTTAACGACCTTCTGACAAAAGATGAAGACCAAAAGCAATATGTCCTGGAAGTTGTAAGTAAATGCCGAGCATTATATCCTGACGTTTCAAAAACTACTTTAACAAAAGCTCTAGAATAGATTAGATAACTATCTAAAATTATCAACCCATGTAGGTACTACGTCTGTATCTTTTCTGTGTCTGTTTTGTATGTATTATATACCTAATTTTTATATTTTAAAATGAAAAATGTCATTAGACTTATCAGTATTACTTGTTTTTTTTATTATATTTCTACTTTAAATTCAAAAATATACCAAAAAAAAGCAAAATTTATCACTTAATAACAAAATATACGAAGTATGCTCCTAGTGGTACCAGGTCACGTTTTTGGGGCTAAAGGCTGTTGTAACTCGGTTTGACTTAAAATAACAACAATTATGTATAGAATATAAATTTTGAAGAACAACATTAGCTTTCTTTTGAGGTATTAAGCGTGTTTCTATTACTTACCGTTCTGGAGTTATGGCTCCATATGTCAGCTTTTTGGCCAAAAATTTGGATTTTTTCAAACTTGAGCGACGAGCGGCACGGGTTAACGTCGTTTAATCGAGCTCAAATTTCGGCTATCTCAATATCTGGAAAGGGGAATCGTTTTGTGGGGTCCAGACGAACAAGATTCCGACATTTTTTTTCCCCCTCTATGAGATCCGGTCACTTTAATATATATATATATATATTATATATATATATATATATATATATATATATATATATATGTATATATATATATATATATATATATATATATATATATATATATATATATGTATATATATATATATATATATATATATTGATATATATATTATATATATATATATATATATATATATATATGTATATATATATATATATATATATATATATATATATATATATATATATATATATATATATATATATATATATATATATATATATATATATATATATATAATATATTATATATATATCTGCGCTATATATTATATATATATATATATATATATATATATGTATATATATATATATATATATATATATATATATATATATATATATATATATATACGCATTTTGCTTTCTGTAGACATGTAGGCATTTTTTTATATTAAATCCCCCAAACAACCAGATATTCTCGACGCTTGATTTGCCTGATTAAGTTCTTCTTGATATAAATTTTTTGAGCTCTATAGCTGTACTCTCAGGTATTTGCAGTGCATGTTCTCTGCTACTGTTTTGTTGTAGAGACGGCTAATTTACATCTAATGAGATCTTTAGCCATTGATTCTGTTTTTTCCACTGATATTCTTATGTTGTAAGTTTTCTGCTGTGGTTTGGAAACGATGTATTAGTCGCTGTAAGCTATCTTCATTTCCTGCTGTTAATATTGCATCATCAGCAAAGCACAATATTTTTAGAGTTTTTCGTCCTATTTTATATCCGCTATTGACCTCATCGGCAATATTTGTTATTTTGTCCATTATTAAATTAATTGCTATTGCCGAGTCATTTGTACCCAACAATCATAAAAGTTCTTCGCGTACGTTCTTGAATTTGGATACGTCGAATTTAATTATTATCATATCGACATCGACGCCATGTTCGACGATGCTGAAGCCGCACGACTTCCGCAAAACTGCATCTTTGCGGAAACTTTGTGCATAATGAAAAGTTTCAGTATGTCAATTCGTTAATTAACATAAAAAAAAGTTATCAGCGTAAAGTACTTCTTTATTTGGGGCTTCAGATATACTTAAGAAAGCCCCACTATCATGATTTTGTATATATTTTAGAAGTGCTGTCATTTAATTTTTTTTATTTTATTTTTTTATTTATTTTTTTTACTTTATTTCAAATTACATGCATCTACACACGCTTGCAAACAAAACATAAAATGAAATGACGTCAACATACAAAAAAGGAGATATTCATTAATTTGATACAATTTAGATAAACAGTTACATACTTTATATATATATATATATATATATTTATATATATATATATAAATATATATATATATCAATCGGTTTTATAACGTCTTCCGATGCCTAATTTCCACTCCTCCCGGTTTCTCCATCCCTCCTCCTCCAGATCTCTCTCTAGTACTTCCTTGTTGATTCCTGCTCTCCAGCTTTGGCGTGGTCTTCCTTGCTTTCTTTTTCCATGAGGGTTCCAATTTAAAATCTTTTTAGGTAGTCGGTCTTGTGACATTCTCTGTACATGTCCGTACCATACCAACTGTTGGGTTCTGATTTCGTCCACTATATCATGCTTTATTTCTAAAGCTCGTCTTATCGTGTCATTTGGTATGCGGTCTTTTCTGGATTTTTCGGCTGCTTGTCTCCAGAAATCCATTTCTGTAGCTTTTAGTATTTTTTCTGTTCTTTCCTTCAATGGCCACACCTGGGAGCTGTAAGTTATTATACTTTTCACTATTGAGTTGTAAATTCTCTTCTTATTTTCAATGGTTATGTTTTTGTCTCATAGTATACTATTAAGCATTGCAATCGCTTTTCTTCCTTGGATATTCCTCTCGAATATTGCTTCTTCCAGTGTTCCGTCCCTAGATATTCTCGTTCCCAAATACTTATAACTGGCACAGTGTTTGATGGTGTGTCCTGTGGCCAGTTTCAAGTCCTGCTGTTGTCTTCCGACGCACATGTACTTGGTCTTCTTAATATTGACTTCTAGGCCCCATTTTTCATATTCCTCCATAAGTTTTTCGTGTCATGTATTCCATATCATCGATGTCCTGAGCGACTACTACCTGGTCGTCTGCGAATGACAGCGTGTACAATGTAGTATTGTCATCCAGTGGTAATACCATACTGCTGCATTTCCTTTTCTTTAGTTTTTCAGTGCACTCTCCAAATAGATTTTAAATAGCGTTGGGGATATACAGCAGCCCTGTTTGAGACCCTTTGTGACCTGGAACCCTGTTGTTATACCATATTTGGTTTTCACACTACTTCTTGCGTCTTGGTATAAGGATTTTACGGCTTTAATTATTTCGGTGCTTCGGTGCTCTGTTGTAGTGTTTCCCACAATCTCATTAGGGGCACGCTATCGTAGGCCTTTTTTAAATCAACAAACAAGACATGGACTTCCTGATCAAATGCGGTTTTCTTTTCTAGGATTTGTGTCAGTGAGAAGAGATGGTCTATTGTGGATCTTTCTGCTGAATACAATGTTCTCTTTGCAGGCTCAGACAGGTATTTAAATACAAACCTACGACAGAAACAAATTTTATTTAATTTATTACTAAGATATTCAATATGTGCTGACCAATCTAGGAATTCATCTACTTTCAGGCCTAAGAATTTTGTGTTTGCTCTGGCATGAATACTGATTATTGTCTATGCTGACAGCTTCAGGTTTTTCTTTTTTATTTAACTTGGTTCTAAAAAGGATCATGTTAGTCTTTTCTTTATTATTAATTTATTTTTTTTCAAACCAACTGCTTGTTTTCAAGAAAAAATCTTCTGCCTTTGTGATGAGTTCAGGAATTTCCCTTCCTACCACAAGCAAGTTTGTGTCATCAGCATAAGATATAATTCCATTATACTGTATACTATTAAAGTTCACTTTTAAGTTCAGATCATTTGTGAAAATTATGAATAAGAGAGAGCCCAAAATACTCCCTTGAGGAATTCCCACTTCTCTGATTTAAAAACATGACTCTTTATTTTGTATCACTACTCTCTGTGTTCTCTTCTTTACATATGTGCTGAACCATTTGAGAGCATTTTCATGAAAGTCAAACGAATAACTCTACTTGTCCGCAAAACGGTTGTGTAAAAAAATTTTGGTCTAAACATTTGAATTGGGTCTAAAACATTTGAACCGGGTCGAAACTTAGTCTGTCAAGCAAGACGTGACCGCCTCGTATTCTTGAAAAAATGTGTTTTCGAGAACATTTTTTGCCATATTCTTTGATGTGCTAACAACGGCGCAATTAGTTTAGTAAGTTGTCCAATCGACTCCTGCATCAATAATCGCCTGGCATCTTCGAGACATTCCGTCGATGAGATTTTCTGCATACTCTGCAAAATTTTTCAAATCTCGCGAGACAACTGATTCAAAGTCCTCAAAGTCTTCCTCTGAGCTTCCTCTTTACAAGGGACCAAGCGTTTTCAATAGAGTTGGCGTCCGGCGATCGTGAGGGCCACTCTAGTATCTTATCGTTGCCCCAAGTGAGCCGGTCGCGACGTGCTTAAGAATTTGAGATCATGAGCATGAAGATGTTGCCTCATGAAACACATGCAAATCCGATTCTCTTCATTTTGCCGCTTCTTGACGCAGTGTCAATTTCGGGTTCCGTGAAAAGACGCGATTTGTTTTTTCGACTTTTGGAGTGACTTTGCCCACTGAACCACGTTTTTTGGCAAGTCGTCGACATTTTTCGTCTCGTTAAAATGATTTACCTACTTCTTCACAAACGATACAGACTTTTTAATGTATTTAGCGGCCGCGGAATGTGTCATTTTAGGCCTTTGGATGGAAACAAAGAAAGACTGCCTCAAATCGACGCGCAAACGAATGACTCATTTTGGATTTTACGTGATTTCGACGAAAGTTCGGAATCGACCGATACTTTTACTACGTGTCGTAGATAAAGGTTTCCCTCTACAGATTTTTTGTTGAATCGCTAGAATAGCATCTACCAAAAATGAATTATCGCAGACCCGTTCTTACTTGACAGACTGTAATTTTGCGGATGATCCCAGGTCAGGTAGACTGGTTGAGGCAAGAAGTGGGGAAACTATCAGGTTTGTTGAGGATTTGCTGCTGTCATATCGATAAAATGAAGATCTCGGTGTTTGCCTAAATGTATCCACAACTATAGTTTTTTTCAATATTGGACGAAAAGTTTCTGCACTAAGGATCCCCAAACTCTACGGTAGAGCAGCAAACTTGTAAGGACAAAAAGTTCTCGAAACATACGGCGACTTTGGAGAAGGTGAAAGTTATTTTTCGCTAATTATTCCGTTAGGATCCTCCACTGAAGCAGAAGTCGATACAATGGGTTTATCAGGCGAAAACGAAGTTGTCTTCTGAATAGTTGATGGCATCCGTTTTTTTGGACTACGAAGGCATTTTGCTTATTGAATGTATGGAAAAAGATCCATACAAACCTTAAGCTGGCGATTAGGAGAAGACTCTCCGAGGACCAAAACTTTGCCGTTTTTCACGAAAACTGTGGATCCACGGGGCTCGCATAGTTCAAGCCATTACCGAAAGTTGTTAACTCATCGAGTTACAACATCTTTTAGTTCAATAAAGACATTAAGGGCTGAAAATTTTCCAGATGATGATGTGAATCCCTCTGTAGCATCGTTTTTAGTGTTCCGTAGGGAACACTTTAAAAATCACTTCGGTGTCCGTCTGTCTGTCACACACCCGATTTTCTCCAAAACTATTTGCCATAAAAGTTAAAATTTGGCACTAATATAGGAACTTATGGCCTCATCAAAGCCGTGTAGTTTTGAAAGTTAAATTTTGACTTAAGGGTTTAGTTTTGGGGGGTGAAATCAGAAGTTAAAAAAAAATTACCAGGTCATCGACCGGTTGTCAAATGAAAGACTGTGAAAACACGAGGTCAAAAATATATATAATGTAATACTTGCGCACACCTTTCTTTTTTCGTATTATTTTTCAAAGATTGCCCAGAAATCGCTGTCTCGAAAAGTACTAAACAAAAGATTTGAAAAAAAATTCTGGAATATTTTCCAGAGGGTGTAGATTGGGCGAAAATTATCACATCAGTGCATTACTTTAATAATTTATCTGGTATATAAAAAAAAACAAAAATTTCAAAACTTGAACTCAACACTCACTCAAACAGCTGTAATTCGCAAACTAATAGACAAAATGTTATTAAAATTTTACACGAATCTTCTGAGAGTTGACACTAACTAAAAATCATATGGTTTTTGTTTGTGCTGCCAACTCTTGGAAAGTCTAGAGACTTTTCATCCCCATATTAGTACAGGTATTTTTGAGATGATTTAAGTGATACTTACTAAACTTATTCACCGAGGTAATATTTTTCACAATTATACATCAAACTGCTAACTTACATCACTCCAGAGGTACATAGGGAGACCAAAGTATATTTACTAGCATACATGATAGTAGCGATAACGAACCCTCATGCAATTTAATTCATGATACAACTAAAACTGAAACAACTGACGTTATTATAGATGAATGTCAAAAAAGTACAAATCATTTTGACCTGACGTGCATAATTTTAGATAACTCCCACCGATTGGTATATAAAAAAAAATGAAGGTCATCAGTTTTCAGTAAAAATCGGAAAAAAAAAACTTTGTTGAAAATTCATTTGGGATGTGTTTTTTGTGAAGTCACTGATTTTTATACCTCCGTAAACAAAAATTTTTATTTTTAAGGCAATCACTAATTGCGTAAGTTCAACTTTTCACTTGACCGATTATTTTTTTTAAAGTACAAACGAAATATTTTATTCGAATAGAATGAAATAACTCGAGAAACGCTGGGGTTAGTATATTAGTGTAAACGGTATTATGTTTTTTTAAGCTTTGCAAAGTTTTCTTTCCTAGCTAGGTACATAACTTTAAAAAAACATTTTCCCATAATAATAACCATAATAACAAATTTGCGAAAAAAACTGAAAAAAAGAACAAAAACAAATGCATTTATTCTAAAAAATTGTATTGATCAAAATAAATATCTTACAACGAAATTACTGACTACTCACTTATTAGGTCTGTTTAACAGAACGGTCGTACCAGGTTCCGAATTTTATCGAGTTTGCGCTGTTCCAAATTCAGAACTGAGCTATTACTGGTTCGATGTAGCGTTTGAGCAGGCCTATTATAAAACTTACGATGCAGTATTACAAATCACAATATCAGTTGGGGTACCTACTTCTAAACTATTAAATTACCAAATTAATCCATAACCATTATCCCAGTGCAATAAGCATTTAAAAATGTAAATATGTCCATGTTCAAGTTGGACCATCAAAAAGTGTTGTCCCTATTTAACATATCGGTTTATTGCGTCATCAAAAAAAAAATATCCGTCATCTTCAATTTTTTACAATCTTTCAATTCCAAATATGAAGAGACAATAGTTAAAGTAGGCCAATTGTTTACTTACCATAAAAATTTTAATCGGATTTAAAACGGCTACTTCCTATAAAAACCATATTAAAACTTACGAACTCGATTACGGTAAGAATAAACCCTAATAAACTAAATACATTTGATATATATATATATATATATATATATATATATATATATATATATATATATATATATATATATATATATATATATATATATAAATATATGTTACAATAGAGGTTTTCACGGATGGTGAAATGTAATACATTAAAATTTCGAGTTTCAAAACCGTTCGTCTAATAATGAATTTGCACGACGTTTCCCAAAATCTCATTTGGCATTTTCAAGTGCTCTTGCTGCTGCTACTCGATACTGTGATCTTGCTGCTGCAGCCGCTCGAAGCTAACCCTTCGGTTAGCTTCGAGCGGCCAAATGAGATTTTGGCGAAACATCGTGTAAATTCATCGTTAGACGAACGGATTAAAACCCGGAATTTGAAATGAATGATATATATATATATATATATAATATATATATAAAAACAAAAAAAAAAAAAAAAATATATATATATATATATATATATATATATATATATATATATTAGTTATATTATATCGCTTTAGGGAAAGGGTAGTTAAATATTGTAAAACTTCCATAGAATTAAAAATTTTTTGTTTGACGCAAAGGTCAAATTTTCAGTGTTATATATCTTTTTTTGGTATTCTTGGAGCCGAGAAATCTGAAAATATATTTTTTTTTAACCAGAATTAGTATATAACCGAGATTAATGTTAGGCTTCAGTAATTATTAATAGTTTAAACATATAAGGAGTTAAAGGGATGGAAGGGGGTTAAAAAAGGTCGCTTCAAAAATATATCGTTATAGGTCCGTTTCAGAAGTCGTGAAATCTAAACATGTTATATTTTTTCACTGTTTGTCAAATTTTGAACAGCAATTAAATGTAGAGGGAATTAAGTTGTAAATATCTCTAAGGCTCTCCCCATCCTCCAGCTCAACTTTTTTTTATGATCAATATCTCGCCATAAGATACATATAATTTACAATATCGAGTTATATAGTTCAATTAATTAAGTTTTTCTAGTGAGAGAGAGTTAAATTCAGTATTTTTTAAATTCGTGCGAGCCAAGCAAATATATTCCATAAAATTAGTTGTCATTTAGGCTCTATGAGACAACAATGAAACAATAAAATAGATTTAAAGAAAATTCTACGGCAGAGTGTCAACGCAAAATTCTATTATAAATATTCAAATTTTTTGTTGGATTGTCAAAGCCCTGTGTTTTGAATCACCTTTATCTCCTACAGTTAAATGAGTTAACCTATTTATAATACAAAAGTCTTAAGATATTCGTCCTAGATTGTCCAGGTTATATAAAATTTCTTTAAAGAATAAAATGGCGGATGGACATTATTTCTCTGCACATAATATTGTACGGAGTATCAAAATTAAGCAAAATTATATGCTGACCAAAATTATATATACTTTATCGGCATTTATTTTTACACTTTACCGAGTTAAAGTAATTTTAAAATTATTTTTTTATACAGGTAGGCCGCTAAGTTTGGAACAAATTATTATGAAAGTTGTAATAGCGTAAAAAAAGTATACTCTATATTCTTTTAATGTTCTTTGATATCCGTCTCTATATCTGTTCATATTTTTCGCTAAAATTTTAGAGTTAACTCTTATAATTTAAAACCTCCAGAAATCCAATGGTTTTTAATGAAGCAACAACCAGACAATATGACAAATAAGGATACACATACATTTCTGGTGGTCTCAAGAATGTCCAAGTCAAAATATACAAAAAGTTCCATATCAACTATAGGAATAACTCGAATACTGAGTAAATTCATAGAGATTTAAAAACTGTTTCCGTTTTTTTTATTTAAATGCTATACAGTCTGTCAAGTAAGGACGTGTCCGCGATAATTTATTTTTTTGGTAGAAGCGGTTCTAGCGATTCAGCGAAAAATATCGGTAGAGGGAACCTTTGTCTACGACGCATTTTAGTAAAAATATCGGTCGATTCCGAACTTTCGTCGTCGAAATCACGTAAAATTCAAAATGAGTCATTTGTTCCCATCCAAAGGGGCCTAAAATGACACATTGCGCGGCCGCTAAATATATTAAAAAGTCGGTATCGTTTGTGAAGAAGTAGGTAAATCATTTTAATGAGACGAAAAATGTCGACGACTTTCCAAAACGTGGCTCGGTAGGCACTCTGAAAGTCGAAAAAAACATACGAATCATGTCTTTGCTTTCACCACGGGACTCAAAATTGACGCTGCGTCAAGGAGCGGCAAATTAAGAAAATCGGGTTTAAATGTGTCCCATAAGACCATTCCACAACATCTTCGTGCTCATGATGTCAAATTCCCAAGCACGTTGAAGAAACCTTTGCCAGGCGAAAAGTCACATCGCGAAGCGGCTCGCTTGGTCCACGATAAGGTACTAAAGTACAGGAGGCGATTGAACAACTTGCAAAGGTAATTGCGCCGTGTTAGCAGACGAAAGAATACACTGATGGCAAAAAATGTTTTCGAAACACATTTTTTCAAAAATACACTCGGTCGTGTTCTTACCTGACAGACTGTCTGTTAAAATGTATTATCAACAATAGCAATTTAAGTGTTTTTTATTAATTTTTCCATTACGATTTAAATGTAATAATATAAGTGTAGTAATAATCCATGGTGTCCTATAAATAAGTTCAAATTTGATTGGATTATTGTGCAAAGGAGCGGACGGGAGCGTAATCCCAGTCCTTGGAAAATTTACTTTCTAAGGAGCGTTTCACTGAAACGCCTTTTATGTGAAAAGAATTTTACAACAGTAGTTCTGTAACTATCCCTCGGCAGAAAATTCCGCGTTCGATATTATTTACACAGCGTAAATGAAGCCTCGAATGTTTAAGTAATTAAAAAATAGATGCCGAAATTTGAAGACGTTGGTTTGGCTTTTAACTAGTTCGAGTGACACTTTGAGGGAATCTCGACCTCTCAATACGTTGATCAAATGTCGTCAAATATGTCCAAGTGTTCGTTACAAACGCATTCTTTATAAATATTTATCTATTTACCGCTATAAGATATAGTTAGTATAAGAATTAAAGCCAACTGATATTGATCAGAGGCGCAATACCGTTAATGAAATGTTTGAACGGTTTCCAAAATTTACAACATCTTATTTTTGACTAAACCACATTTCTACCTTAACGACCATGTCAATTAACAAAATTTTCATTATTGTCTTGCAAGCCTACACAAAAACACCAAAATGTTTTTTCCATTTCTCTAAAGCAATGCTTTGGGCCATATTTTCAGTATGTATCTTTGAGGGGACAGAGGCTATACAACAACTGTTAATTAAGCGTGATATATGGAGATGTTTAAGAACTTTTGCACATCTTTTTTATAAAATTTTGATAAGTTATAGCCAGAGAACCTGGTTTCAGCAGAATGTGGGCAACATTACACACTTTAAACAAACCTTATCGTATAAACGGATTACCAGAAGAATTGACATTGATTGACCACACCCACCATTATGCAGTCCTGCCGGATATGACGCCGAGGATTTTTCTTGTGGAGGTATTTAATACTAGACTTTACGATAACAATCGTCACTCGCTGGAACTATTAGAAGAAAATATCCGGCAAAAAAAGATACCGATTACCGAAACGACTGCCGAGCAGTGATCAACAGTTTTACCGCTTGCTGAAAAGAAAACCGTTAACATTACCATGACAATAGGAAATAATTTTCCAAGGACCGTAGCTTGATCCCAATAACGGTTTTTTTCATTGATCAATTTTTTTTACTATAAATATATTAAAATTAAACGTTTTTATGGACGCATTTATTTAGTAGGTAAATTAAAAATGCGTGCGGTCTAGTAAGTGTAATGTAGGGTTTATGCGTGAAATGATGTAGTCAAATTAAGAACTGATATTTCTGGTTATGTATACAAAAAGTGCACATGCTGTGTTCTTAAGCTGCTATATTTTTGCTGGAAGGTCACATAAATGTAGCAGCGTAATCTATGATATTGTAGACATTTGTTGAAAAAATGTTTCCTCTAAATAGCCAAAAGATATACAAATTATAGTAATCTACAGTACAATCCCGATTATCCGAATCGCGATTATCTGAAATCCGGCTTATCCGAAACAAACTGTTAAAAAGCAAATTGTATTCCCATCAAACGAAAAATTCCCATTATTCGAAACAGACGATGAGTGGTTTCCTTAACGCGTCGGAGACTCCCCGACGTCTAGAATTTTAACCCGCTGTCTATGTTTTGGTTAGTCGACGAGCGTTATAAGTTACTCATTACGTCTATTTTTATTATCGCAGAGGTAATAGTTTCGTTTTAATAGATATTTTACAAAATGGAGCGTCATAATAATAAGCGTAAACGTGTTATTTATTACCTTAAAAGAGAAACTTGAAGCAATTCAACGTTTAGATAATGGTAAACTTCTTAAAAATATAGCGAAGGATTTAGGTGTAGCCGTGAGAACTGTTTCAGAGTAGAGAAAAAATCGCGAAAAACTTGAAAAATGGTGTAGTGTTTTGTCATTGCCCACACAGGCACGAAAAAGTATGAAAAGCGGTGAATACCAAAAAGTGGATGATTCTTTATTTTTATGGTTTACACAGAATCGAGAACGTGGAATACCAATCTCAGGAACAATTTTAAAAACATAAGGCAGTGAGTTTAAGCGAAGAGTTGCCGGTTATTGAAGCGCCTGTAAATTTTTCTGCAAGTGATGGATGGCTAGACAGGTGGAAAAAAAGAGATGGTGTATGTCAACTGAAAGTTTGTGGAGAAAGATTGTCGGCCAATGTATCTGCTGCAAAAAAATTTGCAGAGAATTTTGAGCAGCTTATGAAAGAACATGGTTTACAATCAGACCAAATCTATAATTGTGATGAAACAGGCTTGAACTACAAAATGTTGCCGTCAAATACCTTAGCTTCAAAAACGGAAGCTGAAGCACCTGGTTAGAAACGTAGCAAAGAACGTATTACTGTTCTTGGGTGCAGTAATGCTTCTGGAAGACACAAACACCCATTAATATGTATTGGTAAGTCAGCAAATCCACGAACCTTTAAGAATATTCGTCGCAATGCTTTTCCTGTTTTGTATAAAAATCAAAACAATGCCTGGATAAACGCGACTTTATTTAAAGACTGGTTTTTTGGAGATTTTGTTCCCAAAGTGGAATTTTTTTTAAAAGAATACGGATATCCTAGAAAATGTATTCTGTTACTAGATAACGCCCCCACTCACCCAAGTGCGGAGCAACTTGAAAGTGGGGAAAAAAAGCAATGTTTTTGTCTCCTGCTGTAACTTCTTTCATTCAGCCTATGGATCAGGGTGTTTGTGTACTGGAAAATTTAAAACGCAATTACAGGCGTTTGTTATTGGAGCATATTTTAGAAGAAGCAGATGAAGGTGGCAATCTTTACTGATTGTCTAAAAAAATTTTTGATAAATATTTGATAAATGTTATATATTGGATAGCTTCAGCCTGGAATCAAGAGTAGTACTCTGGAAAAATCTTGGTCAAAATGATTCCACAAGAGGAGAGACATTACTCAGAGGCAGAAACAGAAGATAATAAAAGTTTACATCAAATTATTACAAGAATAATCAGGATGTCAAAGTGTTACGGAAACCGATGTTTGTGAATGGTTAAACAGTGATAATGTGGAAAATGAAATGAATGACCAAGAATTAATTAAAAGTGTATGCAAAAATGCTAATAAAATAGACAGTGATGACGATGATGATAATGAAGTAGAAGCCACTGACAATATTCTATTCAGTAAAAATGTCACATTCAGAAGGAGACACTAGAGGCCTAGAAAAAGCGTTAACTTATGTAAAACAACATGCCGCGGACGTTATGCTTATCAAACGTTGGAGAGACATTGCAGCCAAAAACAGAACTAACGCAAAACGAGTGCAGTTAAAAAATTACCCTCATTATTTTAAGACATTAAAGTTAAAAATGAAACTGATTTATTTTCGATTTTCCGTACATATACATAAAATAAGTAAACTAATTGTTCTATTCTTTGTTTTAATAAATACCTATGTACGTAACAGCATATCGTATAAAATGCTTTTAAGTCAATCTGCAATGTTGTATTCATTCTAAACTTCTGTTTTATAAAAAAATTCGGATTAACCGAAATTTTGATTATCTAAAATCACTTTGGTCCATATTAATTCGGGATAATCGAGGATTCTACTGTATTTAGTTTTACACTGCTAATAATGAATATTCTCATAAATTTGATGTGCCTTTATTAAACAATTTCGTAGTTGTCACAATGTACCCCACAAATTGTATTAAAGTTGTTTATTAGTTGGTTTTGATGAAAATAGAGGTTGGTATTGACAACATACAGTAAGGCCTGGGTTCTACTTTAAAAATTCTGATGGTTGCTAACAATTAACGCAAGTGATTAAATGCGCCCACAAAAAATTCAAAAAGACATATACAACAGTATTTAAATCCTTTGCAAATATGTACTTAAAACCTATTATATAAATAAATATACTATACTATGTCCTATACCAGAGAACTACATTTTTTTTTAGACAAAATAAATGCAGCAATAGAAATCTGACTCGATAGTTGAAATAGCGACTTTTGCGATTTTTTTCACCTCTGAACATCGAAAAATAATAACAAATACCTTTCTATGATTGCACCAGAATGGAATGTACAAAAAAATCGTACATAGCAATTATGTGCAAACCCAGCATATTATTAGATTGTGGTTGCCCTAAGCTCTGTGGCTATCGTGCTGCATATGGAATGTGGTCCTTAGGCAATAGTATCTGTAAGACTTAAATGAAACTGAAGCTCAATGTACATTGTACTAATTTTGCAATAAAGAGATCTTTGACTTTGGCATATGGTATCAAGGGTCCCGTGGTTCAATTCCGGCAGATATTAGTTTATTTAGGTATATTTGTCTTGGCCACATAAAAGAGGTAGCAGTTGATGCAGAAATGTAGTAACGCCCGTGTAGCACTACCGTGTTGTCTAAAAAGTGCCGTGAAAATACAAATATATCTTTCGGAACTTGGACAAAGTTGACGGTTATCACGACATCCTCGCTGAAGGGGGGGATCCATTCAAAAAGGGTAATACCTAATTCGGGTGGAGAGGTGACCAATAAAAAAAACAATTTAACAAAAAAATGGTTAACACCCTACAACTTAGGCGCATAAAAAGTTGTATTATTGTCGGAAAAGTTTGCACATGCAAACAAAAAATAAATGTTTTAAACTTAAGAATTAAAAAACAGATACCATAAGTTAAAGGAGAGAAATTGCCACAGAACAATAATTCTTACCAGGTTGCAAGTTATTAACTAGTCCCATATAAAGTATGCAGAACTGTCTGAAGAATATGAAGCTAAATTTGCAGCAATCAAATTCACTTTAACTAAATTATAATAATTCCTTTATTAAAAAAATACATTCACCAAATTTTTCTTCCCATATATGCTGTCTGGATCGCAGCAGT
>CM032456.1:170132901-170135401 GCA_019049505.1 Pachyrhynchus sulphureomaculatus
AGAAGTAGACATTGCCAACTTGTTGCAATAATATACTGCAGGTGCCCAAAAGACCGGTTCCTTTTGTCCGACAGCGAGAGGCGGAAAGCGCAAGAACAGAATTCTATTCGGCTCCACGGAATTCTCAGACCTGGTTTTTCACTGAACTCCTTAATTATTTAGAGCCCGCAGTGTTAAATCAAGTTGTACTAGCCCCTTTCTCACTTGCTCACTCAATGTGCAAGCGCTTTTTTTTACATCCACAATAATTTAAGGAAAGCCTGCGCCTATTGTATTCTATCATCTCTTCTAGTGGATGCCAACCACGAGCCAACTCTGTGCAAAATACTTTTCCTAAAACACTTATATTGCTCCATCGCATTTGAGAGTGAAAATATACTTTAAAAAGTAATATCTGAACCCCCCCCCCCCCCCCCCCCTTGCCCCGGCACAAGAGATGAGTTTAAAAAAATTTTATTTTTAGAAATGACCCCTTAAAATTTCTAATAGTTCATTACTTTCTTTCTCCACTGGTTTTTAACACTCCCAAGTTTTTGTCGAACCACTTTATACTTTTAGACGGCAGAGGAAATTTAAATTAAAAAATTATGGTTTTCTGAACCTTAATTCAAAATGGGTAAAGAATGTTTAGTTCAAGTGATGTCCAGAATTTCCTTGAAATGAAAAACTATATCACCAAAAGCGTTTTTTTAAATCACAATAAAAAGTATTTGCAGACTTTTTAGCGTACGTACAGGGTACATCATAAAAATCCGGACAAAACTTATAATATAAATTTTCCGCTCATTATGCCTTCTAGTCGGAGGGGTTGTTGTTGTGGCGTCCCAAGAAAACTTGATGTTAACATCGTCGCCATTTTGAGATTGTGGCTGTTTTACTATAGTAAACAGCCACATCTCAAAATGGCCACGTCGTTAAAAACCACAATAAGGATTATAATCCAATGAGCCGCGCAATCATCAAAGAGCCTCCGATCGCCTGCGGACGCCCTATAGCCAACGGAACTAATTAGGTTTTTTGCACACCTGAGATTAACCGTTCAGGAACGTTGTGGCCAAAAAATATCGGCTTCAGAACAGTTCAGTCTCACGGAGGCTCCAGTATGCCCTGGTGAGGAACAAATCACCCAAAAGTACGCCCCGCAAGTACCCTAGAAGTCGTCGAAAGGCCGATTCAATCGTCGATTTCAAAAGATCGCGTTTTCGACGACTCGGTGAACAACTAGGTGACACCATGTGGCGTCCCCTGTAACAGTCATGTTTTCAGTGGGGGCGGTTGCAACTTGACCACCGGCCTACACGCGCCATTTAACCAAAACTGTTTCTCCCAACCGTCGATATGTTTTGATCTAAGGAATTCCTGGCCTCCTAACAGCCCAAATTTAAAATCCATAGATTACTATACATATATACGGCGTAGTTGAAAGGATCACCAACAAGCCCCCCGACATCCGAATATGACGTCATTAAGGACTGCTATTGAAGGAGGTAGCATTCGCCGGCACGGGCAGCGCTGCTGCATTAAAACGTGCGTGCGGACGCTTTAGTACTGAGCGCATTGAGGGCATTCATTCAAGTTAATGGGAGATATATGTGTGCTCTACAGAGATCCCCAAGTGCCATGTAAAAGAATCTATTTCTAATATTTAATTTTTTCTCAGTACTAAAATTTTGTTTAAAAAATTGTATCAATTTGTTCAGACTTTCGCATGACGCACCTTGTACAATAGTGATATTTACCGCTACGATTTAACTTTTTGTTTTTTATTGTTGAGATATATTTTTCTTAAGAAAATAATAAAATGTTATAAGGACTCTGGATTTTTATTAACGTCAGACTTTGATTCCGACTATCATATTTTTTAGGGCCTGTAATTTAGCTTACATAAATGCTGATTTAAGATAAGGGCAATCCTAATCATACACAGTAACCACGATAACCCTAGTCAATTTATTCTTCTTATAAGACAAGGTTTTGGTTCGCCCTGCTTTTTAAAGCCATCCATGTGATGTAAATGTCCGCTTTCGTGCCCATCTTTTTAGGTGGTGCGACGCGACGGTGAGGTCATCTTGGCCGGCTACTAGCTGGCATTTCTACTTATGTAATCCATCCAAATATAGATTTCTTGATCCCGGCGAAACGAACGATGTCTTAAATTCTTATATTGTTGTGCTTCATACATGGTCTCTCAGAGTTATTTCTTTGATAATGCGCCAGGTACTTTCATTTCTGTCTGTAGTTCTCATGAGGCTGTCTGTTTTAAATTTCCTGCTCTTATTTCTACTGCATATGTTAGAACCCAGTCTTACCACGGTTCTGTATATATACATTGAATCTATATATATATATATAATTATCCATACTACTTATATATTACTATATTGATAGTGGATATATATATATATATATATATATATATAAATAAATAAATATATAATAAATAAATGTTTAAGTTTTTCTTAACCCTTGTGATTATAATTTATTTTTCATTTTTTTTTTC
>CM032456.1:170137901-170503607 GCA_019049505.1 Pachyrhynchus sulphureomaculatus
CAACTATCCAAAAAATCTGGTAGAGACAATCATTAAACAACGAACATATAAATTTTATAATACGACAATTCAAAAACAAACTATAACTAAGAACACAATAATACATATAGCAATGCCATACACACCACAACTGTCAGAAAAAATTAAATACATAATGAAAAAACACGATATCTGTGTCTGTCACAAAACTCAACACCGTCTTTCATCGCTATTCACACCACTAAAAGCTAGAACACCATCTAACAAAAGATCAAACGTAGTATATTCCATCCCATGTCTTAATTGCCCCCCCAAAAAATATATAGGAAAGACAACACAATACCTTGACTATAGACTAAATGGGCACAAATACACAAAAAACGCGTCTACTGCCCTACATAAACATGAAAGTACTGAAAACACGAACTTGATTTCCGAAACACCAGAATAATCACCCAGGAATGGAACTATCCCAAACTTCTTATCAAAGAAATGATACACATTAAAAAAAAAAACACGCATGTAATGACAAACAAGACGTAAATAACTTAAGTCGAATTTACCACCAATTAATTAAATAATTAATTATTACTGTCATTAAATTATTACCATAGTACAATTGTGACCCAAAAACGAATTAAACATACTATATTTAAAACATAAAAATATCGGGTGCTGATAACAAAACAATAAAAATAGTTTCGAATAGTGTGTCAAAGGTGCATATGGAGGTATGTAATTGTAATAATTATAATAATTTTATTTTATATATATTATAAATTTTAAACTATGTGTTTATGAGTCTTAACAATAGTTTAATCTTTATATACAGATGTGGTGTCCTATGTTGAAAAATAATTTTAATGTATTGATATTGATTAGTTAAGAAATCTGGTTTAATTGTAGATGCACCTACAACCAAAATAAGACAAAAAGAAAAATCATTGAAAAAGCCAGCCATGCCTGAGCGAAACGTGTCTGAGGAATAAGTTGTTTAATTAAAATATAACCCTATAATCCCAAGAAAACAATGAAAATATAATTATATATATATATATATATATATATTATATATTATATATATATATATAATATATATATAAACACATGGGCTGAAAAGTCCCGGGCCTAACACATAGATGGCGCTAGTTTTTATTGCAGTCACCTTTTTTTTCAGTTAATACTAACCTTCAAAAGACAGCTGTTAAAATCTCATGATATTCTATTCATTAGTTTGTGAGTTATTGTGCTAAGAGTGACGCTACTTTTGTTATTTTTCAAAACAATGGATCAAAAACAATTTCGTGTTTAATTTTACACTGCTTCTTGATGGGAAAAAATACCGTTCAAGCGAAGCAATGGCTTGAAAAAAGTGTTATGGGGACTCCGCTCCATCAGAAACAACAATAAAACGTTGGTTTGCTGACTTCAAACGTGGTCGTAGAGACACCGATGATGCAGAACCCAGTGGACGTCCAAATGAGGCGGTAACACCAGAAAACATAAAAAAATCCATAAAATCGTTTTGAATGATCGAAAAGTGAAGTTGCGTGAGTTAGCTGACATCGTAAAGATATCAAAAGAAGTGTTGGCTTTATATTGCATGAGCATTTGACTATGAGAAAGCTCTGTTCAAAGTGGGTGCCGCGTTTGCTCACTGTTGATCAAAAACAAGAACGTGTTGATGATTCTGAGCAGTGTTTGGCCATGTTTAAACGTAACAAACCGGAATTTTTGCGTCGATATGTGACAATGGATGAAACATGGATCCATCACTTCACTCCGGAATCAAAACGATCGTCATCTGAGTGGACAGCAACTGGTGAACCTCGTCCAAAGCGCCCGAAAGCACAACAATCGGCTGGAAAGGTTATGGCCTCGGTATTTTGGGATGTGCGTGGTGTAATATTCATCGACTATCTTGAGAAAGGAAATACCATCAACAGTGAATATTATATAGCGTTATTGGAGCGTTGAAGGCCGAAATTGCAAAGAAACGACCGCATATGGCAAAGAAAAAAATTTTGTTTCATCAAGACAACGCACCGTGTCACAAGTCAATCAAAACAATGGCAAAACTACATGAATTGAACTTAGAATTGCTCCCCACATCCACCGTATTCGCCAGATTTGGCTCCCAGCGACTACTGGCTGTTCGCAGACCTGAAAAAAAAATGCTCGCCGTGTAAGAAATTTCGCACGAATGAAGAGGTTATCGCTGAAACTGAGGCCTATTTTGAGGCAAAAGATAAATCGTTCTACAAAAGTGGTATTGAAATGTTAGAGCGGCGCTGGAATGATTGCGTTGCTCTTGATGGAGATTACGTTGATGAATAAAGCTAATTTTGAACCAAAAAAACCGTGTTTTCTTTGTTAGGCCCGGGACTTTTCAGCCCATGTGTTATATATATATATATATATATATATATATATATATATATATATATATATATATATATATATATATATATATATAATTAGGGTGACGCAAAAAATCGATGTCGGAATTTTGTTCGTCTGGACCCCACAAAACGATTCCCCTTTCCAGATTTGGCTCCCAGCGACTACTGGCTGTTCGCAGACCTGAAAAAAATGCTCGCCGGTAAGAAATTTCGCACGAATGAAGAGGTTTATCGCTGAAACTGGGGCCTATTTTGAGGCAAAAGATAAATCGTTCTACAAAAGTGGTATTGAAATGTTAGAGCGGCGCTGGAATGATTGCGTTGCTCTTGATGGAGATTACGTTGATGAATAAAGCTAATTTTGAACCAAAAAAAACCGTGTTTTTCTTTGTTAGGCCCCGGGACTTTTAGCCCATGTGTTATATAATATATATATATATATATATATATATATATATATATATATATATATATTATATATATATTAGGGTGACGACAAAAAATCGATGTCGGAATTTTGTTCGTCTGGACCCCACAAAACGATTCCCCTTTCCAGATATTGAGATAGCCGAAAGTTGAGCTCGATTAAACGACGTTAACCCGTGCCGCTCGTCGCTCAAAGTTTGAAAAAATCCAAATTTTTGGCCAAAAAGCTGACATATGGAGCCATAACTCCAGAACGGTAAATAATAGAAACACGCTTAATATCTCAAAAGAAAGCTAATGTTGTTCTTCAAAATTTATATTCTATACATAATTGTTGTTATTTTAAGTCAAACCGAGTTACAACAGCCTTTAGCCCCAAAAACGTGACCTGGTACCAGTAGGAGCCAGTTTGGGAGTATTATAAGAATTTTACGGGTTTTTACATAATGTGTCTCGGAATTAACATTTTTTTGTTAAAAAGTATTTTGGAACTCAATTTTCAAACATAAAGAGCCTTTTGTTCAAATTTAATCTTTTATTATATGGGGATTACCTGACTAGTTTACCAAGTTTGACAGGTAAAAAGGAGGGTGAATCTAATTTCTATTTTAGGGATGGTGATTTTACTTCAGCGTACAACCGACCTTTTATTTATTCAGTTTAGTTTCTAAAGTGCCTTTGAGCTGGTTAGATCGAACAATTATCTAGTGAAGATATTTTAAAGTTTTTTTTTTAATTTTCCAAGTGTGTGTGTTATTGTTTTTATAACTATTTATAGTATTATTTTAAAAGACATTTGAAAACATTTTATTGAAATTAAAGTTTGCAAATATATTTTGTTTCATTTTCCAAGTTAACTGTTATTTACCTATTGGCCTCTGAAATGGCATCCACATCAGGTGTACAAAGCCGGACCAAGGATAAAATATTTCTTGTGGGCTATCCCATTCACCAGATCACGGGTTGTAAACTACCCTCAAATCGTCAAGTTTTGTGTGCTTTATTTTATAATTTACGTACTGTGAAATTAACTGTAAGAGAATCAGCAAAACTTACAATACGAGAAGTGTTCATTTTTTGGGAGAAAGAAAGCTCGAATCCGACTAAACATGAGCAAGATGCAATTACTAAGCTGGAAAAACTTCACGCCGAGTGGAGAACTCTTCAAAAAGACCGGAAGAAAACATCGAAAACGGCCAAGAACAAATTTAAACAGTTTGTTGAAAAGTTGGATGATCTCTTTGATATTGCTCAACAAGATGCCTTGGCTCTGATGAAATCGGAAGAAGATAAGGTGTTTCTCGTGAAACAGAGGCAGAAGGGCCGCCCAGGTTCCATGACTGGAGTGGATCTCAAGTTGTCTCGAGCTGAAGAAATCAAGGTGCAAAAGGAACTTGCAAAAATGAACCGACAAATCCAAGAAGCAACTTTTGATATTGGTGAGTTTTTTTTTATTATTAGTATTCTAAAAAATAGATAAACAAATAAGTAAATAGTTTCATTATAATTGAAAGAAAAATTGTACATGAGAGCATGATTTGGCATCTTTATGATTGAGTTTATATTTTTTAAATAATACCTTTTGATAATTAGAAGTAGGTAATTTAGTACCTATGTATTATTACTATTCTGCTAAAACGACAAGTTTTTATAGTCTTTTTTTTTCTCTTTCTTTTGTTGCTCTTAGAGACGGATGATGAAGACAAGTTGGAAGGAGAAGAAGACACTGAAGAGGACAGCATCTACCAGGAACTTGAGAGCTTGGAGGAAATGGACATCCCTGAAGAAGCTGCAGAAGATCCAGGACCATCTGAGAGCAAGAGGATGAAAGTTTCATTTGCAAGGGGCGTTAAAGAGATTTTAAACATGAATTGTCCATTTTATTAGATCGATGTAAGGTATCCGACAGAAATGCCACGAGAATTTTAATAGCTACTCTAGAAGCACTAAAACCTTGACCCTCTTGAGTACAAAGTCTCGAAAACTTTATTACATGATAGAAGGCAAATGTTCAGAGAACAATATAATAAAAAAATTTTTGATAAAGTAAACATTCCTGAAAAAGAGCCCGTGGTTGTCCATTGGGACGGTAAACTTTTACCGGGTGTTTTTAAAAAATGAACAATGTGAGCGAATAGCTATAGCTATTTTATATGGCGAAAAGGAACAGCTGCTGGAGTTCCTGTAACAGCAAGCAGCTCTGGAGAGGAGCAAGCCGTAGCCGTATATGAATGCCTACATGAATGGGGTCTTCTCAACACCGTCAAGGCGATGTGCTTCGACACTACAGCATCCAACACGGGAAGACTCAAAGGAGCATGCATCATATTGGAGCAAATGTTAGGAAGAGAATTGTTATACCTAGCTTGCCGTCACCATATCTTGGAAATTCTGTTAAGAGGCGTATTCGACACAAAAATGGGATCAACCACTGGACCTCATCCAGACATTTTCAAGAGATTCCTCACTGCGTGGCCCAAGATAGACAAAGGAAAATACGACACAGGTATCAGTGACAATCTAATACAAAAGCAGCTAACTCCAGAAGTAATTGCAAATGTTACTGCTGAATTCGAGACCAAATTAACTGAGAGCCACCCCAGAGATGATTACAAGGAGCTATTGCAGTTGGTTCTCGTATTTGTTGGATCACTAGACGGCAATGTTGTGGGTTTTAGAACTCCAGGAGCCATTCATCACGCTAGGTGGATGGCAAAGGCTATTTACTGCTTAAAAATGTCCATTTTTCGTCGTCAATTTAAGATGTCTAAAGAAGAAGAAAGTTCTGTGCGTGCCATTTCTGTTTTCCTAGTTAAAATTTATTGTAAAACTTGGTAGAATGCTCCAAAAGCTCATCTTGCACCAAAGCAAGATTTAGGTATTTTGCATAGTCTGTTAGACTATAAAGAATGTGACAACGACATTGCAGAAATAGCCCTGACCAAATTTTCGAACCATTTGTGGTATTTGAATGCAAAGTTGGTGGGATTATCGTTTTTTGATCCCACCATTACAAACGATGAAAAGTTGTTAATGGCTAATAAATTGCTCAGTAGCACAGATGAACCATCACAGCACGCTAGGGTTGTAAATCCAAAAGTTAGGAAAGAAAACTTAAAAGAGGTAGTTGATGGAGGATTGGTAAATTTACTTACCAAAGAAACGTTTACATTCTATGACCAATTTAATATAAAAACAGATTTCCTAAGACAACATCCAAACACCTGGCCTCAAAATAATGACTTCCAAGAAGGATTGAAAATTGTCAAAACATTAAAAGTAGTTAATGATATGGCTGAGCGTGGTGTTAAATTAATAACCGACTTTAACGACCTTCTGACAAAAGATGAAGACCAAAAGCAATATGTCCTGGAAGTTGTAAGTAAATGCCGAGCATTATATCCTGACGTTTCAAAAACTACTTTAACAAAAGCTCTAGAATAGATTAGATAACTATCTAAAATTATCAACCCATGTAGGTACTACGTCTGTATCTTTTCTGTGTCTGTTTTGTATGTATTATATACCTAATTTTTTATATTTTAAAATGAAAAATGTCATTAGACTTATCAGTATTACTTGTTTTTTTATTATATTTCTACTTTAAATTCAAAAATATACCAAAAAAAAGCAAAATTTATCACTTAATAACAAAATATACGAAGTATGCTCCTAGTGGTACCAGGTCACGTTTTTGGGGCTAAAGGCTGTTGTAACTCGGTTTGACTTAAAATAACAACAATTATGTATAGAATATAAATTTTGAAGAACAACATTAGCTTTCTTTTGAGGTATTAAGCGTGTTTCTATTACTTACCGTTCTGGAGTTATGGCTCCATATGTCAGCTTTTTGGCCAAAAATTTGGATTTTTTCAAACTTTGAGCGACGAGCGGCACGGGTTAACGTCGTTTAATCGAGCTCAAATTTCGGCTATCTCAATATCTGGAAAGGGGAATCGTTTTGTGGGGTCCAGACGAACAAGATTCCGACATTTTTTTTTCCCCCTCTATGAGATCCGGTCACTTTAATATATATATATATATATATATATATATATATATATATATATATATATATATATATATATATATATATATATATATATATATATATATATATATATTTATATTATATATATATATATATATATATATATATATATATATATATATATATATATATATATATATATATGTATATATATATATATATATATATATATATATATATATATATATATATATATATATATATATATATATATATATGTATATATATATATATATTATATATATATATATATATATATATATATATATATATATATATATATATATATATATATATATATATATATACGCATTTTGCTTTCTGTAGACATGTAGGCATTTTTTTATATATTAATCCCCCAAACAACCAGATATTCTCGACGCTTGATTTGCCTGATTAAGTTCTTCTTGATATAAATTTTTTGAGCTCTATAGCTGTACTCTCAGGTATTTGCAGTGCATGTTCTCTGCTACTGTTTTGTTGTAGACGGCTAATTTACATCTAATGAGATCTTTAGCCATTGATTCTGTTTTTTCCACTGATATTCTTATGTTGTAAGTTTCTGCTGTGGTTTGGAAACGATGTATTAGTCGCTGTAAGCTATCTTCATTTCCTGCTGTTAATATTGCATCATCAGCAAAGCACAATATTTTTAGAGTTTTTCGTCCTATTTTATATCCGCTATTGACCTCATCGGCAATATTTGTTATTTTGTCCATTATTAAATTAATTGCTATTGCCGAGTCATTTGTACCCAACAATCATAAAAGTTCTTCGCGTACGTTCTTGAATTTGGATACGTCGAATTTAATTATTATCATATCGACATCGACGCCATGTTCGACGATGCTGAAGCCGCACGACTTCCGCAAAACTGCATCTTTGCGGGAAACTTTGTGCATAATGAAAAGTTTCAGTATGTCAATTCGTTAATTAACATAAAAAAAAGTTATCAGCGTAAAGTACTTCTTTATTTGGGGCTTCAGATATACTTAAGAAAGCCCCACTATCATGATTTTGTATATATTTTAGAAGTGCTGTCATTTAATTTTTTTTATTTTATTTTTTTATTTATTTTTTTTACTTTATTTCAAATTACATGCATCTACACACGCTTGCAAACAAAACATAAAATGAAATGACGTCAACATACAAAAAAGGAGATATTCATTAATTTGATACAATTTAGATAAACAGTTACATACTTTATATATATATATATATATATATATATATATATATATATATATATATATATATCAATCGGTTTATAACGTCTTCCGATGCCTAATTTCCACTCCTCCCGGTTTCTCCATCCCTCCTCCTCCAGATCTCTCTCTAGTACTTCCTTGTTGATTCCTGCTCTCCAGCTTTGGCGTGGTCTTCCTTGCTTTCTTTTTCCATGAGGGTTCCAATTTAAAATCTTTTTAGGTAGTCGGTCTTGTGACATTCTCTGTACATGTCCGTACCATACCAACTGTTGGGTTCTGATTTCGTCCACTATATCATGCTTTATTTCTAAAGCTCGTCTTATCGTGTCATTTGGTATGCGGTCTTTTCTGGATTTTTCGGCTGCTTGTCTCCAGAAATCCATTTCTGTAGCTTTTAGTATTTTTTCTGTTCTTTCCTTCAATGGCCACACCTGGGAGCTGTAAGTTATTATACTTTTCACTATTGAGTTGTAAATTCTCTTCTTATTTTCAATGGTTATGTTTTTGTCTCATAGTATACTATTAAGCATTGCAATCGCTTTTCTTCCTTGGATATTCCTCTCGAATATTGCTTCTTCCAGTGTTCCGTCCCTAGATATTCTCGTTCCCAAATACTTATAAACTGGCACAGTGTTTGATGGTGTGTCCTGTGGCCAGTTTCAAGTCCTGCTGTTGTCTTCCGACGCACATGTACTTGGTCTTCTTAATATTGACTTCTAGGCCCCATTTTTCATATTCCTCCATAAGTTTTCGTGTCATGTATTCCATATCATCGATGTCCTGAGCGACTACTACCTGGTCGTCTGCGAATGACAGCGTGTACAATGTAGTATTGTCATCCAGTGGTAATACCATACTGCTGCATTTCCTTTTCTAGTTTTTCAGTGCACTCTCCAAATAGATTTTAAATAGCGTTGGGGATATACAGCAGCCCTGTTTGAGACCCTTTGTGACCTGGAACCCTGTTGTTATACCATATTTGGTTTTCACACTACTTCTTGCGTCTTGGTATAAGGATTTTACGGCTTTAATTATTTCGGTGCTTCGGTGCTCTGTTGTAGTGTTTCCCACAATCTCATTAGGGGCACGCTATCGTAGGCCTTTTTTAAATCAACAAACAAGACATGGACTTCCTGATCAAATGCGGTTTTCTTTTCTAGGATTTGTGTCAGTGAGAAGAGATGGTCTATTGTGGATCTTTCTGCTGAATACAATGTTCTCTTTGCAGGCTCAGACAGGTATTTAAATACAAACCTACGACAGAAACAAATTTTATTTAATTTATTACTAAGATATTCAATATGTGCTGACCAATCTAGGAATTCATCTACTTTCAGGCCTAAGAATTTTGTGTTGCTCTGGCATGAATACTGATTATTGTCTATGCTGACAGCTTCAGGTTTTTCTTTTTTATTTAACTTGGTTCTAAAAAGGATCATGTTAGTCTTTTCTTTATTATTAATTTATTTTTTTCAAACCAACTGCTTGTTTTCAAGAAAAAAATCTTCTGCCTTTGTGATGAGTTCAGGAATTTCCCTTCCTACCACAAGCAAGTTTGTGTCATCAGCATAAGATATAATTCCATTATACTGTATACTATTAAAGTTCACTTTTAAGTTCAGATCATTTGTGAAAATTATGAATAAGAGAGAGCCCAAAATACTCCCTTGAGGAATTCCCACTTCTCTGATTTAAAACATGACTCTTTATTTTGTATCACTACTCTCTGTGTTCTCTTCTTTACATATGTGCTGAACCATTTGAGAGCATTTCATGAAAGTCAAACGAATAACTCTACTTGTCCGCAAAACGGTTGTGTAAAAAAATTTTGGTCTAAACATTTGAATTGGGTCTAAACATTTGAACCGGGTCGAAACTTAGTCTGTCAAGCAAGACGTGACCGCCTCGTATTCTTGAAAAAATGTGTTTCGAGAACATTTTTTGCCATATTCTTTGATGTGCTAACAACGGCGCAATTAGTTTAGTAAGTTGTCCAATCGACTCCTGCATCAATAATCGCCTGGCATCTTCGAGACATTCCGTCGATGAGATTTTCTGCATACTCTGCAAAATTTTTCAAATCTCGCGAGACAACTGATTCAAAGTCCTCAAAGTCTTTCCTCTGAGCTTCCTCTTTACAAGGGACCAAGCGTTTTCAATAGAGTTGGCGTCCGGCGATCGTGAGGGCCACTCTAGTATCTTATCGTTGGCCCAAGTGAGCCGGTTCGCGACGTGCTTAAGAATTTGAGATCATGAGCATGAAGATGTTGCCTCATGAAACACATGCAAATCCGATTCTCTTCATTTTGCCGCTTCTTGACGCAGTGTCAATTTCGGGTTCCGTGAAAAGACGCGATTTGTTTTTCGACTTTTGGAGTGACTTTGCCCACTGAACCACGTTTTGGCAAGTCGTCGACATTTTTCGTCTCGTTAAAATGATTTACCTACTTCTTCACAAACGATACAGACTTTTTAATGTATTTAGCGGCCGCGGAATGTGTCATTTTAGGCCTTTGGATGGAAACAAAGAAAGACTGCCTCAAATCGACGCGCAAACGAATGACTCATTTTGGATTTTACGTGATTTCGACGAAAGTTCGGAATCGACCGATACTTTTACTACGTGTCGTAGATAAAGGTTCCCTCTACAGATTTTTTGTTGAATCGCTAGAATAGCATCTACCAAAAATGAATTATCGCAGACCCGTTCTTACTTGACAGACTGTAATTGCGGATGATCCCAGGTCAGGTAGACTGGTTGAGGCAAGAAGTGGGGAAACTATCAGGTTTGTTGAGGATTTGCTGCTGTCATATCGATAAATGAAGATCTCGGTGTTTGCCTAAATGTATCCACAACTATAGTTTTTCAATATTGGACGAAAAGTTTCTGCACTATGGATCCCCAAACTCTACGGTAGAGCAGCAACTTGTAAGGACAAAAAGTTCTCGGAAACATACGGCGACTTTGGAGAAGGGTGAAAGTTATTTTTCGCTAATTATTCCGTTAGGATCCTCCACTGAAGCAGAAGTCGATACAATGGGTTTATCAGGCGAAAACGAAGTTGTCTTCTGAATAGTTGATGGCATCCGTTTTTTGGGACTACGAAGGCATTTTGCTTATTGAATGTATGGAAAAAGATCCATACAAAACCTTAAGCTGGCGATTAGAGAAGACTCTCCGAGGACCAAAACTTTGCCGTTTCACGAAAACTGTGGATCCACGGGGCTCGCATAGTTCAAGCCATTACCGAAAGTTGTTAACTCATCGAGTTACAACATCTTTTAGTTCAATAAAGACTTTAAGGGCTGAAAATTTTCAGATGATGATGTGAATCCCTCTGTAGCATCGTTTTTAGTGTTCCGTAGGGAACACTTTAAAATCACTTCGGTGTCCGTCTGTCTGTCACACCCGATTTTCTCCAAAACTATTTGCCATAGAAAGTTAAAATTTGGCACTAATATAGGAACTTATGGCCTCATCAAAGCCGTGTAGTTTTGAAAGTTAAATTTTGACTTAAGGGTTTAGTTTTGGGGGGTGAAATCAGAAGTTAAAAAAAAATTACCAGGTCATCGACCGGGTTGTCAAATGAAAGACTGTGAAAACACGAGGTCAAAAATATATATAATGTAATACTTGCGCACACCTTTCTTTTTTCGTATTATTTTTCAAAGATTGCCAGAAATCGCTGTCTCGAAAAGTACTAAACAAAAGATTTTGAAAAAATTCTGGAATATTTTCCAGCCAGAGGGTGTAGATTGGGCGAAAATTATCACATCAGTGCATTACTTTAATAATTTATCTGGTATATAAAAAAAAACAAAAATTTCAAAACTTGAACTCAACACTCACTCAAACAGCTGTAATTCGCAAACTAATAGACAAAATGTTATTAAAATTTTACACGAATCTTCTGAGAGTTGACACTAACTAAAAATCATATGGTTTTTGTTTGTGCTGCCAACTCTTGGAAAGTCTAGAGACTTTTCATCCCCATATTAGTACAGGTATTTTGAGATGATTTAAGTGATACTTACTAAACTTATTCACCGAGGTATATTTTTCACAATTATACATCAAACTGCTAACTTACATCACTCCAGAGGTACATAGGGAGACCAAAGTATATTTACTAGCATACATGATAGTAGCGATAACGAACCCTCATGCAATTTAATTCATGATACAACTAAAACTGAAACAACTGACGTTATTATAGATGAATGTCAAAAAAGTACAAATCATTTTGACCTGACGTGCATAATTTTAGATAACTCCCACCGATTGGTATATAAAAAAAATTGAAGGTCATCAGTTTTCAGTAAAAATCGGAAAAAAAAACTTTGTTGAAAATTCATTTGGGATGTGTTTTTTGTGAAGTCACTGATTTTTATACCTCCGTAACAAAAATTTTTATTTTTAAGGCAATCACTAATTGCGTAAGTTCAACTTTCACTTGACCGATTATTTTTTTTTAAAGTACAAACGAAATATTTTATTCGAATAGAATGAAATAACTCGAGAAACGCTGGGGTTAGTATATTAGTGTAAACGGTAGTTATGTTTTTTTAAGCTTTGCAAGTTTTCTTTCCTAGCTAGGTACATAACTTTAAAAAACATTTTCCCATAATAATAACCATAATAACAAATTTGCGAAAAAAACTGAAAAAAATACAAAAACAAATGCATTTATTCTAAAAATTGTATTGATCAAAATAAATATCTTACAACGAAATTACTGACTACTCACTTATTAGGTCTGTTTAAACAGAACGTCGTACCAGGTTCCGAATTTTATCGAGTTTGCGCTGTTCCAAATTCAGAACTGAGCTATTACTGGTTCGATGTAGCGTTTGAGCAGGCCTATTATAAAACTTACGATGCAGTATTACAAATCACAATATCAGTTGGGTACCTACTTCTAAACTATTAAATTACCAAATTAATCCATAACCATTATCCCAGTGCAATAAGCATTTAAAAATGTAAATATGTCCATGTTCAAGTTGGACCATCAAAAAGTGTTGTCCCTATTTAACATATCGGTTATTGCGTCATCAAAAAAAAAATATCCGTCATCTTCAATTTTTTACAATCTTTCAATTCCAATATGAAGAGACAATAGTTAAAGTAGGCCAATTGTTTACTTACCATAAAAATTTTAATCGGATTTAACGGCTACTTCCTATAAAAACCATATTAAAAACTTACGAACTCGATTACGGTAAGAATAAACCCTAATAAACTAAATACATTTGATATATATATATATATATATATATATATATATATATATATATATATATATATATATATATATATATATATATATATATATGTTACAATAGAGGTTTTCACGGATGGTGAAATGTAATACATTAAAATTTCGAGTTTCAAACCGTTCGTCTAATAATGAATTTGCACGACGTTTCCCAAAATCTCATTTGGCATTTTCAAGTGCTCTTGCTGCTGCTACTCGATACTGTGATCTTGCTGCTGCAGCCGCTCGAAGCTAACCCTTCGGTTAGCTTCGAGCGGCCAAATGAGATTTTGGCGAAACATCGTGTAAATTCATCGTTAGACGAACGGATTAAAACCCGGAATTTGAATGAATGATATATATATATATATATATATATATATATATATATATATATATATATATATATATATATATATATATATTAGTTATATTATATCGCTTTAGGGAAAGGGGTAGTTAAATATTGTAAAACTTCCATAGAATTAAGAAATTTTTTGTTTGACGCAAAGGTCAAATTTTCAGTGTTATATATCTTTTTTGGTATTCTTGGAGCCGAGAAATCTGAAAATATATTTTTTTTAACCAGAATTAGTATATAACGAGATTAATGTTAGGCTTCAGTAATTATTAATAGTTAAACATATAAGGAGTTAAAGGGATGGAAGGGGGTTAAAAAAGGTCGCTTCAAAAATATATCGTTATAGGTCCGTTTCAGAAGTCGTGAAATCTAAACATGTTATTTTTTCACTGTTGTCAATTTTAACAGCAATTAAATGTAGAGGGAATTAAGTTGTAAATATCTCTAAGGCTCTCCCCCATCCTCCAGCTCAACTTTTTTTATGATCAATATCTCGCCATAAGATACATATTATTTACAATATCGAGTTATATAGTTCAATTAATTAAGTTTTTCTAGTGAGAGAGAGTTAAATTCAGT
Organism: Pachyrhynchus sulphureomaculatus; assembly: GCA_019049505.1. Lineage (NCBI taxonomy): Eukaryota > Metazoa > Arthropoda > Insecta > Coleoptera > Curculionidae > Pachyrhynchus > Pachyrhynchus sulphureomaculatus. The sequence continues at coordinate 170,152,169 of CM032456.1, forward strand.
ATTTTTTAAATTCGTGCGAGCCAAGCAAATATATTCCATAAAATTAGTTGTCATTTAGGCTCTATGAGACAACAATGAAACAATAAAATAGATTTAAAGAAAATTCTACGGCAGAGTGTCAACGCAAAATTCTATTATAAATATTCAAATTTTTGTTGGATTGTCAAAGCCCTGTGTTTGAATCACCTTTATCTCCTACAGTTAAATGAGTTAACCTATTTTAATACGAAAAGTCTTAAGATATTCGTCCTGATTGTCCAGGTTATATAAAATTTCTTTAAAGAATAAAATGGCGGATGGACATTATTTTCTGCACATAATATTGTACGGAGTATCAAATTAAGCAAAATTATATGCTGACCAAAATTATATATACTTTATCGGCATTTATTTTTACACTTTACCGAGTTAATTAATTTTAAAATTATTTTTTTATACAGGTAGGCCGCTAAGTTTGGACAAATTATTATGAAAGTTGTAATAGCGTAAAAAAAGTATACTCTATATTTCTTTTAATGTTCTTTGATATCCGTCTCTATATCTGTTCATATTTTTCGCTAAAATTTTAGAGTTAACTCTTATAATTAAAACCTCCAGAAATCCAATGGTTTTTAATGAAGCAACAACCAGACAATATGACAAATAAGGATACACATACATTTCTGGTGGTCTCAAGAATGTCCAAGTCAAAATATACAAAAAGTTCCATATCAACTATAGGGAATAACTCGAATACTGAGTAAATTCATAGAGATTTAAAAACTGTTTCCGTTTTTTATTTAAATGCTATACAGTCTGTCAAGTAAGGACGTGTCCGCGATAATTTATTTTTGGTAGAAGCGGTTCTAGCGATTCAGCGAAAAATATCGGTAGAGGGAACCTTTGTCTACGACGCATTTTAGTAAAAATATCGGTCGATTCCGAACTTTCGTCGAAATCACGTAAAATTCAAAATGAGTCATTTGTTCCCATCCAAAGGGGCCTAAAATGACACATTGCGCGGCCGCTAAATATATTAAAAAGTCGGTATCGTTTGTGAAGAAGTAGGTAAATCATTTTAATGAGACGAAAAATGTCGACGACTTTCCAAAACGTGGCTCGGTAGGCACTCTGAAAGTCGAAAAAACGAATCATGTCTTTGCTTTCACGGGACTCAAAATTGACGCTGCGTCAAGGAGCGGCAAAAATTAAGAAAATCGGGTTTAAATGTGTCCCATAAGACCATTCCACAACATCTTCGTGCTCATGATGTCAAATTCCCAAGCACGTTGAAGAAACCTTTGCCAGGCGAAAGTCACATCGCGAAGCGGCTCGCTTGGTCCCACGATAAGGTACTAAAGTACAGGAGGCGATTGAACAACTTGCTAAGGTAATTGCGCCGTTGTTAGCAGACGAAAGAATACACTGATGGCAAAAAAATGTTTTCGAAACACATTTTTTCAAAAATACACTCGGTCGTGTTCTTACCTGACAGACTGTCTGTTAAAATGTATTATCAACAATAGCAATTTAAGTGTTTTTATTAATTTCCATTACGATTTAAATGTAATAATATAAGTGTAGTAATAATCCATGGTGTCCTATAAATAAGTTCAAATTTGATTGGATTATTGTGCAAAGGTAGCGGACGGGAGCGTAATCCCAGTCCTTGGAAATTTACTTTCTAAGGAGCGTTTCACTGAAACGCCTTTTATGTGAAAGAATTTTACAACAGTAGTTCTGTAACTATCCCTCGGCAGAAAATTCCGCGTTCGATATTATTTACACAGCGTAAATGAAGCCTCGAATGTTTAAGTAATTAAAAAATAGATGCCGAAATTTGAAGACGTTGGTTTGGCTTTTAACTAGTTCGAGTGACACTTTGAGGGAATCTCGACCTCTCAATACGTTGATCAAATGTCGTCAATATGTCCAAGTGTTCGTTACAACGCATTCTTTATAAATATTTATCTATTTACCGCTATAAGATATAGTTAGTATAAGAATTAAAGCCAACTGATATTGATCAGAGGCGCAATACCGTTAATGAAATGTTTGAACGGTTTCCAAAATTTACAACATCTTATTTTTGACTAAACCACATTTCTACCTTAACGACCATGTCAATTAACAAAATTTTCATTATTGTCTTGCAAGCCTACACAAAAACACCAAAATGTTTTTCCATTTCTCTAAAGCAATGCTTTGGGCCATATTTTCAGTATGTATCTTTGAGGGGACAGAGGCTATACAACAACTGTTAATTAAGCGTGATATATGGAGATGTTTAAGAACTTTTGCACATCTTTTTTATAAAATTTTGATAATTATAGCCAGAGAACCTGGTTTCAGCAGAATGTGGGCAACATTACACACTTTAAACAAACCTTATCGTATAAACGGATTACCAGAAGAATTGACATTGATTGACCATTATGCAGTCCTGCCGGATATGACGCCGAGGATTTTTCTTGTGGAGGTATTTAATACTAGACTTTACGATAACAATCGTCACTCGCTGGAACTATTAGAAGAAAATATCCGGCAAAAAGATACCGATTACCGAAACGACTGCCGAGCAGTGATCAACAGTTTTACCGCTTGCTGAAAAGAAAACCGTTAACATTACCATGACAATAGGAAATAATTTTCCAAGGACCGTAGCTTGATCCCAATAACGGTTTTTTCATTGATCAATTTTTTTTACTATAAATATATTAAAATTAAACGTTTTTATGGGACGCATTTATTTAGTAGGTAAATTAAAAATGCGTGCGGTCTAGTAAGTGTAATGTAGGGTTTATGCGTGAAATGATGTAGTCAAATTAAGAACTGATATTTCTGGTTATGTATACAAAAAGTGCACATGCTGTGTTCTTAAGCTGCTATATTTTTGCTGGAAGGTCACATAAATGTAGCAGCGTAATCTATGATATTGTAGACATTTGTTGAAAAAATGTTTCCTCTAAATAGCCAAAAGATATACAAATTATAGTAATCTACAGTACAATCCCGATTATCCGAATCGCGATTATCTGAAATCCGGCTTATCCGAAACAAACTGTTAAAAAGCAAATTGTATTCCCATCAAACGAAAAATTCCCATTATTCGAAACAGACGATGAGTGGTTTCCTTAACGCGTCGGAGACTCCCCGACGTCTAGAATTTTACCGCTGTCTATGTTTTGGTTAGTCGACGAGCGTTATAAGTTACTCATTACGTCTATTATTATCGCAGAGGTAATAGTTTCGTTTTAATAGATATTTTACAAAATGGAGCGTCATAATAATAAGCGTAAACGTGTTATTATTACCTTAAAAGAGAAACTTGAAGCAATTCAACGTTTAGATAATGGTAAACTTCTTAAAAATATAGCGAAGGATTTAGGTGTAGCCGTGAGAACTGTTTCAGAGTAGAGAAAAAAATCGCGAAAAACTTGAAAAATGGTGTAGTGTTTTGTCATTGCCCACACAGGCACGAAAAAGTATGAAAAGCGGTGAATACCAAAAAGTGGATGATTCTTTATTTTTATGGTTTACACAGAATCGAGAACGTGGAATACCAATCTCAGGAACAATTTTAAAACATAAGGCAGTGAGTTTAAGCGAAGAGTTGCCGGTTATTGAAGCGCCTGTAAATTTTTCTGCAAGTGATGGATGGCTAGACAGGTGGAAAAAAAGAGATGGTGTATGTCAACTGAAAGTTTGTGGAGAAAGATTGTCGGCCAATGTATCTGCTGCAAAAAAATTTGCAGAGAATTTTGAGCAGCTTATGAAAGAACATGGTTTACAATCAGACCAAATCTATAATTGTGATGAAACAGGCTTGAACTACAAAATGTTGCCGTCAAATACCTTAGCTTCAAAAACGGAAGCTGAAGCACCTGGTTAGAAACGTAGCAAAGAACGTATTACTGTTCTTGGGTGCAGTAATGCTTCTGGAAGACACAAACACCCATTAATATGTATTGGTAAGTCAGCAAATCCACGAACCTTTAAGAATATTCGTCGCAATGCTTTTCCTGTTTTGTATAAAAATCAAAACAATGCCTGGATAAACGCGACTTTATTTAAAGACTGGTTTTTTGGAGATTTTGTTCCCAAAGTGGAATTTTTTTTAAAAGAATACGGATATCCTAGAAAATGTATTCTGTTACTAGATAACGCCCCCACTCACCCAAGTGCGGAGCAACTTGAAAGTGGGGAAAAAAAGCAATGTTTTTGTCTCCTGCTGTAACTTCTTTCATTCAGCCTATGGATCAGGGTGTACTGGAAAATTTAAAACGCAATTACAGGCGTTTGTTATTGGAGCATATTTTAGAAGAAGCAGATGAAGGTGGCAATCTTACTGATTGTCTAAAAAAGATAAATTTGATAAATGTTATATATTGGATAGCTTCAGCCTGGAATCAAGAGTAGTACTCTGGAAAAATCTTGGTCAAAATGGATTCCACAAGAGGAGAGACATTACTCAGAGGCAGAAACAGAAGATAATAAAAGTTTACATCAAATTATTACAAGAATATCAGGATGTCAAAGTGTTACGGAAACCGATGTTTGTGAATGGTTAAACAGTGATAATGTGGAAAATGAAATGAATGACCAAGAATTAATTAAAAGTGTATGCAAAAATGCTAATAAAATAGACAGTGATGACGATGATGATAATGAAGTAGAAGCCACTGACAATATTCTAGTAAAAATGTCACATTCAGAAGGACTAGAGGCCCTAGAAAAAGCGTTAACTTATGTAGAACAACATGCCGCGGACGTTTTGCTTATCAAACGTTGGAGAGACATTGCAGCCAAAAACAGAACTAACGCAAAACGAGTGCAGTTAAAAATTACCTCATTTTTAAGACATTAAAGTTAAAAATGAAACTGTTTTATTTTCGATTTTCCGTACATATACATAAAATAAGTAAACTAATTGTTCTATTCTTTGTTTTAATAAATACCTATGTACGTAACAGCATATCGTATAAATGCTTTTAAGTCAATCTGCAATGTTGTATTCATTCTAAACTTCTGTTTTATAAAAAAAATTCGGATTAACCGAAATTTTGATTATCTAAAATCACTTTGGTCCATATTATTTCGGATAATCGAGATTCTACTGTATTTAGTTTGTGCTAATAATGAATATTCTCATAAAATTGATGTGCCTTTTTTAAACAATTCGTAGTTGTCACTATGTACCCCACAAATTGTATTAAAGTTGTTTATTAGTTGGTTTTGATGAAAATAGAGGTTGGTTGACAACATACAGTAAGGCCTGGGTTACTTTAAAAATTCTGATGGTTGCTAACAATAACGAAGTGATTAATTGCGCCCACAAAAATTCAAAAAACATATACAACAGTATTTAAATCCCTTTGCAAATATGTACTTAAAATATTATATAAATAAATATACTATACTATGTCCTATACCAGAGAACTACATTTTTTTTAGACAAAATAAATGCAGCAATAGAAATCTGACTCGATAGTTGAAATAGCGACTGCGATTTTTTTCACCTCTGAACATCGGAAAAATAATAAAAATACCTTTCTATGATTGCACTGAATGGAATGTACAAAAAATCGTACATAGCAATTATGTGCAAAACAGCATATTATTAGATTGTGGTTGCCCTAGCTCTGTGGCTATCGTGCTGGCATATGGAATGTGTCCTTAGGCATATTGTATCTGTAAGACTTAAATGAAACTGTAGCTCAATGTACTTTGTACTAATTTTGCAATAAAGAGATCTTTGACTTTGGCATATGGTATCAAGGGTCCCGTGTTCAATTCCGGCAGATATTAGTTTATTTAGGTATATTTGTCTTGGCCACATAAATAGGTAGCAGTTGATGCAGAAATGTAGTAACGCCCGTGGTAGCACTACCGTGTTGTCTAAAAAGTGCCGTGAAATACAAATATATCTTTCGGAACTTGGACAAAGTTGACGGTTATCACGACATCCTCGCTGATATCCATTCAAAAAGGGTAATACCTATTCGGGTGGAGAGGTGACCAATAAAAAAAACAATTTAATGGTTAACACCTACAACTTAGCGCATAAAAAAGTTGTATTATTGTCGGAAAAGTTGCACATGCAAACAAAAATAAATGTTTTATCTTAAGAATTAAAACAGATTCCATAAGTTAAAGGAGAGAAATTGCACAGAACAATATATTCTTCCAGGTTGCAGTTATTAACTAGTCCCATTAAGTTGCAGAACTGTCTGAAGATATGAAGCTATTTGCAGCAACTATTCACTTTAACTAATTATAATAATTCCATTATAAAAAAATTCACCAAATTTTTCCATATAGCAGTCTGATCGCAGCAGTAGAACTCCTATGCTCCGTGTGTCCGTGTTGGATTCACAGCCAGTCTCTGTATATTTATTTATTTAAGTGTAAATCCCTGGTCACATACCGCGCTATCTCATCATGCAGCAGATAACCCCAAACTTTGAAGCCGACATTGCTGGAAATCAACTACATTTATTAAATCGTAAAAGTTACGGACGCGTATTTGAAGTCGATGCAGGAAGATCGAGGCCGACTCTGACATCATTCAAACCACATAATTGGCAATAGTACTTTCGGCCCACTGTTTTATGGCCTTGATGTGCACTCGTCTCAATGAATAAGCAACCCACTACCTATGAACGTCTTCGTGACATTGCAGTGAAGTATAGATATCTAAGCCACTTAAGAACAATAAGGGCTCCATCATAAGTCTCTTCTTGTCTGAGTGACCTCCTATCTACGGAGTTTCCGTCCAGGTCGGCTGTTGATTCTTCCACGTCCGACTCACGTAAGCATCGCACCCGCATTTGAAGGAGAACAGATGTCTTCAATGTTAGTCCTTTTTGGTCTGACAGTTCTTCCACCAACAACATACCCTTCCAACGAATATCGACTTTGTAATATTGCCGCTGTCTACTTTGTATTGGCATAATGTGGTATGTTGTCTACTGAAATATACTTAAATAAATAAGTTAAAAAGGTATTTTTATTATTTCGTGGGTTTAGACGTAAAAAAAAATGCATAAATAGTTGTTATAGCTAGTACAGTCCAAAGAGCTTACCGGCCAATGAACTGAAAATTACTAAATTCTAGCAGAAAATAATGCAAAAACTATGGTTGTGTAGAATATTAACGAATTGTTTGACTCATATGTAAAGGAGTAAGCATCAGTTCAAAAGCAGCATCTTTCAGATTTGCTCCTCTTAGATTAGCTTCATGCAAATCACTTCCGGATAAATCACAGTTCTAAAAAAAAATTCATATACTGACATAAAATTACAGATATAAATTAAATAATACATTTAGAGTACAAACAAAATTACTTTAATAGTCTGTTACAAACTGTAAGCTCCATTTTATCCTTAAAAAAACTGGCCAAAGTGCAAGTCCAACTTGCGCAATTAGTGTTCCATACGGTGATTGCTTTTCAAATAAAAATTTTTGTTACAGAGGTATAAAATGATCAATGACCAGATAAATTATTAAAGGTAATGCACTCGTGATAATTTTCGTTCAATCTCCACCCCGTAGAGAATATTCTAAAATTATTTATAATATAAGTACAAATGGAATAATGTTAACACCCGAATCTTCGATGAATTCAAGGATATTTCTCTGTGATTAATATCCACTTAGTTTAAATTTCGATAGTTTAATGACGGGCTGTTTTGTGGTCACTCTATAAAAGCAATCAGTTGAGTATATTGTTTTAATTTTGTTTACTAATGTAAAGTATTGTATCCCTAAAAACACCACCTATTGAGATTTTTGCATTTCTTCATATTACAGGGTCTCCACATTACCAATAACAAAGTTAGCCATTTCTGTAGGTTTGTTCGCCAGTTTATACGATAGCTCTTGAACAAAATGATTTTAAACTTGAGACATATGGAATACTTAAAGTAGAAGTGAAACCTATAATTTTGAGCGATGACGCTTCAGCAGAAAGAGGTGAAGGGCAATAAATCTTGTCTGATTTCAATTGTAACATATTATGAGAGTTTTTCTTGTTTTGAGTTTAGACAGCCACACATATAAGGGGGCAAATGAGAAGATCAAAGAATCCGACAATTATATTATTTTTTCAATATTTTCACAGAATATAAAAGAATATATAATATTGACGTTATAGAGAAATAACCGGTCAAGTGCAAGTTGAACTTGCGCAATTAGTGTTCCGTACGTTGATTGCTTTTAAAATAAAAAATTTTGTTACAGAGGTATAAAATAATCAGTGACTTCACAAAAAACACCCCAAATGAGTTTTCAACAAAGCTTGTTTCCAATCTTTACTAAAATCTGATGACCTTGAAATTGTTGTTTTAGATAAATTATTAAAGGTAATACACTCGTGATAATTTTCGTTCAATCTACACGCCGTGGAGAATATTCCAGAATTTTTTCAAAATTTTTTGATTAGTACTTTTCGAGATAAGGCGGGGGGGGGCAGCGATTTTTCGCGATTTTTTAAAAATAATACAAAGAAAAGTGCGCGCAAGTATTACATTATATATATATTTTTTACTCGTGTTTTCACAAGCTTTCATTTGACACCACCCTCGATGAGCTAGTCAATTTTTTTTTTTCACTTCCGATTTCACCCCCCAAAACTAACCCCTTAAGTCAAAATTTAACTCTCAAAACTACATGGCTCTGCTGAGGCCTTCAATTCCTATATTAGTACCAAATTTCAACTTTCTATGTCAAATAGTTTCGGAGAAAATCGGGTGTGACTGACAGACAGACAGACAGACAGACACCGAAGTGATCTTATAAGTGTTCCGTACGGAACACTAAAAAGGAAAATATTTTGAGAACTATTTAAAATTTTGATTTCCAACTGTTATTAACAACGGCATAGAGAAGCCACAGTGTGTTTTATGCTGTTCTTAATGCTAAATCTATGAAACCCTCAAAGCTCAAACGTCACTTAGAAACAAAGCATTCCGAACATATTACAAAAAACTTGGACTTTTTTAAACCACATGAGGCTGCCTTGAAAAAACAAAAGTTAGATTTTACTGCGACGTTTCAACAACAAAGCCAAGTTGTAGTTTAGGCATCATATGAAATTGCTCTGGAAATTGCAGAAAATAAAAAAAACCCCATACATTTGCAGAACCTCTCATCAAACCCTGTTTATTAAAGTCAGTTAAGCTAATTCTTGGAGAAGCGAGTGAGATTAAAATGTACGATATATCCTTGTCCAACAACACAATTCAGAGACCCCTTTCAGACATGTCCATAGAAATGATGGAACAAATTTTATCTGAGATAAAGACATCTCTTGTCTTTTCCTTTCAACTTGACGAGTCTACCGATGTTAGTTCATGTTCCCAGTTACGCGTTTTCGTGAGATATATTCACTGGGAGGACATCAAAGAAGAGTTTCTATTTTATAAAGCACTAAAAACTACTATGAAAGGTGAAGACGACATAAAGATAAGTTTATTCTTCGAAAGTAATAATTTACAATGGAAAAACTTGTGTGGAGTATGTACCTATAGAGCACCAGCCATGCTTGGATCAAGGTCGGGGTTTCAGTCAAAAGTTAAAATAGGAGAGAATAGGATAGAAATATGCTTTATTGTCCTAAAATACAACGTATTTGTTGACAAAGCAAGCTTAAATTATTATTTTATTAATAAACACAAACACAAATTCAAAGAAAGAAAAAATAAAGAAACAGAACAAGATTAGCAGTCAATGCAGTAAATCCAAAATAAAAGAAATAAAATTTACACATAAGTCAACCCAAATGCCAACCACTCAACTACTGGTATATGCTTATTCCAGTTTATCATTGTAGAATTCCTCAAGTGCATAGTACGCCTTTTTTATAAGTAGGGCCCTAGTCTTTCGTCTAAAGACCCTCTCGCAATTCAGTCCTCTCAATTTGAGAGGCAGATGATCGTATATTTTTTTACCATTATAAACAATTGCAGATTTGATCAGCTCTGATTTCGGGACTGGCAATGGCAGGACGAACGCTCGCCTAGTGCCGTTCCGGCTGACTGGCATTGCCTCAAAACGATGTTTTTTAAAGATCATGGTAGCAGTTTCTAGGATAAATAGGGCACAAAGAGAAATAATCCCTAACCTCAGAAACAATGGTCGACATGTCTCTCGCAACCCAGCTCCTGAAATATATCTAATAGCTCTCTTTTGCAATACAAAAACAGAACTAAAGTGAACTCGAGAGCAGCAAGCCCAGAAACAGATCCCATACTCCAAATGAGCCTCAACTGATGAAAAATAAGAGGTTCTAGCCACATCTAACCCCAGGCTACTTGCAATAACCCAACAGATGTTGCCAATGTGATCCTCAAACCGCAGCGATGAGTCAATTATTAGACCGAGAAATGAATTCTTATCAGCTGCAGAGATGATCTCATTCTCAATTTTAACATTCTCTATATTGCATCTAAAGCTCAGAATCCTTGTTTTGGCTATATTGAAGGACAGTTAGTTATCATCACACCAAGCCTTCATCTTAGACAAATCTGCCTGAACATCGGCCCGAAGTCTCTCCACATCCTTATTGTGCCACAAAATTGTGGTGTCATCAGCAAAGATGGAAATCTGCCAGCCACTGTCAAAAGCTTGCACCCCAAACAAAGGAACTGCACTGCATGATTCACCGATTTGCCCTTACTATCAAGACTCTTCCAGAGCCGTTTCAATTATATAAAATTTAGTGCTCTCAATACTGGTCTGTTGAAAGAATTATGCAAAAACATGAACTCTTATCACAAAGTCCTTCTTTTCTACACTGCTTCCTTCAGTTATCAAAAGGAAATGTTGTTGGCCAAGCCAAGCAAGAAAAACGAAATAAAACAGTTCTTAGAAATGAATGGGAAACTTGAGTTTATGACACACGTTAACGAAGAGACCTGGATTCAAAGAGAAACTTATTTATCTGATATGCTAGATCAGCTGAACAAGCTAAATTTGAAACTGCAGGGTAAGGAAACGCACATCTTCAAAGATAATATCCAGGCGTTCGTATTAAAGCTGTAAAACTGGCACCGTAAAGTAAATCTTTGGAAATTTTACCATGCTTTAACACTTTTGCACCAAGAGTGAAGAATTAGACACGGGAATTGTAGATAATCTACGAGGGGAAATTAATAACCACCTTCAAGCCCTTGAATCTGAAATACATCGTTATTTCCCGGAGTTCTCTGAACAAGAAGCTGCATTATTACGAAACTCATTTCATACATCTTTGGATGTTACCGACATTTTCGATGAAGTACAGGATGAATTTTTGGAGCTGTGAAATGACTCCTCATTGCAGGATTTATTTCAGGAAAAATCGTTAACTCAATTTTGGTCTGCTATGCTTTGTTTTCAAATAATAGTGCCATTGGCTTCTATTTACCTCTACGAAAGTGGATTTTTAACTCTGCAGATCAAGACAAAAGCCACGAATAAGCTGGATATTCAAGATGACATGAAATTGGCCTTGACAAAAACTCAACCAAGAATGATAACACTTGTTAAGCAGATGCAAATTCAATCATCACATTATAATTAATACTTTATAAAAAATATCACTGTTAAGTCTTAAAATATATTTTTTTAAACCCCTTATTTTTTGTTTTATTGATCCAATATGGGAAAGGGCGGTTGCCAATATTTTTAAAAAATCTAAAAAGGGTCGCATTAAAAAACCACTGGTATAGAGTAATCACAAAAATATATATTGACCATACATTGTTTGCACCTGAAATACTAATACTGGAATAAATTAAGTATTATAAAAGAATAACTTGCAGTTAAATTTCTATAAATAAATCTATCAATATCAAGGTGCAATTTTAGTGTTTATAAACAATATTTCGACCCTTAGGTATATTAACAAAGGAATATTAATACCTAAAAAATAAAAAGAAAGATGATACTTTGTTACTAGAAAATGTTTAGGTATTATTTTTAGTGTTCCATAAGGAACACTTATAAGATCACTTCGGTGTCTGTCCGTCTGTCTGTCTGTCTGTCACACCCAATTTTCTCCGAAACTATTTGACATAGAAAGCTGAAATTTGGTACTAATATAGGAATTGATGGCCCCATCAGAGCCATGTAGTTTTCAAAGTTAAATTTTGACTTAAGGGGTTAGTTTTGGGGATGAAATCGGAAGTGAAAAAATAATTTTTTTACTAGGTCATCGAGTGTGATGTCAAATGAAAACTTGTGAAAACACAAGTAAAAAATATGTATAATGTAATACTTGCGCACATTTTTCTTTGTATTATTTTAAAAAAATCACGAAAAATCGCTGTCCCCCCACCTTATCTCGAAAAGTACTGATCAAAAAATTTTGAAAAAATTCTGGAATATTCTCCACGGAGTTTAGACTGAAGGAAACTTATCACAAGTGCATTACCTTTAATAATTTATCTGGTATATAAAAAAAAATAAAAATTTCAAGGTCATCAGTTTTCAGTAAAGACTGGAAACAAACTTTGTTGAAAACTCATTTGGGGTGTGTTTTGTGAAGTCACCAATCATTTTATACCACCATAACAAAATTTTTTATTTTAAAAGCAATCAACGTACGGAACACTAATTGTGCCAGTTCAACTTGCACTTGACCGGTTATTTAAATTTTAATAGTTACACAACCCTAATAAGATTTTTACATAAACCCTTAATCATTTACGATAAAACCTGACAACAAGAAGTTATTAAATAATTGATTTCAAAGAAAATTTATATGTGACAAATAAATTTATAGTCTTAATATAAAAGAAAATTTGTCTACCTCTAAATCAGCTCCAGCTAAAACGGCAGCCCGTAAATCACAGTTTTTCAAATTAGCATTTTTGCAGTTGGCTATACGAAGATTAACAGCACCCATATCACTATCTTCAAGACAAGCCCCTTTCAGATTTACCCCCTCTAAATTAGCTCTTTGTCCTGCTGGATCTTTGAAGTTGCAGTTTTTCATTGAAGCACCCTCCATGGTTGCTCTCAAACCTCTTACACCTAAAAGTAGATAATAATAAGGAGAATAAGATAATTAATATTACAATAAACAGTTCTTCACTATCACATTCTATTTTATACAGGATTACCTGATAAAATTTGCATGTTAATAAAAAAGGATAACAATTTCGTGATTGAATATAGGACCAAAAAACCGCCCAGGTGCAAGTCGGACAGACACCAAAGTGATCTCATAATGGACTTAGGAGCGTTAATTGTTTTACTAGAAATGCTAACAGAAATACGAGGCATGTTTTTTAAGTAAGTACCGTTTTGCGATTCCGCCGCCGCAGCGATACGGTCGGCGTTCCGCGCATGCGCGCTGGTAACCTACATCTCATGTCTACGCACTGACGCCATTACAGTCTGATTCTTCATTGTATACGTTGTTTACTGAGTGTTTAAGATGCCTCCGACAATCGTGAGTCCCGCCGATTGTGAAGTACGGGCTGTTATACGATTTCTTAGTGCTAAAGGCGTAAAACCGATCGATATTCATCGTGAGATCTGTGAAGTTTACGGACAAAACATTATGAGTGATGGAATGGTAAGGAAATGGGTGAGAGCATTTAAAGATGGCCGCACAAATGTGCATGATGAAGAACGGAGTGGGCGTCCTTCGGTCGTTAATGAAGATTTGGTGCAGAAAGTGGACTACCATTTGTTCCTGCACTTGAAGAAGCACCTGGGTGGTCAGCGTCTTCAAGACGATAACGAAGTCAAAACATTTGTGATACAGTGGTTAACAAGTCAGGCGGCAGAATTTTATGAGGAGGGTATTCAAAAACTGGTGCCACGTTATGACAAGTGCCTCAATATTCACGGAAATTATGTAGAAAAGTAGATTAAGGTACAGGCTTTCATGTAAAAATAAAATTATAGCGATATCTTTGCACGTCTTTTTTTAATTCCAAAACGGTACTTACTTAAAAAACATGCCTCGTAGAAAGAAAAAACAAAGAATCTGAAACTTAAAAGAAACATGAAATATCGGGAATACATATATGTTGTGATGGATTTACAGAATTGGTAGTATGTACTTGAAAGTGTAAGGCATTCTCTGGCATTGCTGCGACAATATTCATAAAACATGGCCGAGTATTTAGAGAGGAATATTTTATTCTTTGGAAAATATTTACACTGCTATGGCATTATGTGAAATTAATCAAGGAAGTAGGGTGACAATGCATGACAATATCATGGCAGCATTTATAAAAGTACCATAATCTGTGGTCAATAAAATTTAAGGGTTTAGTCACTTCTAGATCAGTGATTAGGGAAAAGTGGATATATTGAATTATTCCCAACATTCTCATTTAAAAATTAAAAATAAATATAATAAAAACAACAATATTTTATCAGGTATAGGATTTGTAAAAAAACTAATGCTGGTTAGTAAGTTTACTTTATGCTTCTTATTTTTTGACCAACAAGAAAACCTAGTTAGCAATAGATTAACAAGAGTTTGAGAAGGAACACAAAGATTAGTATGAAAAACACCAAATTTTAACAATAAGGGTAAGATTTTCTTAACAGTCAAGTAATGATGATAGCCAAAGGGAATTTAGACGTAATTCTAACGAAAGCTAGAGTAAATTTGAATCCAAAATTTTTGAACGATTAGAAATAAATGATGTCCAGGAGCTTGTAGAAAATACACTTATATTATCTATACTTATACAGAAACAATACTTTATTATGACTAGTTCATACTTCAGAAGAATTATAGAACATGCAATAGTTTTTGAAAAACTTTACATCACTTTACCTGGACACAAGAAGACAAAATAATATATCAAAAATCATTTCGCCGTGGCTATAAGAAAATGGACATTGAATAGGTTTAAAACAATACAAATTCAATGATGGGGTACCATAAAAATTTAAAGAACTTTTAAGGATGTGATGAGCAAATTTTTTTTAAAAATATTCAATTTTTGTATTGTGTACCAAATGTACCATCAAATCAAGCATGTATTTTTAAAATGAATATTTTTAAAACACATAGAAATCACATATTTCCATAAAATTAAGAAATACCCAGTTTTTTAGGAGGCCAAGTGGTAACAAATGAATTTGTAAGATATAACCCACTATATATCACCACTACACCAAACACTTTATTTTTGCATTTGACGCACGTTTCGCTAACCATGTTAGCTTTATCAGGAGCGATGATTGACTAAAGCTAAACTACAAATCTACCCTATTTATACTTAGCCTAAGATCTGAATCACTTAAGCAGAACTAATGGCATAGGCAAGGTCATCAGTTTCAGTCAAGTAACTGGTAGAGGGGACTATAAGTAATAGGTCTACTTTTACATTTCATAATGAAAGGATCATATTAGGAAGATAACTAGAGTTAATGGTTATGACAATGACTTAATAAACAAGTTAATAAATAGACATAAGTTCAGGTTAAATATTCAGAATTCCCCCTTTTTTACACACACAAGCAAATAAGACCAAGTATGTCTCCATACCATATAATCTGAAATATAGCTGGGGACTCAATAAGGTATTTAATAAGGCAGGCCTCAACTTCCTTCCTCAATTTGAGGAATATCTTAGGAAATCCCAAAAATAAGATTCCTAATTGTGAGAAAAGTTTAATTTATGAAATTAGTTGTAAAGATTGTGACAAAAAGTTAGCACATTTAAAATACAGTAGAACAGACAAGTTACCCTTGAAGCTGATCATACTGTAACATTAGATAACCTAAATTAATTAAAAATGTATCCGATAGGAGATTGTTGAACGCATATGAGAATATGGTAATTATAAAATGTAAAAGTAGTTTAAATAAAGACAGAGGGCCTATGCCTTATAGTCCCCTCTACCAGTTACTTGACTGGAACTGATGGCCTTGCCTATGCCATTAGTTCTGCCCGAGTAATTCAGATGTTAGGCTAAGTATAAATAAGGTAGATTTGTAGTTTAGCTTTAATCAATCATCACTCCTGATGAAGTTAACATAGTTAGCGAAACGCACATTGAGTGCAAAAATAAAGTGTTTGGTGTAGTGGTGATATATACTGAGTAGTGCCAAACATTCCACATTCCCAACATAGTTGTAAGATAAAATAAAACTAATGTACATACTTACACTTACCTAAAAGTTGAGCATTGTCCAAAACAGCATGCGACAAGTCAGCTCTTTCCAAACAGCACCAACTTAAATTAGCCCAAGTTAAATTACAACCTTGCAAATTTGCATATTTAAAATTAATAAACCTAAGATCTAACTTGCTAAGATCAGCTCCTGCCAAATTAACACCCTGAAACCTTAATTCTGTATTATGTGAACTTCTAACTAAGGCATCTATAACATCTCTTCTTGTTAAAGGGGCATTATCTCTTGATTCTCTGTTTTCACTAAGAGCTTGTTCCAATGATGGAATTATAGACTCGATACCAAAAAATCTTGCTTCTTCTAGAATGCCTTCTGGGTTAATATTTTTGTCATAAATCAACTGACCACATCTAAGATAGTTTAAGATGGGCTCAAAATATGTTGGGCTTCGATCTATTAAGTAAGCCCCATTTTTATCTTTGCTACTTGGAAAAAATAAATTGTTTTCATCTGAAAACATTCTAGCTAACATACTGGTGGGTTCTCCAGCTGTTAAAGTTCTTTTGGAAGTTGTAAAATATTTACCTCCTACATTTAAGGTAATCCATTCAGAATCTGGAATACTAACTACTTGAGGTTTTATGAAATCTTCACCATTTGATATGTAAAGTTTATCATTATTTCTAATAAAATGTATATCACTTATTTCAACCCCATCTTCCAGAAAGATGCGAACGCTTTCATTACAATCAGTTATAAGAGATGAAATTTTTTCATAGAATTCATCAAACGTATCAGGAAGTTGGACTGACTGAAAAATAAAAGAAAATAGGTTAAAATATGCATTAGATTTTTGTTATCCTCCTTACAATGGGAGAAGAATAAAATCCATTCTGGAACACTGTCACATATCGAAGTTTTGAAGCCATTTATGATAAAAATTTAAATTCTGCTTCGTTCAATCATTTCTTAAAGCTCAAAAACCCTCTTAGTTCACTTTTTTCAAATAATGGTTACCGACTGAACAAAAAGCAAAAGTCGGAAATTTTGACATTGACATTTAATAGATTTTCTCTTCTTTTCGTTGGCATTGGCCGACGGAACTGTTGGGAACATAGACATAGAGGATGGACTGCGCATTAGCCTCAGAAAATTGACTACTCTCTAGAGAGAGACAAAGCGACTGTGCGATGTAGGCCTATAATAACCTATTAACCCGTACATTCGCTTTATCTCTCTCACACTTTTGCGTTCGTCTTTACCTCACAGGGGAATATGGAAAGATCAGTTCACCCTCCATGTCTATGGTTGGGAACATAGAGATATTCGAATAGAGGAACTAAGTTCTCGCGAGAAGCCTGGTGCCTCTAAAAAGAGAAAGAAATAATATGAGTCATTCTATTTCTCTTACTCGGCACGCGCCTCGTGCGAAAATGTTATTCGCATTTCCGGTCGACGGACTGAAGGCGAAGTACGGGCTTTTCGGGGCTTTGAAGTGTGGGTCGGTAGTCAGTTAATCGCTTGTTAGGGGTTCTAATCGCATAGAGTTACTAAGCGCTGTGAGGAGTGATTCCTAAAACGTCGGTTTAGGTTATGTGATTTAAGCACACGTTAGGCCGTATTTTTTACATAATCGAACTGGTGGGCTAACAGTAAAAGTTATATCCAAAACCAGTAGCAGTTTCCCGAGGAGTTCTTTACCAATGCCCCTACAATAGATGAAGTTTTAAGTTAATTTTAGTCATAACGACAGAGATATATTCATTTAGGAGAGCAACTATCGCCTAGAGCGAGACTACGATGCTCTCCACGGGAAAAAAGATCCAAACTCAAGATTGTGTAACGCATCACCGAAGGGTCGCCGGCGTTTTGCCTAAGCATGAGAAGGATCGGAGCTGGCTTACGGTCTAATTCAACCGAGCCAAAAAACAAACAAACAAACAACAAAATGTTATTTATATTTCTTCCGGAGCCAACGAAAGACAAGGAAAATCCTTTGTTCTTCGCTCGTTCTGAGTGAAATACGAGAAAAATTCTCGCACGAGTAATGTTTAAATAGGAATGGAAGTAGGAAAGGATTTTAAAAGATGAATAAATTAATGTATATTAATAACATTTAAAAAAAAAAAACACTTCGTTTATTATACAGTATAACTTGGCTCATGGAACATAGAAACTGTGACATATGAATAAAAGTAACAAATAATATTAACGCATACAATATGCATATTGTATGATTTAGTAAACAACCGGTCAAGTGCAAGTTGAACTTGCGCAATTAGTGTTCCGTACGTTGATTGCTTTTCAAATAAAAAAATTTGTTACAGAGGTATAAAATGATCAGTGACTTTACAAAACACACCCCAAATGAGTTTTCAACAAAGTTTGTTTCCAATCTTTACTGAAATCTGATGACCTTGAAATTTTTGTTTTTTTTATATACCAGATAAATTATTAAAGCTAACGCACTCGTGATAATTTTCGTTCAATCTACACCCCGTGGAGAATATTCCAGAATTTTCGAGATAAGGCGGGTGGACAGCGATTTTTCGCGATTTTTTAAAAATAATACAGAGAAAAGTGCGCGCAAGTATTACATTATACGTATATTTTTTACTCGTGTTTTCACAAGCTTTCATTTGACACCACACTCGATTACCTAGTAAAAAAATTTTTTTTTTCACTTCTGATTTCACCCCCCAAAACTAACCCCTTAAGTCAAAATTTAACTTTCAAAATTACATGGCTCTGATAAGGCCATCAATTCCTATATTATTGCCAAATTTCAACTTTCTACGACAAATAGTTTCGGAGAAAATCGGGTGTGACAGACGGACAGACAGACGGACAGACAGACGGACAGACATACAGACGGACAGACAGACGGACAGACAGACAGACGGACAGACAGACGGACAGACACCGAAGTGATCTTATAAGTGTTCCGTACGGAACACTAAAAAACGAATAAATTTCTGAAATCTGAATAAATTTTTTAAATATCATCATCTTAAAGCGAAAAAATGTTTACCCGCAACTAAATAAACACTTGATATAGCTGTATATTATAAATTTAATATAAATACTTATAGATGAAAACTTAAAGGATTAATAGGAGTTGAGTCGTTTTTGCATAGAATGCAAATTCTAACCATTTTGTAAATATTTTATCAGATCAATCCAAAAACTACTTTAAACAAACCGAAACGAAATATATCGTCGAATAGTCGTTTATTACATCGCCAGCGTCGGAATTCAGCACTCAAGCGCAGAGAGACAGATTAACTCATATTATTTCCTTCTCTTTTTAGCGACTATACGCTTTCGGCGGCATATTATTTCCTTCTCTTTTTAACGACTATACGCTATACGGCTATATACTTTCTCTTCTCTGTTCTAATATCTGTATGCTGGGAAGGTTATAGACATAGGCATAGAGAATGGACTGAGCGTTCTGTTTCCCGCCGTGAAGTAAATATGGACGCAAAAGAGAGAAAAAGCGAATATGTGGCCAGTAGCCGCCTTTTTCTAGAATGCCGCTAAGCTATGGTGCTCTTAAAAATAACATTTCTAGTGTTCTATTTGAAATAAAATCGGGTGGTGGCTTTTTTCGCCTTGAATACCGTCTCGAGATACTGCGTCTTGGTTATTACAGGCTTACAGAAAAGAGATAGGTATTGGCCGCACAGTCGCTTTGTCTCTCTCTAGAGGGGGGTCAATTTTATGAGGTTAATGCTCAGTCCATTCTCTACGTCAATGGTGACAGTTAACGCATAGCGTCGCGAAGAGCACTTACTGTTTGTAATATTCCATTTTTGATTGAAATTCTTAATTATTTCACCAAAAATTATTTCATCAAAAAATGGTTTATACGTGTTTTATATGTAAATGGAGAAGTGATAAACATCCTAGAAGATCCTATCACAAGTAAGTTCACAAATAAGTAAGGTTACCAGTATAAATTGTAAACATCCCATATTAAGGTATGTTATCAACAATTTTTTTTCAAAGTAATCAGTAAGTATATATGGTATGAACATATAATTATTAATTAAATATTGCCGGTTAACTGTATACAAAACTGTTATATTTGAGTATCAACTATTTTAAAAAGGATATATTTTAATGAGAGTAATATATATTTATTGGAAAAATTTTACAGATTTCCCTCGAACGATGAACTGAAACAGAAGTGGTTAGAGATTTTGGGAAAAAGCAATGTCTCCATAGGAACACGCACATCTTTGTGTTGCTTGCACTTCAAAGAGGACTGTTTCCGTTATGGGCTAGTTAATGGAAGAAAAATATTGAAAGATGGGAGTTTGCCGACGTTATATCTAACGAAAGGCGATATAGAGGGTCAAACCATTGATCTAGTTAATGAAATGAAAATTCCAGAATCTTCAATGGAAAATAGTTTGCCAATGCCACATCCAACAACAGATGATGTGCGGATGAAAGATCCAACTTCTGAGTTGAAAATTGAAGGCAATCTCGTGGAAGTTCCAATGGAAATCTATTCTCCTAAAGGATTGTCTCGAAAAAGGTTATTATTACAAATTTTGAAAATAATAATTAATAAAAATTGATAATAAATTGTGGAATTTGGAATTTTTTCAGTGGCTCACTTAACATACCTTCCAGGCAAGATGAAATTCGACGTTTGAAGAAAAAAATTGTAACACTGAAACGTTCAGTGAAACGTTTACGCCATTCCAAACATAAAATGAAGATACAACTGAGAGAGTTTAAAATGATGATACGTAAATATGAAGCAGACAACAACTTGATGCACATAAGTATGACAGTTGAAAAGACCAGATTAAAAATGAAGAAAAGATGAAATGTTGCATATAAATTGATTAAATTTTATATAAATTTAGGTATGAATTGAATTGTACATAAAAAATTCTGCTAATGATTATTATTGTTATTGTCATGTTTTACACAATAAAAAAACCTAGAGCGATGTCATGTTGTGTATTTATACCTATTGCCTACCTAATCAAGCTTATTTTTATTTCAGTCTCAGTTGGGTCCCATTCCTCAAGTCCTTTAACAACAATTGAAATCCTCAAAAAAAAAAGAGTCCCAATATATTTCCTACTGCTAAGAGTTCACATCTACTGTTTTGTATTTATCACCGAAAGCTTATTTGTACATTAGAAAAATCTTCCCAGCTTTACCACATGCGGCAACATTTTGGAAATGGATGCATGAAATTGAATTTAAGCTGGGAATTTGTGAAGCATCACTAGCCATTTTGGCAAAGAATTCCAGCGAAGCCAAGAATGTTGGCAAGCAGCTTTTGTGCAATGTGACCGTGGTTGACATGGCAATTAGGACGCATGTCAGGTGGACTGGCAAAACATTTAAAGGTTTTGTAACATATTGTAGAACCAATACACCAGTACATCAACAACTTGACAAGGCAAAAGATGTAATGGTCATAATGGTTGTTTGTTTAAATGAAAATTGGAAACTCCCAGTGGCATATCATTTTATTGACAGTCTTAGTGATGATAATGCAATGTGACCGTGGTTGACATGGCAATTAGGACGCATGTCAGGTGGACTGGCAAAACATTTAAAGGTTTTGTAACCTATTGTAGAACCAATACACCAGTACATCAACAACTTGACAAGGCAAAAGATGTAATGGTCATAATGGTTGTTTGTTTAAATGAAAATTGGAAACTTCCAGTGGCATATCATTTTATTGACAGTCTTAGTGATGATAATGGGGCTACTATAATTAAAGACTGTTTTGAAAGAATTCATACCACTGGTATCAATGCTGTGGCTTTGATATTTAATGCTGGCTTATCAAATATCACAATGGCCAGATGATTAAGAGCTAACTTGGCAGTAAATAATTTTCATCAATGGTTTTCACATCTAACTACCCCCATAGATATAGAGAATGGACTGAGCATTAGCTTCACAAAATTGATGGCTCTAGAAGAGACAAAGTGACTGTGCTGCCAATACCTGTCTCTTTTCTCTAGGCCTGTCAAGGCGCAATACCCCGAGACGGAATTCAAGGTGAGAAAAACTCCCACCCGATTTTAGTTGAGAGAACTGTAGCTCAGCGGCTACCATAATCAAAGACCACTGGTTTCAATGTTGTAGCTTGGACATTTGATCATGGCCCATCAATATTTTTCCATACTTATTCATCAAGCAATCTGCTATTAGTGATGCCTTCATAGTCTGTTGTTTTACTTCTCTGTTGGAGTCTCCGAAGCTTGTTATTGTTGTTCCCAGGTATTTAAAATTATTAACCTGTTCAATAATACTTCCTTGGATCTCCAGCTTGCATCTTAATAATTCTTTTGAAGCTACCATACATTTTGTCTTGGTTGTGTTGGTAATCATGTTTAGTTTTCTCACTTTCAAATTGAAGGCATGAAATATCCTCTGAAAGTTGTCCTCAGAATTGGAGATGACGACTGTATCATCAGCGTAGCAGATTGTGTGGAAGCGTGTGTTGCTCATGTTGTATCCTCTATTTTTTTAAGATTCTCCACTATTTTGCCCATGACGACGTTGAAGATAAAGGGAGTAAGTGAATCGCCTTGTCTTATTCTGTCATTTATTTTTACTTCCTTGCTCAGTAGACGTCCTACTTTTATATTTGTTCTGCATTGTGTGTTAATGTCATGTATTATTTTTATTAGCTTCTGGTTTATCCGCTTTTCTTGTAATATTTTTATATCTGTTAATTGAACTCTTTCGAAGGCTTGAGTCATGTCTACGAAACACATACCATCCATATGTATGGAATAAGGATTCACAGCATTTATTAACCAGTGTATCAAAAAAATATTTAAAAGTTATAGGTTGTTATACGGCGCTGACGTTGACAATAAAATATTTTGAACTGTCGCACAGTGGGGTAAAACGAAAAATCGTGTTTCAAAATTGTCTAGAGCCTTCAATTTTGGTTCGATTTGGACGATTTTTTTTTAAAATTGAAGCTTATTAAATTCCGAACAAAGTTGTCGGAGCCGATTTTGCAATTCAACTTTTGTTTCAAAATGGCGGATGTCTTCAAAATGGCGGTTTCTGATTATGTAGTGACTGAGACACAGAAAACGCTTACAGTTTCAAACAAAGTTGTGCTAAAATGCGTGTATGTATGTTTTTTTTTATGTCGCAGATAATATATCTAATATCACAGTTACAAGATTAATAATAATGAACCCAAAATGGCTGCCATGAACAATAAAAGTATTATAAATATGAATAAATGTACCATTATTATTTTATATCCATAACATTTGTATAAATAATTTCTTTAAGGTTGTTAATTATAAATATGTTTCAACAATTGACTTAAAATGACAAATCAAGTATGGCGGATGCCAAAATTGAATCGAGCAAGAAAGTTTCTCTGTGGCAGTCAGATCATTCAAGTTTAGTTGCGGGATTTAAATTAACATACCATATGTTTCAATTGAACTGTTTTGGAATTATTGCCATTTGAAATTTAAAATAGAAAAAAGAACAAAAAACTATTAATACTCTAGGTTCATTTTTAGGGTAACAATTGCTCAAAATGTCTACCGTTAACAGCGAGGCAATGACCCAATCTGTCATAATCAGCCTGAACAGAGTTTTGCAGTGAATCCGGGGTGATCTGTGTTACTTTGTTGTAAATCTTCTACAGTTTCAGGTCGACTTCGGTAAACTTTGGTTTTCAAATAACCCCATAAAAAAAATCTAGTGGCTTAAGGTCGAAACTTCTTACAGGCCATTCTACAGCACCTCTTCTGCCTATACATCGATTAGGAAAAATTGCATCCAAATATCTACGAACATTGATTTCATAGTGAGGAAGTGCTCCGTCTTCTTGATACTACAGATTCTTGTTAGGTGTATCCAAATTATTTTGCTGTCCTGTAAGACTTCCATTGATAGAAAAGGGGTCAATAATATGACGTCCACAAATCCCTGCTCACACGTTTATCCTTTGTGGTCTTTAAGAAAGACTGTCGATTATCCAGTGGGGATTCTTAGTAGACCAGTACCGGCAGTTATGCCTGTTAACTCTTCCGTTAAGACAAAATGTGGTCTCGTCAGAAAAAACAATATTATGAATTAGGTTAAGATTCGTTCTATCATGACCTCGCAGAATTCAACGTATCTATCGTAGTCATCTTCATATAAGCCTTGCAATAGAATAAGTTTATATGGATGCAATTTTTCTTCATTCAGTATACGACTTAAGGTACCTTTATTTATGTTATGGTCTAGAGTCTAGGCAAAGCTGACGAGTGGCTGTGGGATTTTCTGTAATTTCCAACATCTAACTTTTTATCATCGCTTGTTTTAACTTCTGGAGGTTCAGATTTAGAATGATCCTTAACATGACCTGATTGTCTAAATCGTTTCAATGTTTTGCTAACTACGGATTGGGTAATAGGTTTTCGATTCGGATATTCTGCGTTAAAAAGATCAGACACCTCCTGTTGTGTTCTCCTACGGTCTTTGTAACAAACCATCATTAACAAAGTGATTCTTTCTGTTTCTGTTAAGTGTACCAATACATCATGCGTTAAGTCGTTACCTGACAGAAAATGATTGCCACAAGCCAGCTTAATTTTTTTTTTTAAATTTGATCTTAATTTCAAATATCAATAATTCCAAAACAGTTCAGTTTAGACATATGGTATGTGACAAATAATATCTAGAATTTTTAGTAGGACTCAAAAATGAAATAATATACAGGGTTTTTCATTTAAAAAAATTTAAGATGGCGTAATTTCTTCGAACTGACAGTTCAAAACATTTTATTGTCAAAGTTAGCATGTGCGCCCTATAACTTTTATTTAAACATTTTTTTGATATACTGATTAATAAATGTTGTGGAATCATTATTCCATTCATATGGGGAACTCTGTACATGCAGGTTTGTTAAATTCTTCAGCTTTTTCCATTATCTGCCTCACTATAAGTATGGTATCTCTAGTCGATCGATTTTTGCAGAATCCTATTCGAATATCCTTGCTCATTTCTTCCAGTATGATTTCTGTTAATGCTTTTATTTATTTAAGAGCGTTATTCCTTGGTAGTTTTCGGGAGACGACTTTTGCTCTCTTTTGAATATTGGGATTGTTATGCTAGTTTTTTACTATGTTTGTAAAGAGCTGTGCTAGTTGTTGATGTAGGTTTTCTCCTCCATATTTTAGCATCTCATTTATAATATCGTCTGGTCCTGAGGTTTTTCTATTTTTAAGACTTCTTATAATTCTTTTTGTCTGTTCTAAAGTTACTTCTAGATTTATTTCCTCCATTTCTTCAAGTATGACTTCGTTATTCTCTTCTTGTTTATATAACGTCTCAAAGTATGTTTGCCATTCTGGAATTGTAATTTTATTAGTTTCTACCGTCTCTTTTATGTCAAGTTTGTTCTATCTTCATTTTCCAGACTTTCCTTTAACGCCATACAGATCACTTTCCATCGCTTTAGTAAATCTCTCCCAATATTCTTGTTTAATGTGTTTTCTTCTTCTATCTATTATGTTTCTTTCTGCGTTATATGCGTTCTAGGTGTCTTGGGGTTTGTTGTGTATGTAATGTATATATGCGTCCTTTTTCTTCTTTGCCAGCTCCTTTATTTCTGGTGTGAACCAAGGTGTTTTATTTGTTTTATTGATGTTTACTCGTCTCTGACCTAAGGTTTCCTTTGCCGCGTTAATAATTTTTTGTTTTATGGATGTCCACTGTTGGTCTATGCTTTCTTGTTTGTTGATTGGGTGTAGACTTATTTTTTGTCTCAAGCGGTTCTTTTTTTTTTTTTTTTTTTATGGGTCTAGCACACGCGCTACCGGGAAGTCCCTAAAGCGCTACAGGAGCGACACGTGTGCGGAGAAAGCGATTCACGTTGTTCTTGAATCGCTGTAGATTGTACTCGATGGGAAACACAGTCCTGGGCAAACTATTCCAAAGGTATGATGTTCTCCATATAAAAGACTGCTTGAAAAGCGTTGTACGAGGAGTAACAAGCTGAACCTCATACGGATGTGAAGTATTAGCGCTACGTGTACTTCTAACATGCACCGCCCTGGGAGAAATTAAGCGGGCCACATCCTTCGAACACTTTCCATGAAAGTACTTGTAGAATAGGCTCAAGTCGCCAACCGTTCTTCGATGCTCTAACGAATCAAGGCCGTCGGTCAGTTCCGGGTGTCCAGTCAGACAAACTGCTCTTCTCTGGATAGAATCCAACAAATGCAGTGTATGTTTGGGAGCGAAGCTCCAAACATGGGAGCAGTATTCCATAGTTGGTTGAATTTGAGCTTTGTAAAGAATTAACAGTTGTTGTGGAGTGTAAAGCTTTCTGGTTCGAAACAATATTCCCAACTTTTGAGAAGCTCTCCTTGCTATGCCTGCAACATGTTCATGCCAGGACATATTTGCTCCCAAATTAACGCCCAACAAATTGAGTGACGATGTTAGAGGAATGGAGTGCCCCGACATAACTATGTCGGGTTCTGCAACGTTAACTTTTTTAGAAAAAACTGCCGCCTGGGTTTTTGTGGCGTTAAATTCCACATGGTTACTGTCACTCCAAGATAAAATTTCTTCCAGGTCTTTGTTAAGTTGAATGACTTCCTGCTGTCTACGGATATTCGTCTGGGTAGTCGATGTCCGAGCGTTCAAAGTGAATGAAGAGATAAGTGTACTGTCATCTGCAAAGCTGTAGATTGGATTCTCGGTCTTTTCCAGCAGATCGTTAATATAAATGAGGAAGAGAGTAGGAGACAGTATGGAACCTTGGGCACACCGGCGTTGATAGTGAAGGTGTTAGAAAGAAATCCGTCGACTGCCACTCGTAAAGAACGCTCTCTAAGGAAACATGAAAGCCACAAACAGAACTTTTCAGACATACCATAAGAACGTAGCTTAGCCAACAGCCCATCGTGCCAAACACGGTCGAATGCCTTGGATATGTCAAGAGCAACCGCTCGAGATTCTCCAAAGTGTTCGATTGCGTTGTTCCAAACATGCGTTACATAAGTCAGAAGATCTCCTGTTGATCTATTTTTACGAAAGCCATATTGGTGATCACTAATTGAATCCTTCAAGATATTTTAGAAGATGCTGATTGATAGCCTTTTCCATGACTTTCGATATTATTGAGAGTAGTGCGATTGGTCGGTAGTTATTTGGCAAGGTCTTCTTGCCTTTTTTAGGTATCGGCTGAACTGTGGCACATTTCCAGCAGGAAGGAAATATTCCCTTTCTGTAGGATAGGTTGAAAAGTCTACAGAAAACTGGTGTTAGTTCCCTCGCACAGTTCTTGAGAACTATGGCAGGTATTCCGTCAGCGCCAGAAGCCTTTTTGGTGTCTAGCTTCATCAAAATACGTTTTATGATACGCTGTCTGTCTCATATAATTGTTTTGTGTTTTCGGTGTCGAAGTATTCGATGATATATTTGTTGACGTATATAGATTTTAGTTTCGGTGGGGTTTTTATTTTAAGTCTAAGTTTACATAGAAACAATTTGTGATCGCTACCTATAATATAATTCAGCGTTCGTACATCTACTATTGTTTCTGGCATAAATTTTCTGTTGGTTACAATATAATCTATTATTGATTGTTGGCCTCTAGAGTTTTGCCAAGTATATTTGTATTTCATATCATGTTTTTTTAAGGTATTTAGAGTAGAGAAGGATTTCAACATATAGCCATTATCATTTGTCTCTTCTTCGTTAAATCTTTGTGTTATGTTTGTCAGTTCTTCGTTGCCTATTCTGGCATTGAGATCGCCCATTATTTTTAATTTCTCCTGTTGGTTTATTGTATCAGTGCGTGCTTGCAAGTCTGCGTAAAACTGTTCTCGCTCATCTGTATCGTTACTTATATCTGGTATACACTTATCAAGTGTATTCTTTCTTCATTTATATTTAATGTCACTTGTAATATTTTGTCAATGATATACTTTTCCTCCTCAATGCTCTGTTTAAGTTTTTTGTGTATTATTATTATTTTTTTTTTTTATTGGTGGCTCCAGGAGCGGCACGAGTGCGGAAAAAGCGATTCACGTTGTTCTTGAATCGCTGTAAATTGTACTCGGTGGGAAACACAGCGCTGGGCAAATTATTCCAAAGGGATGACGTTCTCCATATAAAAGATTGCTTGAAAAGCGTTGTACGCGGAGTAACAAGCTGAACCTCATACGGATGTGAAGCACCAGCGCGACGTGTATTTCTAACATGCACCGCTTTGGGGGGAATTAAGCGGGCTACATCCTTCGAACACTTTCCATGAAAATACTTGTAGAACAGACTCAAGTCGTCAACCGTTCTTCGATGTTCCAGCGAATCAAGGCCGCCGGTCAATTCCGGGTCCCCAATCAGACGGACCGCTCTTCTCTGAACAGAATCCAACAAATGCAGTGTATGTTTGGGAGCGGAGCCCCAAACGTGGGAGCAGTATTCCATAGTTTGGTCGAATTTGGAAAATTGGTAAAATTAGTAGCCTTACCCCTGAGTGAGCTCTTTTGTTTCGTGGTACTCCACTGTATATGAATATATAATCATCGATTTCCATTTTTCCTTTTCGTTTCACTTAGTGCACATATGTCAACTAGTTATATATATATATATATATATATATATATATATATATATATATATATATATATATATATATATATATATATATATATTTTTTTTTTTTTTTATTATGGGTCTAGCACACGTGCTGCAGGGAAGTCCCTAAAGCGCCCCAAGAGCGGCACGTTGTTCTTGAATCGCTGTAAATTGTACTCGGTGGGAAAACACAGCCCTGGGCAAAGTATTCCAAAGGGATGATGTTCTCCATATAAAAGACTGCTTGAAAAGCGTTGTACGCGGAGTAACAACCTGAACCTCATACGGATGTGAAGTATTAGCGCGACGTATATTTTTAACATGCACCGCTCTGGGAGGAATTAAGGAGACTATATCCTTCGAACACTTTCCATGAAAATACTTGTAGAACAGACTCAAGTCGCCAACTGTTCTTCGATGTTTCAGTGAATCAAGGCCGTCGGTCAGTTCCGGGTCTCCAATCAGAGGAACAGCTCTTCTCTGATCAGAATCCAACAAATGCAGTGTATGTTCCCAACTTTTGAGAAGCTCTCCTTGCTATGCCTGCAACATGTCCATGCCAGGACATATTTGCTCCCAAATTGACGCCCAGCAAATTGAGTGACGATGCTAGGGGAATGGAGTGCGCCGACATAACTATGTCGGGTTCAGCAACGTTAACTTTTTTATAAAAAAATGCCGGCTGGGTTTTTGTAGCGTTAAATTCCACTTGGTTACTGTCACCCCAAGATAGAATTTCTTCCAGGTCTTTGTTAAGTTGAACGACCTCCTGCTGTCTGCGGATATTCGCCTGAGTAGCCGATGTCCGAGCATTCAAAGTGAATGAAGAGATAAGCGTACTGATATCTGCAGAGCTGTAGATTGGATTCCTGGTCTTTTCCAGCAAATCGTTAATGTAAATGAGAAAGAGAGTAGGAGACAGTGTGGAGCCTTGCGGCACAGCGACGTTGATGGTGAAGGTGTTAGAAAGAAATCCGTCGACCGTCACTCGTAAAGAACGCTCTCTGAGGAAACATGAGAGCCACAAACAGAACTTTTCAGACATACCATAAAAGCGTAGCTTAGCCAATAGTCCATCGTGCCAAACACGGTCGAATGCCTTGGATATGTTAAAAGCAACCGCTCGAGATTCTCCAAAGTGTTCAATTGCGTTGTTCCAAACATGTGTTACATAAGTCAGAAGATCTCCTGTTGATTTATGTTTACGAAGGCCATATTGGTGATCGCTAAAAATGTTGAATCCTTCAAGATATTTTAGAAGAAGCTGATTGATAACGTTTTCCATGACTTTCGATATTATTGAAAGCAGTGCGACTGGTTGGTAGTTATTTGGCAAGCTCTTCTTGCCTTTTTTAGGTATCGGCTGAACTGTGGCACATTTCCAGCAGGAAGGAAATACTCCCTTTCTGTAGGATAGGTTGAAAAATCTACAGAAAGCTGGTGTTAGTTCCCTCGCACAGTTTTTGAGAACTATGGCAGGTATTCCGTCAGCGCCAGAAGCCTTTTTGATGTCTAGCTTCATTAAAATACTCTTTATGATGCGCTATCTGAAGACAACATCAGGCATCCTTGACTGCAATATGGGAATACTAGGTGGTGTTTTTCCTTGGAAATCGACAGTAGAATATGAAGCAAAGAGTTCAGCCAACAAGTTCGCTTTCTTAACAGGTGTTGTTGTAATATAATTATCTGACCATGTGAGTGGTGGTATGGTGGATTTGGGGAAATTTTGACTAACTGCCTTAGCGATTGCCCAAAAGGATCTGGAATTGTTGGGACAAGCGAGAAGTTTGTTTCTAATTCGTTGATTGTGTGCCTCCTTGGTTTCGTCGATAATTCCGGGCACGAACAAAGGTGTTACGATTTATGGTGTTAGGATTTTCATGCTATTGTCGGTAGGCAAGATGTTTAGAAACAACAGCTTCTTTGCATTTTCGGTCAAACCAAGGCTTGCCGTTGGAGGGGCATTTCTTCGAAAAAGGGATGTAACCTCCCATACCAGCCAAAATAACATCGGGGACCTCCCTGGCGCAGTCAGATGGGTTGTTGTATCGAAAACAAATGTCTATCCAAGGGAAAGTTTGAAACTATTCCATGAGATCTTCCCATTTAGCAGATTTGTAGTGCCAAACCTTGCACGGCTTAGGCGCCTCTCTGTCACTGATTGGTAGGATACTCGATGTCGAAAGCAGTTTATGCTCGGAAGAACCTAACGGTGGATTTATGGTGACCGTGTAAATCTCCGGATTGGTTGTTAAAAACAGATCAAGAAGACCGGCTCCTCGCCTCGATCAGGGATCCTTGTTGGTTCGTCAATAAGCTGAGTTAAGCCACAACTGATTGAGCATAATTCAGCTTCACGACCTTCTATTCTGTCATTGATATACTTTTCCTCCTCAATGCTCTGTTTAAATTTTTTGTGTATTAGTAGCCCTACCCCCGAGTGAGCTCTTTTGTTTCGTAGTACAACGCAATTGAACACTTTGGAGAATCTCGAGCCGTTGCTCTTGACATATCCAAGGCATTCGACCGTGTTTGGCACGATGGGCTGTTGGCTAAGCTACGTTCTTATGGTATGTCGGAAAAGTTCTGCTTGTGGCTCTCATGTTTCCTCAGAGAGCGTTCTTTACGAGTGGCAGTCGACGGATTTCTTTCTAACACCTTCACTATCAACGCCGGTGTACCCCAAGGCTTCATACTGTCTCCTACTTTCTTTCTCGTTTATATTAACGATCTGCTGGAAAAGACCGAGAATCCAATCTACAGCTTTGCAGATGACAGTACACTTATCTCTTCATTCACTTTGAACGCTCGAACATCGGCTACTCAGACGAATATCCGCAGACAGCAGGAAGTCATTCAACTTAACAAAGACCTGGAAGAAATTCTATCTTGGGGTGACAGTAACCAAGTGGAATTTAACGCTACAAAAACCCAGGCGGCAGTTTTTTCTAAAAAAGTTAACGTTGCTGAACCCGACATAGTTATGTCGGGGCACTCCATTCCTCTAACATCGTCACTCAATTTGTTGGGCGTTAATTTGGGAGCAAATATGTCCTGGCATGAACATGTTGCAGGCATAGCAAGGAGAGCTTCTCAGAAGTTGGGAATATTATTTCGAACCAGAAAGCTTTACACTTCACAACAACTGCTAATTCTTTACAAAGCTCAAATTCGACCAACTATGGAATACTGCTCCCATGTTTGGGGCTCCGCTCCCAAACATACACTGCATTTGTTGGATTCTATTCAGAGAAGAGCTGTTCGTCTGATTGGAGACCCGGAACTGACAGGTGGCCTTGATTCGCTGGAACATCGAAGAACGGTTGGCGACTTGAGCCTATTCTACAAGTATTTTCATGGAAAGTGTTCGAAGGATGTGGCCCGTTTAATTCCTCCCAGAGCGGTGCATGTTAGAAGTACACGTCACGCTAATACTTCACATCCGTATGAGGTTCAACTTGTTACTCCTCGTACAACGCTTTTCAAGCAGTCATTTATATGGAGAACATCATCCCTTTGGAATAATTTGCCCAGGACTGTGTTTTCCACCGAGTACAATTTACAGCGATTTAAGAACAACATGAATCGCTTTCTCCGCACGCGTGTCGCTCCTGTAGCGCTTTAGGGACTTCCCTGTAGCACGTGTGCTAGACCCATAAAGAAAAATAAAAAAAAAAAAGTACTCCACTGTATATGAATATATAATCATCGATTTCCATTTTTCCTTTTCTCTTTGTTTCACTTAGTGCACATATGTCAACTTTGTGGACCTTCAGTTTGTCTATCGTTTCGCAGTTCTCTGAACCAGGATATTTAATAATTTTTTAATTACTAGTTATATTTATCCGTTTATGTAATTATATGTTTACATATTTATATGTTCATATATTTACATGTTTAAATGAAATTATCAATATTTTTTACATCAATAAGTTCGTTAATTACTTGTTTTATTTTTATATTTATGAATAACCACTATAATTTAAAAATTTATTCCAAATATTTAATATTAAATGTTCAAATAAAATTATTAATATTTGAAATTAAAAAAATAACAATTAATCAGGGCTTTTCTTATCTTGAAAGAGAAGAAAAGACATTTCTTATAATTTACAATATAAAAAAAATAATAATTGTTTTTATTATTATTAATTTATCGCTTAAATTTTACTTATAAATAATAAAAAAAAACCTGTGAGACTAGAACCCAAGTCAGCAAGACTCGGAGTCAAGCACTTTGCCGCTGAGCTACAGTGCTCTTGAAAATAATACTTCTAAGAGTCTTACGAGGCTGGTTTGAAAAGTCCGTGCAAAGTCCGAGAGATGGCACCACCGGCGCGTATCGAGGTCATGTTTAGTTAGTAGCATCTCTTGAATGAACGCACACCAAGTTTCAGCCATATTGGTCTATTTCTTTGTGTTTGGCATTCGTGTGAATCAAGGAAGTCGAGTGATTTTCAAGAAATGGACGAAAAAGAATTTCGTGTGGTGATTAAACATTACTTTATGAAAGGCAAAACGCCTCAGGAGACTAAAGAGAAGCTTGATAAACATTATGGTGACTCTGCACCTTCGATTAGAACAGTTTATAAGTGGTTTCAAAATTTTCGGACTGGCCATATGGGCACAAGTGACGCTGAACGTTCTGGACGGCCTGTGGAGGTTACGACTCCAGAAATCATTGATCAAATCCATGATATGGTGATGGATGACAGAAGAGTTAAGGTGCGTGAGATTGCTAGTGCTGTGGGCATCTCGACTGAACGGGTACATAATATTTTGCATAAACATTTGGACATGAGAAAGCTATCCGCAAGATGGGTGCCGCGATTGCTCACGCTTGACCAAAAACGGAATCGTGTGAAGTGTTGCAAGGATGGTTTGCAGCTGTTCGAGAAGAATCCGGAGGACTTTAAGCGTCGTTTCGTCACTGTGGATGAAACATGGATACATTACTATACTCCTGAGACCAAACAACAATCTAAACAATGGGTTACCAAGGGGGAATCTGCACCAAAAAAGGCGAAGACCTTTCCTTCGGCCGGAAAGGTTATGGCGACTGTCTTTTGGGATTCGCAAGGGATAATCCTCATCGACTATCTGGAAAAGGGTAAAACTATTACAGGTGAATATTATTCATCGTTATTGGACCGTTTGAAAACCGAGCTGCAAGAAAAACGCCCGCGATTGGCCCACAAGAAAGTCCTTTTCCATCACGACAACGCACCAGCACACACTTCAGCAGTTGTGGTCGCAAAATTAATGGAAATAGGATTCCAACTCGTTTCACATCCCCCTATTCTCCAGACTGTGGCAGGTATTCCATCAGCGCCAGAAACTTTTTTAGTGGCTAGCTTCATTAAAATACGTTTTATGATACGCTGTCGGCAGGCAATATCGGAC
The DNA here is from genome assembly GCA_019049505.1 of Pachyrhynchus sulphureomaculatus. Taxonomy (NCBI): domain Eukaryota; kingdom Metazoa; phylum Arthropoda; class Insecta; order Coleoptera; family Curculionidae; genus Pachyrhynchus; species Pachyrhynchus sulphureomaculatus. The sequence continues at coordinate 170,186,254 of CM032456.1, forward strand.
ATCCTTGACCTGGTGGCTTTTTCCTTGGAAACCGGCAGTAGAATGTGAGGCAACAAGTTGACTTTCTCAACAGGTGCTGTTGCAATAATATTATCTGGCCGTGTAAGATTTACTCCTGTGCCCCTATAAAATACGACTGATGCAATAATTAAAGCTAAATTATGCTATTCAACTTCGTTTACAAACAGTTTACTCTCAGATGAGTACATTTTCGCCTTAACTGCTAAAACAATAAACAGAATTACTGTTATTTCAACAAATTCACAATTAAAACAATAAAATCTCTTACATTCCTCTAAAATGTCAGCTTGAGCTGTAATGTGGAATCATCGGTCCGTAAACAAAAACGGTAAGTGTTAATTCGAAGCAATATGAGAAGATGATTGAGAATTTCTTCACACCCGCGTTACAAAATCTAAATGGTTATTACCCGAGCATTTGGTTTCGGCAGAATAATCAATCACAAGCTTCAAATATGTATATATATATATATATATATATATATATATATATATATATATATATATATGTATATATATGTTATATATATATATATATATATATATATATATATATATATATATATATATATATATATATATATATATATATATATATATATATATATATATATATATATATATATATATATATATATATATATATATATATATATATATATATATATATATATATATATATAGTGCCACCTGGATAATCCGGATCTCCATTAAACCGGATTCTTTAATAATTCGGACAAATATTTCTATTGCATTGTGTACTTTATAATCAGGATTTGATAGTACTAGGTAATCCGGACCTGCGTTTTTAGACATCTACTTAATTTAAACTACATGGGAAAACTGAAATCGCTAGTGAGGGGATTCCCCTAACTTCCAGTCTAATACATCTGGGATTCACACAAACTGTGCCTTTGATTTGCCTACAACGCATCGCGTATCGCGTCTAAATGTTAAGGACTTTGTAGTTGTTTGTTTATTGTCACAAGTACAACATACCTACGTTCTATTTTACTTTATGTGGTTCATATAAGTATGTAAACGTTTTTTTTTACGTATATACATATACCTACATATTAAAATGCCTTCTAAAAGAAAACATATTACACTAACAATAAAACAAAAGTCCGATATATTAGAAAGACTAGTTCTTGGTGAAAGCGGAAAAGTGTTGGCAAATGAATACGGAGTAGGAACATCCACAATTTCGGATATAAAAAAGAAGCAAGGGAAAATCAAAAGGTATGTATATACGATTTATTTTAAAGATAATTTTGGACACTCACTATGGACGTGTAACTTCTTTTAGATTTATTTCCAAATGTGATTCCGGTCCTGGCGTCAGAAAAACCTTACGAAAAGCCGAATATCCAGAAATGGAAACTCGTTTGTATACATGGTTTTGTACGCAACGATCAAGACACGTCCTAATTTCCTACGAAATTTTATCAGGCAAAGCAAAACAGTTTTACATTGAAACCTACGGGAATGATAATTTTAGAGCTAGCAGAGACTGGATTCCTAACTTCAGAAAAAGACATGGTCTGCGTGCTTTAAAAGTTTGTGGCGAAAAACTCTCCAATAATGAAAGTGACGTCGATCCTTTCCTAACTTTATTCGCAGATAAGATAAAAGAATTAAATCTTGGACCTACTCAAATATACAATGCAGATGAATCAGCTCCTTATTGGAAAATGTTGCCTGAAAAAACGCTGGTTCGTTCTCAGGAAAAGACCGCACCAGATCGAAAAATAAACAAAGAACGCGTTACCTTTCTAGCATGTTGCAATGCTGATGGATCACAAAAATTAAAGTTGTTAGTGATAGGAAAGGCAAAAAATCCGAGGGCTTTTAAAAATGTGAACATACCTGTTGAGTACAAATTATCTGCCAATGCATGGATGACTACAGCAATTTTCTTAGACTGGTTTCATCATTCTTTTTTTCGTCAAGTCAAAAGTCATTTAGGAAGTCTCAACTTGCCTGAAAGAGCCCTTCTAATCGTTGATAACGCTTTGAGCCATGGAACTATAGAAGAGCTGACTAGTGAGGATGGACAGTTTACAACATTATTTCTTCCATTAAATTGTACTGCACTTTTGCAGCCTATGGACCAGAATGCAATTAGACTAACAAAATTATTTTATCGGAAAAGTCTTTTAGCCCATATTTTATCAAATAATGGACAGAACCTTGTTAGCTTATTAAAAAGCATTAACCTAAAAGATGCTGTATGTCTACTATGCAATTCATGGGAAAAAGTCTCCCCTGAAGTCTTGAAAAAGTGCTGGCACAAAATTATGGCTTATGTGGCAGATACCAACCCAGACACTGAATATGATGCTGAAGATCTGATTCCTCTGAGTGAATTACGGTACAATTTGCTTTCCACGAATGAAGAAATGAAAGGTAAAGCCTGAAATTTTTCTTTTAGTATTTTTTTGGTTAATTCGTAAATATTTAACAGATGTTTCAGATGTGCTGAATGTTCTCACTGAGCAGAATCTCACGAACGTGGAAATATGTAATTGGCTTGAAAATGATGAAGATTTTTTACCACTGGAAGACATAGATGATACAGATGAACAACACGAGAGTGATAATGAAGGTTCAGAGTTAAATACTAGTACAAACCAAACCGTTAAGAACATTGTGAAGAATGATGAGGCAGTTAAAAGTTTGATATCCCTCTAAGTGATGTTCTTGCACTTCAAAGATTAAAAGAAATTGCTTTTATGATGAACCAGAGAAGGGTCAAGCAAACAAAAATTACAATTTTTTTTTTACAAATAAGATAAAACTTGATAAGATATGCTTCTATTTTAAATATTATTCTATGTATGTACTATTTTTTAGTTGTTTCGTATTAAATGATTTGTTTTTTAATATAAAATAATGTCCTGCTTCAGTAATTCGAATTATTTACTAATTCGGATCACCGCGGTTTTAATTAGTCCAGATTATCGAGGTCGCACTGTATATGTATGTATATATATATATATATATATATATATATATATATATATATATATATATATATATATATATATATATATATATATAGTGTGAAATCTCTCTTAGGCGGACACCAACGGGACCGACCGAAAGTGTCCGTTCAAAAGGGGTGTCCGCTTAAAAGAAATACAAAAAAAAATCATAAACTGTAATTAAAGAATTTGGGACATTTAAAACGTGTACTTATGTATGTACGTATATATATTTTTAGTGTTTCGTATGGAACACTTATAAGATAACTTCGGTGTCTGTCCGTCTGTCTGTCTGTTACACCCGATTATCTCCGAAACCATTTGCCATATTAAGTTGAAATTTGGTAATAATATAGGAATTGACGGCCTCATCAGAGCCATCTAGTTTTGAAAGTTAAATTTTGACTTAAGAGGTTAGTTTTGGGGTGAAATCGGAAGTGAAAAAAAAATTTTTACTAGGTCATCGAGTCAAATGAAAGCTTGTGAAAACACGAGTAAAATATATATATATATATATATATATATATATATATATATATATATATATATATATATATAAATAATGTAATACTTGCGCACACTTTTCTTTGTATTATTTTTAAAAAATTGCGAAAAACCGTTGTCCACCCGCCTTAGCTCGAAAAGTACTTATCAGAAAATTTTGAAAAAACTCTGGAATATTCTCCACGGGGTGTAGATTTAACGAAAATTATCGTCACTGCATTACCTTTAATAATTTATCTGGTATATAAAATAAACTGGTCAAGTGCAAGTTGAACTTGCACAATTAGTGTTCCGTACCTTGATTGTTTTTAAAATAAAAAATTTTGGTAGGGTGGTATAAAATGATCAATCTTTACTGAAAACTGGTGACCTTGAAATTTTGTTTTTTTTTTCTATACCAAATAAATTATTAAAGGTAATTTTCGTTCAATCTATACCCCGTGGAAAATATTCCAGAATTTTTTCAAAATTTTTTGATCAGTACTTTTTGAGATAAGGTAGGGGACAGCGATTTTTTAAAAGTAATACGAAGAAAAGTGTGCGCAAATATTACATTATATATATATATATTTTTTACTTGTGTTTTCACAAGCTTTCATTTGACACCACACTCGATGACCTAGTAAAAAAATTTTTTTTTCAATTCCGATTTCACCCCTCACAACGAACCCCTTAAGTCAAAATTTATATTACGGCGGTATAAAATGATCAGTGACTTCACAAAACACACCCCAAATGAGTTTTCAATAAAGTTTGTTTCCAATCTTTACTGAAATCTGATGACCTTGAAATTTTTGTTTTTTTTTATATACCATATAAATTATTAAAGGTATTGCACTCGTGATAATTTTCGTTCAATCTACACCCCGTGGAGAATATTCCAGAATTTTTTCGAAATTTTTTTGATAAGTACTTTTCGAGATAAGGCCCGGGACAGCGATTTTTCGCGAATTTTTAAAAATAATACAAAGAAAAGTGCGCGCAAGTATAATATTATATATATATTTTTTACTCGTATTTTCACAAGCTTTCATTTGACACCACACTCGATGACCTAGTAAAAAATTTTTTTTTTCACTTTCGACTTCACCCCCCAAAACTAACCCCTTAAGTCAAAATTTAATTCTCAAAACTACATGGCTCTGATGAGGCCATCAATTTCAAAATTATTACCAAATTTCACCTTCCTATGTCGAATAGTTTCGGAGAAAATCGGGTGTGTGACAGACAGACAGACAGACACCGAAGTGATCCTATAAGTGTTCCGTACGGAACACTAAAAAAACAAAAATTTCAAGGTCATCAGTTTTCAGTAAAGATTGGAAACAAACTTTGTTGAAAACTCATTTGGGGTGTGTTTTGTGAAGTTACTGATCATTTTATACCTCCGTAACAAAAATTTTTATTTTAAAAGCAATCAACGTATGGAACACTAATTGCGCAAGTTCAACTTGCACTTGACCGGGTATTTCTAAAATAAACAAAAAACTTAAGGAAAAAAATAAAGATTTGTTAGCTTTAGACACATATAAACTACATATGAACTTGCACAATTAGTGTTCCGTATATTGATTGCTTTTAAAATAAGAAATGTTGTTACGGTGGTATAAAATGATCAGTGACTTCACAAAACACAATCCAAATGAGTTTTCAACAATGTTTGTTTCCAATCTTTACTGAAAACTGATGACCTTGACTTTTTTTTTTATATACCAGATAGATTATTAAAGGTAATGCACTCGTGATAATTTTCGTTCCATCCAGAATTTTTTCAAAATTTTTTGATCAGTACTTTTCGAGATAAGGTGGGGAACAGCGATTTTTCGCCATTTTTTAAAAATAATACAAAGAAAAGTGTGCGCAAATTTTTGTTTTTTTTATATACCATATAAATTATTAAAGGTATTGCACTCGTGATAATTTTCGTTCAATCTACACCCCGTGGAGAATATTCCAGAATTTTTTCGAAATTTTTTGATAAGTACTTTTCGAGATAAGGCCCGGGACAGCGATTTTTCGCGAATTTTTAAAAATAATACAAAGAAAAGTGCGCGCAAGTATAATATTATATATATATTTTTTTACTCGTGTTTTCACAAGCTTTCATTTGACACCACACTCGATGACCTAGTAAAAAAATTTTTTTTTCACTTCCGACTTCACCCCCCAAAACTAACCCCTTAAGTCAAAATTTAATTCTCAAAACTACATGGCTCTGATGAGGCCATCAATTCCTAAATTATTACCAAATTTCACCTTCCTATGTCAAGTAGTTTCGGAGAAAATCGGGTGTGACAGACAGACAGACAGACACCGAAGTGATCCTATAAGTGTTCCGTACGGAACACTAAAAAAACAAAAATTTCAAGGTCATCAGTTTTCAGTAAAGATTGGAAATAAACTTTGTTGAAAACTCATTTGGGGTGTGTTTTGTGAAGTTACTGATCATTTTATACCTCCGTAACAAAATTTTTTTATTTTAAAAGCAATCAACGTATGGAACACTAATTGCGCAAGTTCAACTTGCACTTGACCGGTTATTTCTAAAATAAACAAAAAACTTAAGGAAAAAAATAAAGATTTGTTAGCTTTAGACACATATAAACTACATATGAACTTGCACAATTAGTGTTCCGTATATTGATTGCTTTTAAAATAAGAAATGTTGTTACGGTGGTATAAAATGATCAGTGACTTCACAAAACACAATCCAAATGAGTTTTCAACAAAGTTTGTTTCCAATCTTTACTGAAAACTGATGACCTTGACATTTTTGTTTTTTTATATACCAGATAGATTATTAAAGGTAATGCACTCGTGATAATTTTCGTTCCATCCGGAATTTTTTCAAAATTTTTTGATCAGTACTTTTCGAGATAAGGTGGGGGAACAGCGATTTTTTGCCATTTTTTAAATATAATACAAAGAAAAGCGTGCGCAAGTATTAAATTATATATATATATATATATATATATATATATATATATATATATATATATATATATATATATATATATATATATATTTATTTATTTATTTATTTATTTATTTATTTTACTCGTGTTTTTACAAGCTTTTTTTTGACACCACACTCGATGACCTAGTAAAAAAATTTTTTTTTCGCTTCTGATTTCACCCCCCAAAACAAACCCCTTAAGTCAAAATTTAACTTTCAAAGCTACACGACTCTGATGAAGCCATCAATTCCTATATTATTACCAAATTTCAACTTTCTATGACAAATAGTTCCGTATGGAACACTAAAAACATAATAATAAGGAGTTATAGTGTGTATTAAATAGGTTTGACAAAACATAATGGGCTTCATCAAAAGCGATGATTGACAATCAATCATTGCTTCTGATGAAGCTAACATGGTTAGCAAAACGCGCGTCGAGTGCAAAAACGAAGTGTTTGATGTAGTGGTAATATATACTGAGTAATAACATATAGGCTGAAAAGTTTTTGGTCTAACTACTTAAAACACATTGTTTTTGCAAAACTCGACTTTATTCATCAATATTCAAGATCTATACAATCAGTCCAACGCTTTTCTAGCATTTCTATCCTTCCTTGAAGGATTTGTCTTTGCCTTGAAAATAGCCCTCAGTTTCGGCGATAACTTCTTCATTGTCGCCAAATTTCTTTCCCGTGAACATTTTTTTGAGGTCTGCGAATAGCTAATAGTCTCTGCATGCAATTTTGCCATTGTAACCATTGACTTGTGACACGGTGCATTGTCTTAATGAAAGAGCACTTTTTTCTTGTTCATTTGTGGCCGTTTCTTTGCGATTTCTGCCTTCAAGCGCACCAATAACTTTATATAATATTCGCTATTGATGGTTTTTCCCTTCTCAGCATAGTCCATGAAAATTATTCCATGCGCATTTCAAAATACAGAGGCCAACATCTTCCCAGCTGACTGTCGTGTCTTTGGTCGCTTCGGGCGGCTTTCACCGGCTGCTGTCCACTCTGCTGACTGCCGATTTGATTCCAGTGTGTAGTGGTGGATCCATGTTTCATCCATTGTTGCATATCGTATGAAAAAATCCTTTTTATTACGCTTTTGCAAGTCCAAACAGCGCTCAGAATCATAAACACGTTGTTGTTTTTGGTCCACTGTGGGCAAACGCGGTACCCATTTCGAACATAACTTTCTCATGCGCAAATGTTCATTCATATGACCAACACGTTCTTTTGATATCTTTAGGGTGTCAGCTAGCTCATGCAATTTCACTTTACGACCATCCAAAACAATTTTGTGGATTTTTTTGATGTTTTCCAGTGTAACCATCTCATTTGGAAGTCTAGAGTGGTCAGAATCATTTGTATCTGTACGACCGTGTTTAAATTCAGCATATCAGTAAATGATGAGTGATTTTCCAGGGACAGAGTCCCCGTAACACTTATCAAGCCATTGCTTTGCTTGAACGGTATTTCTTTCCATCAAAAAACCAGTGTTCAGTCAACAGACGAAATTCGATTTTTACGTTGTTTTGAAAATATCAAAAGTAGCGTCACTAAAACCTCTGTAATTTGTAAACAAATCGTCGAAATTTCATAAAATTTTGACACGTATCGTTTGGGGGTTGGTACTTTCTAAAAATCATATGGAGTTTATGCAATATGTCAAACCAAAAACATCCTACAATTTACATATATATATATATATATATATATATATATATATATATATATATATATATATATATATATATATATATATATATAGTTGTGCCCGCGGCTCCGCTCGCGGGGAGTTGGTTCACTATTATCGCCACTGCTTATTCCTTATATTACCTAACGTAATAAAATATATCATATAACCTGACCAGAGAACCTATGTATGAATTAAAAAAAAACACGTAAATCGAATAAGTGGTTCTAGAATGATAAGCGCAGTAACGGACAGGCAGACAGACAGAGAGACGTTGCGCTTTATATGTATTATATATATATATATATATATATATATATATATATATATATATATATATATATATATATATATATATACCAGGTGTACAGGTATCAAATGCGAATTTTTTTTTTCTAAAAAAAAACATGTTAAATCCGGAAGAATGATAAAAAGTGCTTTATTCAAAGTATGCTCCATCGCTTGTTATACATTTTTCCCATCTTTCGGGCAATTTGTGAATACCACGCTAGTAAAAATCTTCCCCTTTTGCTGCCAACCATTCATCGAGCCATTTTTTCATACCTTCGTACGAACCAAAGTGCTGCTCAGCAAGTGCGTGACCCATCGATACAAACAAGTGGTAATCGAAAGGAGCCAAGTCTGGTGAGTAAGCCGCATAGAAGTTCCCAGCTGAGTGCTTCCAACGTGTCGCGAATTGGTTTTGCCGTATGTGATGGAGCATTGTCATGAAGAAAAATGACTTTGTGTTGCCTTTCGGTATTCTGGCCTTTTTTCAAGCAGCGAACGGTTTAAATCGGTCAATTGTTGGTGGTAACGTTTAGTATTAACCGTTTCTCCAGGTTTTAACAGCTCATAATAGACCACGCCCCTCTGGTCCGACCAAACACAGAGCATCGTCTGCCAAAGCGATTTAGTCTTGCGGTCGATGTGGATGGTGCGCCTGGGTCTACTCATGATTTTTTGCGCTTGGGATTCTCAAAATAAATCCACTTTTCACCCCCGTAACTATACGATGCAAAAACGACTTCCTTTTTTACCGAGTGAGCAAAATGTCACACGTGTTTTTGCGCTTTTCCATTTGCCTGTCGTTCAACTCATGTGGTACCCATCTACCAGCTTCTGAGTCTTTCCCATCTCTCGTAGCCGATTGGAAACAGCTGGTTGACTAACGCGGCGAGTTGTTTTTGTGTTTGCGAATCATCTTCGTCCAACAATGCTTGCAATTCCACATCTTCGTATTTTTTTGGCGGGTTTTTCATGTTCCTTGTCTGCAACATCGAAGTCACCATTTTTGAAACGCGAAACCATCGTTCACACGTATCTTGCGATGAAGCATGTTCACCATAAGCTTCTCGAAGTAATCAGTATGATTCAATAGCAGTTTTCTTCAAATGAAAACAAAAAATTAATACTGTCCGCGAATGCTCTTTGTTCGGTATAAATTTCGAGATATTGAACACAACACTATGCACACACTTTTCGAATTTATCACTCGTGAGCGTCTGACACTCGTTGATGACACAACAAAATGGCGCAGTGTCAAATCTTTATTGCACAAACTACATTGGTGCACCATCTGTTGTTGTCTGAAATCCGCATTTCATACTTATACACCTGGTGTATGTATATATATATATATATATATATATATATATATATATATATATATATATATATATATATATATATATATATTTTATATTTATATAACCTGGCCAAAGAATTAAAAAAAAAACCATGTAAATCGGATAAGTGATTCTCGCGTGATAAGCGCACTAACGGACGGACAGAGAGACGTTGCATTTTATATATGTTATAGATTATAGATATTCTCTTCTATATAATATTGTTCCATATTTAATGGTTTAGCTGTGTATTGCAAGAGAACAAACTTTTTTCATTCATTATTATCGTCACTGCTCATTTCTAATGCTACGTAATAAAAATATAGCCTATAACTGGCCAGAGAACATATGTATGTTTAAAAAAAAAATACGTAAAGTGGTTCTCCAGTGATAAGCGCACTAACGGACAGACAGAGAGACGTTGCATTTTATATATATATATATATATATATATATATATATATATATATATATACATATATATATATATATATATATATATATATATATATATATATATATATATATATATATATATATATATTATTTGAGAAATTGTCCCTGTAAACTGATTGAGCTAACATGAGTTAGCTTCAATGTAGCCGTGATCTGACACCGATGGATTTTTTGTGTTCTAGCTGCAGTTCCTGAAAGCCGGAAACGTAACATTTCACATTTAGATGACATTATTTTTAAAAACTAATTTTCTAAGTTCGGATTTGACTTTAACTAATAAATTTGTTGGAATTTCTTATTCAGTGTAGTACAACTTGAACAGACCGGTGCGGAAACTCTGCGAAAGATGAACGAATTTTACGTCGTTGTCTTTCAGCAAAAATTTCGACCTGCTGCATTTTTATTTTTGCCTTTTCAGACTATTTACTTATAAAATTCACTGTTTTTGAGGTATCAAGTTTTTTCAAAATAAAGGTCCAAAAATCCAAGATAGTGAGTTTTTTGATGATGCAACAACCAGATAAGAGAGATATTTAGTGTGTCGAACAGGTGTCAGTTTTCATAGTTCAAGTATTAATTGCACTAAGTCGTTTGTAGTTGTGTAGTTGTAAGTGCAAAAACAGTCTTAGGGCTAGTACATTTCTGAAAATAATTTTTGTTTTTTGCTGTCGTAACTACATCATCACGTATTTGATATGGGTTAGTCATTTAAATTGATTTTTGGTAAATAAACAAATAACGTCTATACGGTCACTTTAAACCGTTTTAAAACAATTATTTCTAAATTAAATTGTACCTCCCTTGCTAAGGGGAAGTATTGTAAGAAACCATGGTTTTTATGATTAGACCTCTTCAAATTCGAGGGACTTTCCGACTATACGATGACGCATCTTCATGAATAATTTACTCTTCGAGATAAGAACACTAGCTGAGCTTGAAAGACCACCGTGATCCAGTGTAATAATGGTTTTTCATATGAACACCATAAGAACAATTTGTAATAAAGTTATTAGGGTACTTACAAATTTCGATTGATTTTGTAAACTGTTTTATAGACATTTCAGACAGAAGCAAGAACTTTGGTTTCTCTCATATTGTGTGTATATCTCCCCTCTATGGATGTAGAAAATAAGTTCCTTATGAACGGGGTTTTTTGTTATTGGGGATTCTCCCTAGATCATCGGTTTTTAAATTGAGTGCAAGTTTTTAGAGTTCCAGTTTCGCCTTGTTTGTCGAGTGACGCCCTCTCTAAAAAGAGTTCCGCCTTCAATGTTCTATTTTTTTCTTTAAATAATCGCCCTTTGTATCCGCCGCTTAAACCTAGCTACTCCACTGAACAAGGACTGAGTCCAAATCTCAGTAGCTGTTCTCTCATTTCAAAACGCGTTTCGCCGGTAATCTATAGAGCTAGGAACGGCAAACAAGAGAACAAAACTTCAAGTATTTATTCCCGCATTAGCATAACATCATGGTAAGTAATTGTACGTATTATAAGAACAAAAGAAAAAGAAAGTCGAACTGTTGTTCAGATTTTTACTATATTTTGTTTATCAAAATGAAATAAATAAAATAATAACTTAAATTAGCCGTGACATGTTTCGGTACACAGTACGTTTCTCAAACGGTAGTTAAACTTCTACTATTTTGTCTAATGAATTCAGGTACAATTATTTGAACTCTATTTTAAATTATATGGAATTTCCTGAAGGTGTTATAAATAAATTAAAATGACCACTTAATTTTCTAAACATACATATCAAACAAAAATAAAAAGTTAAATTTGCTGGAGTCACTGAAAATTAGCAAATTAGAAGATTCCGAGGTATTACTAAATAATCAACTAGATTTATATAACACGCTTCTGTTAAATCTTAAGTTCGTGTAACTATCTCCCTATCGTAGTATGTTAAATCCCTTCAAAAATAATAATTTTGTTAGCGGTCATTTTAATTTATTTATAACACCTCTAGGAAATTCGATATAATTAAGATAGAGTTTAAATAATGGTACCTGAACTCATTAGAGAAAATAGTAGAAGTTTAACTACCCTTTGAAACAGGTACTGTGTATAGCCTGTTCCAAAATATAAGATCCTGATTTTTGCCGTTTTAAGTGGGCAATATAAAAATTCTGACCTTTTGTTTATGATAGGTTGCAGAGATGGACTTAAGAATTTTATTCATTAATGCAAATAAATAAAAGTATAAGTGTTTTTGGAGATGTTTATTTATAGATGCATGTAAAAACAAATCGATAAGAAGTACAAATATACAGTTTGAATGAATGGGTTTTACAAGAGGAGACATATTGTATAAATAAAAATATATTTTAACTTAAGCCTATTCGGTTTTACTATCGCTGTCATCAGTTGAGGTAATTATCAGTGATTTTATATTATTTACATAAATATATGAATCTTCAACATTAACAACCTGCTCAATGGAATTCTTCCAGCTTTCACAAGGTATATCATTTATAACGTTTTTTACTACTTGAACCACTGACACGCTTAAAGTAGGAGAAACATTTTGTGCCCTTATTTTTGATTTAACTTGATGCCAAATATGTTCAATTGGATTCGACACAGATCACTTTTTTTACAACTAAAGTCAAAATAAATGTCATTTTCTAACATATATTCCTGTTTTTCTGATTTGGTGTATGGCTGCATTAGGAACTTATTTAGTAGGCGACTAGGGTAACTTGCATTGTCCATGACTATAGCACTCTGCTTGGAAACATTTGACAAAAGGGAATTTTGAAACCAATTTTCAAAAAGTTCTGCGGTCGTGTCTTCGTGATAGTCCAAACTAGAATCTTTTACGTTTTTTGCAGATAATAGTAGACAATTTGAAACCCAGCCCTTTTCAGATCCAGCATGCAAAATAGTTTTTCGTTTACCTTTATTTGAAGGTGCGTTAGTTTGATATTTTTTACTGCCGCCAACCCACCTTTTTTACACAGTATCATGGGTATCGAACCATGTTTCGTCAAGGTAAATTATTGACCAATTCTCTGATCGATACTTTTCAATTTCTTGTAAATAAGTATGTCGCAAGATTCGTAATCTTTGTGATTCCATCACTACTTGCCTTTTGTTGATTTTTCGGAACGTGAATCCCATTCTCAAGAGAATTCTGTGAAAAGTGTTGATCGGCCACAATGTATTTTGGTGCACCAGTCTTAATTTTTTGTCTAGTGTCGGCACCAACTGCTCTTCAAACATAGAATATATTTTTCTCCTGATGACGTTTTTTTCACAATCGTCTACATGATGCATTTGAAAATCTTTCCGTTTTTTCCTGTTCCTGAGTGATGGTTTTCCTACAATACCCTTAATCGTAGAAATTGGGGTTTTTGTTACTTCACTGGTTTCTTGCGAAGAACTTTGTTTATTCAAATTTCTTTTTATCAAACTGTCGTAAACATTTTTCACTATTTGTTTAGCGTAAAGTGACAAATGTTTTCTCTTGCGATAGCCACTATTGCAATTTTCCCTCGGACGCCACATAATTAAAATAGAACCGTTACGTTGCAAGTTGTAAGTAAAACTAATAATAAAAAGTATCTTTCGAATCTTAATGGGGACCTGTGGTCATTAGGCCTATATTATCAAATACTTAAAGGGCTCTAAACCTGGTTGCCAGGTAGTAAATATATAGGTAAAAATAGATCCAATATGATTGCAGGTACAAGTGAGGGCGGTATACAAAGCAGGTAAAATAAAAATACGTTTATCGTAATACCTGGCAACTATGCACAAAACCTAATAGGGTCGTTTGTTGCCCCATTGAAAAAGCAAATAGTCAGGATTTTATATCTTGGGATTTACTTTACCGAAACATGTCATGGCTAATTTAAGTTATTTTATTTGTTACATTTTGATAAATAAAATAAAATATAGTGAAAATATGAACAACATTTCTCTCTTAATTGTCTAAAAATGGATTTTCATCATGTAAGCGCCAAATCTATCCAATTTTCGAAAAAGAAAGTGTTGAAGTAATGTTACTGTAGTTAAAGTACATGAACCGATTTAGTATGAGCATTTAAATTCAGCAAGTAACTTTTTAAGTACATAATTTTTTTATCTTTTAAAAAAGTTTTATCATTAGAATTAGATGTCATGGCAGTTTTGAAATATCTATATTAAGTATGTATAAAAGGTTACAATATTCAGTGCTGTTGGTTCATTACCAAAAGTGCCTACTTAAATCGATAATTAAGATTTCAAAATTTTTATCTGACACCATCTTAAATATTGTGTATTATCATTGTAAGTATAGATTTCGTTTTAAACTAGTCCTATATTTTCTAAAAATAAATGTTGGTCTTTAAAAGAAATAAGGATTTTGTCTTTTTTATATGTATGATTCCAGAAATTGATTTCTAGAATCATACTGGTTGGTTGAAAAACTTAATAAGCGTAAATAAACTGTGTAATGTTCAGGGCAAATAAGTTTTAATTTATTGTAGTTTTATTGTCGGCCAATAATAATTTTCAGAAATAATCCGATAAGGGCAAATTACTTAAATAATTTTTAGTCTTTTGGAGGAAGTATCTGTAAGAAAAAGTACTTCACGCTTATCGCTACAACAGTAGGCACTAGTACTCATTAGTACTGCATAGTCCCTAGTAAAAGTTTTTTTTCGCTTCCAATTTCACCCCTCAAAACTAACAATTTAAGTCAAAATCTAACTTTCCAAACTACACGACTCTGATGGAGCCACTAATTAGTGCCCAAATTTCAACTTTCTATGTCAAATAGTTTCGGAGAAAATCAGGTGTAATAGACGGAGGGACGGAAGTGATCTTTTAAGTTTTCCGTACAGAACATTAAAAATAATTACTCTGATCTGTGATGCCAATCCTACTGTTTAGACTGTAGACCTCCTGTTTTATCAAATATATCCCAGTTTTCAGGCTTACCATCCAGATTGTTTTCTTTATCGTTATGGCGGCAAAAAAATCTAATATAGCCTGTCCCAAAATATAAGATCCTGATTTTAGCGTTTTAAGTGGGCAGTATAAAAATTTTGACCTTTTGTTTATGATAGGTTGCACAGATGGACTTAAGAATTTTATTCATTAATGCAAATAAATAAAAGTGTGTTCTTGGAGATGTTTATTTATAGATGCATGTAAAAACAAATGGATAAGAAGTACAAATATACAGTTTGAATGAATGAGGTTTACAAAAAGGGACATATTGTATAAATACAAATATATTTTAACTTAAGCCTAATTCGGTTTCACTATCGCTGTCATCAGCTGAGGTAATTATCAGTGGTTATATATTATTTGCATAAATATTAGAATCTTCAACTTTAACAACGTGCTGAATGGAATTCGTCCAGCTTTCACAAGGTATATCATTTATAACTTTTTTTACTAATTTAACCACTGACACGCTTAAAGTAGGAAAACATTTTGTGCCCTTATTTTTGATTTAACTTGATGCCAAATATATTCAACTGGATTAAACACACAATAATACGGAGGAAGCCGCAAAACTGTGTGTCCCATTTTCTCAGCCATACTACCACAAACATATTTCTTTTTCAATTTATAGTCTTTCAAAATTTCCAAAAGATCACTTTTTTAAAAACTAAAGTCAATATAAATGTCATTTTCTAACAAATATTCCTGTTTTTCTGATTTGGTGTATGGCTGCATTAGGAACCTATTTAGTAGGCGACTAGGGTAACTTGCATTGTCCATAACTATAACACTCTGTTCGGGAACATTTGGCAAATGGGAATTTTGAAACCAATTTTCAAAAACTTCTGCGGTTGTGTTTTCGTTATAGACCAAACTAGAGTCTTTTATGTTTTTTGCAGATAATAGTAGACAATTTGAAACCCAGCCCTTTTCAGATCCAGCATGCAAAATGGTTATTCGTTTACCTTTATTTGAAGGTACGTTAGTCTGATATTATGTACCGCTGTCAGCCCACCCTTTTTGCACATTGTCATATGTATCGAACCATGTTTTGTCAAGGTAAATTGTTGGCCAATTCTCTGATCGATACTTTTTAATTTCTTATAAATAAGTATGTCGCAAGTTTCGTAATCTTTGTGACTCCATCACTACTTGCCTTTTGTTGATTTTTCGGAACGTGAATCTCATTCTTAAGAGAATTCTGTGGAGGGTTGATCGGCCACAATGTATATTGGTCCCGTCCTGCACTAGTCTTAATTTTATTTTGTCTAGTGTTGGCACCAACTGCTTTTCATACATAGAATATATTTTTCTCCTGATGACGTCTTTTTCACAATCATCTACATGATGCATTTGAAAATCTGTCTGTTTTTTCCTGTTTCAGAGTGATGGTTTTCCTACAATACCCTTAATCGTATAAATTGGGGTTTTTGTTAGTTCACTAGTTTCTTGCAAAGTACTTTGTTTATTCAAATTTCTTTTTATCAAACTGTCGTAAACATTTTTCACTATTTGTTTAGCGTCAAGGGATAAATGTTTTCTCTTGCGATAGCCACTATTGCAATTTTCCCACGGACGCCACATAATTAAAATAGAACCGTTACGTTGTAAGTAAAACTAAAAATAAAAATAATAAAAAGTATCTTTCGAATCTTAATGGGAACCTGTGGTGTGCTGAGATATGCATTACGTAGTTTATTAAATAGCCGTCAGAAGGCATTATTTGGATGGAACCTCGTTCGTTAGTTGTTTTACTTGCTACATCACATATTAATTGGATGAAAACGAAACTCAGAAACAAGCTTTCAACGACAACAATAAAAGGAACTCTACATATCAAAATTGAAATTTCCAATTATTACGAATTTAACGTCACAGAATATCATTTGAAAAAATGTAATAAAGATATATACGTCTTTCGAAGAAAATATGACACTGATGCAGATGCAGGTGTTGAAGAGAAATCAGGCTATAATAGCTAATATAATATTTACAATATGCTTACTATATGTAACAATTTACACTTTTTATATTAAAATAATCGGTCAAGTGCAAGACTTGCGCAATTAGGGTTCCGTACGTAAATTACTATTAAAATATTTGACTTCACAAAACACATCCCAAATGAGTTTTCAACAAAGTTTTTTTTCCGATCTTTAGTGAAAACTGATGACCTAGATTTTTTTTTATATACCAGATAAATTATTAAAGGTAATGTATTCGTGTTCAATCTACACCCTGTAAAGAATATTCCAGAATTTTTTCAAAATTTTTTAATCAGTATTTTTCGAGATAAGGTTGGGGACAGCGATTTTTCGCACTTTTTTAAAAATAATATAAAGATAATTATGCGCAAGTATTACATTATATATTTTTGAACTCGTCTTTATATAAGCTTGTATTTGAAACTGCACTCGATGAGATGGTAAAAAAAATATTTTCACTTCTGATTTCACCCCCAAAACTAACCCCTTAAGCCAAAATTTAACTTTCAAAACTACACGGCTCTAATGAGGCCATCAGTTCCTATATTAGGGCCAAATTTTAACTGTCTATGTCAAATAGTTTCGGAGAAAATCGAGTGTGACAGACTGACGGACGGACACCGAAGTGATCTTATAAGTGTTCCGTATGGAATGCTAAAAATAATTATTTTGATTAAAGTAAGTTAATTAAAGAAAGTTTTTTATTTGCTAGTCTTATAAAAATTACTTTTAGAGTGTAAACGGTAGATTTCCGGTTTTATATACGGTAATCCGCTATTTAACCTACCGTTTTTTCTCGGGTCATACATATATTATTTGTAAATAACACGGGGTTAATAACACTGATTCTGTTTAAAGTAAATTGATTAAAGAAAGTCTTATTTGTTAGTCTTATAGAAATTACTTTTAGAGGAAACTATAATAATAATCATAAATTATACATACATCGTGAAATAGAAAAAGTAAACGAAATTAAATTCTTGGGTATAATGATAGATTGTAAACTTCAATTTGATGCACATTTTCAATATTTAGTGAATAAAATAAACCAAAAACTTTATCTCATGTATAGAACTTGCTACATCATAAGTGAATACCATAAAATATTAATATATAGAAGCATAATTGAGTCACATTTTATTTATTGTCCTTCGGTATTATTTCTTGCTAAGGATACATAAATAGAACTACTGCAAAAACTTCAAAACAAGGCAATGAGATTTATATTGCGGAAGCCTAGAGATACGCACTTAAAAGATATGTTAGATCGATTAAATTGGCTGAGGGTAAAGCAGATCTTATTTTATTACACAATGAAATTCATCTATAATATAAAGATATAAAATTGTCCCACATATTTGACCGAGAAAATTAGATACGTCAATCAGATACACAACTACAACACCAGAGGACGAAATGACTTCCGAGTAGTGGGAATTACAAATGAAGCTGATCGAGCAAATCTTTATTATAAAGGATTTAAACATTTTAATAACCTAGCAAATAATATTAAAAATTGTGAAACCATAAATAAGTTTAAGCAACTATTATATCGACATTGTAAGAATATGCCTATCCGATAGTTAAATTAGGTTTTAATGAACCGTAAATAAATAAATAAATAAATATGTATCGAACCATGTTTTGTCAAGGTAAATTGTCGGCCAATTCTCTGATCGATACTTTTTAATTTCTTGTAATATAATTATGCGCAAGTATTACATTATATATATTTTTTGAACTCGTCTTTATATAAGCTTGTATTTGAAACTGCACTCGATGAGCTGGTAAAAAAAATATTTTCACTTCTGATTTCACCCACCAAAACTAACCCCTTAAGTCAAAATTTAACTATCAAAACTACACGGCTCTGATGAGGCCATCAATTCCTATATTAGGGCCAAATTTTAACTGTCTATGTCGAATAGTTTCGGAGAAAATCGAGGGTGACAGACAGACGGACGGACACCGAAGTGATCTTATAAGTGTTCCGTATGGAATGCTAAAAATAATTATTTTGATTAAAGTAAGTTAATTAAAGATAGTTTTTTATTTGCTAGTCTTATAGAAATTACTTTTAGAGTGTAAACGGTAGATTTTCGGTTTTATATACGGTAATCCACTATTTAACCTACCGTTTTTTCTCGGGTCATACATATAAAGGGTGTTTTTTATAGAGGTATAGAACTTTGAAATGGAATAAAACAAAGATGAATTTTTTAAATTGACATGAAATTTACTTTATTCGAAAGATAATCTTCTGGCATTATAATTTAAATATGACTTCTGGCATATGACCACCACGGCTGGCTCGAACGTAGTCTAATCTGGAGGTCCAATTTTCGATGACTTTTTCCAACATTTGTGGCCGTATATCGGCAATAACGCGGCGAATGTTGTCCTCCAAGTGGTCAATCGTTTCGGGCTTATCGGCGTAGACTAGCGACTTCACATTTCCCCGCAGAAAATAGTCTAGCGGCGTTAAATCGCACGATCTTGGAGGCCAATTCACGGGTCCGAAACGTGAAACTATGCGGTTACCAAACGTTTCCTTCAATAAATCAATTGTGGCACGAGCTGTGTGACATGTTGCGCCGTCTTGTTGAAACCACAGCTCCTGCACATCATGGTTGTTCAATTGATGAACGAAAAAGTCAGTAATCATGGCTCTATAGCGGTCACCATTGACTGTAACGTTCTGATCAGCATCGTTTTTAAAGAAGTACGGACCAATGATTCCACCAGCCCATAAAGCACACCAAACAGTCAGTTTTTCTGGATGTAACGGTGTCTCAACATACACTTCAGGATTATCATCACTCCAAATGCGACAGTTTTGTTTATTGACGTATCCATTCAAACAAAAGTGAGCTTCATCGCTAAACAAAATTCGCTTATGAAAATCGGGATCAACGGCAATCTTGTTTTGGGCCCATTCACCGAATCTACGCCTTGCTAGGTGATCGTGTGGCTTCAATTGTTGCACGAGTTGGATTTTGTAAGCACGCAAACCAAGATCTTTCCGCAAAATCTTCCATAAAGTGGATGGACACATATCCAATTCCTGTGCACGATGTCGGATAGACTGATTCGGGTCTTCCTCTACGCTACGCTCTACAGCAGCAATGACTTCT
Source organism: Pachyrhynchus sulphureomaculatus (assembly GCA_019049505.1). Taxonomy (NCBI): domain Eukaryota; kingdom Metazoa; phylum Arthropoda; class Insecta; order Coleoptera; family Curculionidae; genus Pachyrhynchus; species Pachyrhynchus sulphureomaculatus. The sequence goes on from CM032456.1 coordinate 170,206,567, forward strand.
TCTGTACGCACTGTACGACGTCTCTGTGGATGCATATTATCATTTAGAGTAAACGTGGTGCGAAAACGTTCCATAGTTAATCGAATTAATTGCTCTGATGGACGATTATGTTGACTGTAAAATGGACGTAGTGCGCGATACGTATTTCGAACAGAACCATGATTTTCAAAATAAATTTGCACAATTTGGAAGCGTTGTTCAGGCGTCAGTCTATTCATGTTGAAATGCTAAACCAAACTAAACATAAATCACTTGACAGCTGACAAAATGGCCGCCAGTCAAAAAAGTGTTGCCAACTTAAAGTTTTATACTTCTATAAAAAACACCCTTTATTATTTGTAAATAACACGGGGTTGGTAACACTGATTCTGTTTAAAGTAAATTGATTAAAGAAAGTCTTATTTGTTAGTCTTATAGAAATTACTTTTAGAGGAAACTAGATTTCCATTTTTATATACAGTAATCTGCTATTTTCTATGAATTAATTTATATGGTTTATATACTGGGCGAGGCGGGAAAAAATTGTCTTGTGGCAGTAAGGTTTTACGGAGCGAAGTACCCTAATAGACGTATATCATCTAGAAAATCTTTTCAGTGCTTAATGGAACGGTTTGATGGTAGTGGTAGCGTTGAGTATACGAAACGGAAAGTAGTAAACCAGAATGCTACCAATGAGGAAAAATAAATGGAGATTTTACTTCATGTAGAAGATAATCCCCAGGTTAGCAGCCGTCAACTAGCTGACTTATCTGATACATCCCAATCTACGGCTAATCGCACCACGAGAAAATATAAATATCATCCCTTTAATATGGAACTACACCGAGAACTTCAAGACCGTGATTTTGAACGAGTAAATTTTTGTACCACTATGAATGGAGCAATAGAGGCCGATCCAAATTTTTTATTCAAAATAATGTGAGCTGATGAAGCTACTTTGCGCAGTAATGGAGCAGTTAACAGCCATAACATGCATTATTATTCAACAGTTAATCCATTTTGGTTCCGGGAAATTCAAAATCAAAACCATTGGTCGCTTAACGTATGGTGTGGAATATTAAATTTTCGAATTATTGGTCCATATTTTTTCCACGAACCGTTTAACGGGCCTAGATATCTAAATTTTTTGCATAACGAATTACTCCAGCTTCTTGAAGAAGTTGATAACTTTGAAAGCGAACACATGTAGATTCAACAAGACGGAGCTCCTGCTCATTACCACCGGGAAGTTCGGGAATTTTTTTAACGATCGTTACCCACCAAAATGGAACGGGATGGATTCATTCAGTGGCCCCCTCCATCATGTGACTTAACACTTTTAGACTTCTTTTTGTCTGGCTACATTAAAGATCGTGTTTATGTGAATCCCCCTACAACGTCAGTAGATATGGAAAATAGCGGGATGCGTGCAGGACAATAACGCGCTTTATGCTAAGGAAAGTGAAAGAAAATATAATAAAACAACTAAACATGTGTATACAAGTAGACGGGCATATTTTTGAACATTTATTACGTCATAATAATTAATCATTAGATAAGTTAAACTATATTAAAATTAATATTAACTATTTGTTCATGTTTTCACAATAGCGTAAGTGTATTAAAAACAAGGGTAAAAATTGAAAATAAATCTATTAGACATAGGTATATGACATACTGAATAAAAATTGGAGAGTTTTGTAAAATCTATCAGAAAAAATAATAATATACAGGGTGTGCCATTTAAAAAATTTGAGATTTTTCAATTTAAAATAGTTTAAATGTATAAATTTATTTTAAACACCCTGTAGCATCTAACTTAAATTTCTTTATATATCTTTTTTTTTCATCTCTATAGAATTTTATGAGTATTCCACCTTCAGAAACAATGGCGCTACTGGCTATTTTTTTACAAAACTGAAAATTAGTATTTTTTAAAAAAAATTGAAATATCGGAAAAACCACTAGGTTTAGGTATATAATATTATTAATAAAAAAATTATAAAATTTTACGCAAAATCTAAAAATAAGTTAGAAAATAGGATGTTTCATTTAAAAAAAAAACATGTGTTATATCGGCCACACTTTTTCGAAGTACCCTGTATTTTCAAAAATAATTTTAAACTGTGCACCTTAACATTCACTAAAACTATTGTATTTAACATTTATTTCGTCATTCCCGAAACAAATGAGATAACGAACTTTACTCTATCGTTGACTCACTCTGTACTGATTGATTCAAACTCAATCGTGTTGGAGAATTACTACCTTTGCATGTCCAGATTGAGTTTTTAAAGTTTGGTAAATGAACTGTTTTACAAATAAAATGTATCTTTAATAATGAAAACATAATTATCATAATCTTTATCTATAATATATATAAAATGCAACGTCTCTCTGTCTGTCTGTTTGTCTGTCCGTTAGTGCGCTTATCACTGGAGAACCACTTATCTGATTTACGTACTTTTTTTTCTTAAACATACATATGTTCTCTGGCCAGGTTATAGGCTATATTTTATTACGATAGGTAGCATAAGGAATGAGTAGTGACGTAAAATAGTGAATGATGTCGGAAAAAAGTTTGCCGCTAGCGCGTTGCCTTGCAATACACCGCCTAAACCATTAAATATGGAACAATATTATGTAGTCTATAATCTATAATCTATAATATATATAAAATGCAATGTCTCTCTGTCTGTCTGTCTGTCCATTAGTGTGTTTATTACGCGAAAACCACTTATCCGATTTATGTGTCTTTTTTTAAAATTCATACATATATTCTTTGGCCAGGTTACATAATAATAATAATAATCTATAACTATAATATATATAAAATGCAACGTCTCTCTGTCTGTCTGTCTGTCCATTAGTGCGCTTATCCCTCGAGATCCACTTATCCGATTTACGTGATTTTTTAAATTCATACATATGTTCTCTGACCAGGTTATAGATACATATTTTATTACATCTATAATATATATAAAATGTAACGTATATCTGTCTGTTTGTTCCTTTGTGCGCTTATCACTGGAGAACCACTTATCCGATTTACGTGCTTTTTTTTTAAACATGCTAAACCATTAAATATGGAACAATATCATGTAGCAAAGAATATCTATAATATATATAAAATGCAATGTCTCTCTGTCTGTCTGCCTGTCCATTAGTGTGTTTATCACGCGAAAACCACTTATCCGATTTATGTGTCTTTTTTTAAAATTCATACATATATTCTTTGGCCAGGTTATATAATAATAGTAATAATCTATATCTATAATATATATAAAATGCAACGTCTGTCTGTTTGTCCGTTAGTCCCTCGAGATCCACTTATCCGATTTACGTGATTTTTTAAATTCATACATATGTTCTCTGACCAGGTTATAGATATATATTTTATTACATCTATAATATATATAAAATGTAACGTATGTCTGTCTGTTTGTCCGTTTGTGCGCTTATCACTGGAGAACCACTTATCCGATTTACGTGCTTTTTTTTAAAACATGCTAAACCATTAAATATGGAACAATATTATGTAGCAAAGAATATCTATAATATATATAAAATGCAACGTCTCTTTGTCTGTCTGTCCGTTAGTGCGCTTATCACTGGAGAACCACTTCTCCGATTTACGTGCTTTTTTGTTAAACATACATATGTTCTCTGGCCAGGTTATAGGATATATTTTATTACGTTAGGTGACATAAGGAATAAGCAGAGACGATAATAGTGAATCAGGTCGGAGAAAAGTTTGCCGCTAGCGCGTTCTCTTGCAATACACTGCCTAAAGCATTAAATATGGAACAATATCATGTAGCAAAGAATATAATATATATAAAATGCAACGTCTCTCTGTCTGTGTGTCTGTCCGTTGGTGCGCTTATCACTCGAGAACCCCTTATCCGATTTACGTGTTTTTTTATAATTCATACATTTGTTCTCTGGCCAGGTTATCTATAATCTTCTATTTAGAATATATATAAAATGCAACGTCTTTCTGTCTGTCTATCTGTCCGTTAGTGCGCTTATCACTTGAGAACCACTTATCCGATTTACGTGTTTTTATAAAATTTAAACGTATGTTCTATATAATTCGATATAAGCCTAGATAATGGGAGATAAGTCGAGATAAGGCTCGATAATGGGAGATAAGGTGAGTTAATGGGAGATAAATATAAATAATGGGAGATAAGGAGAAATAATGGGAGATAAGCAAAGATAAGTCTAGATAATGGGAGTTATGGTGAGATAATGGGAGATAAGGAGAAATAATGGGAGATAAGGAGAAATATTGAAAGATAAGTCGAGATAAGCCTAGATAATGGGAGATAAGGTGAGATTATGGGAGATAAGGAGAAATAATGGGAGATAAGGAGAAATAACGGGAGATAAGGAGAAATAATGGGAGATGAGCAGAGTTAAGGCTAGATAATCGAAATTATGTAGAGATAATGGGAGATAAGGAGAAATATTGAGAGATAAGGGGAAATAATGGGAGATATTTTATTACGTTGGGTAAATTAAGGAATAAGCAGTGACGATAGTGGTGAATCAAGTCCACGCGAGCGGAGCCGCGGGCCCGGCTAGTATAATATATAATAGAAATAAAGAATTATGAATAAAAAACCAACTATTTTTGATATACCACGTATACAAATACAAAATAATTCAAATCTTTCAAACATTTTTTATTTGTTAGTATAATTGATGGAATTATACATGAAATACAATATCATTCAAATGACCATCAATACTAGGTTTACAAGTATCGATTTTAGAATCGTAATTTTCAATTACATTTCGAGATTTTCTAGGGCTTATTTCAGCAATTTCGGCGCAGATGTTATTTTTTAATACATCCAGTGTTCTACTTTTATGGTAGGTCCAAAAGAGATTCTAACGGTGTCAAATCACATGATCTTGGTGGCTAATTGACATCATCATTTCTGAAAATTACACCTCAACCAAAAATATAACCCAATATAGCAGTATTCATGTGTCAATTGAATTTTGTATGCATGCAAATGCAAATCTATATTCAAAATTTGCCACATACTTCCATAAGAAGTGCCGAATGATCGAGAATGACGTAGAACCGATGTGATAGTTCATTAAAAACACTTTCACGAATAGCAGCAATGTTTCCATTCTAACGAGCATTTCTTGGTCTAGCCGACTAACACAGAAGAGATTTTCTCACTAATCTTTGAACTGTGCCTCCATTTGGTTGTTCATGTTAACCAAAAAAGTCACGGATATTGCGAAGGATATTTTTTAAAGATCGCCTGTCTGCATAGTAAGTTTGAGTAATTTTAATGCGCAAGTCTCGCATATATTATTTCATGGTTAAATTTGTCAAACGTTCAACCAAACAAATGTCAAAATAGAAACAGAAAAAGAAGAGTCTATCATAAATTATTAGGAGGTGCCATCGACGTCTCTGTATTGGATAACCTTGTATAAATTAATTTTTATTAATTTGTGTAAAAAGCTCAAAAATCAATTTCTCACAAAAAAGGGATATTTATAAAGAATTTTTTTTAGATAAAAATATAGAGCAGTACCGTTTCGTCGATTCCCGTTTTGTCGACTTTAAGAGAAATTCCCGTTTTGTCGTCTGGCCTTTTAACCTATACATCGGTGTCATTAACAATTCCCCTTTCGTCAATTCACTAAACCTCTTTATCTGTTATTCAGGGTAAATATTAATTATTTCTTAAAAAAAAATCGATAGCGCAAAATTCTTTCCTTCCTTCACACTTTCTACAGACAGGACTATCAAACCTGAACCTGAACTAACCTCAACTAACCTGAACGCCTACGATAATCTAACCGGCCGCAATCTTATGAAGATAAATACCTAGGTAAAACTACCTGTAGAGGGTTGAAGGCCACCTAGAGCTTTACTTGGTAGCTTTAATTCGGCGAGTCGACAAAGAGGGATCGGTTTCAAATGGTCAACGGTCCAACGGTCTCAGTCGACGAAAGGGTAACAAAACAGACAAGAATGTCCAGTCGACGAAACGGCCAATCGACAAAATGGGAATTTATCGAGTAAATATAATACATTTCTATAAATATATTTTTCAAATTATTTACATATTATAAATTTTATTCTTGGCTAGACGAATTTCACCTTAAATAGAAATATCTTTTTATTATTCATTTATCACTAAGGTTTATTTTAATTAGATTTATGTCACCTTGATAAAGGTTTTGAGATGCAATGCCACTTGTGTATAAGGAGAATGAAAAAAGTAGAACTATCTGTATAAACCAAGTTTCAGGAAAGTTATTTTAAAAAAATTTAGTTTAAAATTATTTTTAGGTATGACCAGACATATTTGTTTTGTCAAAACCGTAAAACGGTATTCCCGGTAAATGAGGTATGAAAACACACGTAAAACAATACATTGTGTAAAACCTGGTGAAAAAACCGACCAAATGCAAGTCAGACTTAAAAAATTTTGTTACGGAGGTATAAAATGATCGATGATTGCACAAAACATACCTCAAATGACTTTTCAACAAAGTTTTTTCCCGATCTTTACTAGAAACTGATAACCTTTAAATTTTTATTTTTTTTTATATACCAGATAAATTATTAAAGGTAATGCACTCGTGATAATTTTCATTCAATCTACACCCTGTGAAGAATTTCGCAGAATTTTTTTAAATTTTTTTAATTAGTACTTTTTGAGATAAAGGGGGGTCAACGATTTTTTGAAATTTTCAAAAAATAATACAAAGAAAAGTATGCGCAAGTATTATATTATATATATTTTTGAACTCGTGTTTTTACAAGCTTTCATTTGACATCCAACTTGATTTTTTTTTCACTTCCGATTTCACCACTCAAAACTAACCTTTAAGTCAAAATTTAACTTTCAAAACTACACTGCTCTGATGAGGCCATTAATTTCTATATTATTGCCAAATTTGAACTTTCTATGTCAAATAGTTCGTATGTGACAGATAGACGGGCAGACAAACAGACGGATAGACACCGAAGTGATCTTACAAGTGCTCCGTACGGAATACTAAAAAACCTTTTCCCAAGTTATATGAATACGAAAATATGTATAAGGAAAAATACATATTTCATTGTCGAATTTATATTTCTCAGCTATTGAGAGAGATATTGTCCGGGGGAAAAAATGTTCGTTTTGAGAATATATCTCTGCACAACTTCAACATTATGCTCCTTATATTTCCAAGTAATCTGGAGAGATTGAAAATAATTATAATTATCAGTTTAAGATGAGATCGTCTTTGTTCTGCCCTTAAAAATGATGTGAAGACACTTTTTGCTCCGTTTTATCATTAGGTATATCTAATATAATTATTTTCATACTGATTTTCACACTGATGATACTCATAATGATTTTTCGTGCCTATATACTGCTTATATAAAAAATTAAATCCATTCATTTATTCAAATTCATTCGTGCTGGAGAATTACTACTTTTGCATGCCCAGATTGAGTTTTGAAAGTCTGGTTAGCGAATTTTAGCAGATAAGATAACTTAATTCTAGCAAACAATTGTAATATGAAAGATAATTTTTATATACTCGTAATATATTGCATAATTGAAATAAAGAATTATGAATAATTTACCTTTTAGGATCTTTGAGAAATCTAAAAAAACTAACTCCTTTGGATATACCACATATATTTTTGCAAACACTAACCGCACAACAAAAAATTCCTCTTGACATCTTTTTAGTGTTCCGTACGGAACACTTATAAGATCACTTCGGTGTCTGTCCGTCTGTCACACCCGATTTTCTCCGAAACTATTTGTCATAGAAAGTTGAAATTTGGCACTAATATAGGAATTGATGGCCTCATCAGAGCATATATTTTGAAAGTAAATTTTGTTAATACTTTTGCCGGAAGTGAAAAAAAAATTTTTTTACTAGGTAATCTTTTCTTGTGAAAACACGAGTAAAAAATATTATATATAAATATCTTGCCTGCACTTTTCTTGGTATAAAAAATATCGCGAAAAATCGCTGTCCACCCGCCTTATCTCGAAAAGTACTTATCAAAAAATTTTGAAAAAATTCTGGAGTATTCTCCACGACGTGTAGATTGAACGAAAATTATCACCAGTGTAAGATTTTAGGTGCTTATTTTTTTGTATTTCCTTTCCCTTTTCTCTGTAAAGTTTCTTGTATAGCTTTTTCTCAGATGTGATACATTTTGTTTTTCTCTATGAAGTGATCAACAGTAATCACCCATCATGTTGAAATTGCACCGTCCCTGGTACCGTTTCTCCATCTCCTTTAATCTCCTTTATGTCCTGATGGAACCGTTCCCCCTGCTCTTCACTCACATCGCCTAAGTTTTTAGAAAAAAAGTCAAGTTGGTTGTGCAAGAAGTGGACTTTAAGGCTCATCAGACAACCCAGATTTTTGAACTTGTCTATCATATTAGCTACCATAAGTTCATAGTTAGGGTCTTTGAAATTGCTCAAAAACTTAGTCACAACTTTTTTAAATGATATCCAAGCCTCTTTTTCCTTTGTTCTCCTCGCCAGGTGTTAAAGTTTTTCTTACGGGCCATTGGTTTTTGGACCAAAGTTGATCCCTTGCTCTGCTGTCCCACTCACATATAAAACATGGAAACTTTGTAAATTCCTTTTGTTGATCAAGGATCATGGAGACAACTTTTAAATCTCCACATATCATCCAATCGTGAGCTGGATAGTTAATTTTCTGTAAAATCATGTTAAGATTTTCGTAAGTTTCCTTCATATGGACCGAATGAGCAAGGGGCAGTGAAGCATAAATATTTCCGTTGTGTAACAGAACACCTTTTAAACTAGTTTTTGATGAGTCTATAAAATGTCTCCAATCTTCCTTCTTGTACTTAATGCCAAATTCATTCATTATGACTACCAATATCAAGGCAGTAAACCAAATCCGCTTCCTGCTTAAAAAACTGAGCAAACTGTTGATCTCTTTGTGGTAAATAGATCTTCTAGATTCCAGTAAATATTTTTCTCTCAGCCTAGAATCAAGCAATTCTGCTTTTTCCTTAGTCAAACCCAAATCTCTCACTAAATCATTTAACTCAGCTTGTGTAAACAACTGTGGTTTTAAATTTTCTAGAGAACATTGAAACTCATCATCATTCGGTCGACTTTCATTAAATTCGGGACTGAATTGTAAAACGTCACCAATAAACTGAGGTGGCTCGGGGACAGGAAGTCCCGGTCCATGTCCTACCGGCCGATTAGGTGAAGTAAAGTTAGGATAGACAAATACTTTCTTATTTTTGGAGTTATATCCACAAACATCAACGCTGCAAAAATAACAATCATTTGAATGATTTTCTTGCTCTCTCCATACCATGGGTACTGCAAATCTAAAAGCTTTCTTTTCTTTCTTATACCATTTCCTAAGATCCTCGACGCAAACATAACATACTTTATGAGGCACCCAACATTTTTCTTGATTACCGATTTCTACACCAAAATATGTACACTTTTTTTACAAAGTCAGTAATGTTTCTTTGATGTTTTTTAACTATAAACTCACCACATCTATAACAAAAAGTGTTGGGAGAGTTTTTACAACCACGATTAGCCATACTTTGAGTGTGAATTAAAGCACATAGGTTAAACATTACAATGCGAGGTTAAATTAACTGGAAGAAAACAAACAGCTGTGACATTTATTGGAACTGCTAACCTAATAACACTACTCAGTATATATCACCACTACACCAAACACTTTATTTTTGCACTCGACGCGCGTTTCGCTAACCATGTTAGCTTCATCAAGAGCGATGATTGACTAAAGCTTAACTACAAATCTACCCTATTTATACTTAGCCTAACCCTTGAATTACTCAAGCGGAACTAATGACATAGGCAAGGAATAGGCCCTCTGTCTTTATTTAAACTACTTTTACATTTTATGATTTCCATACTTTCGTATGCGTTCAACAATCTCCTATCAGATACATTTTTTATTAATCTTAGATTATTTAATGTTACAGTATGATCAGCTTCAAGGGCATGTTCGGCAATGCTAGACTTTTCTGTTCTATTGTATCTTAAGTGTGCTAAATGTTCTTTACATCGTATTTTAATTGACCTTTTAGTTTGCCCAACATACTTTTTGTCACAATCATTACAACTAATTTCATAAATTCCACTTTTCTCACAATTAGGAATCTTATCTTTGGGATTTCCTAAGATATTCCTCAGATTGTCTGATGACTTATAGACTAAGGTGAGGCCTACCTTATTAAATACCTTATTGAGTCCCTTGCTATATTTCGGATTATATGGTATGGAGACATACTTGGTATTATTTTCTTCGCGTGTAAAAAAGGTGGAATTCTGAATATTAAACCTAAATTTATGTCTATTTATTAGCTTATTTACTAAGTCATCGTCATAATCATTAACTCTAGTTATATTTCTAATACGATTCCTTTCTTTATTAAAGTTTACTCTATTCAGAGGGAAAGTGACCAAACGATGAACTAAAAAATGTAATGAGGCTAATTTATGTTGTTTGCAATAAAATGAATCATTAGGAATATATCTATCTGTTATTGTGTCCTTTCTATAGATATCAAATTCTAATCTATTATTATTTTTAATAATTAAAATATCTAGAAAAGGCAATTGTCCTTTGTTCTCAACTTCGTAAGTGAATGATTGGCCTGTGTAATGAATTTCGGAGTACGTTATAAGAAGATTCTCCTTGAAATCCAGATGTAAACACAACCCGCGACCGCGCAGGCAGCCATGTTGTTGGTGTGATAGGGGACGTATGCGTGATAAAAAACAGGGCGTAAAAATCTTCTTGAGCGTCGCTACTATGTTTTATGTTTACTATGACCGAACTTTGTGCATGTAACCAAATTGGCCATAACCTGGAAATAATTTTGGATAAATCATATCGTCACGAAAAACTACAATTTGCATATTTTAGAAGTGTATTTTTTGAATAAACCACGTAAATTGAAAAAATACAAAATCCTTGTTTTTCACTTATATTGTTATTATTATTTTATTATTGAATATTTCCTAATATGGAATTATATATAAATTACCTCAAATTTATGTTTTATTTATTAGCACCCGTTTAAGAAAAAAATAATAAACCAACCAAGATGAAGGGATTGGCCATTTTTTTGATCGGTCTCCTGTTTCAATTTTCACAAGGTTTTCCTACAAAACCGTTTTATCAAAACGAAACTACTCTGGAATTAGTTCATGTGGTAAGATTCATATACTATTCTCAAAACTTTATAATTTTTAATTTATTAGATTTTCGACCGCACAATTAATTAAGTGAATGACTAGGATTACCAGTTTCTTGGACAAGTCGTACATCTATGTTCTTCAACAGAAACATTAAACTAACTTTTTAATTTAAATCCACATAGAAATTAAAGGGGGTACCGGTAAAGATATTAACAATTTGCTTAAAGAGTGAAAATTGTCCAAAAGGCTATTAATCTTAAATTTCTAAATGAAATGAAACGAATTACTTTGTTATTTGTCACTTATTTTAATATTTAAAATAAGTGACAAATAACAAAGTAATTCGTTTCATTTCATTTAGAAAATTAAAATGTACTGTCACAAAGTAACGGACACCTCAATTATACTATTAATCCTAGTCTTAATATTTAATATATTTCAGGATATTTTTATATAAGGAGTGTGAATTAATTTTGAGAGATTTCTAAGAGAGGGCGTAACTTGTATTATATTGCATCTGAGCATACTGTTGTTATATGCATGGTGAAGCACCATTATTACACTTTAATTTTTAGTATATGTAATTGTGTAAACGACATATTTTTTTAAGCATCGAATATGTCGAATTACGTGCCACCAAAACACCATTTGTCAGAGGCCTTACATTTAATTCGAAGAAAAACTGCACAGATTCAACTTCGCGCGTATAATGTCAAGAATTATGCTCTTTATATTTCCCAGTAATCTGGAGAGATTGAAAATAATTATAATTATCAGTTTAAGATGAGATCGTCCTTGTTCTGCACTTAAAATGAAGTGAAGACACGTTCTACTCCATTTTATCATTAGGTAAATCTAATATAATAATTTTCATACAACTAATGACTTTGCGTGCCTATATACTGCTTATATAAAAAATTAAATACATTCATTTATTCAAATTCATTCGTGCTGAAGAATTACTACTTTTGCATGCCCAGATTGAGTTTTTAAAGTTTGGTTAGCGAATTTTAGCAGATAATATAACTTAACTCTAGCAAACAATTTTAATATGAAAGATAACCTTTACATAATATATTGCATAATTGAAATCAAGAATTATGAATAATTTACCTTTTAGGATCTTTGGGAAACCTAAAAAAACGAACTCCTTTGGAGACACTACATATATTTTTACAAGTACTAACCGCACAACAAAAATTTCCTCTTGACATCTTTTTAGTGTTCCGTACGGAACACTTATAAGATCACTTCGGTGTCTGTCCGTCTGTCTGTCCGTCTGTCCGTCTGTCACACCCGATTTTCTCCGAAACTACTTGTCATAGAAAGTTGAAATTTGGTAGCAATATAGGAATTGATGGCCTCATCAGAGTCATGTCTTTTTGAAAATTAAATTTTGACTTAAGGGGTTAGTTTTGGGGGGTGAAATCGGAAATGAAAAAAAAAAAATTTTTTACTAGGGAATCGAGTGTGGTGTCAAATGAAAGCTTGTGAAAACACGAGAAAAAAATATATATATAATGTAATATTTGCGCTCACTTTTCTTTGTATTATTTTTAAAAAATCGCGAAAAATCGCTGTCCACCCGCCTTATCTCGGAAAGTACTTATCAAAAAATTTTGAAAAAATTCTGGAATATTCTCCACGGGTGTAGATTGAACGAAAATTATCACGAGTGCATTACCTGTAATAATTTATCTGTTATATAAAAAAAACAGAAATTTCAAGGTCATCAATTTTCAGTAAAGATTGGAATAAACTTTGTTGAAAACTTATTTGGGGTGTATTTTGTGAAGTCACTGATCATTTTATATCACCGTAACATAAATTTTGACTTAAGGGATTCGTTTTGAGGGGTGAAATCGGAAGAGAAAAAAAAAGTTTTTTACTAGGTCATCGAGTGTGGTGTCAAATGAAAGCTTATGAAAACACGAGTAAAAAATATATATATAATATAATACTTGCGCACACTTTTCTTCGTATTACTTTTAAGAAATCGTGAAAAATCGCTGTCCCCTACCTTATCTCGAAAAGTACTGATTAAAAAATTTTGAAAAAATCCTGGAATATTCTCCACGGGGTATAGATTGAACGAAAGTTATCATTACCTTTAATAATCTATCTGGTATATAAAAAAACAAAATTTCAAGGTCACCAGTTTTCAGTAAAGATTGGAAACAAACTTTGTTGAAAACTCATTTGGGGTGTGTTTTTATGAAGTCACTGATCATTTTATACCACCCTAACAAAACTTTTTATTTCAAAAACAATCAACGTACGGAACACTAATTGTGCAAGTTCAACTTGCACTTGACCGGTTTTTTATAATTATTTGCAACTACAGCATTAAACGGGTCATTTACGTATTGAAAAATTATTAATAATGGATTTCGGAGCACGTTATAAAAAGATTCTCCTTGAAATCCAGATGTAAACACAACCCGCGACCGCGCTGGCTGCCATGTTGTTGGTGTGATAGGGGATGCATGCAAGACCTAAAAATTTTTTGAGCGTCTATTCTCAAACCTTTATAATTTTTAATTTATTAGATTATCGACCGCACAACTAATTAAAGTGAATGACTAGGATTACCAGTTTCTTGGACAAGTCGTACATCTATGTTCTTCAATAGAAACATTAAACTAACTTTTTAATTTAAATGCACATATAAATTAAAGGGGGTATCGGTAAAGATATTGACATTTTGTTTAAAGAATGAAAATTGTCCAAAAGGCTATTAATCCTAAATTTCTAAATGAAATGAAACGAATTACTTTGTTATTCGTCACTTATTTTAATATTTAAAATAAGTGACAAGTAACAAAGTAATTCGTTTAATTTCATTTAGAAATTTAAAATGTACTGCCACAAAGTAACGGACACCTCAATTATACTATTAATCCTAGTCTTAATATTTAATATATTTCAGGATATTTTTATATAAGGAGTGTGAATTAATTTTGAGGGATTTCTTGTGTCAGTGTAAACGACATATTTTTTTGAGCATCGAATATGTCGAATTACAACAAAACACCATTTGTCGGAGGCGTTACATTTAATTCGAAGAAAAACGCTGTTGAAAGACATCGATTGCTGTCGGAAACCCATGGTGATTATATTCCATCGATAAAAACATGTGACTACTGGTTTCAATGCTTTAAAAGTGGTGATTTCGACCCGGTAGGCAAACAACGTTCCAGCCAGTCGAAAAAGTTTAAAGATGAAGAATTGAAGGCATTACTGTATGAAGACCCGTGCCAAATGGAAAAAGAACTTGCAGAATCATTAGAAGTTGATCGCACAACCGTTTTCAAGCGCTTACATGCATTGGAAATGATTCAATAGCAAGGAAATTGGGTGCCGTACGAATTAAACCAAGAGACGTTGAAAGGCGATTTTTCACCTGTGAACAACTGCTTCAACGGCATAACTGGAAATGTTTTTTGCATCGTATCGTAACTTGTGATGAAAAATGGATATGCTACGATAATCTAAAGTACGAAACATTATAGATGAAGCCCGGTGAACTCTCAAGATACTCGCCAAAACCGATGTGGCTCCAAGCTTTTGCCGTGTATCTGGTGACATTAGCTAGATGTAATGTATTATGAGCTGCTCTAACCGGATAAAACTACTCCTGGCGAATGTTGAAGGGAAAACGACCGGAATATACCAAAAGAGGCGACAAAGTGATTTTTCAACATAACACTCGGCCACGTGTTGTAAAATCCGTCAAGGAAACGTTACAAGCGCTTGGATGGGATGTCCTACCTCATCTACCGTATTCACCAGACATTGCTCCTTCTGATTATCACTTGTTCCGATCGATGACGCACAGTCTGTCTGAACAGCGCTTCCATTCTTATGAGGATACCAAAAAATGGGTGGATAGCCTCAAAAGATGAGTTCTTTCAACGTGGTATTCATATGCTGTCACAAAGATGGGAGAAAATAGTAGCTAGCGAGAGACAATACCTTGAATAATCAATTTGTACCTATTTTTTAACAATAAAGCTATATTTTTACCGAAATATCCCTCAAAATAATTCACACACCCAATATTTATACAAAAAACAGGCCAAGTACAAGTAGGATTTGCACAATTAGTGTTTCGTACCGTAATGGCTTTTGAAATAAAAATTTTTGTTACGGATGTATAAAGTAATCAGTGACTTCACAAAACACACCCTAAATGAATTTTCAAAAATCAGTATCTAGGATTTGGACACAAACTTGTTTGTGATGGCTAAAAAAACTTTCTGCAACGTATACTTTTGTCAAAGGAAAATTACAAAACATAATGTCTATTAAGGTTCTCTTTCTAGTAGCACTAGTATTTTTTATCATTTTACAGGGTGAGTCAACGATAGAGTAAAGTTCATTATCTCATTTGTTTCGGGAATGACGAAAAAAATGTTAAATACAATAGTTTTAGGGAATGTTAAGGTGCACAGTTTAAAATTATTTTTGAGTATATAGGGTACTTCAAAAAAGTGTGGCCGATATAACATATGTTTTTTTAAATGGAACATCCTATTTTCTAATATATTTTTAAATTCTGCATAAAATTTTTTATAACTTTTTTATTAATAATGTTATATACCTAAACCTGGTAGTTTTTCTAATATTTCATTTTTTTAAAAAAATACTAGTTTTCAGTTTTGTAAAAAATTGCCAGTAGCGCCATTGTTTCTACAGGTGGAATACTCATAATTGGTACGAGCGTTCTATAGAGAAGAAAAAAAGGTATATGTAAAGAAATGCTACAGGGTGTTCAAAATAAATTTATACATATCGATTATTTTAAATTGAAAAATCACAAATTTTTTAAACGGCACACCCTATACTCGTATATTATTATTTTTTCTGATAGATTTTACAAAACCCTCCAACTTTTATTAAGTATGTCATATACCTATTTCTAATAGTCTTCGATTTACTTTGAATTTTCAATTTTTACCCTTGTTTTTAATACACTTCCGCTATAACATCATAGTTGCCAAGACAAAACAAAAATGTAGACATTGTCAAATTTTGAGATGTCTATTAAGCAAGTAAAAATAGTTTAATTTGTTGTAGTAAGTGACGTATAAAGGTAATAGTTATGGATTTTCCTAAAAATGAATTAATTGATACGGTTTATATACTGGGCGAGGCGGGAAAAAATTGTCTTTTAACAGTAAGGCTTTACGGAGGGAAGTAACCTAATAGACGTATACCACATAGAAAATCTTTTCAGTGTTTAATGGAACGGTTTGATGGTAGTGGTAGCATTGAGTATACGAAACGGAAAGTAGTAAACCAGAATGCTACCAATGAGGAAAAAGCAATGGAGATTTTACTTTATGTTGAAGATAATCCCCAGGTCAGCAGTCGTCAACTAGTTGACTTATCTGACACATCCCAATCTACGGCTAATCGCACCACGAGAAAATACAAGTAGCATCCCTTTCGTATGGAACTACATCAAGAATTTCAAGACCGTGATTTTGAACGACGAGTAAACTTTTGTACCACCATGAATGGAGAAATAGAGGCCGATCCAAATTTTTTATCCAAAATAATGTTTTCTGATGAAGCTACTTTTCGCAGTAATGGAGCAGTTAACAGCCATAACATGCATTATTATTCAACAGTTAATCCATTTTGGGTCCGGGAAGTTGAAAACCAAAACCATTTGTCGCTTAATGTATGGTGTGGAATATTAAATTTTTGAATTATTGGTCTATATTTTTTCCGCAAACCACTTAACGGGCCTAGATATCTAAATTTTTTGCAAAACAAATTATCCCAGCTTCTTGAAGAAGTTGATAACTTTGAAAGGGAACAAATGTGGATTCAACAAGACGGAGTTCCTGCTCATTACCACCGGGAAGTTATCCACAAAAATAGATCGGTAGGAATGCATTCATTCAGTGGTCTCCTCGATTTTGTGACTTAACACCTTTAAACTTTTTTTTTTATGGGGCTACATTAAAGATCGTGTTTATGTGAATCCCCCTACAACATCAGTAGATATGGAAAATAGGATACGGATGCGTGCAAGTCAATAATGCTCTTTATGCTAAGGAAATTGAAGGAAAATATAGTAAAACGACTAAACATGTGTATTCAAGCAATTATAATTTATCATTAGATAAGTTAAACTATATTAAAATTATTATTAACTATTTGTTTATGTTTTTACAATGGAAAACATGTGTATTCAAGTACACGGGCATACTTTTGAACATTATTACGTCATAATAATTAATAATTAGATAAGTTAAACTATATTAAAATTATTATTAACTATTTGTTTATGTTTTCACAATAACGTACGTGCATTAAAATCAAAGGTAAAAATTGAAAAATTCAAAATAAATCGAAAACTATTAGAAATAGGTATGACATATTTAATAAAAGTTGGAGGGTTTTGTAAAATCTATCAGAAAAAATAATAATATACAGGGTGTACCGTTTAAAAAATTTGTGATGTTTCAATTTAAAATGCCTCTCTTATCTCGAAAAGTACTGATCAAAAAATTTTGAAAAAATTCTTGAATAGTCTCCACAGGGCGTAGATGAACGAAAATTATCACGAGTGCATTTCCTTTAATAATTTATCTGGTATATAATATATATTTCAACAAACTTTGTCGAAAACTCATTTGGGGTGTATTCTGTGAAGTTATCATTTTATACCTCCATAACAAAAATTTTTATTTTAAAAGCAATCAATGTACGGAACACTAATTGCGCAAGTCCGACTTGCACTTGGTCGGTTTTTTTTATTGGTAAAAGTAAAAAAGTTGGGAATGTGGAATCTTTGGCACAATGACACTACTTAGTATATATCATCACTACACCAAACACTTTATTTTTGCGCTCAACGCGGTTTCGTTAACCATGTTAGCTTCATCAGGAGCGATGATTGACTGTCAATCATCGCTCCTGATGAAGCTAACATGGTTAGCAAAACGCGCGTCGAGAGCAAAAATAAAGTATTTGGTGTAGTGGTGATATATACTGAGTAGTAAAAAATTTAAGTTTTGTTCAATTTTTTATGAAAAATAATTTTTTTCCACACTCGCTCGGATTACATACATGGCGGCAATAATACTAAGCAACTGAATCTTTTTTTATGCTAAAGCAATCCAACTTGGACTCCTTGGACTAGACTAATTCTTGTCTTTTTTTCTATTTGTGACAGAAGAATCTATCTCTAATTTTCTTAAGAACTTCTCCGAACTCTCTAAAACTGAACTGAATGGTTAAATTATATTTTTAGTTATATAGACATGGTGACAGGACTCCTGACCAAGTTAGTCTCTATCCAAGTAATCCATTTTACAATGAAACTAATTACTGGCCTTATGGATATGGACAACTTACTAATGTAAGTCATAATACAATATAAAGTAATACAGTTCGTTTATTTCAACTTTATATTTTTGGCAAATATATTATTTAAACAATACACGTTAATTTAGATTGGTTTAGACAAGGTTGTTTGTTTTAAAAACAACGCTGTTAAGTCGTCTCGGACTCATCATCATCATCAACTAGCCATTTCCCGCTCATCTCTAGACATATGCCTCTCCTTTCTGTCTCCAGGTGGTCCTGTTTTGCGCTTCCCTCATCCATGATAGACCTGTCTCTCACTTTAAATCGTGAGTCCAGCGCATTGGTGGTCGTCCTCTAGTCCGTTTTACGATGTATGGCCCCCATTGTTATATTGTTCTTGTCCATCGATCATCCTGACATCTAGCCGTGTGACCGGCAAATTGTCATCCTTACTTTTGGTTATGCCTCTAATTTGTTCGTTTCTTTCTCGGCCTTTCAACAATATTTTTGCTTCCTATCACACTGGTAGATCGCAATATATTCAAATTCGTGGTCACAAGTCTGCAAGTTTCACGGCGATGAGTGGTGCGCCACAGGGAAGCAATTTGGCTCCTCTGATTTTCCCTCTCTTTATTAACGACATAGTCACTGATATTTCCAGTAAAGTGCTCCTCTTCGCGGATGATCTAAAACTCTTCCGGATAATAAGCACCATCTCGGATTGCTTTGACCTGCAGGCGGATCTAGAAAGAATCAATTTATGGTGTGAACATAAAAACTTACCGCTGAATATCCAAAAATGTTACGCCATGACCTTTTCCAATAAGTCAAGTATTCATTACAATTACGAGTTAAACGGTGTTCTGTTGTTAGGGATTTGGGAATTACTTATGATGCCAAGCTGGCTTTTGACATTCACATCAACAGCATTTGCTCAGAGACGTTTAAGGTGTTGGGATTTGTTTTGCGCAATGCTAAAAGCTGTACAAATATTCAAACAATTATACTACTTTACTTCTGTTATGTCCGCTCAAAACTCGAGTATGGATCTCTGGTCTGGAACCCAACAATTGTTCCATCCAGAAATTAGAAGGCATACAGAGGAAATTCCTTAAATTTTTAGCATTTAGAGTTGATGGTTCTTTCCCTCCTAATGGCTGGGACCATGAGGGCTCGCTGGAGAGATCTGAGATACCATCACTGCTGCGACGCAGGAGCTACTTACTTACGAGTTTTCTGGCAAAGTTTATGAGGTCTGTTATTGTCCCAACTCATGTTGCACGTGCCTGGTCGTACAATGAGATCCCCCTCGACTTTTATTGTGTGTACCCCACAAAATAATTCTCTATTAAAATCACCACTTTACCGAGCAATGGCATTTTATAATGAGACATTCCATAACATTGATATTTTCCATTTATCACTTCCTCAATTGCTTGGACTCTTCAGGAATAGGTTATTGAGATGATCCAAAATTTTTATTTAGCATGCTTTTCTTGTTGTTGCGATGGATGGGCTGAGCAGTATTTGTAGTATGTAGTTGTTTAATTTTGTAATAATTATTATTATGATTTAATTAGGGCTGATACTTTTTTCACCTATTGTCAAATTGTCTTGTAAATGGATGTAGTTGTGTTAGAGAATATATGCCTATTATTATTATTATAATATTGCTATAATTTGCCGCTCTATGGCTCTCTGTGCTCTCCTGAGCATGTCCATTGATTTTTTGGTCATCGTCCAAGTTTGAGCACCATAAGTCATTACTAGGACACATTGCTCAAACAGTTGAGATCTAAGGCTCATTAGGATATTTATGTTTTTCAATGTGTTTTTTTAGTTTTCCGAAAGCAGCCCACGTTAGTCTTCTTCGTCGGTATACGAGGGTCGTATGATAAGTACCTGGCCTTGGCAAGAAAAAAAAACATTTTTATGTGCAAAATTTATTTTAGTTTTTTAGCTTGATACACTTAGTCCACCTATCTTTTGTATCCCATCTAAAAAATACGGTTTCTCCTCCAGGTCATCGTTTGAGCCAAATTTTTTTTCGCCGACCCATTTTCTCATATTCGGAAATAGGAAATAAGCACTGGGGGTTAGATCTGGCGAATATGGTGGATGCAAAAGCAATTCGTATCTTAACTCATGGAATTTTACCATGGCGATGACATAAGGGTGCACGCGCTCATTGTCTTGATGAAAGAGAATTTTTTTCTTCGCCAAATGAAGATGTTTTTTTTCTTTCAAAGCATGGTTGAAACGATCCAATAAATTCACATAATACTCTCCATTAATTTTTTTGTCCTTTTCAAGGTAATCGACGCGTGCATCCCAAAACACTATGGCCACGACTTTGTTGGCCGATAAAGTCGCCTGGGCCTTCTTTGACGTCGGTTCGCCACAGAAAAGTCACCGTATGGACTGTTCTTTGGTCTCTGGTGTGCTGTGATGAATCCAAGTGTCGTGAATAGTTATGAATCAACGCCAAAAATCATTCCGATTGCGTTTTAACATCGCCAAACATTCTTTTGTAGTTGACACTTGTTCGTGTTTATTGTCAATTGTGGGCAATCGCGGCACCCATCTTGCTGACAGCGTTCTCATAACCAGATGAGTTGTTAAAATGTTCTGTACTCATTCAGTTGAGATGCCCACAGTTTCAGCAATCTCACACACTTTCACTCTCCGATTATTTATCACTATATCGTGGATTTTTCAATCATTTCTGATGTGGTGACCTCATTTGGATAATTTGGACGTTCTTCATCAAAAATGCTTGTACGGCTGCTTTTGAATTCAGCTGTCCAATATTTTATAGTCGATGACGAGGGTGCAGAGTCCCCATAAACTTCGCTGAGTTCCGCTTTTCAATATTCAATTTTTCCCGTTCTTGAAAAATCACAAAAGTTGTTCTATTTAAATGGTTGCCACTCACAAACTAATCACTTAGCGACTCGAAAATTTGACGAGATCTTATGAAAGGTTATGTTCACGAAAAATATATTTTTTTAAAGAATAGTAGCGCCATCTGTGGCCGAGGTTACTGTTCATACAGCCCTCGTATTTCTCATGTTTGATTGTTCCTTGACACATTCTCTATATGTAGCTCTCTGATGCTAATATGAGGATTTTCCTTAAACATTGTTTTAGTTGTCTGTATATTCATGTGAAGTCCTATCTTATTTGACTGTTCGTCCAGTTCTAACAGCATGTGGTCTAGTTGTTCTTTATTTTCGACAATTAAAACGTGTGGGACTACTTGCAATATAATATAATATGGTTCCTTAAATAAAGATTTTGTTATTTATGATTTTACATGATCTTTACCCTCTCCATACATGTTTTCGATTTCTCATTTTCAGAAAGCTTAGAAAGCTTTTAAAATTCCTATTTAGAAATTATGTTTAAAAGTACGGTTATATTTTTTTGGACGGCCTTCCCATTGTGGGCCTGGACCAGGTTAGGTAAATAACCGTAGAGACAGGTTTTATACTAAAACATTTAGAAACCGATGTCTTCTTATTTATTGCTGAATGTCACCTAGTTTTTTTGCTAAAAAAATACTGTGGCTAATGAATCATTGTATACGCCAGAGTTGGGTCTAGCCACATAAGGTGAAGCGCATTTCCTTCGGACCTTCTTCTAATCCTTTTGATCATTTTAAAACTCACATATCACTCATACATTTTGCTATCACTTAAGTAATCATGACTGTTTGTATCATAGAAAATATTTCAGTTGCTATTTTAACTCATCGAAAACAAAATTTAATTTCTCTTCATTATTACTAATAAACATATCTTATGTCAGGTAAATGATGAGAGATTGAGGTTAAGGGCGAACTAGCTGATTCCTTAGGTTGCTAAAAATATCGCTACTTGTTCCTTTCCTATAGGGACAATCTAGGAATTTTTAACACCGCGAACTTTACGGCATAAGAATGTTTATAGTATTTTTCAAGATCTAAGAAAGTGATTTGGCAAATTGATGCAATAAAAACATTAAACGATCGTTAGGATCTTCGCAAGTACCTGGCTGTAACAGGGTCGTAATTGATATATATATATATATATATATATATATATATATATATATATATATATATATATATATATATATATATATATATACAGTCCCTGGCCAAATTATTAGACGCACTGCAAGATTTCATGTAAAATATTAATTACCGAGTGATATTGTACCGTTTTATTATTTTAAATTGATTTGTTTTTAATTTTTATATTATCCAATCAATTACCTATTTATTTGACATAAATAAAACAGCATTAATTTAGAAAAGCATAAGTTTATTAAGTTTTAAAGAAAAGTGAAATTAATGTTAGTAAAAGTCAATATTTAGTTGAGCCATTTTTAGCCGCTATCAAAGCTTTAATTCTGCGCGGCATGCTATCAATGCAAGATTGTACTGTCTCCTGCATTTGAGGATGATGATTCCACACATGAATAATCTTTTCTAGGAGCTAGGTTTTGTTGGTAATCACATCTTTAGCCACTTCTCTTTTCATCAGCTCCCACACATTTTCAATGGGGTTCATATCAGGGCTATTACCCGGCCAATCCAACAGAGGGATATTTTTTTCTGCCAAAAAAGCTTTAACAGACCGAGCAGTGTGGCAGGGAGCTCCATCTTGCATGAAAGTGAATGGTTCCCCATTTGGAAACCATTCTCTGAGCTGCGGAATCAACCGATTTTGTAATACTTCTTTGTACTGATCTTGCCTCATTATTCCTTTGACGACGTACAGACGTCCAGTGCCCTTGCCGCTGATGACTGACCAAATCATCACTTTGGTGGGATGTTTAACCGTCGGGACGACACAATCAGGATGAAACTTTTCTCCATGACGACGACGCACATACTGAGCTTTATTCTGCAAAATTTCGAATGTGCTTTCGTCACTGAAGCAGACCTGTCAAAAATAGGAAAAATATATAAACTTCCATGTTTATTTGCTTTATTTAACTGAAAATGATAATAATGTATCAATTATTGCTGTATCTTACCGATTTCCAGAAGTCCACATCTTTGTCTTGCATTGTTTGGCCCACTTCAGGCGCTTTGCTTTCATTGCAGCTGTTAACTTGGGCTTCCTGGCGGGGCGACAGGCCTTAAAATCTAATTCTTTCAATTTTCTTCGAACAGTGCGCTCAGAAGCATTTACGCTAGCATCCTGGAGTTGAGATTTTATTACCTTTGTGGTAGCAAATCTGTTTTCTACACAAATTTTCTTCAAACATCTCTCTGACTGTGGAGTGAAAATTGGTTTTCTACCGCATCTTTTCTTTCTTTTCGGGCTTAATTCCTTCCCTGACTCAATTTTCTTTTTTATGCGTCGTACACTAGCTTCAGAAACCTCCAATCTTCGTGATATTTCTCGGTTTGTAAATGTTTTCGCAATCACAAGGGCCTTCACTTCAGCTTTTTTACGTGGTGAAAGATCGCCTTTTCTACCCATAATGAAAATAGTCCAATTACTTTTTTAAAACACTGCATACAAAATAAACTAATAACTGAGTAGTATAAAACTGTTAAACAAACAATCACAGTCCATAAAGCCACAGAAACACGTCCGTACCTGACTCGATTCCGATCACGACTGATACAGGTTTGTACTTGTTTACGTTCATGTATCACTTTGTCAACACAGTGTTGCCATATGTTAAAAATAAATACAAATATGTAGTCTACAATAATTCTTTTAAATAAAAATTAATAATATTGTAGTTTAAATATACCATTATTGCATAAAAACTCTTAAGAAACATAAAATTACTAAAAAAAATACAGTGCGTCTAATAATTTGGCCAGGGACTGTATATATATATATATATATATATATATATATATATATATATATATATATATATATATATATATATATATATATATATATATATATATATATATATATATATATACCTATATATATATATATAACACCTTCCTTTCAATCTAACATTTTATTGGCTACTTCGTGCTTATAAATATAAAGAATATTCTTCATTTTATCTGCAATATTATACTGAAATAGTGTGTAGTATAAAGTTCAATCGTGTCTTAAAATGTCCGAAGCCTTTTCCATCAGAAGCTGTACATGTTTGCCCGTTGAGGAAAAAGTGGTAGTTAAAAGTATTTATTTAAAATTAGTGGAGCGAGGCCACAATAATTCGATAGCGCCTAAAAAAACATGAAAAGACAAAGGAGTGTCGAAATGTATTGATTTCTGTCAAAAAGACTTAACCCGCCGCAAAATTAATGAAATGTATGCAAAACAAAAAGTTCCTACGTTATTGTCACTTTCCTCAATTGCTTGGACTCTTCAGGAATACGTTATTGAGATGATCCAAAATTTTTATTTAGCATGCTTTTCTTGTTGTTGCGATGGATGGGCTGAGCAGTATTTGTAGTATGTAGTTGTTTAATTTTGTAATAATTATTATTATGATTTAATTAGGGCTGATACTTTTTTCACCTATTGTCAAATTGTCTTGTAAATGGAAAAGACAAAGGAGTGTCGAAATGTATTGATTTCTGTCAAAATTAATGAAATGTATGCAGAACAAAAAGTTCCTACGTTATTGTCACTTTCACGGAGGCTGTTCGAGGATAGTTGTGACATAAAATGTTACACTACTACTTTATGGCGTATTCTACGTCGTTTGGGGTTTTTGTTCAAAAAAATAGACAAAAGGCAAATTATAATGGAATCACGGCGCTTACAACAACTCAGAATGGAATATCTTGAAAAAATAAATACAGCTAGATCGGAAAATCGAACGATAATCTACCTAGATGAGACTTGGTATGGCACCCACGACACACCCAGTAAAGGATGGATTGATAAATCCAAAAAATGCCACACTAAAGCTCCATCAAATAAAGGTAAAAGAATAACTATTTTACATGCAGGGTCAGAAGAAGGCTGGATATCAGAATGTCTATTTCTAGCAGCCAAGAATATTTTGAGAGTCCAGCTTGGATTATCATTGTGATACAACCGCTGAAGTTTTTGAAGATTGATGTCAAAACAAATTAATGCCGAATATACCACCGAATATACTGTACTGTATACACTGTATTGTGATAGATAATGCATCCTATCATAGTCGCCAAATGAATAAGGCACCAACTTCCACCAGTAGAAAAGCCTTTTTGTGTGAATGTGGCATATATTTTCATGAAAATTATACAGTTAAACAATTGTTAGAAGTTTTAAAAAGTTACAATTTTTCAAAGGAATATGTTTGTGATAAAATTGCAAAGGAAGCAGGACACGAAATAATTCAGCTTCCACCATATTATTGTATCTTTACTGCGATCGAGTTGATATGGCATAAAATAAAGTCTAATATACGTGCTCACAATAATACACTCACTTTAAACAGTAGTGTGATTGAGTTGAAAAAGACAAAAGTCAAAAATGTAACCGTTGAAAGTTGGAGAAACTGTATTCACCACGTCAAAAAAATTGAAAACTCATATAGATATATGTACATAAATATAAATAGTTTAGAACCTGTAAAAAAACTTATTATTGATTTGCAAGATAGTAGCGATAGCGAAATTAAACTAGATATTAATTAATAACTAAAATTGTAACAAATGTACGCGAGGACACTCTACACTATTTTAATATATTTGTGTAATTACTATATTGTGTATTATTTAGTACATAAAACATTAAAATTCAACTGTCTTATCACAATAAAATTTTAAACCCAACAATTATACAATCAGGTATAGTGCGGCCCTGCACGATGCCTTGTCATTAAACATACATAAATTTATCACTTTCGAATCTTGTTGAATTTTGAATGAGTATAGTTAGCTAACTCACTTTCTTAGATCGTGAAAAATACTATACACTATGTTAAAGTGGATCAGAATCACGAGGCAACATATTATGTTGTATGTATAGTGACAAGATTAAAAGGAAATGGAGCTTAAGTCAGGGAAGCAATCTTCTAAAATTTCAAGTGGGTAGGAATCAATTGCCAACAGGGAGTGTGAGCTAGATTTAAGCCAACAATTAGGAATATATGGGGCTTTAAACGATCGCAAACGCATTAAAAGATTAAGATTCTTCAGAAATGGTTCAAATCTATATTACGTACACTTCTTGATCTGAAACGTTCGATTTTCACGATTGTCACAAAGAGTCCATAATAGACAGATAGATATGGTTATTTCAATGATTTTACTAAAATATAGGGTTAAATGAGACAATTAGGGTTTTGAAAAAAAATTTTTTGTCAAATGGAAAGATCATATATAAGTTTTATAACAAAACTATTTCTATTTTTTCCTTATAGTTAAAAAGTTACATCAAATTGAAAATAAATTTATTACCGATGACGCGCCGAAAAAAACCACTGGAATTCTGATTGGCACACGTCACAGGCTAGCCGGAGAGTAAAAATATTAATTGTTTTCATTATTATTAATTCTAATCGCCTAGATTTTACTTATAAATAAAAAAAAAATTAATATTAAAAATCTACGACACTCGAACCCAAGTCAGCAAGATTCGAATTCGAGCACTTTGCCGCTGAGCTCCTGCGATCTTGAAAATAATGTTTTTAAGAATTCTATTTGAATTAAAATTGGGTGGGGGCTTTTTTTACCTTGAATTCCGCCTCGGAGTACCCGCCTTGGTTATTACAGGCCTACAGAAAAGGGACAGGTATTAGCCGCACAGTCGCTTTATCTCTTTCTAGAGAATAGTCAATTTTGTAAGGTTAATGCTCAGTCTATTTTCTATGTCTATAATTTTAACATAATGACGTCACAAACATGGCAGCCAATCGCGGCGCTTTCGTAGTCACCTGATTTTTTAAAAATGTTATAAATTTTGATTTATTTATAATTAATTGTAAACAAATTTTAAGAAGTTTTTCGCATCGATCATCAATATTATTTATGATAAAGTTTTAATATAAAGTAAAAAAATCGATAATTATTTTTTATTCAAAAACTCAATTGAAATTGCATAGGGCAGACATGGAAACTCCTTAAAACATTTAAAAAACGGCGACAACGCGAGCCTCCCGCAATACGATTAAAAGCAATGGCTAAATAAGGAGCATATTTTTATAATATATTTTTTTTTAGAAAGGAAAAAGAAGAGAGTACAAAATTGGCACTGCTCTCAGAAAAAGGTTTAATCGTTTCCTAGGTAATGTATGGAACATAGATCTTTTAGATGTGCGAAGTACTAACTATAACCGAACGAAAATGTCTGTACAACTTATGTTGGCAGGCGTGTGGCCGCCTACAGGTGTAAATCTTTGGGACTCACAACTATACAATTGGCAACCTATTCCTTATAATTACGAAATAGCTTCAAATGATAAGGTAAGTCTAAAGTGTCACCAAGAATGTGAAGTCCCTTTCTACCAATGAATTCAGTCACCGAAGTAGCTATCTGAAAACAAGGGTGCCAAGTAAATGCATTTTTCATAATTAATTTCACTGATTTATTTATTTTTTGTATTCAATAACTATGATATGCAGACCACATCTGGGGCAGAGATCACCAATGCGCTGGACGGATGATATCAAGCGAATCGAGTGACTATCAGGGCTGTGGGAGGCGCAGAACCGACAAAACTGGACCGGATGACGGAGGCCTATGTCCAGAGATGAACCGATAAATACTGTTGATGATGATTCAATAACCAATGGTTAATATGAGTTATTGAGTATGATGAATTGAGTGATTTTTTTACAATCTTTGCACTTATGATTTATTAGTGTTGAAAAATTCACATATTGTAATATAAATGTAATATGCGCGGTAATCATTAGGTCTATAAACAAACTCCACCTCCTCTGTCCTATTGCTCTTGGCAGGGTGTAGTGACTACTCATGAGCTGGTTCTTCGGACTTATCCTTCCGGATCTCTCGGTCTAGGGCCATTTGGCGTACTTCAAGTAGAGTTTTTCCAACGAGGGGCTGCAGTTGATCTATCCATCTTGTAGGATATCTGCCTCTTGATCTTCTGCCGCTCTCTTTTCCTTCGACTATTAGTTTCTCCATGATGTCTCTTCTGGCGATGTGACCAAAATATGTGAGGTAGGCTTGGTTTTAGACGTTTGAGTAACCTAGTTTTCAGGGTCATCTGCTCTAAAACTGACGCGTTAGTCCGGTACTCAGTCCAGGAGATCCGCAGAACTCGTCTGTATACCCATATCTCGAAACTTTCGACTCTTTTTCTGTCAGTTTGCTTTACTGTCCAGGTTTCGGTTGCAGTTGTAGTTTGGTTGTCTTCGTTATTATGCGATCCTTCCAGATTTTTGTAAATTTTTTGGTCGCTGTCTTGGCCATCGCTATCCTCTTGATCTCCGAGCATCCTCCAGTGTTGGCGATTACCCCGTCTATGTATTACGAATCTCTAGGCGACTTTGCTCCCAGCTACCAGTCTGAGGCTGGTTATTGGTAGGTCTGCCGATGATCATAAGTTTGGTTTTGGTCTTGTTTATTTCGAGTCCATAATCCCTACTGATTCGAGTGAATCTTGTGATAATAGTCTCGAGTTCCGGAGCACTAGCCGCTATGATAAGCGTATCATCAGCGTACCTTAAGTAGCTGATACCCTAAAGATATCAAAAGAACGTGTTGGTCATATTTTGCATGAACATTTGGGCATGAGAAAGCTCTGTTCGAAATGGGTACTGCGTTTGCTCACAGTGGACCAAAAACAATAACGTGTTGATGACTCTGAGCGCTGTTTGGACCTGTTTAAGATTCACCACTACGTACCAGAATCAAATCGGAAGTCAGCTAAGTGGACAGCAGCCGGTGAAAGCCACACGAAGCGACCAAAGACACAATAGTCGGCTGGGAAGGTTTTGGCTTTTGTATTTTGGGATGCGCATGGAATAATTTTCATCGACTATGCTGAGAAGAAAAAAAAACCATCAATAGCAAATATTATATAAAGTTATTGGTGCGTTTGAAGGCAGAAATCGCAAAGAAACGGCCCCAAATGAACAAAAAAGAAGTGCTCTTTCATCAAGACAATGCACCGTGCCACAAATCATCTCCGCGATGGCAAAATTGCATGAATTGACGTTCGAATTGCTTCCTCATCCACCGTATTCTCCAGATTTGGCCCCCCGCGCGAGAGAGATTTCGCTCCAATGAGGAAGTTATCGCCGAAACTGAGACTTATTTTGAAGGCAAAGACAAATCCTTCTACAAGAAAGGTATAAAAATGTTAGAACAGTGTTGGACTGATTGCATCGCTCTTGAAGAAGACTATATTGGCGAATAAAGTCGAATTTTGCAAAAAAAAAATGTGTTTTAAGTAGCTAAATTTTTAAGCCTACGTGTTATTTTGTATATACGAGGCTGGTTTGAAAAGTCCGTGCAAAAATAAAAACTACTTATGTGTTTGGGGTAAACCTTTTTTATTTTTCGACATAGTCTCCTTTTAGGCTTATACACTTCGTCCAACGATGTTCTAGTTTGTTGATCCCTTCCCAATAATAGGATTTGTCCAAGTCTGCAAAATATTCATTAGTGTCTGCAATCACCTCCTCGTTTGAATAAAATCTTTGTCCCGCCAGCCATTTCTTCAAATTAGGGAACAAATAATAGTCGGAGGGAGCCAAGTCTGGAGAATAGGGGGGATGTGAAACGAGTTGGAATCCTATTTCCATTAATTTTGCGACCACAACTGCTGAGGTGTGTGCTGGTGCGTTGTCGTGATGGAAAAGGACTTTCTTGTGGGCCAATCGCGGGCGTTTTTCTTGCAGCTTGGTTTTCAAACGGTCCAATAACGATGAATAATATTCACCTGTAATAGTTTTACCCTTTTCCAGATAGTCGATGAGGATTATCCCTTGCGAATCCCAAAAGACAGTCGCCATAACCTTTCCGGTCGAAGGAACGGTCTTCGCCTTTTTTGGTGCAGATGCCCCCTTGGTAACCCATTGTTTAGATTGTTGTTTGGTCTCAGGAGTATGGTAATGTATCCATGTTTCATCCACAGTGACGAAACGACGCTTAAAGTCCTCCAGATTCTTCTGGAACAGCTGCAAACCATCCTTGTAACACTTCACACAATTCCGTTTTTGGTCAAGCGTGAGCAATCGCGGCACCCATCTTGCGGATAGCTTTCTCATGTCCAAATGTTTATGCAAAATATTATGTACCCGTTCAGGCGAGATGCCCACAGCACTAGCAATCTCACGCACCTTAACTCTTCTGTCATCCATCACCATATCATGGATTTGATCAATGATTTCTGGAGTCGTAACTTCCACAGGCCGTCCAGAACGTTCAGCGTCACTTGTGCCCATATGGCCAATCCGAAAATTTTGAAACCACTTATAAACTGTTTTAATCGAAGGTGCAGAGTCACCATAATGTTTATCAAGCTTCTCTTTAGTCTCCTGAGGCGTTTTGCCTTTCATAAAGTAATGTTTAATCACCACACGAAATTCTTTTTCGTCCATTTCTTGAAAATCACTCGACTTCCTTGATGCACACGAATGCCAAACACAAAGAAATAGACCAATATGGCTGAAACTTGATGTGCGTTCATTCAAGAGATGCTACTAACTAAACATGACCTCGATACGCGCCGGTGGTGCCATCGCACGGACTTTTCAAACCAGCCTCGTATATTAAATAAGTTAGGGGAGAGAATGCAGCCATGTCTCGTGCCGGCTTCCGCTTTGAATATCTCAGAGGTAGTTTGGTTGACTCGGACAGCTGCTATATTATTCTCGTGGACAAACGACTAGGTGATTATTTGATAATTTCTAATATTTGATATAGAATTTATAGTTTATTCCCTCCTAAGTTTATACATTTTTATAAGAAATTATAGAACAAGTTGAGAAAATATTTCATGAATGTCTATTTATATAAGGTTTGTAACCTTCTACAACTATATAAAACTAAACTGTTATAAATTTTATTGTACATTATTAAGAAAATTTTTTTAAAAAATTGCCAAGTGCAAGTCGGACTTGGGCAATTAGTGTTCCTAACGGTAACTGCTTTTGATTAATTTAATTTAATAGAAATTTGTGTTATGGAAGGATAAAATGATCAGTGACTTCACAAAACATATCCCAAAAGATTTTTGAACAAAGTTTGCTTCGAACTTTGTTAAAACTGATGACTTTGAAAAAATTGTTTTTTTCTTATATACCAGATAAATTATTAAAGATAATGCACTCGTAATAATTTTCATTCAATCTACATCTTATAAAGAATATTCTCGAATTTTCTGATTAGTCTTTTCAGAGATAGGGTGGAGGTACAGCGATTTTTCGTGTTTTTTTTCTTTAAATAATATAAGGAAAAGTTTGCGCGAGTGTTATATTGTATATATTTTTGTACTCATGTTTTCATAAACTTTCATTTGACACCCCACTCGATGACCTTTAAATTTTTTTTCACTTCTGATTTCATCCCCCAAAACTAACCCCTTAAGTCAAAATTTAACTTTCAAAACTACACGGTTCCGATTAGGCCATCAATTCATATATTCCAATTTGCGACAAATTTCAATTTTCTATATCAATTATCATCTTATATCTTAAGGACACCGGGTATTCAATATAAAATCCCCAAAAACCTGCATGTGACAAAATTTTCCAATAAAAGTAGAATCTTTTAATGAACTAAGTTGTATTCTTTACTTAACATAATAAAATTTACAGTAAATCCTTCAAATATACAGAATTAGTTAAATTGCAAAATGTATTATTTTAGACAAAGAATGTCACTTAGATAGTAAATTGGTCCAACCGAAAAGTAACTTAGCTGATTAAAAATTTCTACTGATTTGAGCGTACTTACCATTGGTGCAGAAGGGCAAGCTTCCTAAATAAACTATCTTAGAAACGAATATCTCGAGATTACACAATATATCTAGAATGCCCTACTAAAGCAAAAATCAGGGAATTACCCATAGATCCTGAAAATAAACTAAACTGCCTGCCTGATACCAAATTATACGATCTTCCAAACATTCCAAAGCCAGAAAACTCTC
Organism: Pachyrhynchus sulphureomaculatus; assembly: GCA_019049505.1. Classification (NCBI taxonomy): domain Eukaryota; kingdom Metazoa; phylum Arthropoda; class Insecta; order Coleoptera; family Curculionidae; genus Pachyrhynchus; species Pachyrhynchus sulphureomaculatus. The sequence goes on from CM032456.1 coordinate 170,239,140, forward strand.
TGCAAGTAATTATGAGCGCCTTCAACTCACCCCTCAACAACTGGAGAAATACCTAGCCAGATATTAGAGAATCCTTCTTCCAGATTCTCTACACTTCAAATATCGAAAGAAACGACATAATAGCAAGTATCGACGTCAAGTCTCTGTATCCTAGCATCCCAGTAGATGAAGCTCTACAACAAATTGCGCGAGACGATGCCTCAAAAATACATACCTCTTGTTTGACAGCCAAACTAGAAGCTTCCACCAAAACTTTGGATTCGGTACGTCGATGACATATTGGTCATATGATTCTTTGGAATAAATGACCACAAATTCTTAGTTCACCTAAAATATGTACATACATCAGAAAATCTAATTCACAATGGAATTAACAACTGACCTTCTTAGATATGCTTGTGAAGAAGACAACAGAGGGAAACCCGAAACACACAGTATTCAGAAAGACAACACTCACCAACGTATATATGTATGAACGCTAATTTACATCACCATTCATCACAATTACAGACAATAGTCAACGTCACGATCTCAAAATTTTTTCGCTTAACTGACATTAACAGCCAACAGAAGATAAACACTAGCATAAAAACCCTCAAACAAATAATCAAAAATGCAATAAAACAATAAAGTGGTATACAAGCAAATCCTCAAGAACCACCTGAAAACAAACTTAGAAACACAACTTTTCAGTTTATAATCAATTATTGACCAGTAAGCATCGGTGATACCAAATATGGGCTGCTATTTTGTAGTCAAAACAACACTGACCAACGGGTGTACTCCTGAACCTACTAGAAAACATATTTCTTCATCCGTAAATCCTTATTAATCTTATTTTCCCAAAAACTGTCTCCAAGTCTCCAAACAAATGACATTTTATTACCAGTATCGATCGTTTCAAGGAATTTACGGACCTCATGAAAGGTTAAAATGTGTACATTTTATTTTGAAATCCTCAATTAATCTTTAACAAATATCACGCGTGATTTTGGGTTACTTTTTAAATGGTAACTTCGCCAATTCCAAATTTTTGACAGACCGTTATCCTCCACGGTTACTTTCAAATTGCTTAAATCAGTACTAGATAGGGATTCATCACCGTAAATTTTCTGAAGATATTAATGGTTTTCGGGTACTATGTTTAATATTAAAGCAAATAGTAGCTTATTGTCTGAATCTGATTTTTCCACCGTTCCTCAAAACGCAGAGTCACTCTTACCACTATAACTAAGCATCTTATAAAACACATGTTATGAAAGAGCTAATATAGTACCAACAAAAATTGCTGGTTTTAACAATGAACATACAACAGCTGATGCTATTATTTTCCTCTCTATTCGGAAAGTTAGTTGCTTTTGGTGGTGATTTTGGACAAATAAGAATCGCCCCAAGAACGGAAGAGGAGTTTCCACGATTATTCTTTATAGCGATAAGGATAGGAGATTGTTAGGAGCGTGAGAAGTCCTATTCCCTTACGATCCCTAGCTGCAATCAGTAAAAGGAACCTCTCCACAGGACGCTTTGGTGTTCTTCACTGGTGGGTCATAAATGGACGGAGTTGAGTCGGCGGAGACAGGTGTTTATTTGGAAACTGTGGAAGTTTTCCTTTGGGACGATACACTACTGTTTCCCGGGTAGAAGTTCTTGACCTTTTTGTTGTTTGCACTGCGGAGCAAGTGACTACGTGCCATGAGCGTATGCTGTATATCCGTTCTGATATCCAGGCGGCTCTTAAAGCAGTTACTAAACCCCGGACGAACTCGGCACTGATAGGAGAGTGCAGATATGCCCTGGATGAGTGTGTTTCTGGCTATCGGAGGGGGGGGGGGAGCGCAGGACAAGAAAGTGGCAGATGAACCCGCTAGGCTCGGGGCTATGCCTTCTTCTTGGGGACCCGAACCTGCTTTAGGAATATCCAAGAGATAAGTTGGAGCTGCTCTCAAGGAACGGGCCGATCAATGCTGGAGAGAGTAGTGGTATCGGAGCCCAGAGCGCCGACAAGGCAAGGATTTTGTATTGTGGTCTGAAAGAGCGCGCCTCGAGTGGTTATTTGATAGAAGTAGACGAGTTCTGAATTCCCTTGTGGGGATTCTCACGGGACATTGTAGGTTGAGACGGCACCTAGCATTGCTGGAAAATGACCAGACACGCCCGGGCTAGCTGGAAGATGAAGGGATGTAGGTCCATTTATCTGCGTATACCAGGCGTTGAAAAGGCTCAGGTATAAGACCTTCAGAACGACAGGGCTCACAAGAAAGGACGCGGCATCTGGCGAGAAGTGACATCCTGACTTTTATGGTCAAGTTCGGGAGGTTTCACGATGATCGTGGTGGTTAGGTTGTTTTTGGGGAAAGTTTCTTCGGGACTGGCAAAAAGGATCCCTCTGCTCTAGTTGCTGGGTGCAGAGCTTCCCCACAACTACTACTATTACTACTATGTTTTTTTTGAATAGAGGGTATGCGAAATTATAAAATTTTATTTTTATATAAAATAATAAAACATTTTACTTTATGTTGTGATAAAACTAGAAATTATTCATTATGTATCTAGAAATCATTCCATAAGAAAAACTGAGTATTTATTTCAGTGCTCAAGTTTTAACTATCACTTATCGAGTTTGGATTCGAATGGCACAATTTAGTTGCTAATTTATTATTTCCAATTGACCATATTGTTATTTTTGATGCAGCTGTGTGATATATTTTATAGTGAGAAAATTTCGTTTTTATTCCATTTATTTTACTAATTTTTAGGAACTTTCTCCATTTATTGGATGTACCAGATATCTCAGACTGTTAAATGAGTTTATAGCCACTCCTGAAATTTCAAGTTACATATCGTCACGATACAACGAAACTTTAAACATATTGGCTGATAACACTGGTTTGAAAATGAATTTATTGGAAGCATTTTTTTCTCTATTTTGGATTTTTAACTCAGGTAAATAAAACGTGTTTGTTAAGTTGGAGCTTTATTTTTACCTGGTAGTATATAAATGTATAAAAAATTCAATATACACGGTGCGGCGCTTAAATTCGGACAAATTTAAATTTGAATTTTCCGCCATATAGTAGTTCCGCTATAGGTTATTGGCGTTCGTGAATGCCACATACTTCTAGTAAACAGTCGTAACCTCGAAAGGACCGAGCCGTTGCGAACAAGTGCGGAGTACAACCGAAGAGCCGCGATTATCGAAAGTCTTCGCGTTGGACGTTCGGCAACTGAAATAATTCACTTCTTCGGGTACCCGAAATCAACTGTGTTTAACATGAGGCGTTTATGTGTATTAACTGAATGGTGCACCAGCACACACGAGTCATTTAGTCCAAAACTGGTTATCGGATAACGTTGACATGTTCTGGTCTAAAGAATTATGGCTTCCCAATAGACCTGATTTGAACCGTCTCGACTACTATGTTTGGAGCGTAATGGAAAGAGTTACTAACAAGTTCAGACACCCTTATGTGGCATCTTTACGCACCGCTATCGAAGCAGCATTTACCAATATGGACAGCCCTGCTTTAAAGAGAGCGTGCAAGAGCTTCAGAGCAAGGATGAAGGCGGTAATTGCGGTTGAGGGAGGTTACAACGAATAATTCCACTCTGGATACGTTACACAACTGACATGTAAAAGGATTTGTCTTCATATTTTAATTTTTTGACGAATAAAATTTTCTTTTAAAAAAATGTTTCATTTAAGCGCCGCACCCTGTATATAAAAATAAAATATAATACAATAAAAGTGTTAAAAAAAGGAGATAGAGTTTTGCAGTTTGATGATCTTGAGCCAAGCTGGTTAACCAACAGTATCGGATTTAGGGGTACAGGCGAAAGTGGCATTGCCCCCGGGCAAAATTTAGTCGACACACAGATGGTATAGCCATTTATGTACTTTGCGGTGTTTTATTTTTATCTATTTAAATTTTAAAATATTTTGTACTTTGTTTCAGTATTTTCGAAACAATTGTGTTTCTTTCTTACGTAAATTTTTCATTTAACACAACAATTAATATAATCAATGATATACTTCTCGTATATCAGAAATGTTAAGCTAATGACACGAACCATCAAGATAACGTGAAATATGAAAATGGGACTGCATCCAAAGAAAGTAAAAAGAATAAATCTATATTAACATAATATAAAACACATCCAGTGAACAGTTTTTCTTTTATTTTTGTATAGTATATTTTTACATTATATATAGGGTGATATAAAAATCGTAGAATATATTGAAATTGATTAATTCGTGTATCAAGAGAAATTGCAGAAAAATAATGATAAATTGTGCACCTCTATAGCTATTGAAAAAATTGACCCTGAAGTATGGTTTTAATATGGACGTTAATGGTTATAGCAAACAGACACGTCAAAAACAATTGACACGGGTTTCGATAATAACCCAAACTGTCGCAAAGTTGCTATACTTCAAAATTAACAATTTCTTATATTATATTATAAAAATTAGAAGAATTTGGCCTATATTTCCGTTAAAAAAAACTGTTTAATTTTTATTATAGTTTCCTTATTGATATAACGACCTAGTGTGAAAAGATCCAGGATATATTTTTTATCATAACTGCTATAGCAGTGTATAAAAACTTTATAAAGTGCCCGGTCTACGCAGAGAACAAAAATACTTTTCCCACGAAATAAGTATTACAACGTTTATTAGGCATTCTTAAGTTCAAAAAAAATTTTACACTATTTAAGTCGTAGAAAGTGTAAATTTATAAAGACAATTCGAAGCCGCCACTTTACCTAAACTAATTTTACTACCATTTGTCAGACTCACGCCGGACTGCAGAGTGGCAAAATCATTTTTAGATTATTTATTGATGCAAGATAAAAGTTAGTATGTCATAAATTATTGTTAACTGTGTGAATGAATGAATATTTCATATTAATAGGAGATTCTGGTGATTTTATCTTGATAGTCAGATTTTTGTAAGGAATTAATTTTTGGCAAAAGGTTACGAAAGCTTAAGAAAAAAAAATATTTCACAACATCGTTAGCTAGCAAATGGAAACTGAACAGAACTTAAATTGTGTTAGAATTGAAAAAAATGTAGTGAATATTTTTTACTTGACCAAATGAATCGCCTTTTTTAATATATGAAACTATTTTAATAACATCCTGTATAAGCTTGCCTAATAGCAGTTTTACATAATATCTTGTGTGGTGATTCTCAACTTTTCTCGCTACGATCTCCTGATGTAATCAATTGTTGTTTCTGTTTTTATTACTTATATATAGGGTCTTCCATTAAGAGCGTCCTAACTTTAAAATTGAGTAAAACAAAGAGTTTTTAAGCAAAATTCATTCTGAAACTTTTATTTAACTGGAAATTTTATGTCATTTAAGATTTAAACAAAATATCGCTCAAATCGCCGCCGCGGCTCCTTTTGCAGACACGAATCCGCTTACACCAATTTTCCATGGCTCGGGCCAGCATTTCCGGCTTTACGCCGGCTATGGCACGATGAATGTTGGCTTCAGGTGCAAGAGTTGCTGGTTTGTTGTAAACTTGTAATTTAACGTGGCCCCAAAGAAAATAGTCCAAAGGCATTAAATCCGACGATCTCGGCGGCCAAGCGGTAGGGCCATTTCGTGAAATTAATGCCTCACTGAACTTGGCGCGCAATAAAGCCATGTTTGGACCGGAAATATGGGACGCTGCGCTATTTTGTTGGAAATAAAAGTTGTCTGCGTCCATTTCGTTAAATTCTGGGAAGAAATATTCCTGTAACATGGAATTATCTCGGAGTAATTTTGGAGTAATCGAGTAATTTGGACAATTTCCAAGCGTTCTTTTAACGTGAAACGATTCATGATTAAATGGCAAACCTTCCTAAACACAACTGACATCAGATGTCAAACATCTGCCGACGAACATGGCCACTATTAACTGTCAAAAGTCGGACAACCCTAATGGAAAACCCTTTAGGTGTTATTTTTTTTTTTGTTTTTGTCTATTCAGAATAAATGTAGCATAGCTGTACCATACAATCGGTCAAGTAAGGACATGTCTGCGATAATTCATTTTGGTAGATGCGATTCTAGCGATTTAACAAAAAAATCGGTAGAGGAAACCTTTGTCTATGATGCATTTTAGTAAAAAGTATCAGTCGATTCCGAACTCGTCGAAATCATCAGTCTCTTGCTTGCGCTAGGTAGTCTTTGTTTGTTCCCATCCAGAGCGGCCTAAAATAACACATTCCGTGGCAGCTAAATAAATTAAAATGTTGGTGTCATTTGTAAAGAAGTGGGTACATCATTTTAATGAGACGAAAAATGTCGACGACGAGTCTTTGTTTCACGGGACCCGAAATTGACGCTGTGTCAAGGAACGGCAAAATTAAGAAAATTGGGTTTGAATATGTCCCATGAGACCATTCGACAACATCTTGATCTTAAATTCTGAAGCACGTTGGAGAAACCTTGGCTGGGCGAGAATCACATCCCGAGGCTGCTCGCTTGGGCCCACGATAAGATACTAGAGTGGCCCTCACAATCACCGGATGCCAACCCTATTGAAAACGTTTGGTCCCTTGTAAAGAGAAAGCTCAGAACTCTGAGGATTTCGACTCAGTTGGAAAGAAGACGAGCGGTAACGTTCTTACTTGATCGACTGTAAGTATTTATTTAAAATAATAAAGCTGATAACTTTTCCAAAAATTGTTTTGATAATGTAATCGGTCAACAACGTACATTTTTCTTGTTCATACGTAAGTATTTCAAAAATAGTTTGCTTCATTGGTGGTAGATGTTGTTTAGTCGAAAACTAAAATTGATATAGAGTAATTTTAGTTCATATTACTAAAAAGGACAGGACAGAAATGACAGCTAATTGTAGGACTTAATATCCATGCATGTTTCGGGCTAGTAACATTTAGAGAGACGTCAGCATGTCGTATAAGCATTCAATTCCAAATGTTACTTGCATCGTCATTAATTGGAAATTCACGAGACTCTCGCCGGGGCAAAAAATTCTACATCCATGTAAAATTCAAATAACAAAAAAAAATTTTACCGTAACTGACGAAAAACGTTTAGTTTTGCATTTAATTATTTAATTAATTTGAAGAAAATTACCAGGTCTATATATTTTTAGTAAATGACTTTTCTTTTTTTTTCGAGGATCAACTAAATTTGCCTCTGGAAGAGTGGACAAAACAGATATATCCCGAACCACTAAGGTCATTATCTGTAGATTATTATTATCTTTTAACAAATACTACAGAACTGCGGCAAGTTGTTGCAGGTAAGAAATATTTAAAAATTAATTTTCACTGCACCCTATAATAAGTTTCCTTTTCAGAATAACTGGTTGGAATAATTTTTATTATTTTCTAGAAAAATCATTGAAAATATTCTTGAAGTGCCTTATATATATATATATATATATATATATATATATATATATATATATATATATATATATATATATATAATATATATATATATATATATATATATATATATTATATATATATATATATATATATATATATATATATATATATATATGTATATATATATATATATATATATATATATATATATATATATATATATATATATATATATATATATATATATATATATATATATATATATATATATATATATATATATATATATATATATATATATATATATATATATATATATATATATATATATATATATATATATATATATATATATATATATATATATATATATATATATATATATATATATATATATATATATATATATATATATATATATATATATATATATATATATATATATATATATAGTCGAGACTCTATATAGTGAAAGACCAAATGTTGACCGAAATTTCACTATAGAGAGTTTTTCACTATATAAAGAAAAAATCCGTATATATTGCTATGTATGTAAGATATTCTAGGTCTTGAAAAAATTGCACTATAAAGAGTTTTTCACTATATAGAGTTTCACTATAAACAGTGTCGACTGTGTATATATATATATATATATATATATATATATATATATATATATATATATATATATATATATATATATCATTTGCCGAAAAGCTCAAAATCTTTTATCTTCGCTGTTAACACCTTTTAAGAATCAAGCTGCGACTAAAAAAACACAGTGATTTAAGAGCAATTAATGACTAGACGATGAATTTCAAAACTTAAACTATCCTCACATTTGAGTGTGCAATCCTTACTAAAAACAACACAAATTTGCTTTAACGATCCATAATTTTATATTTCTTACACAAAAAAACTTTTATTTCAGTAAAATTAAATATCATAGAAAATAAATACAAATCAGCCAAAAAGGATAAAATTTCAAAAAATAGTATAAAGGAATGAATACAGGAGAATTTTGAATATTGCTTTCCTTATTCGCTTTCTATTGAAAAAAGAACCTTTCCTGTATTATCCATATGACTTTACGTCTTGAAACTTAATAGAATATGAGAAAATGAGTGAAATCCAATGACACAACCCGACAGTGAATAGAAAACGCCTTCTGTTTTGGCTTACCTGCTATGCCCGGGGTCTCAGGTTTATATCTGGTAGATCACATATCAAGTTAAGCAGATATCAGCAAATTTTCAAGCCGACATCTCTTTAATGGCATGTCGTTGGTGGAAGGCAGTTTCGACCAATAAAGATTGACAATATCGCCTTAGTATTTCTCGTTCCCGGGTAAAATACATATCGGAATTACAAGCCGAAAACTGCCAATAGCATGTTGTTGGTGGGGGACTACTTGGACCAGAAAAGAATAATGATGGAGACTGATATTCCCGTTCTCAAGTGTCACGCATTTATGCAGGCGGACTGGATGAATTGAGGACCGCATCAACAAACACATACTTCGCCATGTTACCACAAACACGATCATAGTTAAAAAGCCTGTTCTTGTTGAGCTTTGCGGTAAGTAGGAAGCGCAGAACGAACAAGGCTGTAAAAATAAAAGACTGAGAGTACCATTTGTGTTAAATATGGTTAGAATCCTACGTGAAACGTCAGATTCCGTATGGTTGACGTTACACAGAAGTTAAATCGGCAGAAAAAGGATACCTCTTGTCTAGTTGCCAAGCACGATGTCATTGTAATTTACAGTTAGAAAAAGCAAATACAATGTTATTTCTAGGTACATCAGCCGTAGTACTTAACATTTTTCCTTCGTCGAGCTAATAAATGTGCTGTTTAAAGAGTCAGTATTACCATTGATAACCATTACCTGTTGATTCATGGCCATAATTAAACAATATTGTTTTACTTTTTCTTTGACTAAACAGACGCAAGACACACCAAAATATTGCTAGTTCGTGACGTAACGATAGCTTTAACCAAAAAGTTATATTTTACATTGATTTTTAGTTCCCTCGCATTATTCGTGAAAAAAATCACCCTCCAACAGTTTTGCATATCCTCACAAAGAACATAGCTTTCAATTTCCGCTTACCTGTCTGTTAGTACGATAATGATCAATAGGTTTCAAACTCGACACACATCTGGTACTTAAAGTAAGGAAGAAACCTACACCTTTTAAACCATTTCGTTTTAAAGGAAGAATGTGAAAAGGGTGGAGATGATAAAGTTTGAATAGTTTCAATAGTATTATGGCAATATAAATTTTAAGCATAAATATTTATAATCAAACATAAAAATGTAAAGGCTAAAAGGAAGGCAGAGGGTTAGATGGGTAGTTTTATGTAACACGTAGGCTGAAAAGTTTTTGGTCTGACATATAGATGTCGCCCTTTTCAAAAAATCCGATTAGTTTACAAGTTACAGTGGTTTTAGTGACGCTACTCTTGATATTTTCAAAACAATGGAAAAAATAGAATTTTCTGTGTTGATTAAAACACTGTTTGCTGGTAGGAAAAAATACCGTTTAAGCAAGGCAATGGCTTGATAAGCAGGAACTCTGTCCCTGGAAAATCACTCATTATTTAGTGGTATGCTGACTTTAAACGCGATCGTATAGACACAAATGATGCTGAACGCTGTGGACACCCAAATGAGGTGGTTACAGCGGAAAATATCAAAAAAATTCACATAATTGTTTTGGATGAACGTAAAGTGAAATTGCGTAAGATAATTGACACCATAAGGATATCAAAAGAACGTGTGGTCATATTTTGCATGGACATCAGGGCATGAAAAAGCTCTGTTCGAAATAGGTATCCCGTTTGCTCACAGTGGACCAAAAACAACAACGTGTTGATGATTCTGAGCGCTATTTGGACTTGTTTAAGAGCAATAAAAAGAATTTTTTATGCGATATGTCACAATAAATGGAAGATGGATACACCACTATACACCGGAATCAAATCGGCAGTCAGCTGCGTGGACAGCAGCCGGTGAAAAGTGCCCGAAGTGACTAAAGACATAACAATCGGCTGGGAAAGTTTTGGTCTCTGTATTTTGGGATGCGCATGGAATAATTTTTACTGACTATGCTGAGAAGGGAAAAAAAAACCATTAATAGCGAATATTATATAAAGTTATTGGTGCGTTTGAAGGCAGAAATCGCAAAGAAACGGCCCCAAATGAACAAAAAAGTGCTTTTTCATCAAGACAATGCACCGCGCCATAAGTCAATGGTTACGATGGTAAAATTGCATGAACTGAAGTTCGAATTGCTTCCTCATCCACCGTATTCTTCAAATTTGGCCCCCAGCGACTATTATCTGTACGCAGACCTAAAAAAAAATGCTCGCAGGAATGAAATTTGGCTCCAATCGCCGAAACTGAGACCTACTTTGAAGGCAAATACAAATCCTTCTACAAGAAAGATATAGAAATGTTAGAAAAGCGTTAGACTGATTGTACCACTCTTGAAGAAGACTATATTGATGAATACAGTCGAATTTTACGAAAAAAAAAATGTTTTAACTAGCTAGACCAAAAACTTTTCATCCTACGTGTTATATTGTGTTATACACCTTTTTTGGGTTTTAGGAGTGGCGGAATGTGAAAATTATGTTATTTTTTCATTTCCAACTTTAACAGAAATAATGTGTACAGGAAATTATCTCTAGTGAGTTGTAAATATCTCCCTCCCTCTCACTACTTATTTTTGTAATCAATATCTTAACAAAAACTACTTATAATTTCAAATATCGAGTTGAAATGCCGTAATCTCTTCTATCTATAAGAAAAGCAAATTCGATATTTATTTTAGTGAAGTACTAAGTAAATCACTCTACCGATTTTTCAGGATATCTTTTAAAGAAAATTATCACCGACACTCAATCCAAAATAGATGGCAAACTAAGTCCTCCTACTAAAAAAATGTTTATTTACTCGGCTCATGAAACAAACGTCGCAGCGATATTATTGGCGCTAGAAGTGTTCCATATCACTGATATTCCTCCATACGGATCTTATGTACTTTTTGAAATTCATCAAATAAATGGTATATATGGAATAAAGGTATGTTTTGTCAGATTCAATAATGCGAAATAGGTCTTAAACAATAATAATTTTTCATGACTAAACAGTGCGAAATGAGCAAACTGCAGAGCCCATCGTGAAACTACGCCAGGGGTCGGCAACCCTTTAACTAAGGGGTGCCAGTTTTCATCCATACAACATTTTGCGTGCCTACATAGGTACTTACTACAACTAAAATTAACAAAAATTAACTTAAATTAACTTAAAATATTTCTTTTAGAAGGTCTAATTACAAAAAAATTTTAACATTTAACAAATAATTTTATTATACTAGTCCTAGGACCTAGTGTGGACCCTGTGCTTGAAGTTCTTTAGAGAGTTTTCTTATATCCGTTATTTTCAGTGTCACACATGCTTCCGAGTTGTCTGTTGCAGCCTGCTTCGGTACGGGTTTAAAATCACTCTTATGGGAAAAAGTTGTTCACAGATATGGATGAAAAAAACGCTACTTTCTTAAGACAAATAAATTTATCTGGTAAACTCATCCAACAACTGAGTATCTCGTTTGAATGGTTCTGGCAGTCACCTTCTAATACCCTTCTTAATTCTACAAATTTCGAGTTCCATAACTCTGAGCTTTTAAATTCAATGTATTGAAGATCAAAATCATTAATGTCCATGCATGAGAAAAGAGATATGTCAAAGCAACTGCTGGAAAAAATCCATTAAATCTGGTTTGATTAAAAAAGCGAACATAGGCCCATGTTTATCAAAATCCTACCCCTCTCGATAAACTCCTCTTTTTAGATATTAGATTAGTCATATATTTAAGAATTTCGTTTATTAATGCACCATCGTCGACACTGGATATATAAGTTTTTAAATTTGGAAAATATTTATATGTGTTTGTAGTAATATCGCTGATAAATAAATCTATTTTTAATTTGAATGATTTCCAGGATTCGTATAAATCCAGAACTGTTTTGCCTGAACCTTGTAACTTTAAGTTGAGTTCACTGAGATGGTTTGTAATATCAGTAAGAAACATTAACATACCGATCCAGATCTTATCTTCTAGTTCAGGATAAGCATCCACTTGATTTTTTTCCAACAAGAACGATTTAATTTCGCCCAGACATTGCACAAATCTAGAGAGCACTTTACCACGGCTCAGCCAGCGCACATTATTGTGCAATGGTATATCTGAATATGCACTTACTAATTCCTGCAGAAACGGCTTAAATTGTCTATGGATCAGTGAAGAACAACCGACAATGTAGTTAACTATTTTAACCACCCTATCCATCACGGATTTTAAACTTCCAGCGGAGATTTTAGCGCACAAACTCTCTTGGTGAATTATGCAATGAAAATGCAAACCTGATCGACCCATGCGTTCAATAAAAAGGGAAACAAATTCTGAAAATATATCCCCTGCTCTTGTAGTTCCCTGCAATGGGAGCAGACAAATCAGCTCTTCATACACACTGCCATCATCGAAGTATCGCGCAACGATTGCCAGACGGGCAATGTCATTAATATCGACACTTTCATCCAATGCTACACTAAATACAAAACTCCGTTTGATAGCGTCTCTCTGCTGTTTTTGGACATTTTGTGTCATTTCGGTAAGTCGTCTCTCGATGGTCCGCGCTGATGCCGGTATATCCATAATCTTGGCCAATATTGTATCCTTATTGGGCAAGCCGTCGAATAAAATCTCGCCAGTACTCAAAAACGTTTGCTTCATAAATTCTCCGTCAGTGAAGGGCCTACCCTTTTGTGCCAACGATTGTGCAATTTTGAAACTGCATTTAGTTACCTGATTTTTTTCCTTGGAAAACTTTGCTAAAGAATGTTGACTGTTTCTCGTATTGTTTACTTGCTCTTTGTATTGCCTCCCTTTTATCAGCGTTAGCTTTAAATGACGATTCATGTTTTATCTGGAAATGTCGTTGAACACTAGATGTCCGGAAAACTACGCTTTCCCGACATAGGACACAAATGGCCCGATCGTTTTGCTGTACAAAACCGTAATCTGTTGTCCATGAAGTTTAAAATGATCGAACGTCTACCTTCTGTTTCTTCGCGGCCATAACGCAACGTAATTTTAATTTTTAAACTTTTCGACGACTATTGACTGGACCGGATGTTACTTCTATACTAAATGATCCAAACGTATACCCGCTTGGTATATATAGAAAAATAATGTTACCAGAAAATTCCAGTAATTAAGTTTATTAAATTTCTTAGACAAAAATTATTATCTACAACGCGCTCATTGCAATCAAAGGGCCGCCTAGAAGTTAAATCTATCAAAAACTAAAGTTCGGCAATATAAAAAGAGTTGCGGCGCGCGTCGGAACGATTGAAGTCAAGTCAAACAAAAACCGCCTTATAGCGGCTCTTTTGATCTGAATTGAGGACGCTTATTTGTGTGTTTTTGCCTAGGCTTATATTTTGAGGCTTGCCGTCTTTAATACTTGCCGAAATTAAAGTCAAACCAATGCATTCAGTAAAATTATAAATTACAAAATATATATTTTGTAGTTTTTGGTAATAATACCTAGTGACCTATATAATATATCGTTTTTGTTTGTAGCGTTAAAGTAACACTGTCTTCGATTATTTACTTAATTTCGAAACATGTCACAGATTACAGAATTAATGTGTAAACTTTGAATAGGTACGCGTGCCATTCAAAATTGCTTGGGGTGCCAAAGATGGCACGCGTACCATAGGTTGCCGACCCCTGCTCTATGCTGTATTACAACATCAGCAATACACAGGGAGGCATTTAATTTTCCAGACTGGTAGTGTAAAAATAAAAAAGAGTTTTTTCAATTTGCTCTTCTTTTTCAATATATTCTCCTCCCAATGAACGCATATGTTTCTAATTTAATTTTTAAGCTCATTTTGGAGGTATTATCTCCCAAACATGTGTAGAAACTTTTTGAGTGGTTTCTGTTTTCGTCAAAGCATCCATTTAACTCTACTATACGTTAATTTTTGAGAATAAGTCATAAGTTGTTGAAGAGATAAGTACGGTGAATGGTTCAACACAGATTTAATTTTAAGTCCAAAATTGAGCAATAATGAGTGGAGTGAGATTTGATATATTATTGTAATAAGCGTCAGCTATTTTAATGACGATATTCAGGTCAAACACGATGAATTCTATTCATCAAACCGTTCAATATATCTAAATAATACTCGTCAATGATAATCTGGCCAGTTAGATTAGATTCACGATGAATAACGCTTGTCATCATAGAAAACAATCAATATTGTTTTAATTTTTAACAGACATTTTCGTCTTCTCTCGACTTGCAGTCATGATTTTGATTTCCATTCTGCGCTTTGACCTTTTGTTGCGTAAAATCCCTAAAAACGCCTCAAGAGCTACGCACATAGGCGTATTTCAGCGTTTTATGCGGCCAAAGTTATTTTTTTGTTTTTTCATTTTAAATCGGGTTTTATTTCTAAATATAAAAGGTGTCCCAAAATTCACACAAGAAGTAATTTTGATAGAAAACACAGGTTTTTAATTAAAAATTACAATTTTTTTTATTGATTCATAAAGTATGCAGTATAGGGTTATGTATGGAATAACATATCGGGTAAATGGCTTCCACGGCTTTGCTAGCACATACGCACTCTTTTGTCGAAATTTCCCTGACCGTTTTGCATAAATGTGGCCGAATTTCGTTGATACAGCGCTTAATTTCCTCCTTCAAGTCGTGGGTGGTCGTGGGCTTGTTGGTATAAACGTTAGACTTTAAAAAAACTCCAAACAAAAAAGTCCAACGGCGTTAAATCGCATGATCTGGGCGGCCAATTCTGATCACCAAAACGGGATATTATACGACCAGGAAATGACTCATGCAGTAATTGACTTGTGTCTCGGGCTGTATGGCATGTGGCACCGTCTTTTTGAAACCACATGTCATCCACATCCATATCTTGCAATTTAGGCACAAAAAACTGGATTATCATATCGCGATAACGATCACCATTAACTGTTATTGCCTGGCCAACCGCATTTTCGAAGAAGGATGGTCCGATGATGCCTCCAGCCCAAAATCCACACCAAACAGTGACACGTTATGGATGCATTTGTTTCGCAACAGTCACGTGTGGATTGTCTGAATCCCAAATGCGACAATTTTGTCGATTAACGAAGCCATCAAGATGGAAATGAACTTCATCGCTGAAGATGACTTTCTTCGAAAAATCAGTGTCCACTTGTTGTTCTATAATCCATTCAACGAACTCTCTTCGTTGTGCGTGGTCAGTAGGCTTCAGTTCTTGAGTCAATTAAACTTTGTAAGCATGAAGATGCAAATCTTTCGTGAGAATACGCTGTAGAGAGCTTCTCGAAATGTCTAATTCTTGACCACGGTGCCGAATTGATGTTCCTGGACGCTCAGCAACACTTTCACGAACTGCTTCAATGTTTTGTGTCGAACGACTTGTTGAAGGACGGCCAGAGCGTTTTAAGATCATTAATTGATCCAGTCTCCCTGAATTTTTCAATTAATCTCTTCACAGTTGATGAGGTTAAATCACTATTCCGATCATATTTTGTACGCAAATTCCGAACTGCAGCTGCCATACTTTCATTATTTTTAAAATATTGCTCAACAATGAAAACACGTTGTTCTTTCGTGTAGCGCTCCATTTTTAATAACCTTGAACTGTCAACTGTGTTTTTTGTTTTGTTGGCAACACTTTACCATACAAATGGCGCCAAATTTAAATCTTGCGTGAATTTTGGGACACCCTTTAGCAGTGAAAGCTTTTTGAGTGCAAATTTCGAACAAAAATACATTTTAATATTTAAAAAACAGTATACTGAGAAAAAAAACATGTTGACTTAAACAAAAATTATAAAAATAATTATTCACGATGAAGAATCACACGTCCCTTCGTCCGCGCCCGAGCTCCATTCCTCGGCCTCCTCTGCAGATTCCTCCGCGGATTTTTCTTCTTCGGAACTTTCCTCGTTAATATTGGGTTCAACAGAAACGAGCATTTGTATTGATTTTTTACTAAATGATATAGATCTTTTGTTTTGGTTTGGGCCTTACACTGGATATTAAGGAATCTCAGCTTAGCAATAATCTGTTGAGGACATCTAAATTGTATTCTTCTCTTAAGAATTTTTTAGAAAAATTTTGCTAAAAGTCCTTGTTTCGTACTTCTGCTGCTTCTTCAGACCGTAATCTAATGGGCAAAATTGCCTTTTCCATTACTGTTACACCGTGAATTAATATTTCGTGCATCGTAGGAGTTATAAAATGCCAAGGGTACAATTCCACATAAATTTTGGCGGTCTCATATCGATAGTCTGCAAGTCCACTTTATGGCGACTCAATATTAATTCCAAAACTACTTTCAAGCGATTTATGAGGTTGAAGTCGACACCGGCCACCTCTGGATTAGCAAAAAATCTCCTACTTTTATTGCTATCATTGGTGATACCAAATTCAGCTTTTGCACATCTATGATTAAGCCCGTTTGCTCTCAAAATTTTGCCTGTATTTCTGCCTTTTTTGCATGAAAATTACTTTGTCACTTTTGCACAGGAAGCTTGTATGACAAATGCGGGAAACTTTCGAATAATCGGATTCTAGTGTGCAATACAGACAGGCCAAAGTGTAATGCATTTGTGTCGAAGTTATTTTTTACATTGAGGTCATTAAACTGCTTTGAAAGGAATCACAAATGTAGCATCTCATTGTTGGAGTAGCAGCATTGCACACTTCTGCATTGACCATAGTTAGCATCATTATATGTTTCATGAAAAAATAGGTACGAATTCGCCGTTCACGAAAGCGTTTATTGCATTTTCTGTCTAAGTAATTTCTAAATTTGTAATATCCACTGTTTCATTAACAAATCTAATCCTCATTAGCCGACAGTATCGTGGCGAAGAGGGAGTTGGATTCTGCCAAATAACTTTCTTCTCTTCATTATATTTTTTGCTTAATTGTGTTTGTTGTGATCCGTCACATCCCTATTTCGAAATGAGTGTCAATGATTGACGCTCTTCTAGATTTAATTCTTTTAGTACATCCTCCAAATATGTGACCAAACGTTTAGGCGTGTGATCCAACAAATATTGTAACTTAATTTCAATAAATGTTTCAGTTATTCGAAAAGCCTATTTAGCTGTTCTTTTTGCTTGCTGCAACACGGTGTAACTCGGATAATATTTCTTGTTACTGTTCCTTATTATTTCATACTGTCTCCTTGAGAGCTCAGCTTCTACAAACATTGAGAGGGCGGCTGTTGGATTTAGTTGTGTCTGGTTGTCATGCTGCTTTGACATTTTGTATGTTTTCTGGTATGCTGGGGAGAGTTACCATAGTTATGTCTTTTAGAATACTGGATGCAATTCCCTTTCCAGAAGTTTGAAGCACGCATTATTACTTCTTTATCTACAGCACTGCGTACTTCCTCTGTTTTTCTGCGTTTGCTCCTCTCACTTGATCATACAAACGACTTTGTTAGTCGACCAGAAGAACGGCGTTCCTGGTAACCAATCATCATTCTTTTTAAGAAAAACTTCTGCTCTTTTATGTGCTTCTCTACAAATAGGACAACTTATGCCGCACTTCCTTCCTTTGCTTATCACAATATTCATCTTGCAATAAAATATATCTCTCAACATATATCAATTTTTCTTTAAAATTTGGCAAGTTTTCTTCTTGCATTTTGTCAAAAAGTAGTATACACGTTACTTTTCGAGCACCTGAAGTACCCTCGGATCCTAGAATTAAATAACAACTGTTTAAATTAAAAAAATAAATAAATACAAAATATCACGTGGTTTTCACCATTTGATTTGAAGACCACGGGAAATCACAGCTAATATTTATATATTTAATTAGTGCAAATATTCTTTTTTCTGTTAAAACCAATAAAATCACTAGGATGCGCCCTGAAGTATAACAAATACCTTTTTAAATACCGAAAAACGGGTTTTAGTACAATAATTTCGAGTAACATTTTCTACCTTTAAAATATTACTATTGATTTTTAAAAAAATACATAAAAATGATCAATATGTATGCGCTTTTATCCGTAATATTCAAATCCATCACAATTTTCTTTGAGATAAACTACAAACAAGAAAAATCACTTTTTTAAATAACTGTTTTGTAACGAATGCCGAAAAGAGAAACGAACACTCAGAGCGATGATCAAGTTCCGACTGAGACTCCGGCACGCGCGCTGTCAAATGGGTAACGGTAAGGGTCGACTATTGTTCTATGCCGATTCAACAATGTTAGGTAGCAAATTTTTTTTACCTGGGATAAGTTTTAGGAAATCGATTTATGGCCTCCTAAAAGGCTGAAATACTCCTATGAGAAACGCGTATGCGGAAAAAGCTATATACGTTGGCCTTGAATGGCCAAAAATTATACTTAGTGGGTAGCGCAGCAATTCATTCTTGGTTTCTTTGGGATAAGGATCTTCATATAAAAGAATTCGTGAAAAGGGTAGTAGAGGACTGACAAACTGAACTTGATAAGGATGTGATGCATTAGTGCGACGTGTATTCTTAGCATTCCTCCAAGAGGAATTAAGCCGGCTATATTTATCGAACACTTTCCGTGAAAGAACTTATAGAACAGATTCAAGTCGCCAACGATCCTTCGATGTTCTAAGGAATCCAGGTTGCTGTTGAGTTCGGGGTCTCCAATCAGGCGAATAGCTCTGTTCTGAATAGGATCTAATAAATGTAGCGTATGTTTGGGAGCAGCGTCCCAAATATGGTGACACTATTTTATCCTTGGTCGAATTTGAGCTTCGCACAGCATCAAAAATAGTTGTGGAGTATAAAGTTTTCTAGTATGAAATAAGATTCCGAGTTTTTTAGAAGCTCTCATTGCTATGCATGCAACATGTTCATGTCAAGACATATTTGTTCCCAAGTTAACGCCCAGCAAGTTGAGTGATGATGCTAGAGGAATGTAATAGGTGTTTCGGTTAATAATGTCGATTTTTTCGCAACATTTAAGCGTTTATTTCCATCACAAAATGAATTACCTTAATAATCAAAGTATTGGCCATCGTTAGCTATGACTTTTTCCCATCTTTCTGTCAAAGAAAGGATTCCGCACCATCTTTTGAGGCCAACCATTCCTCAAGCCAAATTTTCGCTTCTTCGTTAGAAGTGTTGTTCTGAAAGTCCGTGCTGCATCGATCGAAATAAGTGGTTGTCTGAAGGGGTTAAGTCCGGTGAATACGGCAGGTGGGTAGAACGTCCCATTTGATGTTTTCCAAATAGATTTTTAACAGATTTTGCAACATCGGGCCGAGCATTGTCATGTTGAAAAATGACTTTATCGTGTCTTTGGTTGTTTTCCCTCAATGCTCGGTTCAACTTTATCAATTGTTGTCGGTATCAATCGCCAGAAATCGTTTCACCAGGTTTCAATAGTTCGTAATATACAGCTCCTCTACTATCCCACCAAATACACAACAAAGCTTTCTTTCCCTGTATATTGCGCACTGGTTGTGATGTTGAAGGCTGGCTTGGGTCTACCAAAGTTTTTTGGGTTGGAGCATGTTCACAGTAAGCTTCAACCAACAATCGATAACTTTCAGCAGCCGTTTTCTTCAAATGAAAGAAGGTTATTAAACTTCCCTGCAAAACGTCTTTTTCTGGTACGAAACATGACATATTCAAAGCTATGAAGAACTATGTTTTTCGCACAATGACAATTAACATAATAATGAACTGGCTTTTGATGGCGCATGTTTACCTTCCAAAACGCCACAGATGTCACTAGTCTATACCAACAAGTGTATTAGTAACGCCATCCCGAAACACCCATTAATATCCCGACATAAGCACGTTACTACGACGTTAATTTTTTAAGAAAAAACTGCCTCCCGGTTTTCTGCTTTAGGCTCTACTTGGTTATTGTCACCTCAAGATAGAATTTCTTTCGGGTCTTTGTTATGTTGAGCAACCTCCTGCTGACTGTGGATATTTTCATGGGAAGCTGTTGTTTACTGTAAAGGAGAGAGAGAGAGAGAGTAGAAAACAGTACGGAGCTCTGGTACAGACCGGCGTCGATAGTGAAGATATCGAATAGAAATCCGTCGATTATCGGTTTCTGAGGGAACACGAAAGCGGCAGTGGTTGTTTAGCCAGGACTTTTTCTAGCTTTATTAGACAACATTTTATGACACGCTGTCTGAAGAAAATATCGGGCAGCATATTAGGAATAGTAGGTGGTATTTTTTCCAGGAAATCAACAGTAAACTGAAGCAAAGAGTTCAGCCAACAAGTTAGCTTTTTCGAAAGGTGTTGTTGCATAGTATTATCTGGTCATGTAAGTGATGGTATAGTCTTTAATGAAATTTTGACTTAAAAAGACCTTGAAAAGTTGAGACAAGCAAAAAGTTTGTTTTTAATTCTGTGATAGTTTTATCGATTATTTGTTTTGCACCGGTATTCCTTCGAAAAAGGAATGTAAGCCTCCATGTCAGCCAAAATGACATCTGAAACCTCCTTAACGCATATTGAAAATATCACGTATTGTTATCAATAACGATTAATTTTAAGAATTTTGAATTGTTTCTAGAAAATCATACGATGTCAAGAACTTTTGATTTTCAGTTAAAGTGTATGGAAGAAATTTTGCCCTACCCTTTGGTTTGCCTGCACCTTCTCTTCGAATCATTCAAATTGTTTCCTTGTTGATGTTTAAAGCTTCTTCTATCCCTCTCAATGATATATTGAGATTATCTTTCGAATTATACACGAATTCTTTGAATTATTCCTGATGTTTTAATTGATACTGGCCTTCCCGTTCGTTTATCAGTTTCAAGCTGTTTCCTTTCATTCAAAAAACGTTCATACCAGGAAAAAACTTGCGCTTTTGATAACCACTCGTTGCCACACACTTTTATATAGTTTTTAGTATTTAAGTTTTGTGTGAAATTTAATTACAGTTCTTTGGTCAATGTTATATTTCATACAAGGTATTTTTTTTTCGGCTGTATCTAAATCATCTGTTAATATTGCACGCTACAATTTAAAATAAACATGTTGAAATGATACAGCTCTAAAATGACATTTTAAACTTGTAGATGACGCCACTAGTTTATAACATACAACACCAGTCAGGAAAACTAATTGTCGCACTGTGTATATTGGTTGGATATATGTGGTCTTGCGACATTAATCAAAGTTATTTAGAATACAAATCTATGAAAAATTGCCTATTCAAGAACTAGCAACCATTAGAACACAACATATCCATAAAAATAAATGTTTGAAATTAAAATTATTTTTTCTATTCCTTGTATAGCTTTTTTACCAAGATTATTCAACTGCTGAACCCCATCGGCTTCAAATACCTGGATGTGCCGATTTTTGCCCCTTTGAGGAATTTGTTGGTTTAGTGGAAGAAATACTACCCAACTCTGATGCAGAATGTTATGACAATATCAGAAGTTTTCATGAATTGTAATTAATTAAAGATATAATATCATAAAGATTAGTTTTATTTCAAAAAAATCTTTTAACTAGTAGTTATATAGGGTGTTTCTCAAAAACAATAATTCTGCAACTATTGCGCGCAATATCAATTAAATAATAAAGCTAGGAGTGCTTGGCAGTGCCGAAGTTTATAAAACCGCTTTGACATTAAGAAAACTTCAGACAGGTCGACTAAGGACGTCAAAAAACCTTCAAACGTGGGGTGTGCTCGAGTGTCAGTAGAGCGCCAACCTTAATCATCCAATATGTATATAATTAAGTGCCTTAAATGTTCCCAAGATTTCATTAAATTGCATTCATTCGCAAAGATTTATGTCTGCTCCGCAACGAGATACTGTTACCATAGACCGTTGGTTCCCAACCGGTGGATTTTAAAAACCAAAATTTAAAGGTAAGTGTTAAAATATTAATAATTTATTTATGTTTGGCCACATACGAGATATGCGACGTAATCATTGGACGGCTGGCACACGCACCTCCCTTTAAGCCTCACGAAATCGGACTGGGCAAGCTAGCCGGATTGGATCAGGCCGGGCTTTCAGTCAAAAGTTAAAGAGCTTGCACCCCAAATAAAGCATTATTGCATGACTTATTGATGTGCATTTCGTTTTTAAATGATCGGTTTTTCCTTTTCTATTTTTTATTATGACTTCTTGTAAAAAATGTAATAAAGTTTTTGGTATTTCCTTTTTTTTATTGTCGTACCAAGCTTTTGATAATATATTAGCTTGTGTATCACGAAAAGATATGATAGTGAATGATCCTACCTTTCTCGTAATTATTATGTCAGTTAAATATTTTTGTTGAAGTCTTGTAATGATAGTTTATCATCTGGTACATACTCCGTTAGGACATCTGTAAGCTCTTTCAATGTAAATTGTGAATCTTCATGATTTTCTATATAACAAAAAATCTCTTTCATTGCTTGTGTGACTTGATTATCTTCGCGAGGCTTCTTATCTCCACTTAACAAATTAGTATAGCAAATGGTATGGTACTTTGTTTCAGCAGCGATCAAGTCATATTCATAAAGTATACAATCTTTTACTAATTCTCCTAAGGAATCGCTTTGTTCTTCTGCTTTTTTGATGACATTGTCTTTCAATTCAAGATTTCCTAATCGTGCGTCTGTACTTCCCTTTTTTTTTTTTCGTCTCTGCTGCTTCATCAGCTGCTTGGCCACAAAATAAGCATAGTTTTTTAAAATCAAACACTTCAATTCATTTTTTACAAGGTGCACTTGATGATGGTGAAGTTTCACGTTCTTCTAGGCGTCGTTTCGATGTTGCAATAGAATTTTTACTGATGTACACTTTTCGACACTCGACATGCATATTCGTAGAGGTTAAGGTATTTAAATAGTTTATGTGACCGTCATTTCTTTCAATACTTGCAGTTTTTAAAGTTTGTAAGCCGCGCACTACATTAACAGAATCACCTTCTGAAAGTGACTTATCAGATATAAAACACAAATCACCATAACTCTTAAAATTGTACGTCCGTCGTTGCCAAGATACAATTTAAAAAACTAACGAATAAACTTGGTTAGTAGAAAGTGGTCCCTTGAAAAAGAAATCGGTCTTAACTATACAGTGGAACATCTGTCCCAATTAACTATAAATAGAAAAGGTCGTATTATAGGGGTCCGTATTCCCAGGTATAATCTTAATAGTAATATAATATAATATTTAAGAGTCTATACATTTTAAAGAAAAAGTACTTAATTCTTTTTCCACTTAAAATATAATTAAGATATATTAGAATATGATTAAAATATACTTAATGTATTTCACTAACAATTTTTTAATTACACGAAGTAGGTAAGTATTATTAAACGAATATATTTGATAAATGAAAAATATTATTAAATATAATGTATTAATTAATAAATAATGCAAATTATTCATAATTATGGATTCTTTAGTGATTAATTAACTTTATACGACGTATTATTTACCGGGACTCACGGTTGACCTTGCATTATGCTATGTATGGCTGAGCGTATAAAAAAATGTTTAGAACAAAAAATTTGTAGAGAATTTTATGCTCTACAATTTTCATAATAGATGCAAATATCATTGAAACCATAGGAAGCGAGATATTGACCTTGAATCTCTTAAGTTGCGGACACGAGATTTTATGAGACTTTTCAGACAACTATTAGAATGTCAAAATAAAGGTTTATACAAGTTTACAGCTTATTATCTCTCATTTCAAGGTGAAACCCCTAATGTCACTGGACAATTATGAAAATGAACGCAAAATAAAATAGACAATAATAGGTTCATAATAGCAACAATCACTGTGGGCTATGATTGGGTGCATTAAATCATCTGACTCACCCCGGCCTAACCACGCGCTGCGTAGTGCTCGGTACCCTGCCAGCCCGCGCGCGATTGTTTTCGTGGGCCTTTTCTAATGTCGAGAGTTGAATTTTGTCAAAATGGGACATTTCTGCGTCCCGACAACTTCATTGGGGGCAATGGAACACATTGCCTAAAAACGGGACTGTCCCGTTCAAAACGGGATATATTGTCACGTTATGGATACATCAAGAACAACGGCTCGAGATTTTTCAAAATAGGGTTGTTCCAAACATATGTTACATGTTAGAAATCTCCTGTTGATCTTTGCTTACGAGAACCACATGCATAGTCGCTCATAATATTAAATCCTTCCTGATGTTTTAGAAAATATTGACTTTTCCCTTTTCAATAACCTTCGATTTTATTGAAGCAGTGCGACTGGTAGGTGATTCTTCTTCTTGCCGTTTTTGAGTATCGGCTGAACTGTAGCGCTGTTCCGGCAGAAAGGAAATATTGGTTTCGTGTAGGATAGGTTTGACATCTACAGAAAACTGGTGTTAGTTCGCTCGCGCATTTTTTAAGTACTATGGCAGGTATTTCATCAGTGCCAGAAATGTTTTTGGTGTCCAACTTCATTAAAATACGTTTTATGATACGCTGACTGAAGACAATATCTGGCAGCCTTGACCTTGGTTTCGTCGATAGTTTCTTTGCGTCTGTTCTGAGTAAGGACAAAGATATTTATACGATTTATGATGTTACCATTATACAAAATGAAACATAAATCTGCAGCAGTCAAGAATGCATTACATTTTTCACTAAGCATACATCCATATATTTTAAAGTATATGACCTGATTTACTTATAAGTCAAAGAACGTTGTGAAAAAGAATCACTTAAGAATAAGTACTTGGAATCACTTCGTCACCTATATTATAGCAGTAATTTAATTATTTTATGTGATTTCAACATGCCCAATTATCAAAATAATATTTTCGATCAAAAGGGCAAAATTCTAGCCAATTTTTGCGATATGCTTCAGCTCTTGCAGTTTAATGATATTCAGAATTCACATAATTCAGTCTTGGATTAGGTGTTGTCAAACATTAATAATTGCAGTGTTGCAAGGGATCAGATCCCCTTAACAGCTGAGGACGCCCATCATCCATCCCTGAACATTACACTCTCAGAGGTTCGGGAAAGAAGACGGGGTCTCCGTGCAAACGCATCTGAACTCAGATATAATTTCAGGAAAGCAAATTATCCTGTTCTCTACGATATGATTTTAAGGGCTGATTGGTCTAGTTTTTGTATACAGCTCAGGATGCTAATGATGCATGCAGAAATTTCTATGGCACTATATATAAAATATTTGATGAGTGTGTACCGAGATCCGTGCTGCGTAAAAGAACCTTTCCCGTGTGGTTTACTTCAGATATAATTAAGTTGGTGAAATGTAAACAGAGAGTGTTTAGGAGGTTGAAGGGATCTGACTAGAATTGGCACCGTAACGAATACAATGAACTGAGAAGGGAAATCAAGGGAAGAATCCATCTTGCTTACAATAATTATTTGAGGAAGGCTGAGGCTTCCCTACGTGAGGACCCTCGATCTTTCTGGTCATTTATTAAACTTAAAGGGTCGACGACCTCGCTGCAGGAGTCTTTCACGGACGATGACCTCCGATGCTCTTATACAGATCCGAAAAAGATTGCAGGTGCTTTTGCACACTTTTTTTGTGGCATGTATTGTGCCCCTACACCTACAGGGCATAATTGTCTCCAGGGAGGTGCCGATTTGATTCCTCTTGTCTCTCTTCACTGCCTTACTGATGATATGATCTTGGCTACTCTGTCGAAGTCAAAGAATAAGATCATTCAGGGCCCTGATAAGGTCCCTTGTTTTATTATTAAGGACTGCGCGCAAGCCTTGTTAAGGCCCTTGTTTTTCATCTATAACTTATCTCTGAAATCTAACACTTTTCCTGAAATCTGGAAAACAGCAAGAATTACACCTGTATTCAAGAAGGGCGATACTAGTATCATTTCCAACTACAGGCCTGTGTCAATATTGTCACCATTTGCTAAAGTTTTTGAAATGGCAATATATGACTCATTGTTTACGCAGATTAAGGGACGTTTGACGCAGGCTCAACATGGTTTCTTTGGCAGCCGCAGCACGGTCAGCAATTTGGCTTCCTTTGCGCAATTCACGGAGAAAGCCCTTGAAGATCGTCAGCAGGTCGACACTATCTACACAGACTTCACGAGGGCATTTGATCGGATTGATCATTCCATTCTAGCACGTAAACTGGCTAGTATGGGGTTCCACAATGATTTGATATCATTCCTTCGGTCATATCTACATAATCGTATTCAATATGTTGATGTCCGAGGACATCATTCATTTCAATTCGTAGCTACTAGCGGCGCTCCACAAGGTAGTAACCTCTCACCATTGTTGTTCTCAATTTTTATAAATGATATTGTTGTCTTATTTGCTGATGATCTTAAACTGTTCCGGATAATTCATGACATTTACGATTGTATTATACGTCAGAAAGACATACATACTATCGAAAATTGGTGTACTATCAACAAGTTGACCTTGAATCTCGGGAAATGTTTTATTATGTCGTTCTCCAACCAACTGAACCCCACTCATTATGAGTATGTCTTGGATAAAGCGATTATAAATCGTTGCTATACTTTCAGGGACCTGGGAGTAGTGTTTGATACCCGATTGTTATTTGCCGATCACATTGATCGTGTTTGTGGAGAAGCGTTGAAGACGCTTGGATTTATTTTTCGCAATTCAAGGGGGTTGGTAGATATAGGGTCCCTCAAAATGCTCTACTTTTGCTATGTGCGATCTAAGTTGGATACGGCGCAGTGATTTGGCACTCAATCTATCACAAATACATTGATAGAATAGAGATCATACAGAGTTCCTGTGCTTCAGAGATGGCGGTACTTACCCTCCTAGAGGTATAGAAAGCAAGATCTTGTTAGCGCATTTCAACATGCCGTCGTTGATGAATCGCAGGATTTACTTGCTGGTCCAATTTTTGTTCAAGATATGTAAATCCTTTATTGATTGCCCTGACCTGCTCTCCCAAATTAACTTTCATGTGCCGTCTCGACTTACCAGATTTCCTCATGTTTTTTGCTTAAGCACACCTAGAACTAATATTTTAATGAAGACTCCTTTGTATCAATCCATGAATATTTTCAATGTGGTTTGTAGCGATTTTGATATGCATAACTTAACTCATGCTCAGTTTACGTGGACGTGTCCACATTTTTGAACGGTATATACGGGTTATTTATATTGTTGTTATATTTATTTAAGCAATTATTGTAATTTTCTTTTTTTCTTTTCTTTGTAATTTACACATTTGTCTTGTAAATGGATATTCTATCTGTTAGACAATAAAGATTATTATTATTATTAAAAAAAATAAGTGATTCTATGAAAAACTTCAAAACTTTCTATTTTTGCTTATAAAGGAAGGAATTATAAGCTTATTTTATAAGTTTGTTTTATAAATTACCTCAACAGTGTTTAAAACATGTAAATATACTTGTGTATACTACTAATTATGGTTGAGTAGTAATAAGATACATCAAGTTGTATCTATAGTGTCATATGTCATGAGCGATATCTACATATACAGTGTATCCCAAAAAGTTTTATACAAATGGAGAAAAAGTTTATCTTACATATTACAAAAAAATTTATTCTTGATACAAAGTTCTGCATCACATGGAAATCCATAATCAAGCATCAAAAGTTTAAAATATTTGATGGTATATATATATATATATATATATATATATATATATGTATATGTATATATATATATATGTATATGTATGTATATATGTATGTATATATATATATATATATATATATATATATATATATATATATATATATATATATATATATATGTATATGTATATGTATATGTATATGTATATGTATATATATATGTATATATGTATATATGTATATATGTATATATGTATATATATATATATATATATATATATATATATATATATATATACATATATATATATATATATATATATATATATATATATATATATATATATATATATATATATATATATATATATATATATATATATATATATATATATATATATATATATATATATATATATATATATATATATATATATATATATATATATATATATATATGATCTGTACAACACGTTTCTCTTTCTTCATCCTTTTTCTTCCTTTTCTTGAATAATAAGGAGCTCAAAGTCTCCCTGCTTCATTTCAATTCACAATGTTTATTGGTACAGGTAGTTGTCTCTCTGCCTTAGCCTTCCTATTTATTAAATATTTCTGTATCGTTTCCACTTCTAACCTGCTAATTAGAGTTACATCATTTGATGTAATTAAGGTATCTACAGATATGTTTTTCAATGGTTGATTATCTTTAAATACATCTTAATACTCTTTTGTCTCTTTCTATTCTTTATTGATTTGCTATGATTTTATGTGCCGTTATCGCTCCATATTCTACAAGGTCGGCCTATGCTCCTTCTCATCTTTGGCGATTTATTCTGGATTATTTTACCTACTCCTTTATAGATCACCTTCCTTATGAAACTATTTCCTTTTCTTTTTTAGAATCCATTTATGCACCTTTCTACAGAGAATTTGTTTATGAATTCATCGCTCCTTATTCGATCTCTCAGTTTATTTGGGTAATTCCCTGTAATATTGCCATCTTGTCCTTCGAGACAGTATTAAAACGTATGGGCTGTAATTCGTTTTTCTTTATTAAAAATGACGTAATTGAAAATCATATTTGCTTTTTAATGGAATTTTTTTTACTTGCTTAATTTCAAACCTTATTCCTAAATTTTCTCGTCTCTCATTTTTTTACTTTCCTTTCATTGTCATAGTTTGGGTTGAGGTTCTTTAGGGTGCGATAAATAGACCACGTACATGTCGTGCACCCTGGGTAGCGCTAAGAACCTATTCAGTTTGCCATAAATTACTTCTGCCTGCATTCTTGTTTAGAATTAGAAATTTAGATATAATAATTTTCTATTTAGCATACACATACTGTTATGCAGTCACATTGTTTCAGTACTTTGTAACGTGAATGGATGTGCTAGCGCTATCTTGTAATTCTGAACCTTGAGCTTTACTTTAAAAATTCACAAGACTTGTGGAAGCTTGCGTCGAGCTACCATTTTTAATTCTTGTTACAATGACTTATTGGCAGCAATTTTTGTCATACGGGCAGCCGTCGTACAGACGGCAGGCTGCCGCAAAACTAATAATCTATCAGGGACAAAAGTTAACGACTGTAGCTGTGGTAAAAATTACACATAACAAAATTATTGTGTGAAAAAATTTAGTCACCAAAAAATCTGTATGATCTACATCCAATTCCTTTCCACTTTGAACAAGTTTTAATAAATATATTTTTTTCAATATCTAACATCACAATATGAGGTAATTTCCATATAATTTCTATTTTATCTCCATCCTATTCTTCTTCAGTTGAATTAATAATTGTATTACGATCCGAGTTCTTAGCAATACCCATTGGTGTTCCCATTCCATTAATTAGTATTTTTTATAATCTGTGAAATCCAGAGTATAATACTAAATGTAGTGGTTTTGTCAATTATATTTAAGTTAAATTATCAGTTATGCTACGCCCAGCATTTGGTGTTTGTTCCGTTTATTCGCATTATCGGAAATATGGTCCTCAACAATAGCTTTTATTTTAAGGATTCTTAGAATATCTTTCACTCATTTCAAAGCGAAGTTTTTCAAATCGACCTCAGAAAAAATATTTATATGTAGCAGTTAAGGTGTTCTGGAAACAGTAGAATTATTTGTTGTTCGAACTCATCCTTCTGTTTGTTGTCCAGGGACGTCGATTTCATCACTGTTATTAAAGAAATTTGAATATAATAGATGGTTTCGTTTTTTCATCTTGACATTGAGGTATCATAGACTAGAGTCATATATCTTTAGAAAACTGATGTTTTACCTTTAAACTATATTTTAATGATTGTAGATGTTTTATTTTTTAATAATAAAAATTCGCCTAGTTGAATTTTAAATGTTATCTTCATTTGGACTAGAATTACTTAGTAATAAAGATCTATGCCACATGCACTTCATAGCAGATGATTATAGAACAGAAAAAATATATTTAATTTACTGTATTAGCTCCAACAAAAACATTTTCAGATAGAGATAAAAGGCGTCCTTTTTTTCACCAAGCTTCACAGATGAACTTTCAATAAGGATGTGTCTTTCAAAACATCTTCAAGAAAGTTGGAAACATCCATATTACCAAGGAGAGACCTCAACTCTGGTATTAAATACAATTTCATAGTCAAACATTTCAAGGAAGCTAAAGCAAAGAAAAGCTACTTTTTCAACGTATAAATTTAGATACAATAATAGAAATAATTTAAGATTATCTTAAAATTATCTATGTAAAAAGTCCTTGTATGTTATACTAATTATTGCATTGTTATCTTGATTTGCAAAAAAATCTGTTATGATTCAACTTAGAGAAAAGCGTCACTTATGGATAAAATTGAAAAGGATTTTGCCCATTCTCTTTATTTTAAATCTACTGGGTATTGTTTTTCACTACAAAAATGATTAATATTGCTACTATTCTGTACCGTTCGTAAACGGTTATCTCAAAATAAATTTATGCCGGATATGGATGAGGCTATGAAAAAATCATTTAAATTTAAATGCTCATCAATAACTGAATATTATTGAGGGTTTCAAGATTCGGGCCCTTTAGGAAGAACTAATATAAACTCTGCACAAGCATTGTTATTTGCAATTTGACGTTTACATTCAGATTAGAAATTAGCATTGGCTTACTTCTTTTTTTGATAATCTGATGAAGAGGGAGAATTTAAAAATGTTATTTATTCATGTCCTGGATACCCTCATTGATATTAGGTTTGTACCCAAAATATTGGTCTGTAACCAGAGAAGCTGTAAGGGGGGCATTGAAAACATTGAATGTATCAAAAGAACAACCGTTTATACGCACGAGCAAAAAATTTAAGCACAAGTACGGATGGAATAATTTAATAACAGAGAGTTTAAACTCTTTGATAAAATGATTTAACGGTTGGACCAGAACTATATGAAACTGATAGTATATCTGATAGTAGAATGCTACCAAAAATTATGATTAATGTTAGTCAGTCACATTGAGAAGATGACATCAAAAGTAACCACTAAAATTTTTCCAGCAGAGGCAGAAAATATGTCAGCAAGGGTCACATTTGTCAACATGTGGCTAAAGATACAGCTTTTTTCATCTATAATATATATAAAGTGCAACGTCTCTCTGTCTCTCCGTTAGTGCGCTTATCACTCAAGAACCACTTATCCGATTTATGTGCTTTTTTTAAAACATACATAAATTCTCTAGTCAGGTTATAGGATATATTTTACTACGTTAGGTAACGTAAGGAATAAGCGTTCTCTTGCAATGCGATGCCCAACCATTAAACCATTAAATATTGAACAATATCATGTAGCAAAGAATATAATATATATAAAATGCAACGTCTCTCTGTCTGCCTGTCTGTGCGTTAGTGCGCTTATTACTCGAGAACTACTTCTCCGATTTACGTGTTTTTTTTTTAATTCATACATATGTTCTCTGGCCAGGTTATAGGATATATTTTATTACGTTAGGTACTATAAGGAATGAGCAGTGACGATAATAGGAATGAAGTCCACGCGAGCGGCTAGTTGATAATATGCATGGTTTAGTCGGCGATTTTTTGCTGAACAACCATCAAATAGTGTGTTGGCTAATAGTAATGACACAGTTTCATAACTTTTAACAATAGGTATACACGTCTTTCAGTCACGGCCAAAATTGGAACTCAACAAAAATGAACAATTTAAAAGTCAACGTCCATCTCGAGAAAATGACCTAGAGACTCGCTCCTCGTGTTCTGATGGATGGTACATACCATTAGAGTAATTATTCTGCTTTTTGAAGATGAAAATAAAAATGATCAAAGCATTTTTTTGTTAACAAATTGGTTGTTTAAGTTTCTTACAAAACTACTTTTTAAAAATTAGGTAATATAGAGGATGTGGAGCAAGTAAGCCTTTGGCAAAAATATTTAGACCATCATGATCAGATCATTTTGTGATCAAACCATGACTGAACCGCTTAGCCCTACAAAGTTATCAAAATTTGATAATTGCAGTGAAGGGTTGGAAACAGATATCAAAAATAAAACACATGCAATGATACGAGATACTATGGAGGAAATACAAGATACTCAGTTATGTAGTGATCAAAAGTTTGAAGAGGCGAATTCAGTTGAAACTGATTTATTAATTAAAAAAGAGGCGACAGTGGAATCAAATGAAGAAATATCTAGCTCTTGTAGCCCTTGGGAACTATCTTATATTGAAAATGGCAATCAGAACCTAGAAGCAGATTTTCTTCTTCATTTTCTTAGCAAACAAATACCTTGATTATTATAAAAAAACAAGGAAGTAAACCCAACAGAGATAGTGGTTGTTATGACAGAACTGCCATAGTTGACTACTGTGCTCAAAAACAATAACTGAGAAATTGTTTTTAGTACCAGAATGTACAAAGGTACTATTTGCCTGAAAAAAAAATCAGATTGAGCAATTGATTCTGATTACAGAGAAATCAGAAATAGTTAATATCACACGAGAGATTCAGAGAAGTCCTTGGAATATGTTTTTAAAAGCTTGAACTGTTATTGAAAATATTGAGTTCAAGAATCATTGAAAAGAGAAAAGAATTTTTAATATCTTTCCTCATCGGTAAAATTTGTTATGTTGTTAAGTGATTTTTATTTCAGGACAAATTCTCAGTTATAGTATCAAAATAGAATCAAAGGGAACCTAGCCATTTCTTCATTTATATGTTTTGGTTCTATCTTTTTAAAGCCAAACTTAAAATTTGTTCTTGTTTTAGAGCAGGGGTCGGCAACCTTTTAACCAAGGGGTGCCAGTTTTCATCCATACAACATTTTGCGTGCAGACATAGGTATTTACTACAACTAAAATTAACAAAAATTAACTTAAATTAACTTAAAATATTGCTTTTAGAAGGTTTAATTACAAACAAATTTTAACATTTAACAAATAATTTTATTATACTAGTCCTAGGACCTAGTGTGAACCCTGTGCTTGAAGTTCTTTAGAGAGTTTTCTTATATCCGGTTCATGTCTGGTTATTTTCAGTGTCACACATGCTTCCGAGTTATCTGTTGTCAGCCTGCTTCGGTACGGGTTTAAAATCACTCCCATATGGGAAAAAAGTTGTTCACAGATATAGGATGATCCAAAAGCTGTAAGCATGGCAAACGCTACTTTCTTAAGCCAAATAAATTTCTCTGGTAAACTCATCCAACAACTGAGTATCTCGTTTGAATGGTTCTGGCAGTCACCTTCTAATACCCTTCTTAATTCTACAAATTTCGTGTTCCATAACTCGGAGCTTTTAAATTCAATGTATTGAAGATCAAAATCATTAATGTCCATCCATGAGAAAAGAGATATGTCAAAGCAACTGCTGGAAAAATCCATTAAATCTGGTTTGATTAAAAAAGCGAACATAGGACCATGTTTATCAAAATCCTGACCCCTCTCGATAAACTCCTCTTTTAAATTAGTCATATATTTAAGAATTTCGTCTATTAGTGCACCATCGTTGACACTGGATATATAAGTTTTTAAATTTGGAAAATATTTATATGTGTTTGTAGTAATATCGCTGATAAATAAATCTATTTTTAATTTGTGATTTCCAGGATTCGTATAAATCCAGAACTGTTTTGCCTGAACCTTGTAACTTTAAGTTGAGTTCACTGAGATGGTTTGTAATATCAGTAAGAAACATTAACATACAGATCCAGTTCTTATCTTATAGTTCAGGATAAGCATTCACTTGATTTTTTTCCAACAAGAACGATTTAATTTCGCCCAGACATTGCACAAATCTAGAGAGCACTTTACCACGGCTGAGCCAGTGCACATTATTGTGCAATGGTATATCTGAATATGCACTCTCTAATTCCTGCAGAAACGCCTTAAATTGTCTATGAATCAGTGAAGAACGACCGACAATGTAATTAACTATTTTAACCACCTTATCCATCACGGATTTTAAACTTCCAGCGGAGATTTTAGCGCACAAACTCTCTTGGTGAATTATGCAATGAAAATTCAAAACTGATCGACCCATACGTTCAATAAGAAGGGAACCAAATCCTTTATGTCTCCCAATCATAGCAGGAGTGCCATCTGTCGTTACACAAAAAATTTTATTGAAATCAATGTTCCGCTTTTCAAAATGTTTAACAAATTCTGAAAATATATCCTCTCCTCTTGTAGTTCCCTGCAATGGGAGCAGACAAGCTCTTTAAACACACTGCCATCATCGAAGTATTGAGGAACGATTGCCAGACGGGCAATGTCATTAATATCGACACTTTCAACCAATGCTACACTAAATACAAAACTCCGTTTGATAGCATCTCTCTGCTGTTTTTGGACATTTTGTGTCATTTCCGTAATTCGTCTCTCGATGGTCCGCGCTGATGCCGGTATATTCTTAATCCTGGCCAATATTCGACGATAAATTACAAAATATATATTTTGAAGTTTTTGGTAATAATACCTAGTGAGTGAGTTTTTGCTTGTATCGTTAAAGTAATACTGTCTTTGATTATTTACTTAATTTCGAAACATGTCACAGATTACAGAATTAATGTGTAAACTTTGAATAGGTACGCGTGCCATTCAAAATTACTTGGCGTGCCAGAGATGGCACGCATGCCATAGGTTGCCGACCCCTGTTTTAGAGGGTTTAAAACAATAAAATAAAGAATTTAAACAATATATTACTGGTATTAGTTACTATTTTAATGAAATAAAAACTACTAGCGTTTTTCTCAGCAGCTTATTGCTACTAGCTACTTGATCAATAGCTTTCTCAGATGTACTTAAAATTAACTAATTTAAAAAATTACAGCAAGATAAATTCAAATATTTAACAAGTTTTAACACTGGATTAAATATTTTAGTAGCACTTATAAATGTTATGTTTAAAGCTCAAATACCTATCTCATAAATTACACACAAAATAGTAAGTATGTACTATAATTTTAAGTTTCTTACAATATTATCAGGAATCCCTAATTGGTTTATCAAT
This sequence comes from Pachyrhynchus sulphureomaculatus, assembly GCA_019049505.1. Lineage (NCBI taxonomy): Eukaryota > Metazoa > Arthropoda > Insecta > Coleoptera > Curculionidae > Pachyrhynchus > Pachyrhynchus sulphureomaculatus. Next base: position 170,274,646 of record CM032456.1, read on the forward strand.
GTCTCCATCTCCATAGGACCATGTTCCTGCATTTTCAGCAACAAATCACATAATCCAGCTCTGCAACCTTCCAACCATTCATCAGAAGATATTTTTAACTTTTCAGGACTATGTTTCTTTTTATATATTTCTGCCTGCTTCATTTTTTCCAACTTTTCTTCCTTAATTTTTATTTCATTTTCCATATTTAAGATAAGTTTTATTAAGTTTTCCCTCTGTTTCGTATCATTTTCTGGTGAAGAAGTAAAAATTTCATCGTCATCATCATCATAAAAATTTAGCTTTTGGACGAGTTGCTTTAGAAGTAAGAGAAGTAGCTGGAAATTCCTTTAAGTGAATATCTTCATTACTGTCATTAGTAGGTCTACAACTTTCTATGTTTTCTTTGGTTAAGCGGTCTAAACTTACAGTTAGTTTCTTTACTTTTGGTTCACTGGATTTTGGTTCTGGTTCTGATAACTTTTTTAGTTCTAAAGTAGTCTTTTTTGTTGACAAGGAGAGTTTAGGTTTCTTTTTAACAGACTGATCTATAAAAGGACATACTATTGCAACATATTTTTTCTTGTCTAGTTGTGTACTTTTACAGCTATTTTGCTCTCCACTTTTCTTGTGGCTAGATTTAACTGAAATAGAGCTAAAATGTTCCACGTGTTTGTCACAATCAAATTCAGGAACTACAGGTTCTTCCTGGTCCATGTTTTCTTCCAATATTTCAGGGTTATTGTAATATTCCTTTAAATAATCTTCAGTAGTAAATGTACCTAATTTAACGCCACTACTTCTTTGATTCAAAGCTGTAGGAATATTTTCAGTTACTATTTTTTTAAGAGATATACTAGTTTGTGGTGAGTTTTCATATTTTGCTTGGTCACTACTTTTAAGAAAATCATTACTGTCTGATCTAAATTTACGTCTTTTATTCTTCACTACAACTGCATCAAAATCATCAACTTCTTTATGTTTTTGATCGGTAACTGTACCTTTATCTTCTGTGTGTGTCAAAACTGATGAATTTTGATTAATTTCTGACGTTTCTCCTTTAAGTGCTGTAACCTGATTTGAAGGTTCATTAATTTTATTAAAATTAATATTTCTTTTAGCCGAAGGATGCCGATCTACTCTAACCACAGTTTTTTCTAGGGTAGTCTGTATTGGACTGTCCAACATTTCTGCCTTAGAAATTTTTGGAGTTACTTTTTCTGGAGAAGGTAATGAAATTTTATCTAATTCGATTCTAACTACATTTTCTTTCACATAACTAGCTGATATGTTTTCAGTTTCTACTTTAATTTTCTTAATAATTTTCTTTTCTTTTTTTGGTGTTAGTAATTTTAGAGGTGCCTCTGCGAAATCTATATTTTTTGGAACATTAGAACAGACTTCATCATTTTTAATAAGGCTGGTTTTAACTTTAACCACATTAGCATTAGGAATTGGTGTTAGAGGGCTTGCATTTATATTCTTAGGAGTTTTCTTTGATCGTGATAAACCTACTCTACGACATGGAGTCAATAGGTTTTTATTTATTCCTGAAGTTATATAGTTTTTTGGTGTAGCCATTACTATGCTTTATTTTCTTGCATTTTACAAGACAATACACACTTTCCCAATTTTTTGTTTATATTTGCTGTTCATCATCTTGCATTAAACTTTGAGGTTAAATGAGTTATGTCTACAGGGTTCTTTCAAGGCAGGGTTCATAGACAAGGGTCAATTTCCATTGTAGTAGGGTCTTTGATCGGCTATTCAGGATTCAGATATCTAAAACCTCAATTCCTCTAAGTTTAGCTTTTCGCTGACAGATATCATTATAGTCGTAGATGCCATTCATCCCGACGTGTCCGTCACTTTACAGTGTCAAAGTGTCAGTGTCAGCTGATAATTTGGGCAGGAATAGGAAAAAATTCATTATGTTCATAAGAAAAATAGATAAATTTAAAAAAAGGTAGCAAAAACAAGTAGAAAGGCATCATGAATAACAGCGAGGAAGAGCCGTGGACCATTTATAAGGCCTCTCAATTTCTACCGGCTGTTTTAAGTGACCCCAATAAAGGTAAACAGTTGAACTTTTTTACAAGAACTTGGGGTGATTCCTTTGTAGACAAAACAGAAATTGAAAGGAGTCCTTTTCTTCCTGAAATTTCTTGGCCTCATTTTGAACAATATTTGCGTAAATATGGCAAACGACACAAGAGACATCAGAGATTGAGCCAGGCAAAACTAGAGGACAGTATTAAACCAAAAATTAAATCTGAGATTTCTAGTTCTAATGATAAACTTAGCACCATTCCCAGGATCTATATTCAAAATGATTTTAACTTAAATGATCCAAAGGTAAGGTTTAGTGTTTTTGTTTGAGAAGTAGTTTTCTCAAGTCTTAATATTTAAATTAGTTAAATGGAGGAATACATTAAGTACTTTTTAACAATTATTTGTTGTAATTGTAACTATCAAAGCCGTTTAATTAATCATAAATCAAATAAAACTACTTTTAGTTCTTACTTCTTTTTAACAGCCTTATTGTTTTTTTTGTAAGCAGTATAAAATTTAATTCCTTGTTCTTTTTATATTGAAGCATTATGAAATGTACAGTGATTCAGACATAGGTGTGATACAGTACATGTAAGCATGTAATCTCATTGTAAAAATTTGTGATAACTTTTAAACAATTTTAGGTTTTATTTATTTAAATGACTTGCTCAACTTTTTCATCTCATATATACATACTATAAGAAACTACAATGTAACTTAAAAACAATTCAGTGTGTGTATATTTTTCAATACACATATAAATAAGCTTAAATGTACTGCTTCAGTCTATAGTTTACCCTTAAGGGTGATCATAATGTCAGTAAATCCATATTAGAGTTGTTGGAATATCACATGTTTTCTAATCATTACGGACAGCTGCTAATGCCACCAAATTTTTTGAGCAAAATAAAGCCAAATTAAGGGTAACATTTATTTCAACATATTTTTAAGGGAAACATTTTAAACATAACAACAAGAAACCTAAACTATTTATATTAGTATAAAACTTACACATAGAATATTTTAATATTAAAATCAAACAAAAGTAAATTGTGATGTAGGTATTTCACCATTTTCAGATGATAATATCTTCCTTTTTTCTTCATATATATTTTTAACTTCAGAAAATAGCCTTTCACTAAATATTGAAAAAAACTGGTGCTGAAAGAAGCTTAGTTCTCCTAACCTAGGAATATTCTTGAAATTAATCTGCCACCATAAAAATGGACTTGCTTTAAGATTTATCAATGGCAAACTCTGTTTCTACCCCTTCTATACCATGGGAGACCTTCTTTTTATCTCTGGTTTGAGCAATATTAGAGAATACATCTCATAATGTCTGCTTTTATTTTTTTACTTTCATTGATACTGTTAAGTTTTTTAAAATATTAAGTGGAGCATCATCTGAGGATTCTGATTCTGAAACTAATATCACATCTTCCGCAGGTTTGATATTTACTTTTAATGGTATTGCTTGTTTGATCTATTTTAAAATGTCTTTTTTAACCTGCACTTTGTTAGTGAAATATGCATCTTTAAATCTTGAATCCAGGAACATGGCAATTATATAATTATTATTGGTTACAATATTTGCAAGTCTCTCTCAAATATTCAAGTAAACTATCATACATAAATTCCAACCAAGAACCTGGATTTTCATTAAATATTTACTTGATGACATATTTGTTAAAGTCTCTGATTTTATACACGGTGCACTACTAAAAGGTCTGGTAGTTTGTTTAAATGGCTCTAAAAGCTTCAATAATGTTTTATTAAGGCCTACTAATTTGAGTTAAAAATAAAAACCGGTCAAGTGCAAGTTGAACTTGCACAATTAGTGTTCCGTACGTTGATTGTTTCTAAAATAAAAAATTTTGTTAGGGTGGTATAAAATGATCAGTGACTTCACAAAACAGACCCCAAATGAGTTTTCAACAACAAAGTTTGTTTCCAATCTTTACTGAAAACTGGTGACCTCGAAATTTTGTTTTTTTTTTTCTATACCAGTTAAATTATTAAAGGTAATGATAATTTTCGTTCAATCTATACCCCGTGGAGAATATTTCAGGATTTTTTCAAAATTTTTTGGTCAGTACTTTTCGAAATAAGATAGGGGACAGCGATTTTTCACGATTTTTTAAAAGTAATACGAAGAGAAGTGTGCGCAAGTATTACATTATATATATTTTTTACTCGTGTTTTCACAAGCTTTCATTTGACACCACACTCGATGACCTAGTAAAAAAATCTTTTTTTTCACTTCCGATTTCACCCCTCAAAAACGAATCCCTTAAGTCAAAATTTATGTTACGGTTATATAAAATGATCAGTGACTTCACAAAACACACCCCAAATAAGTTTTCAACAAAGTTTATTTCCAATCTTTACTGAAAACTGGTGGCCTTGAAATTTTGGTTTTTTTATATACCAGATAAATTATTAAAGGTAATGATAATTTTCGTTCAATCTATACCCCGTGGAGAATATTCCAGGATTTTTTTTCAAAATTTTTTGATCAGTACTTTTCGAGATAAGGTAGGGGACAGCGATTTTTCACGATTTTTTAAAAAGTAATATGAAGAAAAGTGTGCGCAAGTATTACATTATATATATATTTTTTTACTCGTGTTTTCACAAGCTTTCATTTGACACCACACTCGATGATCTAGTAAAAAATTTTTTTTTTTCACTTCCGATTTCACCCCTCAAAACGAATCCCTTAAGTGAAAATTTATGTTACGGTGATACAAAATGATCAGTGACTTCACAAAATACACCCCAAATAAGTTTCAACAAAGTTTATTCCAATCTTTACTGAAAATTGATGACCTTGAAATTTCTGTTTTTTTTATATATCAGATAAATTATTACAGGTAATGCACTCGTGATAATTTTCGTTCAATCTACACCCCGTGGAGAATATTCCAGAATTTTTTCAAAATTTTTTGATAAGTACTTTCCGAGATAAGGCGGGTGGACAGCGATTTTTCGCGATTTTTTAAAAATAATACAAAGAAAAGTGCGCGCAAGTATTACATTATACATATATTTTTTACTCGTGTTTTCACAAGCTTTCATTTGACACCACACTCGATTACCTAGTAAAAAAAATTTTTTTTTCACTTCCGATTTCACCCCCCAAAACTAACCCCTTAAGTCAAAATTTAACTTTCAAAACTACATGGCTCTGATGAGGTCATCAATTCCTATATTACTACCAAATTTCAACTTTCTATGACAGACGGACAGACAGACGGACAGACAGACGGACAGACACCGAAGTGATCTTATAAGTGTTCCGTACGGAACACTAAAAAGTGAATCATATTCAGCAGCAAGCAGGTTAATAACTCCTTTTGGTTCAAAAAAGCCTTTCCAACAGATAATATGTGAAATTCCAGCCTGTAGGTACATCTTGTACCATTTTCTTTACTTTAGTGTTAAAATATCTCTGGATTTGTTCTAATGTCATTATGGAAGAAGGTGAGTGATTTAAACAAGCTACAATCCTTCTTCTGCCACTTATGACATCCAAAACATATTTTTGCCCTTTTAGAGGGGCAATTACTATTAGTTGTTGGGTATGTATAAGACATGATTCATTATCTCTTGTAGCTTTTTTAATGTTAGCTCCACTGTCACTAATAAACAGGTAGACTCTTATATTGTTTATACTGTCTTCTCTCAAGCTTCTGATTTAAGGTATTCTTGAGGTTTTTGCTGGTGTGACTACCATCTAGGCCTCTGATATTAACCACAAAATATTTTGATTCAAAATCTTTAGTTAGCTACTGTGTCATCAAACTTATAAAGGTCTTGGTTGTTAGATTCAGATGTCTACATATCTGTTGTAAAGGAGAAGAAATCAACACCTGGTAGTAAATCAGCAATTCGAGTCTTGAATTTTTGTTATATTTCAGGAATGACTTTGGTTAAAAAAGGGTCATCTTGGAATATTCTGAAGTAGAGCATGTAGCCTCTTGAATTCTAAAAAAATTAGTATTAAGAATTTTTGCATTTTTTAACTAGAATAATATTTCATTGGCTTAATTTTTGATAAAGAAAGAAGAAGAATATTATTTTCAAAAAAATTTATTGTGACCAGTAACCTTTGAGGAAAAGAAGCATTTAACTGTACAAAAGTAAATAACAACAACAATCTTAATACAGTAACATTCGATTTTTATGTACATATATATTATATATGTATATATGTATATATATATATATATATATATATATATATATATATATATATATATATATATATATATATATATATATATTTATATATATATATATATATATATATATATATATATATATATATATATATATATATATTATATATATATATATATATATATATATATATATATATATATATATATATGTTATATATATATATATATATATATATATATATATATATATTATATATATATATATATATATATATATATATATATATATATATATATATATATATAACACAACAAACATTACTACAATATATATATATATTATATATATATATATATATATATTATATATATATATATATATATATCTGGAAAATCACTCATCATTTACTGGTATGCTGAATTTAAACGTGGTCATACAGATACAAATGATGTTGAACTTTCCGGACGCCCAAACATAATTATTTTGGATGACCGTAAAGTGAAATTGCTTGAGATAGCTGACACCCTAAAGATGTCAAAAGAACGTGTTGGTCATATTTTGCATGAACATTTGGACATGAAAAAAGCTGTTTGGACCTATTTAAGCGAAGTAAAAAGGATTTTTTTATGAAGCGACCAAAGACACAACAGTCGGCTGGGAAGGTTTTGGCCTCTGTATTTTGGGATGCGCATGGAATAATTTTCATTAACTATGCTGAGAAGGGAATAACGAATATGATATAAAGTTATTGGTGTGTTTGAAGGCAGAAATCGCAAAGAAACGGCCCCAAATGAACAAGAAAAAAGTGCTCTTTCATCAAGACAATGCACCGGGTCACAAGACAATGGTTATGATGGCAAAATTGCATGAATTGAAGTTCGAATTGCTTCTTTATCCACCGTGTTCTCCAGATTTAGCTCCCAGCGACTATTAGCTGCTCACAGACCTCGAAAAAAAATACTCGCGGGAACGAGATTTGGCTCCAGTGAAGAAGTTGTCGCCGAAACTGAGGTCTATTTTGAAGGCAAAGACAATTCCTTCTACAAGAAAGATATAAAAATGTTAGAAAAAGCGGTCTTAAAGGAGACTATGTTGATGAATAAAGTCGAATTTTTGCAAAATAAATGTGTTTTAAGTAGCTAGACCAGAAATTTTTCATCCTACATGTTATATACACACTTGAAAGAGCAAACCACTTTCCTGAAATATTAATGTTCAGTAATGTATTGTTTATTATTATTATTTATTAGAATTTTTTTTTCAAGTGAATTATATATATATATATATATATATATATATATATATATATATATATATATATATATATATATATATTACACGAGGCTGGTTTGAAAAGTCCGTGCAAAAATAAAAAAACTACTTATGTGTTTGGGGTAAACCTTTTTTATTTTTCGACATAGTCTCCTTTTAGGCTTATACACTTCGTCCAACGATGTTCTAGTTTGTTGATCCCTTCCGAATAATAGGATTTGTCCAAGTCTGCAAAATATCCATTAGTGTCTGCAATCACCTCCTCGTTTGAATAAAATCTTTGTCCCGCCAGCCATTTCTTCAAGTTGGGGAACAAATAGTAGTCCGAGGGAGCCAAGTCTGGAGAATAGGGGGGATGTGAAACGAGTTGGAATCCTATTTCTATTAATTTTGCGACCACAACTGCTGAGGTGTGTGCTGGTGCGTTGTCGTGATGGAAAAGGACTTTCTCGTGGGCCAATCGCGGGCGTTTTTCTTGCAGCTCGGTTTTCAAACGGTCCAATAACGATGAATAATATTCACCTGTAATAGTTTTACCCTTTTCCAGATAGTCGATGAGGATTATCCCTTGCGAATCCCAAAAGACAGTCGCCATAACCTTTCCGGCCGAAGGAACGGTCTTCGCCTTTTTTGGTGCAGATTCCCCCTTGGTAACCCATTGTTTAGATTGTTGTTTGGTCTCAGGAGTATAGTAATGTATCCATGTTTCATCCACAGTGACGAAACGACGCTTAAAGTCCTCCGGATTCTTCTGGAACAGCTGCAAACCATCCTTGCAACACTTCACACGATTCCGTTTTTGGTCAAGCGTGAGCAATCGCGGCACCCATCTTGCGGATAGCTTTCTCATGTCCAACTGTTTATGCAAAATATTATGTACCCGTTCAGTCAAGATGCCCACAGCACTAGCAATCTCACGCACCTTAACTCTTCTGTCATCCATCACCATATCATGGATTTGATCAATGATTTCTGGAGTCGTAACCTCCACAGGCCGTCCAGAACGTTCAGCGTCACTTGTGCCCATATGGCCAGTCCGAAAATTTTGAAACCACTTATAAACTGTTCTAATCGAAGGTGCAGAGTCACCATAATGTTTATCAAGCTTCTCTTTAGTCTCCTGAGGCGTTTTGCCTTTCATAAAGTAATGTTTAATCACCACACGAAATTCTTTTTCGTCCATTTCTTGAAAATCACTTTATTCACACGAATGCCAAACACAAAGAAATAGACCAATATGGCTGAAACTTGGTGTGCGTTCATTCAAGAGATGCTATTAACTAAACATGATCTCGATACGCGCCGGTGGTGCCATCTCTCGGACTTTACACGGACTTTTCAAACCAGCCTTGTATATATATTTAAGTTAAACATCTGACATACTGTTTATATTTATTTAAAATTAGAAAATGGCAAACTTGTGAGACAATATTGCATCATAAAGTTTAATATTAACAAAGTAATACTTATATATCAAAAACATCAGGCTTTTTTTAAGTCAAAATGTGACCGTTTTTGTAACTTAATATTTTTCTAGATATTTAATGAAGTTTTTGAAAACAAATCAAAGTCAGAGCATGACATACAGGAGGAACTAAGTCATTACCTTGACATAGTAGAGGAGCAAATAGCAAAACAGGTGTCACAAAAATCTGGTGCCTTTTTTCATGCTATGACTTCCCATGATACCATTATGGAGCAGATGGGAGTAGCAACAAATGAGGTAACATTTTTGATGATTATTAATTCTTATAAAGCAATATCGAATTTTGAATTTTTAAGTACAGCCTAATTATACTTGCACAAATTTTGTAGTTGATTAATAATTTAATTTTATTTTATTCTCTTGTTTTATCACCCACATTGCTTGTATACAAGAAGCAATTGACTATAAAGAACTTTAAAAGTTATTATTAGAGTAAATAGTAAATGATTAGGTTTAAATTTTTCATGACAATTTGAACCATCCAAAACTCCCTTAAATTTTAACAGCTGGACAAAGAGATAATAAGCCTATTAAAATTTAAGGGTTATAGCAAACTTTGCTTATAAATCTAACATACAAATAGAAAGGAAGAGGCAACAATGATAACAGTTATAGTATAAAACTAAACCTATCAACTATAGAAGGAAACATAGAACACAATTTTTAGCTACTTTTTTGGAAAATCAATTGCACCAGAAGACTTGGATTATATATGTTACAGACGGTATAAAGTCTGTTTTACTAAGGTTTGTCAGATAGTGAACCAGACAAGACTCTTAAGGATATATTATGCATTAGCCTAAGTTCACAAGGCCTAAAATATCATTTTATAGGAACACGCAATAAATATCAGGGGAGTTTTTGTTTTAAAAAAAGCACGTAATTGGTTAAAGATATTGACTTAAACCACAAGAAACATACAGAAATACTTTTAGGAACAAGAAAATATCACCGTTAATATCAATATATATTATGAAGTGTACTACATATATGGGAACAGAGACATGCTCTAGAGCAATCAGTTGAGTCCCACAACACGTTCTAATGATCTCAATATTTACAAAATAATAAAATATTTTTTTTGAAGCACAGTTCCACAATTTTTATGACACAACTGTATAAAACAGAGGTAATAATTTAGATCAAATTAGCAAGAAAATAAGAAATGTACCTTTTTAAGTTGTAAATATTTTGAGAGGCTATCATTCTTCATCTCCCAAGAGCATCAGCAAGACTAAGATCGTCGATTGCCGTAAACAACAGCGTCAAAAGGATGGCCCGCGTAGGCTTGAATATGAAGTGTAATGGATCATCTAGCGATTTATACATTCTATAATATTACGTACTATATTTAGGGAAGGTTACACAAAGACCATTGAAATATCATAAATGTAGGTAATGTTAATGCATTTTATGTAGTACTGATAATAAAAATATAGGAAAAAAAATATTCTGAAAATATAATTTACCCTGTTTTTAGGTACGAATCTTGCGTTCTAAAGTTCAGAAAGTGGATAAATGTCTAACCACGGATGCTCTTAGGCTTCTAGCATCAGCTAGATCAAAGAATAATTATGCTGCCTTAGTGGATAAATTAAAATTGATGTCAACAGTATTACAAACACAGCCCACATTACAATTGTTACTTAGCTCATCTGATTATGTAGGAGCATTGGAATTAATCTCAGGTAGTATATTTACAGATTACATTTTCTTAAAATGGGCAATTGCAGTTACAAACCTTGTTCTTAGTTTTTTTTTATTTCTTAAGTAAAATAAAGAGTAATCTAGAATGTATTGCTGACGACTCAAGTATTATTTATTTTGAGAATATTTAATTAATATTCAGGAACAAATAAAATGCAATTACAAAATTTTGATAAAATGACTACAAACTTATAGATCTATTTGATATTGTGAAAATCTACTTTTGTGTTTATTAGTAAAAATAAAAATAACTCTGAAATGTTGAAACTGGGTGGCAAATCTCTGACAAGTATATTAAAAGCCCTACTAAATAAATGTCTCCATAAGGGCAAAACTCCAACAAAATAGTGTAGTTCGGAGGTTATTCTTCTCTTTAAAAAAGGCGATAATACTCATATCCCTTCTGTCGTACTAATATAGACTCTTCACTAAAATCTTAATAAATAGCTTAACAGCAAAGCTAGATTTCTATTAACCTTTGGAACAAGCAGGCTTCAGAAAGGGATTTAGCATGATTAATCACCTCTACACGGTACGCACTGTTATAGAGAAATGTACAGAATGTAAGGTACCAATACATTTTGCCTTTGCATTGATTTTCATAAGGCATTTGATCCTGTTGAAATTTAGTCAGTTCTAAAATGCCTGACGAATGCTGTCACAACTGTCACTAACAACATACCATTAAAAAAAGGAGGGCTACAAGGAGATACTATCTCACCTAAAGTGTTTACAATGGCCCTTGAAGACGTCTTTAAGGAGTTAAATTGAGATGAGAAGGGCATTAACATCGACGGCACCTTAGGTTTGCAGACGACATAGCTCACAATACCAATTAGCTATAGGAAGTGTTAAACCAGCTGAATGTGATCTGCAAGGGTAGGTTTTAAAATGAATTAAAGAAAAAACTAAATTAATGACCTCTGAGGATACCAACATGCAGATAGGAGATAATTCTACGAGTATATCTACTTGGGTTACACTATTAAGATCGGAAAGGGGAGCCAATTTGCAGAAATTATCAGGCGATACAAAATATGTCGTAATCAAAATATCAGACAAATTAATTTATTACAAATAATAATAATACTATAGTAATTATGTTATTATGAAAAAAATCGATGTTATATGATGGTCTTTTGATTTATAATAGTTTACTGAAAAGCCTACAATAACATAATTAAAACTTAAAAAAATGATCTAAAAATTGATCTGAAAAATTAAGTTTGTTTTTGAACATTAATTACTATATATTTTATTTAAATCTGTATTGTATTCCCCTTATATTATCTTTGTTTAGAGGTTGAAAATACAGGCTAGGCTTGCAAGAACCTTGGTACTTTCAGTGAAAACATTAGACATTTTTGACGCAACAACCGACATCGTCGGTTGCCTCTTACTTTTATCTGCAATATATTGAAGTTGTGACTTCGACTGAAACCATGAACCAGGAATAAATAAATCAGTAAATAAATAATACTTTATTTGCATAATAACTAGAACAAATTAAGTCCTAACCTAATCCGAAGCGCCTTTGCTTCATCAACTCAAATTAAACCTGTTTGCCAGACCTGACCTGTGAACTTTGTATTTTTCTATCTCCCATGTTTCCTGCCTTTTACCTTGGTTATATGCTACTACTGAAGGCTAAAGTGCTACAAATATGTGCATAGTACCATTTTTATTTTCAGAGAAATCCCGATGGTATATGGCTCTAAATAATCTGCGCTATCGATGTGATTTATCTAACATCCTCCTCCTCCTCATATTGTCCTTGCTGCTTTTTAAAAGTGTAGTTTTCACAGCAACTTGATGATTACTTGTCTACTTGATAAAATTACAATTACTCTGATAAATGTATGCCTGTTCTGAATGGTGTATGGCTCTAAATAATCTGCGCTATCGATGTGATTTATCTAACATCCTCCTCCTCCTCATATTGTCCTTGCTGCTTTTTAAAAGTGTAGTTTTCACAGCAACTTGATGATTACTTGTCTACTCGATAAAATTACAATTACTCTGATAAATGTATGCCTGTTCTGAATTGTTGCCAGATCAGTAGGAATATATTGTAAATAAATTATTCATATTTTCAGGTACACAAGAGGTATTAGCAAAAGAACTAGCAGGTATTACTAGCTTACGTCATTTACCCTCTCAGCTTAAAGAAATGTCGAAATTAATTGACAAAATGTTAAGTACAGAATTTGAAAGGTATGCTGCGGCGGATCTGCATCGACCACTAAATACAAATGAAGGTTTGTTAGAAAGTTTTGTATTTTAAGAGATAGGTATTATGCACATAAGGCGTTTCGTTTTAAGCGCGTATTGGATTCGATTTGTAGTGACAATGAACTATCGCTCATATTAAGAGGATCCTGGTTCAGCGCAAAAAAAAAATATTTTCTTTTATTTGCCATACATAAATAAATATAAAACTTTCTAGTATATTAGAACAACTCTAAAAGAATACAAAAAAAACACGTACACCCTGATTGGTGTGCAACCTTAAGATTGCAAAAATCGTTCAATTTGTTAAAATCAAGTTAATTTGTAATCTACATACCCACAGTTTCTATATGAATCGATACAAAAATTAAATTTTTTTTTTTTACAATTGAAAAAAACAATTTTTTAAAAAAAAAATTGATAAAAACGACCTGTAAAAATTGTTTAAACAATCTTTTTCAAATAATTGAATATTTATATCGAATTTAATTATAATTTTCAAAGTATGATCAATTTTAAATTGTCGATCCGTTGATTAGTTGTTGAGTAATCATGTTTGCCAATTCTGAAAACATGGTTTTCAGTTTAAAGTTTTCAATACAAAAAAATTGTGAAAAACTGATGCTTAGCATAATGTTCCGGCCGAAATAAAGGTTAAACTCATGTATAGAATGACTAACACCAACATTCTATTGAGTGTTTACTTAACAGCTGCTCGAAGAAATGGTAGTGGAGGTTCTGAAACCATTACAGCTTAATGTTTCCTAAGGCAGGCTCGAGCGTCAGTTGCGCGCTATTGTACTTGCTTGGAAAAAGGCTTGGCAGGTAAACTTAGAGTATGTATTTTGTAAAAAGGAAAGTAGTCTTGTATTCTACAGATTTTAAGGAGTATTTTAAACAAAAAAATGCCCAAAAAAGAGAAGACCTTAGAATAGGAACATATTTCAGCAGTACTAGATAATTGACTTAGACTTTTAGTATAGAAAAAAATTTAAGTCAAAATTATAGAGTTTTATGCATGCTCTCAGGAAGTTGTACAAAAGATTATGGACGGAGCAAGAGGTCATTATCCAGCAAAAAGAGCTTCTCAAAAGCTGGGAATATTATTTCGAACTAGAAAGTTTTACACTCCAGAATAACTGTTAATTCTATCAAAGCTCAAATTCGACCAACTTCTCTGCTTGCATGTTTGGGGCTCCACTCCTGCATTTGTTGAATTCTATTCAAAAGAGACCCAGAAGTGATCAGCAACCTTGATTCTTCGGAACTTCGAAGAACGGTTGGCAACTTGAGTTTATTCTACATCTACAAGTATTTTCAGAGGTTACATGGGTTTCGAAGGCTAAAAAAAGCATATTTTCTCTAATTTATTTTTAATATAAATAAAAGATTTATTTTATTCACACTTTTAAGCATATAAAAGAACAACATTTAAAAAATATTTTCTTGAAATTTTTATTTAAAAATTTTGAAAATTCAGCTGTTGGGACCTGATTTTCGGAGACCTCTTGGAAAAAAGTGTCCTTGCGGTAGGTAGGATAAACTCATGATAGCTTTATCTGAAATCAAAAAACCAAATATTTTCTGTTAGCAGGTAGGTATAGCTTGTGATTGAATGAAGCATTTAAAAAAATCGAAATTTGAATTTTTGTATACAAGGAGGTACAATTTTCGGTAAAATTTACACCACTTATTGCCTTGTAAAATAAGTTTGGATCAAAGCAAAAAAAACCTTCATCTAATCACTAGAAGAAGCGTACAAAATGTTAATGAAATCGGTGCATTAGTTTTTGAGAAATCGTGCCTACCGACTTCAAAAAAGAGTTTTGAGAAAAAAGCGATTAAGTTTTAAGTAGAAATAAAACGGAGAAATTTTTTTTTTTTAAACTTACATAGAATCATCGATTCCAGCCCCATAAAGCAAAGATCCTGCTGCATTAGTAATGTCCACACAATTTATTTTACAAGGCAATAAGTAGTATAAATTTTACTAAAAATTTTACCATTTTTATACAACTCTGCCAAAAATTCAAATTTCGATTTTTTTAAAATCCTTCATTCAATCACGAGCTATACTAACAAAAAATATTTGTTTTATTTTATTTCAGATAAAGCTATCATGAGTTATCCTGCCTACCGCAAGGATACTTTTTTCCAAGAGGTCTCCGAAAATCAGGTCCCAACAGCTGAATTTTCAAAATTTTTGAATGAAAATTTCAGAAAATATTGTTTAAATGTTGTTCTTTTATATGCTTAAAAGTGTGAATAAAATAAATCTTTTATTATATTAAAAATAAATTGGAGAAAATATGTTTTTTTTAGCCTTCGAAATCCATGTAACCCAGGGATGTCAAAGAATACGGCCCGCGGGCCGCATCCGGCCCCCGGGACGTATCAATAAGGCCCGCGATCGCAATGTGTCACAGAAAGAAGAATCATGTTTTTTAGAGCCGTATATTATATACTATATAATTAAATAATTCAGTACATTTTTTTTTATTTGAATCTGGCCCGCCTACACATTCTAAATTTAATATATGGCCCTCTGCAAAATTGAGTTTGACACCTCTGATGTAACCCCTTCATGGAAAGTGTTCAATGAATGTAGCCGACTTAATTCCTCCCAAAGCGGGGTATGTTAGAAATACACGTCGCACTAATACTTCCCATCGGCACGAAGTTTACCTTGTTAGTCCTTATACAACCATTTTTAAGCAGTATTTTTTATGGAGAACTTCATCCTTTTGGACTGATTTTCCCAGGACTGTGTTTCCTACCGGGTACAAAATTTACAGCGATTCAAGACCAACGTGAATCGCTTTTCCGCACACGCGTCGCTCTTGTAGCGCTTTAGGGATTGCCATGCAGCACATGTACTATGCTCATGAAAAAAGCAACTTCAGTGATGGTTTGGTGAGGCGTACCTTATGAGGGTGTTATTCGACTGCAATTTTATCAGCAAGGGGCTAAAACCCGTCCAGTAAACTATCAAAATGATATTTTAGGAAAAATAATGAAGCCCTTTATAAACCATACCTTGTTTTCGAAAAAAAACAGATATTACAACAAGACTACGTTAGTTATCGACCAATTTACCCAAAGTTTATTGTGACTCCTTATCCTTTGGATTATCGATTATGCAATTTATTAGAGGAAAGTGCTTACTCTACATCTCGTCGTATATGGGGGCGCTAAATTTTCCTCATTCGAAAGAAATACAGCGGCATGATGTCACTCTCGCTGATATAACGCTTAGAACGTACGCACCTGCCAGAAACTTCGTCTTAGCTGACACCTTCCAGTTGGCGGGTGAGCCAACAGTCGTCCATCTGGTTTATGAGTCGCAGCTTCGTTTTTTAAAAAGCGAAAGTAAGTTGCTTTGAGTAACTCTTTGATTTTGGCAGCCTCAGATACCATCTGTCGTTCTTGTGTCACACAGGACTTGTTGCGTGGATCGTCTTCTGCAATTTGCAAATGGTGGCCTCGTTCGCATCCAATATTGTTACCAGTTTCCTCGAAAACAGCCCTGGGTCCTCGAGGTAAATTCTTGGGCTTTTTGAACAACTATGGGGGTCCTTCACATTCTCTATCTTAAATAATTAATAGAGTCTTCTTCGGAGTTCGGATATGATGCCATACATAGTCGACCTGAAAACCTGATTTCAATTCAAATTAAAATTTGTCGGGAGCAGAATAATTTAAAAGAATATTTTCGATAACTGCCTATTACATCTCCCCAGATGACATATTCTCTTAAAATCTTGTTATATAAACGTTCAATAATCACACAGTAGCAAATGTTACTATTTGATCGTTCATTGTGAGCCACTAAATTTATTTTAATTAATAAAAATGTGTGTAATATATAAGGAATGTGAATTAATTTTGAAGGATTTCTAAGAGAGGGCGTAACTTGTATTAGATCGCATCGGGGCATACTGTTGCTATATTCATGGTGAAGCCCTATCATTAGACTTTAATTTTTAGTATATGTTATTTTGCCGAAATGCAAACATATTTTTTTTTGAGCCATGAATATGTCGAATTACGTGTCAACAAAACACCATTTGCGAGAAACGTTACTTTTCTTGTTTAATTAGAAGAAAAGCACTACTGAAAGACATCGATTGCTGTCGGAAACCTATGATGATTATATTCCATCGATAAGAACATGTGAGTACTGGTTTCGACGTTTTAAAAGTGGTGATTTTGACACGGAAGACAAAGAACGTCCAGGCCAGCCAAAAAAAGTTTAAAGATGAAGAATTGAAGGAATTACTTGATAAAAACCCGTGCCAAATCGAAAAAGAACTTGCAGAATCACTAGGAGTTGATCGCACAACCATTTCCAAGAGCTTACATGCACTGGGAATGATTTAAAAGCAAGGAAATTAAGTGTCGTACGAATTGAAACTAAGAGGTCGAAAGGCGATTTTTCACGTGGGAACAACTGCTTCGACGGTACAATCGGAAAGGTTTTTTTACATCGTGTGGTAACTGGTGATGTAAAATAGATACGTTACCATAATCCAAAGCGCAAAAAATCATGCGTGAATCCCGGTGAACCATCAACATCGTCGCCAAAGCCGAATATTCATGGCTCCAAGCTTATGCTGTGCATCTGGTGGGATCAGCTGGGTGTAGTGTATTATGAGCTGCTTCAACCATACGAAACTATTACTGGGGAACGTTACCGACAATAATTGATGCAATTGAACCTAGCGTTGGGGGAAAAAATGACACAGATGTTGCAAAACCTGTTAAGGAAACGCCAGAAGCGCTTGGATGGGATGTCCTACCTCAGCCGCCGTCCTCACCAGACATTGCTCCTTCTGGTTATCGTTTGTTCCGATCTATGGCGCACGGCCTGTCTGAACACGGCTTCCATTCTTATGAGGACATCAAAAAATGGGTCGATTCGTGGATAGCCTCAAAAGATAAGTCGTTCTTTCAACGTGGTATTCATATGCTGCCACAAAGATAGGAGAAAAATAGTGGCTAGCGATGGACAATACTTTGAGTAATTAATTTGTAACCATTTTTTACAATAAAGCGACATTTTTAACGAGAAATCCTTCAAAATTAATTCAAACAGACAATATATTCAGCAACTGATATTACAGGACACCTGGAGGCATGCAGTTCATATGCTTTAACGCTTATGCGACGCTCCAGCTTCGTATAAACAATCAAAAAACAAAGCGGACCATATTAATGTGTATGTCTTTGCTTTGTCACGTCTAATTCGCGTCTATCACGATACGCCTCATAGACCCAGTGCCTTAATATTAGAGATGAGTAAATCTTTTGTGTATTCGATATCAATTGGTTACATTTTTTTATTGCTTTGGAGCTTAGATTATCGCTGACAAAGACATTTGTATAACTATTTTTACTGTTCTATGTTTAAGGGGATATTGGATATTTCAAGAAAGTTATCGGGAACTAACCTAATAAAGGTCAAAATTTTGGAAAAAAGCAGTGGGTGAATTATAACAATTTAATCATTATTTCCTCTGCTTTTAGGTGTTTTAGAACAAGAACGCTTGGTAAGTTTAGTTGCGGGTCTTCTAAGGCAAAGTCATTTACAATTTCTAGAAATTTACAAGCAAGAGGCTGTTACAGCAGCACAAGCTTTATTAAAACAATTAATGATTGAGCAGTTAGCTGACGCTGAAGATGAATTAAATGAACTGACTGGATCTGGTGAGGTGGCCCCAACTATGGACTCTGCTCACTGGTTGAAAGTATTGAAGTTGGGCAGTGAAGCTCTGGGTGAGTGATTATTTTTAATTGTTTAAGTTTCTTAAGATTTAAATGCTTTTAATATTTTTCAGTAATTTGAAATTTTAATTTTAAAGAAATTTTAAAAAGCCTTCTTTTTCGAATCTTTATCTTTCAAGCAGTTCTAATACAATATGCTTTCTTCAAAATTATTGATTTTACGAGCACATGTACTGTTATTCCTTCTGTCCCCTTTGTAGAAAACTCATCAGATTAATGTAATTTTAATCAAATTACAGTAATGGGACTTCACTGGCAAGATAATTTAACTGCGGTGATACCAATAGAGATTTAAGTAATTATGACAGCAATTTTTATTTTAACTATAATAGCTCGGTAAATCCAGAGTGTCCCATAAACCAATTTAAATTTTTTAAGCGTTTTGCACAAGATTTTTATATGCTGGAGTTATATAAAGATAATAATTCCACGATCGTCGCGCGGCGAAAATTTCGCGCTCAGTGGCATGTAAGTAAAAAACTGATTCAAAAATGGGTGCAGAAGTTTGAAGAAAGTGGTTCAACTTTAAGTAAATCTCGGGCAAGAAGATCAAAGACATCAAAAAGTGCGTTCTAGTGTTACAGTCTGTCCTTAAACACTTTTTGCCATCAGTGTATTCTTTGGTGTGCTAACTACCATGCATCTTAGTAAGCTGTTCAGCCACCTCCTGTATCAATAATTGCCTAGCATCTTCAAGGCATGTTGACGAGATTTTCGGCAACGATCTCCAAATTTTTCGAATTTCGTGAAACCACTGAGTCAAAGTTCTTAGAGTCTTTCCTCTAAGCTTTCTCTTTACAAGGGACCAAACATTTTCAATAGGGTTGGTGTTCGGCGATTGTGAGGGCCACTGTAGTACCTTATCGTGGGCCCAAGCGAGCGGTTTCGCGACGTGATTTTCGCCCAGCAAAGGTTTTTTCAACGTGCTTCGGAATTTGACATCATGAGCACGAAGATGTTATCGAATGGTCTCATGGGATACATTTAAACCCAATTTTCTGAATTTTGTCGCTCCTTGATGCAGCGTCAATTTCAGGTCTCGTGAAAACAAAGACACGATTTCTTTTTCGACTTTCGGAATGACTTTGCCTACCGAGCCACGTTTTGGCAAGTCGTCGACAGTTTTTGTGTCGTTAAAACGATTTACCTATTTCTTGACGAACGATACCGACTTTTTAATATGTGTCATTTTAGGCCCCTTTGGATGGGAGCAAAAAAGACTGCCTCGAACCAACGCGCAAATAAGTAACTCATATTGGATTTTACGTGATTTCGACGAAAGTTTGGAATTCACTGATACTTTTACTAAAATTCGTCGTAGACAAGGTTCCCTCTACCGATTTTTTGTTGAATCACTAGAATCGCATCTACCAAAAATGAATTACCGCGGACACTTGACAGATTGTAATTCGCGAGAATCCCGACCTCTCAATATGCAAACGATCAAGGCCCATTAATGGGCCCACAACTTTGATAGAACACCTTCTTCGTAGAGATCTATATCATCTACAAGATAGAGTTGATGCAAGAATTATAGCTCACTAATACTGCTCAGAGGCTCAACTTGCATTATTGGAATCTGACAAATCCAAAACTAAAGCATCAAAAGAATTCTTTGCCTAAAGTGTTGACCTGGGGAGTGAAATAATTGGTGCGTATTTCTTTGGCGATAACAGAGGCCACACAACTGTTAATTCACAATGCTATGTGATGATTGAGAACCTCATTGCACCCGCTTTACAAAATTGTGATTGACGCCACATCCGACTGAACCAGAGAACCTAGTTTCAGTTAGACGTGGCGTCATTACACGCTTCAAACCGATTAAAAATGATTTCTAAAAGAGCGGACAAAACTTGGCCTCCACGTAGCCCTGATTTGATCCCGATGGATTTTTTCTTGTAGGGATATTCCAAAACTAGAATTTGCAGTAATAATTCTCGCTCCCTGGAACAGTTAAAAGAAAATATCCGGCAGGATTTGATACAAGTGAGCGATGATGGAAACGATGTACTGAGCACGTGCAATAATATCAACGCTCCCTTAGAAGAGTACCGGAAACCTACTGGTTACATATAAATGACTGTGGGTTGATATAAAATGGAGATTTTTTCATTTATCATTTTTTACTATAAATGTTTGAAAATTAATTTTTATGGGTTGGTTTTTTTACTTTATTCAACAAAAGAACGTGAATTAATCAGTTTTACAGACATTCTTTTTCTGTTGATAGACTTTTTATTTAGAAAATGTTCTTCTTAAATACTTAAGTTTAAAACTATAATTTCCGCCTTTTTGTAGGAAAATTAATATACAGGGTGAAAGCAGTACGTGACATTATAAAAGAAACGGCAGACGTCAGCGCCGGCCTGATACAAAACCCGGAAATTTCTTCTGGCAGTGAACACTTTTTATCGCAGGAAGACCATGCGCAAGTTACTAGTAAACTTAAAATCTTACTGACATCTGTTTGTGACTACTGCAACGAGCGACTAGCGGCACTTGTTAGCACGCAAAGTGATAAAAATACCATCACAGCACATCAGGTAATTTTTATATCTTTTCATCCGTTATTTAGTAGGCGTGTTTAGCACCTTTCTTATTTGTGTTACATTTCTCAGTTAAATAAAGCTATTCAGCCAACATAAAGAAAAGAGAAAAAAGTCCCAGGAACTGACGCTATATTAAAATTATTACAGAATTTAGGTTTCCAAAGTCTGCTCTCCGCCGTTATGCCTGTAGGTAGGTAATGTGTCAAAAAAGTAATAAGACTGGCAATGCTGCAAACGAGCCGATAAGTCAGTTAAATTTGAACCGGTTTACTGTACATCATATTTTAACACAGGACTTGAACATGAGAAGAATATGCGTCAGGATTGTCCCAGGCCAATCGGAGGGATGTGTGTTTTGGTGATGAATCGTTAAGTTTGGAATACAACCTCGAGACCAAACGTCAACGTTAGGAAAGGCACACTGCCAACTTTTCTCGCTCTAAGAAAGCGAAAATGAGCAAGTCGAAAATCAAGCCAATGAGCAAGTCGAAAATTAAGCCACTTGACAGTCAAGGGAGCATACATAGGAAATTTGTACCTTCAGAATAAATTATCAATTAAACTTTCTATCTTGAAGCCCGGCGGCTAGAGCTCGAATGTAGTTAGATTGTTGCACAACGACAACGCCCATGTCACACGGCAATCTCTAGCCCGGAATTTTGGACACAAAAGATATTCCTGACTTCCACTAACTCCCCTATTCGCAAGATGTCAGTCCCTATGATTTGGTTTTATTCCCCCGGCTCGCAAACCACTTGAAGGGGCACGATTTTGGAATAATGAAATAACCTGAACTAACCTTATCAAGCTGAATATCAAATCAAACGATTTGTAAGTCGTTTAGCTTAACAAAGACCTGGAAGAAGTTCTATCTCGGGGTGACGATAACCAAGTAGAATTTAAAAACCTAGGCGGCAGTTTTTTTTCTAAAAACGTTCTTCTTCTTTACAAGCCATTACTTCTCCACTGGAGGAGATAGGCGTCTTCAAGTTTCTTTCAATTGGCTCTATCCTGTGTAGCCAGCTACTGCATTTCTGATTCATCAGTTTATCTTTTCATTGGTCTTCCGACACTTCGTCTGCTCTCTTCTTTATTTAATTTTGTTGTCCATCTACCATCATTCGTTTTAGCCATATGCACCACCCATTGCCACTTTAATTTTCCCACTTTTTCACTGATATCTGTAATTCTTGTTGTGCGTTTGATATCATCCTCGTTTTTAATGTGTTCTCGTAAACTAATAACTAACGTCTGTCTTTCCATGGTCCGTTGAGTAAGGGCCATGGTTTCCAGCCCATACGTACTTACTGGAAGTATGCAGCTCTCGTACACTTTTCTTGTTAAGGTCATGGGGATATGTCTGTGTGTTAGAATGAATCCCAATTTTTGAAATGCAGTCCAGCTGAGACCAACTCTCCTTGGTATTTCCGCTGTTTGTCCTTATCCAATCTAATCTTATGTCCTAAGTATATATATGCTTCCGCTCTCTCGATCCCTTCCGTGCCGATCTTAATTTTTGTGTTTTGCGGGCTTAGAAGTTTTGTTTTCTTGATGTCCAACTTTCTGTGAAGCTTGATTAGGTTGTTTCAGGATATTTTTGAGTTCTAGATCTTCGCTAATCAGTACTACATCATCTGCGAGTGCGAAAAAAAAAAAACGTTAACATTGCTGAACTCGACAGTTAATATCTTGGCATGAACATGTGGCAAGCATAGGAAAGAGAGCTTCTCAAAAGGTGGGAATATTATTTCCAACTAGAAAGCTTTACACTTCACAACAATTGTTAATTTTCTACAAAGCTCGAATTCAACCAACTATGGAATACTGCCTCTATGTTTGGGGCTCTGCACACGAACATACACTGCATTTGTTGGATCCTATTCCAAAGAGAAGTGTTCGCCTGATTGGAGACCCAGAACTGACTAGTAGCCTTAACTCCATTGAAGAACGGTTGGCGACTTGAGTCTATTCAACAAGTATTTTCATGGAAAGTGTTCGATGTATGTAGCCCGCTTAATTTCTCCCAAAGCTGTTCATGTTAAAAATACACGTCGCATACGCTAATATATCACATCTGTATGAAGTTTCGCTTGTTACTCGTCATAAAACCCTTCATAAAAGTATTTTATATGGAGAACCTCATTCCTTTGGGATGATTTGCCTAGGAGTGTGTTTCCCAATGAGTTTTTACATCGATTGAAGACCAACGTGAATCGCTTTTTCCGCACACGCGTCGCTCCTGTAGCGCGTTAGGGATTTGCCAGCAGTACGTGTGCTATGCCCATAAAAAAAAGAAAACCCTTGCAGTGTTTCTTAGTTAATTAAAATGAATAATTCAAGATTAGCTGTTCTTCATATATTTTTTAACATTAGTGAACTAGTCAGGTACAGCATTCGGATATCATTTCATTTTTAATCAGTATGGATAAATGAATTCTAAGAATTTGAACAAAATAAAGTAAAGAATACTACCTATAGTTACTAAACAAGTCTATCAGCAGTAACGCTGAACCTTGCTAGATACGTTTACGTAATAATAAACTGTCTTTTTGCTAATCTACTAAATGGTTTTTATTTTTCAATTTATTTACATTTCATTTTGTTACTTGAAGGTTGCTGATCTTGCAAAGATTGTAGAAGAGTTTACAAACTTATGTGAAGAAAATTGTGGCAGACAAAGTGCAGCTTTAAAGGCTGCATTTAAAATACAAGCTGGGAATTATGTGCACAAGTTTACTCATCAGAGGAAGAATAAATTAGCTCTTTTGTTAGATGCTGAGAGGTAAGTAGTTTTATTTTCTATTGTATTCAAACTATGTTAAAAAACTGTGCTCTTGTGACAACTTTATATTATTTTTTTTATTTACTATTATATTTCCTTAATATTTTTTTGCTGTATATAATCATTGCACTAAGTGGTTTAAGTTAATACCTAAATGCTTTTTTGATATTTTAACTTCCCTTGCTAAACTTAAAATCCTCCCAGAATTTAACATTTGTTCACGCTTCAGGCCTGAGGTCACCAAAACATAGTTTTGTATTTCGGTTAGTCTGTTTGTATGTCGGTCTGTTGGTACGATAACTAACGAACGAAATAAGATATCGATTCCATAATTGACACATATATAATACGTGAAGTAGAAACGATCTATAGTTTTTAAGTGATGTCGCTTCAGGGAAAGAGGGTGAAACGAATGGGGATCGTTCGTGTCAATAGTGTCATGAGACCTGTTCCGTGGTTTTGGTTGTCTATTTTTTAGCATGTTTATAGTTAAATATGTACGGGGTTCGTTCAGGTTAGGCTGTGTAGGCTTTATATACAGAGTGTTACGAAATTCACTGCATATATTGAAACGGGTGATTCGTGGGGTCATGTAGAAGTACATTCAATACTTTTTTTTTCAAATTCGAAAATTTCTGAAAAATTAAAAAAAAGAGTAAAACTGCATTTTACCAAATCATTTACAAAGTTAACCTGCCCATGAAAGGCCGACATTTAAAAGAAGTAATTCTTTGGTAACATGCGACAACAACTGGATCATTGCCTCTTAACAGCTAATTTTCAAATAGAGGAGAATAGAGAAAATCGACCTTCAGCTTGAAAAAAATCGTAGGTTTAAATACATTTTCGTCTACAAAAATATTGTTGAAAGTGGATTTTTCACTGTTCAGAAAAAAACGCAAAAAGTCTTAGAATTAAAAAGGAAGAAACAAATCGGCGCAATCAGAGAGGAGTTAATACAACCTTTTATTGTGCCAGTGTGGCTGGATAGTTTGTACCGCCAATGCTTATATTCAAAAGAATGAAACAAAATCCTGAATTGGGGAATGGCACACCGTCTGAGCGTGTCGTCACCATTTCAGACACTGGCTGTATTACACATTTTATAAGCGTAGTAAAGCTAACCCCTGAAAATAAAGTGTTACTTCTGTTTGATGGAAATATAACGACACATTCGAAGAACCTGGAAGAGTTGAACATAGTAAGTCCTATGGAATGTTACAACTGCCAGTTCTTACTACTCACCGGCTTTAGACACTGGACGTATCTTTTTCTAAAACCTATGAGCAGTTATTATATTCAAGCAACAGAAAAATGGTTGAGGACAAATCTAGGCTGGCAAGTAACATAATATCAAGTTGCAAGTTTATTTGCAGATGCTTACTAAAGAGCTGCTATTATTGATCCCA
Organism: Pachyrhynchus sulphureomaculatus; assembly: GCA_019049505.1. Classification (NCBI taxonomy): domain Eukaryota; kingdom Metazoa; phylum Arthropoda; class Insecta; order Coleoptera; family Curculionidae; genus Pachyrhynchus; species Pachyrhynchus sulphureomaculatus. Next base: position 170,300,083 of record CM032456.1, read on the forward strand.
TTGTAAACGGATTTAAAAAGCGGCTGGAGTTTGGCCCGTGGACAAAAAACGTTTTTCCCAAACATTTATTTAAAGCTACTGGAAATATAAATGCTCTCTCTCTCAAACAAACTCAGGTAATGAAAACACATCGATATTACAAGACACTTCTATTATTATCAAAAATGAAAACAAGCAAATTACTCAGCAACTAGATGTCTCTGAATAGATTACTACATTTAAATAGTAAACCGCCTACTTCGGGATTTAACGCTAAAGCTTTAAAAAAATTGTAAAGTCTTGATGCCCCACTATACAACAAACTGTGGAAATTACATCAAGTCCTTACAGAAATATGTTGGAAGAATCATCTCAGCCAAGCCGAAGAAAATACAACTAAAAAAGGTAAAGACGTCAATAAACAAAATAAGAAATCAAAAGAAAAGAAAGGCGCCAATAACAAAAATAATAGGAGATACCCAAACCTCCACACTAGCTCTACATAACTGAAGTAAAAAGCTATCAACACGCAGCCGGCGCCCAAAAAAAATCCTTAGATGCCACCACCGGCCGCCAATAACAAAGAAAATTTTTTTTATGTGGAAGTAAATAAAGCCAAACTAGGTGAACGACTTTAAAATCCACACCAATAATTTATTTATTGTGCTTTCCTTTTTAGAATGAAGCAAATACAATTTTAGCGGATACATGTGTTAAAATTTGTCCTTGTTATAATAAAATATTGAATTATAAAACTCGTGTAATTAATATTTGGTTTCAGGAAGTAATTATTTTAAAAGGTAACATTTTTATAATATTTTTTATTATTAAATTTGTTTAGGAAAAACTTATTCAAATGTGAACAACACTGTAGTAACTGTGTGTAAGCTTACATTCTGGTTCAAGCTGAGTTTTTTTTATTATAAATTTTTCCCAGCACCCTAATTTAAAAAATTACTCTTAATTTTAATAACAATAGCCAAAGTACCTTCATAAAAAAAAAACACAAATAATAATAGTCATTAAAGGATAAACATCTGGAAATGACTGAAAGATTATCGGGTATATAACGACTTGTATACCAACTATGCAGAACAGTGGTTGAATGTTCTAAAAAGCACACTATCCACTAAACACAAAAACTATAAATCAACCTTGTAAATTTTATTGAGTGTTAATAAAGCTTTTTTGAATTTGAATTTGACATTCTGGTTAACGCTCGGCGATATTGTGCAGTTGTATGGTACACCAGTGGCGGCGTGAAAAAAATATTCATGTCAACATTTCTTTAGAGTTAATTTTTTCCTTTATTATGGAGATCCGTTATTTAAGGTGAATTTTTTGCAATCGGTCTTGCTACAAGGAGGCGCCAGTTCCAATATATGCAATGAATTGGATAATACCCGGTATATCGTGTTATATGTCCTTTTTAGTGGTTTTGGAGTCGAACAATCTGAAAATTATGTTATTTTTCTATTATTTCTAATTTTAACAGAAATCCTGCTTATTTAGTTTTAGAACTTTGTGTTTATGAGGGAAGAACTATCGATAATTTGACAGCGCAAACATTTGAAAATTGTGTTAAGAATGCACTCTCTTTTTTTATGTGATGTTTATTTGATAATTTTTCATACAGGTGGAAGTCTGCTGAAGTGCCTACGGAAATCCAAATGCTGGTCGACAGACTAGCTCTGGGAGACATTATTAAATCTCTACCAGGCAGTCCCACCGAAGAAGAAATGAACAGTAAATATATTAGTAAACCTCAACCCGCATTGAAAGTTGGAACTCAAGATTACGTTACTGTCGGTACAGTGTTAATTCTTATTCGTTTAGTGAGTGAATACTGCGTATGCGCATACGATTTACAACTATTAGCTCCAGTTATAGGTAGAAATTTAGCAGATCTTTTACGGACGTTTAATTCACGTTCATGTCAACTAGTGCTTGGTGCTGGTGCATTACGGACAGCTGGACTTAAAACTATTACTAGTACTAATCTAGCGTTAACTTCCCGATCTTTACAACTTGTACTCTGGATGATTCCGCACATCAGAAATCATTTCCAAGCAGTATCAGGTGATAATTTGAATAGTTTTGATAGTGTTGAGAAAGATATCGGGCATCACATTCAGCAGTTAGAGTCTAAAATTTTGTCGATAATGAATACGCTATTAGGTGATCAGTTGAATGATTGGGAGGCTAAGCCTCCTGTTCCGAGTAAGCAGTTTAGGAATATTTCACGACATTTGACTAAGCTGCATGAGGCTGTGAGTTCTGTGTTACCAGAGGAAACAGGTAAAGTATTTTTATTTAATGTACGAGGTGTGACAATTTAATTCCCGGAGTAGCCGCGCAGTGTCATCTACAGTCTGTCAAGTAAGAACATGACCGCTCATATTCTTAAAAAAATGTGTTTCGAGAACATTTTTTGCCATCAATGTATTCTTTGGTGTGCTAACAACGGCGCAATTACCTTAGTAAGTTGTCCAATCCCCTTCTGCATCAATAACCGCCTGACATCTTCGAGGTATGCTGTCAACGAGTTTTTCTGCCTACTACGGCAATGATTTTCAAATTTTTCGAATCTCTCGAGACAGCTGAGTCAAAGCCCTTAGAGTCTGCCCTCCGAGCTTTCTTTTTACAAGAGAACAAAACGTTTTCAATAGGGTTGGCGTCAGGCCATTATGAGGGCCACCCTAGTATCTTATCGTGGGCCCAAGGGAGCCGCTTTGTGACGTGATTTTTACCCAGCAGAGATTTCTCCAACGTACTTTGGAATTTGACATCATGAGCACGAAGATGTTGTCGAATGGTCTCATGGGACACATTCAAACCCGATTTTCTTAATTCTGCCGCTCCTTGACGCAGCGTCAATTTCGGGTTTCGTGAAAACAAATACATGATTCGTTTTTCGACTTTCGGAGTGACTTTGCCCACCGAGCCACGTTTTGGCAAGTCATCGATATTTTTCGTCTCGTGAAAATGATTGACCCACTTCACAAACGACACCGACTTTTTAATATATTTAGCGGCCGCGAAAAATGTGTTATTTTAGGCCCCTTTGGATGAGAACAAAGAAATGCCTCGAATCGACGCTCACACAAGTGACTCATTTTGGACTTTACGTGATTTCGACGAAAGTTCGAAATCGACTAATACTTTTACTAAAATGCGTCGTAGACAAAGATTCCCTTAACCAATTTTTTGTTGAATCGCTAGTATCGCATCTACAAAAAATGAATTATCGCGGACACGTTCTTACTTGACGCATTTGTATAAATGAGTATTCAGGTTTGAACATGTTTTCACTAATTAGTGCGTAAATTTCAAGCTGATAGAGCTAGTTGTTAGTTAGTTGTTAGTTAGCCCTTGAGAATGTCTTTGTGTATTCTTTTGATGTCAAAAATGTGCTTTTGAAACGTTACAACTGCTGCAACTAGCATATCGATAAGATGCTATGAGCACGTCGAAGAGGATAGCCAAAAACAACGACGAACGTTAATGTTAATAGAGTTGAAGATGCAATATGACCCTAAAGATGAATTGCTAACTAATCGAGGGATAGTTTAAGATCATGCTGATCTGTTTCTTCGATCACAATCAAATAGTCTATCAAGAATTTACTAAACAGAAACAAGCAGTCAACCAATCATTCTGTTTAGAAGGATTGCCGACACAAAATTCTGTTTAGAAGGACTGCCGACACAACATTCTGTTCAAAGCAAAAGAATCGAACTGTTGTCCAATAAGTTTCGGTCCATCATGGCAATGCGCCAAGCCACCGCGTGCTGACTTGGGAGGGGACTTTCTGATAAAAAAAAATTCTGGTTATTCACTTTTCTGGCTACGTCCCAAATTAAAGGCTGCCCGAGAGGGGCGAACATCTATAAATCTATATCTGATATCCAAGAGAATGCGAGACAGCTGCTCAAAAACATTTAAGTTCATGTAAAGATGCTCACATGAAGAGTACTTTGCAGGTGATAGGAGCTACTAATGTATGGGTCCACATGTACATTTTTTAAGGTACGTTACGGTAATTAAATTATCACACCTCGTATTTAAAACCTTAAAAAAATAACTTGTTTCAAATTGTACAATCTCTAATTTTTAAGCAAAATAAGATATGTCGGGAATGTGGAATCTTTGGCACAATGACACTACTCAGTATATATCACCACTATACCAAACACTTTATTTTTGCACTTGACGCGCGTTTCGCCAACCATGTTAGCTTCATCAGGGACGATGATTGACTAAAGCTGAACTACACATCTACCCTATTTATACTTAGCTTAACACCTGAGTTGCTCAGGCGGAACTAATGGCAGGGGCGAGTAACCAGTAGAGGGGACTATAAGGAATAGGCCCTCTGTCTTTATTTAAACTACTTTTACATTTTATAATTTCCATACTTTCATATGCGTTCAACAATCTTTTTTCAGATACATTTTTAATTAATCTTAGATTATCAATGTTACAGTATGATCAGCGTCAAGGGCATGTTCGGCAATGCTAGACTTTTCTGCTCTACTGTATTTTTAAATGTGCTAAATGTTCTGTAAATCCTGTTTTAATTGACCTTGTAGGTCATAGGTTGGTCACTTTTCCTCTGAATGGAGTAAACTTCAATAATGAAAGGAATCGTATTAGAAATATAACTAGAGTTATATGACGGTTATGACGACGACTTAGTAAACAAGTTAACCAAACAAAAAGTATGTTGGGAGAACTAAAAGGTCAATTAAAACACGACTTAAATAACATTTAGCACATTTAAAATACAGTAGAACAGAAAACTCTAGCATTGCCGAACATGCCCTTGAAGCTGATCATACTGTAACATTAGATAATCTAGGATTAATTAAAAATGTATCTACTATCTATACGAAAGTATGGAAATTATAAAATGTAAAAGTAGTTTAAATAAAGACAGAGCGCTTATTCCTTATAATGCTGATAATGGTTACTTGACCGGAACTGATGGCCTCGCCTATGCTATTAGTTCCGCCTGAGTAATTCAGGTGTTAGGATAAGTATAAGCAGGGTAGATTTATAGTTTAGCTTTAGTCAATCATCGCCCCTGATGAAGCTGATATGATTAGCGAAACGCGCGATGAGTGCAAAAATAAAGTGCTAGGAGAGTAGCAAAATAAGATAAAAATTGTTACACATGTTATGTTTAGCGCTGAATTAAGTCTGCAGTACTAGGAAATTTTCTATTATTAGTTTGTTTCTTTGTCTTTTAATCACTTTTTAGTACATAAATTCTTTCCATGCCGAAGTTTTTATGATAGAAATATATGGAATATGATGTGTTATTTAGTCCATATGCACGATTCCTACATTTCATTAATAACACAGGTCAACATTTGATCTAAAAAAAAAACACTCGGTGCGGTATGGTCCTTATGGGGTTTTTGGGGTCGCTGATTACGATGAGCGGGTTGGTTAACCTTCATCACATCAGATTCAAGGTCATTTGAAGGTCAAATAGAGAAAAAAACCGTAGGAAAAAATCTGAAAAAAATCATGCGTATGTTTTTGAGGTCCCTGAGTCCGAATCCGTAGTTTGTTTGACCTTACGTCTTTTCCCAGAGGTCATTTGAAGGTCAAATAGAGAAAAAATCGTGGAAAAAATCTGAAAAAATTCATCTATTATTTTTTTAGATCATTCAATTCAAATCCTGCATGATCTTATGCTCAAAAGATATACGGTGGTCATTTTAAGTATCTTTGTATATATATTTGGAGTTTTACTTTAACAATAAAATGCTTTTTCATTACTCGCGAAATTATTTATTCTCTTCTTTTTTATAAATTCAGCTTAGTCTCGCTTTAAACTCCAGTATTAAGGTGTAGTTGCACCCAGGGCACCTTCACGTGGTGACGGTGGGCAACGGAGTTGTTTCACTATCTGGCGAAGTCCCTGGGTTACGGCGTTTATGCCGTCATGGCAACTACTCCTAAAAAAATTACGAGACAGGGTCCCGGAAACCCAGGTCAAATAGAGAAAAAAGCACCGTAGGAAAAATCTGAAAAAATTCATGCGTATGTTTTTGAGGTCCCTGAGTCCGAATCCGTAGTTTGTTTGACCTTACGCCTTTTCCCAGAGGTCATTTTAAGGTCATTTGAAGGTCAAATAGAGAAAAAACCGTAGGAAAAATCTGAAAAAATTTACACGTATGTTTTTGAGGTCCCTGAGTCCGAATCCGTAGTTTGTTTGACCTTACGCCTTTTCCCAGAGGTCATTTGAAGGTCAAATAGAGAAAAAATCGTGGAAAAAAATCTGAAAAAATTCATGCGTATGTTTTTGAGGTCCCCGAGTCCGAACCCGTAGTTTGTTTGACTCAAGCCGCCTTTCAGAGGTCATTATAGGTCATTTCATCATCAGTTTATGTTTATTTGAAAAAATATGTATGGTCATTTTGCGTTGTTAAATTTAATTTTGTTTTTATCGTACACTTGCGAAGCATACAGAGGTTAATTTACGGTACATTTTTATTTATTATATCTTATACATATCATTTTACATTTACGTTAATATATCACAATCAAAAATGTCTTTTATGCTGCTCGGTCATTACAAGGGAATTAATATGTGAAGTATAAGCTAAATAATGGCAGGTAGACTGATGCAAGCAAATGTTTTAATACTGTTTAAAGGTACTTATTAGTAAAACTTAAAATATTGTTCATATCGAAAATAGACTATACAAATATTTTGACTAGTTTTGTGACTGTGAAATAGACTTTTAAAGTCTAAAAAAAAATTTGACTTAATTTTTGTACTCTCGATGTTCGTTCCATATATCTAGTAAATTTAAAGTCTAGCCCGACTGTGTTTCTTGGGGTATAAATGAAACATTGTGCGCTATGTTATATTTAAATTTCGTTTTATAACTCAATTCCCAATACATTTCAAATTAATAATTCTAATGTCGAACAACCTTGTTATCAAGTAACCCTTAATCTGTATACTTCAATATTTAATCCTTGTCGACAAAGAAACTCTAATACCCAATACCTTTGAACCCAATAACTTACTTGTACAGTAATCCTTATATCTACTTATACTCTCATATTGTCTTATATAATACCTCAATGCGTAAGTTAACTACTAAAAATGATTCGGCTCATACTTCGTAAAGAGTCTCGAGTGTCCAAGTAGATTTTCGAAATCGCGCAGTCAGTATTTAATATGAATTAAGCATAAGAGTTTGCTTCTTTTAGTATTTATCAAAGCATGTTTGAAGTACTACTCTAAACGAGAACGCTTTCGTTTCTCGTGAAATGATCTTCGACTTGCTTTTCTTTTATGAGATTTATTTGATTCTCGCATCAGGCTCCAGCAATAATCTGCCAACATGTTTATCCCCCAAACACCTTGATACCTTTTTTCAAATTCACTCAAGTCTTGGTGCATCCTTTCTCCATGTTCTTCGCTAAAATCTCCGAGATTTTCAGAGAACCAATCAAGGTGTGAATGGAGAAAATGCAGTTTCAGACTCATTAAACACCCCATTTCTTTATAATTTTGTACTAAATTTCCAACAATATTTTTGTAATTAGGGTCTTTATGATTTCCAAGAAATTTAGTCGTCACCTCTCTAAAACTTTGCCATGCTGCTTTTTCTTTGGCATTCATTTTCCTCTCAAATGCATCATTTTTTAGGAGGTCTCTTATTTGTGGTCCAGTAAATATGCCCTCTTTTATTTTAGCTTCAGAAAGATTAGGTAGCACTTTAAAAATATGGATGAAAGCAGGACTTTCGTTTCGGCTCATGGCCTTGACAAGTTGCTTTGCAATACCTAGTTTGATATGCAAAGGTGGAAGTAGGACCTTATTGGTTGATATCAAACTTGGACCTATGATGTTTTTTTCACCCGGAATTAATTCTTGTCTCAACGGCCAATCTTTCCTCACATAATGCTCATCTCGAGCCCGACTATTCCACTCACAAATAAAGCACGGATAAGAAGTGTTTCCAGATTGCTGTCCCAGTAATATTGTAAATACCTTTAAGTCCCCACAAAGTTCCCACTGGTTTTGATCGTAATTCAATTTTTTATAATAGCAACTCAAAATTATGGTATTCTTCATCTAATACAACAGAATGAGCGGCTGGTAAAGGGGCATAAATATTTCCATTATGTAACAAGATAGCTTTTAAGCTTCTTTTTGAAGAATCTATAAACAGTCGCCAATTACTTGCTGTGTATTCTATACCGTATTCTTGCACTAACCCTTCAATATTATGGCAATAGACTAGATTATTCATTTTAGTAAAATATTTTCTGAATGGACGTTCTCTCGAACGATAGACAGAAATTTTTTGTTCCTGTGGATAGACAATTTTTTTCCTTTAGCCTAGATGCTAAAAGCTCTGATCTATCTTTGGAGAGTCCCAAGTCTCTGCACAGATCACTTAATTCGTTTTGATTAAATGTTTCGGCTCCCGATATATAATTTTCCTCAACATCCGATTCTTCTGTGCTGAAATTTTCTCTTTCTTCGTGTTCGAATGTTTCATCTGGCATATCTTCATCAGTTACCACTTCTTGTCCCAATTCATTAATTTCCATGATATGATCAGAATTTGTTTCAATAAGAACTGGTAAAGTCACAGATGTTACACGTGCATATGAAATAGAATCCTTATTCTTTCGGTTGTACCCTTTCAAGTTTGTTAAGCAGAAGTAACAGTCGGTGGTACTGTCTGTTGGGGTCCTCCATATCATTGGCCGAGAAAATACCTGGTTGTTAATTCTATATAGAACATTGCGGCATTTATGACATATAGATTTTGGTGTGTAAGAGTTATCCAATGAGCTTGTATCAATATGATAAATTTGGTGATATCTTACTTTTAAACGAATCTGAAAACATGAATTTCTTTTGTGGAATATACTCCCCACAAACAACACAAAACATTGTCGAGTTTAATGGAACATGACGAATTTCTTGTAGCATTTGACTCTACAGAGGCCAAGTTTCCCACCAATGTAGAGATACGGTCGCATGATGACGACGCCTGCGGGCCCGCTTTCCCACCCTGACCAGCCGCCGATTCTGGGTTTCCGGGACCCTGTCTCGTAATTTTTTTAGGAGTAGTTGCCATGACGGCATAAACGCCGTAACCCAGGGACTTCGCCGGATAGTGAAACAACTCCGTTGCCCACCGTCACCACGTGGAGGTGCCCTGGGTGCAACTACACCTTAATACTGGAGTTTAAAGCGAGACTAAGCTGAATTTATAAAAAAGAAGAGAATAAATAATTTCGCGAGGAATGAAAAAGCATTTTATTGTTAAAGTAAAACTCCAAATATATATACAAAGATACTTAAAATGACCACCGTATATCTTTTGAGCATAAGATCATGCAGGATTTGAATTGAATGATCTAAAAAAATAATAGATGAATTTTTTCAGATTTTTTCCACTATTTTTTCTCTATTTGACCTTCAAATGACCTCTGGGAAAAGACGTAAGGTCAAACAAACTACGGATTCGGACTCGGGGACCTCAAAAACATACGCATGAATTTTTTCAGATTTTTCCTACGGTTTTTTCTCTATTTGACCTTCAAATGACCTTGAATCTGATGTGATGAAGGTTAACCAACCCGCTCATCGTAATCAGCGACCCCAAAAACCCCATAAGGACCATACCGCTCCGAGTGTTTTTTTTTAGATCAAATGTTGACCTGTGTAATAGTTTGAGAGGAAAGCAAACTTCTGTTAACGTTGCTTTCTCAAACCATTAAGTTTGTATCATAGGCATAAATGATAATCTCACCTCTCTAGCTAAACGAATTTACTAGGTCCTTTTTAAAACACAAGAACATGATTAGAAAAAAATTATTGACAAAGAATATAATGCCTCTAAAATAAAACTTTTTGTTTAATTACTCTGTAAAAGATTTTTTTTTTAATTAATTTTTAGATCAGTGACATATACCAAGAAATACACAAAAACTTCAAAACTCGAATACGAGATCAGATTCTCAAAATGAACATTATCAACAATGGAGGGCCGCAGCATGGACTTGTTACCACTGAAATTATATTTTATTTACAAACCATGAAAATGTTGAAGGTTCTTCCTGATAAATTTGTTATTGATAATGCTATGGATGATATATGGGATAGGTAATATTTATTTTTAGGGAAAAGATTGTATACACACTAGTGTGGTCTATTTTTAAGATGAAAAATATATAAATAAAAAAGAAGAGTTAAAATCTTGAAATTTATATAAATATTATTTTATGTAAGCAGAGAAAAAACTAACAATAATATAATATTAATACGTGTGTATCCGAGTCACTGGTACATGTCAGCTATTCTGTCTATCTATCTAATAAGCCTTCTTCCATCCAGTGTCGGACATAGGCCTCCCCTTCCTTTTTCCATCCCTCTCGATTCTGCGTCTTTCTGATCCATCCTAAACCAGCCGTTCTTTTCAGGTCATCTTTCCATTTTGTTTGGATCTTTATCCCACTTTGGTCTTTCGTCTTATACTTTCGTTTCTGATTTTGTCTTGTAATCTTATATTTAGCATCTGGTGTTCCATTGCTCTCTGTGTTTTACTCAATTGGTCTATCATCTTCTTAGTCAGTGTCCATGTCTGGGCCGCCTAGATGTTAACCGGTAGAACGCATCGGTCGAGTCCCATCTTTCTTAGTTTCAAAGGAATTCTTTTGTCGGTTAATATTTTCCTTGGTTTGCCAAATGCTGTCCATGCCAGTCTGATTCTTCTCTGTACTTCTGCCGTTTGATTTGCTTTTCCATACTTTATGTCAGTTATTACTGGCTGCTAATAATCAAGTTCAACGTTTTAAATCGTAATAAAAATAACATACACCAACAATTTTCTGTGGAAAAAATTAATAATAATAATCACTACGTTTCTGTTATTATTGTTTAATTTTTATTGTCGTTCTATTACGGCGCAGTGTAGAACGATCGAAAATACAGTATTTTGTCACTGTAATATAAAACGACCGCTTCAATAAATAAAACGTTCTCGCGTCAATTTTATATTTCCTTGCAATGCGCGCTTGCGCGCTGGGTGAATAGTTGCTAATCACTTACTGCGCGACGGTCTGTGCGATTATGCATATGTTGCTAATAGTTTAAAGATAAATAGAATGAATATGCATTACCTGGTTAAGAATTCCATCTAGTACGTGTTTTAGGACTTAGACACGATGGTATTTTGAGCGTTTATTTCGGTAGTATAGAAAAGCCCTGTCGCAACCTCTTGTGCTCCGACTAGGTGTTGGTCAATGGTCCGTTAAAATAAATGTAGTGTCATTTTGTCTGAATTTTAACCATTAGTACTATTTTGTATGAAAACATTTTTAGTGACAGGTCCTAACTGTTATTTCTCTGTTTATATGAATAATTATTGTATATTCATTTAAGTATACTGAATAGATTGCTACGGAAACTTTAGAAATTAATATGTAAGATAAAAATCAGAAGACTTCTCTTAGTAAAGAAATTATTGTTGATATTTATTAAAATTTTGCCATTTATTTTCTGATAGTCTAATATCGAATCACAATTAAGAAACATACAGTTCTTGTAATGTCGATATACTATACTATGTAGTTTTATCAAATCAGTTACAATTTTGAATAGCTAATTAAAATTCATTTTGGCATTATTCTCAGGTTAAAATAATTGGAGTGTAATTTTACTGTGGATTGCATAAATAACTTGAGTCCTTGTAACATGATATGTAATCTGAGTAATTGCTAAAAAAGGGTTTAGCGATCTTTAAAAAGGAGAAAAACTTGGCGGCTAGCGGGCGACGGTTGTTGGTATTATTTTCTACTATACTAAAAGTACGGAAGCGCCAAAAATCATTACTTCGGACGCGCTCATTAATCAATGTCAATCTATGGTGCACTTCGACCTATCGGAACTCATCATCTACACGTAGGCCAGGAAGCGTCGAGTGTTCTATACAGACTTAATAACTTTGAAGCAAGGAGCACACTTCCAAAACAGTAAAAATTATATCAACCAAAATTCACTATCATACGATAAAGTGTATTGTGAGGCCATGTTCTAATTGTGTTTTTTTACCATCGGGATTATTTTTAAGTATTTTATTCTTTGTTGGTCTTAATTTTAGGTTGGGTTGGTATAATTTTTTACTACATTGGAAATTGACTCTTCGCTTCAGAGTTGTTTCTGATGCTGTCAGAGGTAGACGCAGTTGACTTAAGTTTGCAGGCATCGTGTTTCCATGTCATCCAGCCTGAATGCTCGAGAATTCCTTGGCTCTGTCTAGCTCATAAGGGCCCCATTGAGTCGCCATTGTGGGGGAAGGTTAAAATAGTTTACGATAAGGGGCACAAATATGTGTTTTAATGTGTTCGGGCAGCGGGCTTGGCATAAGAAAATCCTCATGTACGCTCCGTACATTTAGTTATGCATTTTTATCTTTCGTATTAAATTTTACAAGGAAAAGAAAGGCTAAGAAATTGCTTAAAATATGAAATATCGTTTTTTTTTTTCCGACTTACGCATACTTACGTATTCGTTTCCGGAAAGAGTTTACTGTCTGAACATTAGCAACGCGCGCGGTGGCGGAAATTCGTACTTTCTCTGAATTTTCATGTGTTAAAGATTGTTGTATTTGCGGTATTGTGTTAACAATTATGGATAAAATATCAGTAAAAAGGGAATTCGCCCAGTATAGTATTTTACGGCTCAGAATTTCCGTTTGTTCTCTTTTTCGACGCTCTTCCAAAGTCGATTCTTCTTTCCTTAAAATTACGCGAATCGCGCAATTTATATTGGCAAAATCTTCTGGCTTAAACACCACTTCCGCGATGTTTGTGTCATAGCATGAATTCGATGGTTTGGCATGAAAAAGCTCCTATATTAATTTGCCACCGATGGCCTACTCCATTCTTGCTCGATACTGGTTTTTGATAATCCTCGATTATTGCTGAGGTAATGAATGACAGCATAAGTATGCTTACATCGCACTAAAGTCTCAGCAACACAAGTACACTGGATACCTGTTATTACCCGGTTTTCGTCAAGCTGCAACAATTCTTTATTCATTTTCTGTGCTTTATGTTTTTCCGGCTGAAAAAAATCCACCTTGAGTTTCCATATGGAAATTCCACGTGATATTTTAGATGAAAATTCCAGGTCAATTGCCATCCAAAATACTAGGTGGAATTTTCAGATTGTAATTCTAAGTGTTTTTTTTAGCTGGAATTCTTTTCAACTCATTTATTTTCAAATAGTTATTTGCTACATTTTTTTTTTGTTTTTGCTTACGTGTAACTTCACATTGTATGGAGTCACCGTTACCAAAGACGAATGCCTTGACTATTTATTACGGATGTTCCATCTAATTGATATTTTATCACATTTATTACGTGCTTGGCAGCAACCAGAGCTTTACCCTTTTTTTGTTTCATTTCCAAAACGAAAATTATTCAAAATTTGTGAAAAGTGTGTCCAACGACTTCCATATTTTAACGACTTTTTTTAGAACTAAATTATGGGAAACATTTGATTTCACTTGAGATATTTTGACCTCGCACTATGGTAACTAGCTTAAAATAAAAAAACAGTTGAACTTTGTCTGAATGATGACGCCGTGCACCTTTTTTTTATCGAGAAAATAATAAATTAAGCAAGCCAATTTGTCATTTGAATCAATGTAAACATTGGTCGGAGACAGTGCTACATTTTGACGTCTGGCGGCGGGCGCCACTTGCTTCTTTGCACGAAGCGAAAATTTAAACATAAAACGTAAAAAAAGTAGGCAGAGTTTAGCACAACCATGACATAATGTAATAGTATACCTATTTTAGGGCCAAACTTAATTTTAAATGCCATTTGACAATTTTGCGTGTGATCGTTTACTTTGATATAGTTTTCTTCAGACAGAGGGACAGCTTATCTGTGCCCTTTTTCTTTCTTTAGAACTAAAGCTATAGTAAAATGAGATACATGTTTTTGTCAATTATAGAAATCTCAGCATGCATTTATTGGCTCCCTCCCTAACTTTCAAATCCCTGTCCCCGTAGATGAGTAAGATAATATTACACGCCCTGGGGAGGTTCATTATTTTTGACGTTCCCGTACTTTTATTACAACAGAAAAGGTTGCTAAAATTGTCGTCCGCTAAGCGAGTAAGTTTCTATTCTTTATATTTTCAGAGTTTTCACGAAATGTGCATTTTTTGTTGCTGTTGTTTAGCTGATATCTTCAATTTTCTGTGATACATTTTTATTATCTGATTGTCCCTGGCCTGTATAAATAGGGACAACGTTGGTAGTACTTAAAAATTGAGAATTAAAAAACATAAATAATATTAGTTTTCTTAAATGCATAACAATAAATTAACCTGTGTCATAGTACGAAGGTGGTGCAATAAGTACCCGTGTTAGGATTGAAGACGCCATTCTATTCAAAAACAAATTTACTTTTCTACATAGTCCCCTTTTAGGTATATTACACTTTTCCCAACGTCCTTGCCATTTTTTTAACCCCTCCAAAAAATAGGAATTGTCCAACTCCTCAAAATACGCTTCTGTCTGGGTGATGACCTCCTCATTTGAGCTGAATTTTTTTTCCACGAGCCATTTTTTCATGTTTGGGAACAAGAAGAAATCGCAGGGAGCCAGGTCGGGCGGATACAGGGGGTGCGGCAGCAATTCATAACGCAATTTGGCGATGACAACTCCGGATGAATGTGCTGGAGCATTGTCGTGGTGAAACACACTTTCTTTTTCGCTAAATTGGGTCGTGTTACCTTCAATTTCTTGTCGAAACGGTCCAATAACTCACTATAGTTCAGTGATCGTTCTTCCTTTATCTAAGAAGTCAATGAGCATGATGCCCTTTGCATCCCAAAAAAATCTTCACCATACCTTTTCCGGCCGATGCTCTTTTTGGAGCAGATTCATCGGAAGCAACCCCTTATTTTGATTGTTGCTTGATTTTGAGTGTACAATGATGAATCCAGTTCTCATCGACGGTGACAACTCGACGCTAAAAATCCTTCGGATTTCGCGTAGATTGCTCCAAACAGCTTCGAAGTTGAAAGCTTGTTGCCTATGGTGAGCAATCGCGGCACTTTTTCATAGCCAACTTATCATGTACAGTATTAATTATCGTTCTTATCGACATACTTATGGCCTCTGCTAATTCGCGCACTTTCGCTCGACGATCATCGAGAATCATGTCGTGGACTTTTTGATTTCCTCGGTAACCACATCTGATGGACATCCTGGGCGAACCTTATCAAACACGGATGTTCGACCACGTCTAAATTCTTTGAACCTATATCTGACTGTTATCATGGATGGCAAAGGGTCCCATCAACAGCATCCAATTTCGATTTTATCTTCACACACGTTTTCCCATCCAAAACCAAAAAGCGAATTATTGAACGATACTGCACTTTTTCTATTTTAGTGACAAACATGTTACACTACTTACTGAAATGGCTGCCAAATGCAAACTAACCTACGAATTGGTGTCATCTATCAGATGACAGCACACGATGGTAATCTCAACTTGCCCTAGCAAACGCCATCTGTCTTCAAACAAGGCTACATATTGAACCACACTCGTAGCTTTACAATTACTCATTTATTACAACATTTAAAAACTTAATGTAACATTAAAACAGTCTATGATAACGTTGTAATAAATTATATACTAAGAACTGGATGTTTCTGTATAATTTAAAAAATATGAAATTACTAGAAAAATCTTTTTAGAAAAGTTTATTTTGTTTTTGTTATTGTTTTGTTACATTTTTATTAATAAATAAAAATAATTTAATAAAACCATGTTTTATTTTAACACTAACATTTCTTAAATGTTCTACGTGAGCTTCGTATTTCATTTTTCTTCTTCTTGAAGCTGAAGGAAGTGAAGCGTAAAAAAGTAGCAGGCCCTGATGGTATTTTATCGGAAATGCTATTGAAGGCCGGAGAGGACTTAAAACAAAAACTGGTCAAACTTTTCAACATGTGTCTAGAAACTGGCAAAATACCAACATTGTGGCGTACATTAGAAGTAATACTTTAATACAAAAAGGGAGATATCAGAAAGTTGGGGGGTATAACACATGTGACCTCTTGCAGACAATGAGAAATATCCTAGAGAATGAATACAATTTCAAACTTTACATAGCCTTCATAAACTATGAGAAGGCTTTTGATTCTGTCGAAATGTGGGCAATCATTAACGGCTTGAACAATTGTAGAATTGATTCTAGGTACACTACCCTACTCAAAGATATATATTAAAACGAAAAAATTTACATAAAACCTAGTACAGAACAAATATGTATAGGAAGAGGCGTAAGACGGGGAGATACAATGTCTCTTAAGCTATTTATTACAGCTCTAGAAGACTTATTCCGCCAACTAGATTGGACAAAGAAAGGCTTAAAGAAAGATGGTGTGTATTTGAGTCATCTAAGGTTCGCCAACGATATTGTAGTCATCAGTAGTAATCCACATGAGTTACAAAAAATGATAAATGAATTACCACTCAAAGAAAACTGGTCTTAAGATGAATAAAAGTAAGACAAAAATATTAACTAACACTAATAACAACATAGTTATAAATTTGGAAGGAACAGCTCTCGAAATTGTTAAGAATTAGGGTGATGGCACCAATAATCGACACTTTGTGGAAGTTTGCGACTTTATAGTTAAAAAAAAAACATATGGTTTTAAACTTGGTTAAAATTGACAATAGTAGCCAACATTCTCAAGAATAGTTGCTAAGGTTTAAAATTGTTGATTTGTAAATTACTAAATAAACGAAAAAAAGTAATCTCCTGTAATGAACACGCGAAATCTAGTGTTGAACAACCAGTAATCGACATTTACCACTAATTAACACCTAGTAATCGACATTGATCGACCCTCAATCCAAATGACTTAAATACTGAATGTTGTCTGTGCACGGTGTTTGATTTTAGATAAATCAATGTAATCGGGTCCGAATGGATACAGGCCCCCTGCTCTAAAGCCATTTTTAATGCAATCTTGCGAAATTTGTGCAACAGCTTTTTGCAAAAGTGGAGCAAAATTTTCTATTCTTAGTGTTTTGCCCAGAGATCCATTTTCCAATCGTTAATGGCTTTTTTCCATGCCACTTTAAGTGGCCTAAATACCGATAAATCAATGGGCTGGAGGATATAAGTTGAATTGGAATATAATGCAATAACTTCAATTCCATTCTCTGAGCAACAGTTTGACAAATGTAGGGTAAGATGAGATCGACGGCCATCCAAAAAGAATAGCACTGGCTTTTCAATATCCATTTTTTCCAGCCAAGGGTTAATAATATTAGTTATATACTCATAAAATGTACTACCACACATCCAACCACTGTCTGATTTTTCAATACTCCAGCCATCAGGTACACTGGATACTATATTGGACGGAATCCTTTCCTAATTGAAGACTATCATTGGAGGAGCAAGTTCTCCTGCCGCATTTTCCGGTGAATAAAACAGTTAAATTATCTTTTTCGTCACCATAAGCGCTGTACAAATGTGTTTCTCCTTTTTTTGCAAGCACACGGCCTTGCTTTGGCGATAAAAAAGGCACTTTCATCAGTATTATAGATCCTTCTCGGATCTTTGACAATATGTTGTAAACCTCTTTCAATTAAATAGTTTTCTACTTCCAGAAACCCAATTCCTTATGTCCTGTTCTGTTACATCATCTCGAGCTTTGGTTAGGTTTTCAGGTACTTTTTGCACTAATTCCCGGATGTCGTTTCATGAAAGATTGAAACCATTTCTTTTCCCGGTCTATTATTTTTGAAGGGGTTCTGTCTTTTCTGCTCCGTAATAATTTTTTGCACACTATCTAGTAGCCTATCTTTTGGAATTGGGAAGTGTTTCTCACACAATGCTAGAAGCCATCTTACTAAAATATCCTCTTCCGTCTTTGTCAATATCGTGCTTGGTCCATGGGACAGCCGATTGAAGTCTTACCTGTGATTTTGTTAAGGAGTGTGATTCGAGGTACTCCAAATTGTCTGGCTGCAACTGCAACTTTTTCTCTATTCCTCACAGAAGCAATAGCCTTTTCCATCTGCTCGGGGGGCATAATTTTTTTTCGGCGCCGTCTAAAAAACCCAGTCATCGACGTATAAAATAGCCGATCATAGACACATTGTTCTTTTCTGGTACTGTAACACGTATAGATTTATTTTAAATGCAGCCTATATCACCATGTTCAAAAGAAGCGCATTCTGTTCTTATCGAATACATTCATAAAAAAAATTAGTTTCGACACTTGTTGATAACTGGAGAAAGGCAGTTAGTGAAATCCAGTAATGAACAATGGCCACAAAACAAATAGGTTATAATTTCACATGATTAAGCTTTACAATGTTATCATCGGTAGGTATATACAATGCCACATAACCAGTGAAAATCTAAATATATCTTAAAGTAAAAATTTTATAACCCAAAACTTCAACTCACCTTCTTAAGGATTTCGTTAAAAAAAATGGATTTTCTTGTAAGAATACCAACAACACAAGTTACTCGGCTGCCATATTTAAACAAAATGGTCGATTCTAGTGACGTCTGGCAAATCGACGGTAGGAAGTACAATGTTTATGTGTATATGTCGCCAATTCAGAAAAAATAATTGAACTCTTAGTTTTAAGTTTCTTTTTAAATTGTCGATTATTGGTGCCATGACCCTATGTGTATCTGGGGAAAAAAATTACTACGACGAGAAACAGTGTCTCGCATGAAATTTTAAGAAGAAATAGGCTTGGATGGCGTGGACTCGGGAAATTAAGTTATATATTCAAAGATAAGGCTATTCTAAATAAGTTAAAGGCCAAAGTTTACGATCAATGCATCCTGCCCGTAATAACATATGACGCTGAAACTTGGACACTGAATAAAGCCGATATACAAAAACTAGCTCGGACCCAGAGAGCACACGAAAGACAGATGATCGGGATAAAACTTAAAGATAGAAAAAGAAACAAGTGGATACGTGAACAAACGAAATTAAAGGATATTATAGAACACGTAGCAGAAAGAAAGTGGCAATGGGCTGGACATGTAGCACGCACGACCGATGATCGCGCGAACATTAGAATGGAGATCACGAGAACAGAAAAGGAGCGTAGGACGTCTCAAAACAAGATGGTGGGATGATATACAGAGAGTTGCAGGCATTGGATGGATGACGTCAGCTGCAAATAGATTGAGATGGAAATTCAGGGGGAAGGTCTACATCCAGCATTAGTTAGAATTAGGCTTATAGTGATATAGTGGGTGATAGTAATATCCATAGATTGCCTATATACTCGTAGTAGGCTTTAGTACGTCTTTTACCCATGTTTTACCCTCACAGTACCCAGGACGCTCTGGTGTATTAAAATATTTCACTGACGGATAACCAGTATTTGGGATTGAGTCAGTGGGGGCAGGAATTTATCTATAAACGGTGCGAAGAGTTTCCCATTGGGAACATGTACCACAGTCTTTGTCATCTTCATGACATTTACAATGGGGAAGGTAGCCACGTGTGGTGAGTAAGTGGTATATGCTCGGATAGTCCAGAGGCACTCGAAGCAAACTAAGCTAAGAATGAACTCGGTACTCATTTTAGAGTGAAGCGATGCTTTGAATGAGATATTTAGGATTAAACAAGTTAGATTAATAGATCAGGAGCTATAAAACAATAAGACGGTGGACTGATGCGCTAGACTCTGAGCGGTTGGGATTCTCATGGGGCACTGTAGATTGAGAAGGCTTTAGCATTGCTGGGCGTGGTGGATGACACCACTATTCCAGGTTATTTGGTGGATTGCACTTTCTTTGTACTTGCGAGGCACTGAGAAGATACAGGTAAGAAGTTTCTGGATCGGCAACGCTTCGAAAAGAAAAGAGTAACATTCTGGCGTGGGACGATGGTCCGACTTTCATAACAAGGTACAGGGTCTGTGGTGGCTAGGGTAGTTTAGAGAACGATTCATGAGTGGATAAAAATGATCTTTCTGGTATGTGTGCTAGGTTCTGAGCCTCCTTACAG
Source organism: Pachyrhynchus sulphureomaculatus (assembly GCA_019049505.1). NCBI lineage: Eukaryota > Metazoa > Arthropoda > Insecta > Coleoptera > Curculionidae > Pachyrhynchus > Pachyrhynchus sulphureomaculatus. The sequence goes on from CM032456.1 coordinate 170,320,147, forward strand.
CAATAACTGTTAGTATTTAGTAGGTCTCATTTGATTTTATTTGTTACATGTTGAATAATTCAGTCAAGACTCTATAAGAATGTGTATGATAAAATTATTCTAAACATTATCCTTCTACTACTCAGTATATATCACCACAACACCAAATACTTTATTGTTGCATTCGACGCGCGTTTCTCTAACCATGTTAGCTTCATCAGGAGCGATGATTGACAGTCAATCATCGCTCCTGATGAAGCTAACATGGTTCGCGAAATACGCGTCAAATACAAAAATAAAGTGTTTGGTGATTGGTAGTGGTGATATATACTGTGTAGTGCCATTGTGCCAAAGTTCCACATTCCCAACATAATTATCCTTCTAGTAAAACTCTAGTTAAAAAAATTGACAAGTAAAATATATTGTATTAGTATAAAACTGTATCTATTCAAATATATCAGACGGTATATTTTCTCCTTTAGCAGCCTTTACAAATAAGTTAGTCTGAACCTTAGGTTCACTAACAAGCATCCAAAAATTCTCGGCCGTTTCCATTTTATGAGTATCCCTGTAAGTGTGGCAACTGACAGTGCATTCAGGTCCAAAGAAAGTAGGGAACCAATTTTGAGTTTCAACCGCCAAGTTTTGTCCAGAAGCAGAATGTTGAATAATGATTCTAGTATCAGGTCTAAAAGAAGTTCCAGTTGTTTCAACCCGTTTTTGAGGATCCCAATGCAATATTTTAAAACGGCAATAGCAATCGGGTACTCGGGATAAATGTAATAATAAAGGATTTCCGAAAGTATCTATAGTCGAATTTTCGCACTGGACATACAGAGGAGGGCCCTCACTTTCAGCTATTTGTATCATAAGATCCTCACCGTAAACAACACTTTCACCGGTTCTATTTCCCTTGCATCCTACAAGAGTAAAAGTGTTTCTTATAAAGGCGTTCTTGATTGGCGATGCTGTAATCATGCAACCGTGTTTAAAATGTTGGCAAGTATCGATTTCTTTTTCTGTAATCAACCCCGAAAGATATAGTCCTTTTGAGGATTTTGTAAATTTAAGATTTTGAGTGAAATCGGAAGCTTTGATCTGATAGTTCTTTCCATATTGCACGAAGGCTGTTTCAACAGCTAAAGATGTTTGTTTTAAGATGTTACGCATCATCTTTTTGGTTTTCTGTATTAGCATTTGGCAGTGGTCTCTTTTGTAAGCAGTTATGTTGTTCTTTTCCTCTTGTAGAGCCAAATCTTCGTTCCATAATCCCAATCTTACTGGCAGGGAATAAATTATTCTATTCTCAAACATTTTGTCTCTATCATCGTCCAATTTGTCGTCGTAAATCATGTTTAATAAATAAAATTATATCAAAAAGAATATATAAAAACTACAAATGCCAGACTTAAAATGACGTTCATCATTTTGTGCACGTCAGGTGTTAGTAGAAAGGTATGTTTTTGAAAATCCCAGTGTAATATTTGAAAATGTGTTTTCTTTTCAATTTTCAAACTGGATATATAAAGGAGATCCCTGACTTTTAATTACTTGCACTATTGATCCACATTATATCAAACAGTGCAACCACGGTGAGCAAAGCAAACAGCAAAACGAAAATAGACACAAACCGCTGCTACCTTTTTGGAGACAATGCAGACAATAGTCTTCTTTGTCGATACAGACGTTCTTGCGAGTTGAAATGACAAAGAGGATTTTTTTTTATAGGTCTAGCACACGTGCTACAGGGAAGTCTCTAAAGCGCTGCAGGAGCGGCATGTGTACGGAAAAAGCGATTCACGTTGTTCTTGAATCGCTGTAAATTGTATTCGGTGGGAAACACAGCGCTGGGCAAATTATTCCAAAGAGATGATGTTTTCCATATAAAAGACTGCTTGAAATGCGTTGTACGCGGAGTAACAAGCAGAACCTCATACGGATGTGAAGTATTAGCGCGACGTGTATTTTTAACATCCACCGCTAGGGAGGAATAAGCCCCTGTATTACGGGAGAATTCGAGATTATGGGAGATAAGGCGAAATAATTGGAAATAATGCGGAAAAATGACAATATATAAGCCTTTATAATATGGGAAAGTTGAAGATCCTGGGAGATAAGGAGAAATATTTGGAGAATGGCTTGAATAATGATAGATAAAGAGATATAAGCCCCTGTATTACGGGAGAATTCGAGATTATGGGAGATACGGCGAAATAATTGGAGATAATGCGGAAAAATGACAGAAAATGCAATATATAAGACTTTATAATATGGGAAAGTTGGAGATCCTGGGAGATAAGGAGAAATATTTGGAGAATGGCTTGAATAATGATAGATAAAGAGATATAAGCCCCTGTATTACGGGAGAATTTGAGATTATGGGAGATAAGGCGAAATAATTGGAGATAATGCGGAAAAATGACAGAAAATGCAATATATAAGCCTTTATAATATGGGAAAGTTGGAGATCCTGGGAGATAAGGAGAAATATTTGGAGAATGGCTTGCGAACACTTTCCATGAAAATACTTGTAGAACAGACTCGAGTCGCCAACCGTTCTTCGATGTTCCAGCGAATCAAGGCCGCCGGTCAATTCCGGGTCCCCAATCAGACGGACCGCTCTTCTCTGAACAGAATCCAACAAATGCAGTGTATGTTTGGGAGCGGAGCCCCAAACGTGGGAGCAGTATTCCATAGTTGGTCGAATTTGGGCTTTGTAAAGAATTAACAGTTGCTGTGGGGTGTAAAGTTTTCTGGTTCTAAATAATATTCCCAACTTTTGAGACGCTCTCCTTGCTATGCCTGCAACATGTTCATGCCAAGACATATTTGCTCCCAAACTAACGCCCAACAAATTGAGCGACGATGCTAGGGGAATGGAGTGCCCCGCCATAACTATGTTGGGTTCAGCAACGTTAACTTTTTTAGAAAAAACTGCCACCTGGGTTTTTATAGCGTTAAATTTCACTTGGTTTCTGTCACCCCAAGATAGAATTTCTTTTAGGTCTTTGTTAAGTTGAACAACTTCCCGCTGTCTGCGGACACTCGCCTGAGCAGCCGATGTCCCAGCGTTCAAAGTGGATGAAAAGATAACCGTACTTTCATCTGCAAAGCTGTAGACTGGATTTCCGGTCTTTTCCAGTAGATTGTTAATGTAAATGAGAAAGAGAGTAGGAGGCAGTATGGAGCCTTGGGGCACACTGGCGTTGATAGTGAAGGTGTTAGAATCCGTCGACCGCCACTCGTAAAGAACGCTCACTGAGGTAACATGAGAGCCACAAACAGAACTTTTCGGACATACCACAAGAACACAGCTTAGCCAACAGCTCATCGTGCCAAACACGATCGAATGCCTTGGATATGTCAAGAGCAACCGCTCGAGATTCTCCAAAGTGTTCAATTGCGTCATTCCAAACATGTGTTACATAAGTCAGAAGATCTCCTGTTGATCTGTGTTTACGAAAGCCCTATTGGTGATCGCTAATAATGTTGAATTCTTCAAGATAATTTAGAAGATGTTGATTGATAGCCTTTTCCATGACTTTCGATATTATTGAAAGCAGTACGACTGGTCGGTAGTTATTTGGCAAGGTCTTCTTGCCTTTTTTAGGTATCGGCTGAACTGCGGCACATTCCAGCAGGAAGGAAATATTCCCTTTCTGTAGGATAGGTTGAAAAGTCTACAGAAAACTGGTGTCAGTTTGAGCATAGTAACATGAAATTAAATGTATGGTTGAACTAATTAAACAAGTAACGATAAGAAATACAGACGTCAACAGTATTATATAGTCAAAAGGGCAGAACGACTTTGTAAAACTGAAACTTAAAAGAATAAAGGCATGAAGAATGAAGAAAAAAAATAAAAGCAAAGAAACTGGGAGCTTGGCAACGCTGCTAGGCCAACTGTCAGTAAACTGAAGCTACAACCTCCACCAATCCTCATCAGAGACAAAGAAAACCACAATAATAATTAACCTTCAAATGTATGATGAAGGTCAATGGTTCAGCGGTGCAGCAGAATACACTCTTTCAACAGAGATACATAGATTTTAGGAGTATAATCAAGCGCCTAGACGTTAATGAAATCAAATTGAACAAGATCAATGTACAAGCGTAGATCAAAGTGTGTACAAATCAGTACTGGCCCTCCATTGCACTAGAATGTTAATATCTTGACACTGACCAGATCGTAGGCTAAACGTCAGAGGCAACTAGTTTGTCTTATCAGGCTTGACTCCAAGAAGAGCCAACGTCAAACACCAGGTTTAAACGGTAAACATATAAACAGTACTAGGAGCCTTAGGCTACCTAATAAGTCAGCTTCCGTTCCCAGTGCACCCAACGAGGGTAAGGAATTTCTACTAAGAATATTCTTTATATAGGGGATGCCGTAATCATTGGTTATGTTTAGGATTCTGGCAAATGTAAATTTCTTTGTCTATAATTAAGCTCGAAAGGTTTAACTATTTACAGGATTTTCGTGAGGGTTGGATTTAGATTGAAACATTACAACACAACGGAATGCGTATCTTTTCAGGAAATATTTTATGATTTCCCAGAGGAATGTTCTTTAATGGTAATTTTAGCTTACAAAAAAGTTTTCGAGATAGCGCTGTAATAAACTCCAGCAGGAATATAACTCGTCAATAAAGAAAGGTCAGCAGCACTCTCACTTAACGGTATACTTAACTCCGACGATATCCCGATAGGTGGCGCCTTAGTTAACTGTAGCAGGATCAGTGGCAGCAGGAATAGTTATCAAATTTTCTCCTTTTCTAATAATTCACGTTTCTCGATCGGTGGAATATACAGAATAAAGACGGCACTATATCGAAAATGCTAGGTTGGCTGGTTGAGAGTAGTCGATATTTTATTTTACCTTACGTGGAAACGTGGTCTCTTTCTAGTATTAACGTAACAAATATTTCTATTCTTTTTTAGCATGTGGGGGCCTATCCGTTCGTTGGATACACCTCCGAGAATTTATCTTGTGTATCTAGTTCAGACATAATCGCGAACTTACAAGCCGTAGATTTTATTGTTTTCAGGTAAAATCAGGTGTCAATCCCGTTATGTTGTGATTTCTTTGCCTGAGATAGGGAAAAATGTAAGCGCGTAGTTCAACGACTCGGTTACTTTGAAAATACAAAATTTTGAACATTTTTTAAGTGCATTTCATTTTCTAGTATTTAGGTGAGTGAATAGATAAGTGCAGGTGAATAATTCTAACAAAACATGAATTATTGATAAGAGAATTTCCCATGATAACATTTATTTTAGTCATAATATTGATGGAATTGCTAAAAATTTCCAAAATTTTCACCATTTGCAGAAAATATGCAGGAATTAATGAAAATATTGAGAAATCTTATGCATTAATAAATAAAAATTACTTTTACGGTCTGCAAGGCCACACTTAAAAGCAATGACACCTTTTACTGTTAACTAAATCCTCCGTCAATTGCAGTAATTGTTTCATTGTATTGTTGAGCAACATTTTCATATTCCCATATTAAAATAAATTGAATAAATTTTCTCGTTGTGGTTTTTATGACCGTAACATACCGCTAAATTATTAAAACTGTAAAAATTTTTTTTTCCTTTTTTACATTGTGCAATTTAAAAGTTTATTTTAAAATAAACAAGTTAAAATAAATCGAAATCAGGCCGGGATATGGCAAGGCATTGCGGGTTCTTTCAGTTCCTCTGTTATTGATCTCCTTTCTATCTCTGTCTAACACGTTTTTGGGGTGTCTTCCCGAAGAAGTTTCTGTCTTTCTTGCCAGACCCCACGTGGGTATTTTATTAGCATTTTCCATTCAGTGATCTGAAGCCATTTCAGAATACTTGCATCCTTTGTTTTGTGGTGTCGTAATAAAGAAAAGAAATATTCTGGGCTTGCCTCAGATCTTGGAATAGAGGATGTCATGTTACATCACGCCATGTGGTATTTTTCAGCGGGGCAGTAGCTGTAACAACTGTGCTGATAGTAAGGATATTTAAACGCATCTAATTATCTGTATAATTTATCTTTCGAAGCCAATTTTGATTATGTTTATAAAACTTTATGACTTTTACGTCTCGTTATGTTCGCTATAAATTTTCCCTCATTTTATGGTTTTCTATATTTTATTCAGCTCTTTTATTTTCAACTTGATTTTGATTGAAGTACCTCTTGAAAATAAATAAAAAATTTTTACTCTAACAGAATTATAAATTTAGCTTGCTTACCTTTTAAAAATAATTAATATTGTATAACACGTAGGCTGAAATGTTTCTGGTCTGACACATAGATGTCGCCCTTTTCAAAAAAATCCATATGATTTTTAGGAAGTACCAACCTTCAAACGATACGTGTCAAAATTTCAAGACATTTTGACGATTAGTTTACAAGTTATAGTGGTTTTAGTGACGCTACTTTTAATATTTTCAAAACAATGGAAAAAATCGAATTTCGTGTGTTGATTAAAAACTGTTTTTTGATGGGAAAAAATATCGCTCAAGCAAAGCTGTGGCTTAATAAGTGTTACGGAGACTCTGCCCCTGGAAAATCACTCTTCATTTATTGGTATGCTGAATTTAAACGCGGTCGTACAGATACAAATGTTGCTGAACGCTCTGGACGCCCAAATGAGGTGGTTACACCGGAAAACATAAAAAAAATCCACAAAATTGTTTTGGATGACCGTAAAGTAAAATTGCCTGAGATAGCTGACACCCTAACCTAACTCAGCTTATTGACGAACCAACACGGATCCCTGATCGAGACGGGGAGTTCGCCAGTCTTCTTGATCTGTTTTTAACCACCAATCCGGAGATTTACACCACCGTAAATCCGCAATTGGGTTCTTCCGACCATAAACTGCTTTCGATATGGAGTATCTTACTAATCAGTGACAGAGAGGCGCTTAAGCCGCGCAAGATTTGGCACTACAAATCAGCTTAATGGGAAGATCTCATGGAATATTTTCGAACTTTCCCTTGGATGTCTATTTTCGATTCGACAACCCATCTGATTGCGCCAGGGAGGTCTCCGAGGTTATTTTGGCTGGTATTGAAGCTTACATTCCTTTTTCGAAGAAATGCCACTCCAACGGCAAGCCTTGACTTGACCGAAAATGCAAAAGAAGCTGTTGCTTCTAAACATCTTGCCTATCGACAATGGCGTGAAAATCCTACACCATAAATAGTAACGTTGCGTGCCCAGAACAGATGCCAAGGAATTATCGACGAAACCAAGGAGGCACACAATCAACGAATTAGAAACAAACTTCAGTCGCTAAGGCAGTTAGTCAAAATTTCACTAAACCCACCATACCACCACACCTGTTGAGAAAGCGAACTTGTTGGCTGAACTCTTTGATTCACATTCTACTGTCGATTTCCAAGGAAAAACACCACCTACTATTCCCATATTGCAGTCAAGGATGCCCGATGTTGGCTTCAGACAGCGTATCATAAAGCGTATTTTAATGAAGCTAGACATAAAAGGCTTCTGGCGCTGACGGAATACCTGCCATAGTTCTCAAAAACTGTGCGAGAGAACTAACACCAATTTTCTGTAGACTTTTCAACCTATCCTACAGAAAGCGAATATTTCCTTCCTGCTGAAAATAGACCACAGTTCAGCCGATACCTAAAAAAGGCAAGAAGACCTTGCCAAATAACTACCGACCAGTCGCACTGCTTTCAATAATATCGAAAGTCATGGAAAAGGTTATCAATCAGCATCTTCTAAAATATCTTGAAGGATTCAACAATATTAGCGATCACCAATATATATGGCTTTCGTTAACATAGATCAATAGGAGATGTTCTGGTTTATGTAACACATATTTGGAACAACGCAATTGAACACTTCGGAGAATCTCGAGCGGTTTGCTCTTGACATATCCAAGGCATTCGACCGTGTTTGGCACGATGGACTGTTGGCTAAGCTACGTTCTTATGGTATGTCTGAAAAGTTCTGTTTGTGGCTCTCATGTTTCCTCAGAAAGCGTTCTTTACCAGTGGCGGTCGACGGATATCTTTCTAACACCTTTACTATCAACGCCTGTATGCCCCAAGGCTCCATACTGTCTCCTACTCTCTTTCTCATTTACATTAACGATCTGCTGGAAAAGACCAGGAATTCAATCTACAGCTTTGCAGTTGACAGTACGTTTATCTCTTCATTCACTTTGAACGCTCGGACATCGGCTACTCAGGCGAATATCCGCAGACAGCAGGAGGTCGTTCAACTTAACAAAGACCTGGAAGAAATTCTATCTTGGGGTGACAGTAACCAAGTGGAATTTAACGCTACAAAAACCCAGGCGGCAGTTTTTTCTAAAAAAGTTAACGTTGTTGAACCCACGTAGTCATGTCGGGGCACTCCATTCCCCTAGCATCGTCACTCAATTTGTCGGGCGTTAATTTGGTAGCAAATATGTCCTGGTATGAACATGTTGCAGGCATAGCAAGGAGAGCTTCTCAAAAGTTGGGAATATTATTTCGAACCAGAAAGCTTTACACTCCACAACAACTGTTAATTCTTCACAAAGCTTAAATTCGACCAACTATGGAATACTGCTCCCATGTTTGGGGTCCCGTTCCCAAACACACACTGCATTTGTTGGATTCTGTTCAGAGAAGAACTGTTCGTCTGATTGGAGACCCAGAACTGACCGGCGGCCTTGATACGCTGGAACATCGAAAAACGGTTCGCGACTTGAGTCTGTTTTACAAGTATTTTCATGGAAAGTGTTCGAAGGATCTAGCCCGCTTAATTGTGTTAATGTTAGAAATACACGTCGCGCTGATACTTCACATCCGTATGAGGTTCAGCTTGTTACTCCGCGTAGAACGCTTTTCAAGCAGTCTTTTATATGAAGAACATCATCCCTTTGGAATAATTTGCCCAGGCTGTGTTTCCCACCGAGTACAATTTACAGCGATTCAACAACAACGTGAATCGCTTTTTTCGCACACATCCCGCTCCTGGAGCGCTTTAGGGACTTCCTTGAAGCACGTGTGCTAGACCCTAAACCCTAAAGGTATCAAAAGAACATGTTGGTTTATATTTTACGTGAACATTTGGGCATGAGAAAGCTCTGTTCGAAATGGGTATAGTGGGCTCACAGTGGACCAGAAACAACAACTTGTTGATGATTCTGAGCGGTGTTTGAACCTGTTTAAGCGCAATAAAATGATTTTTTCATGTGATATGTGCCGATGGATGAAACATGGATTCACCACTACACACCGGAATTAAATCTGCAGCAGCCGGTGAAAACCGCCCCCCGAAGCGACCAGGGTAGGTTTTGGCCTTTGTATTTTAGGATGTGCATGGAATAATTTTCATCGATTATGCTGAGAAGGGAAAAATCATCAATAGCGAATATTATATAAAGTTATTGGTGTGTTTGAAGGCAGAAATCGCAAAGAAACGGCCCCAAATGAACAAGAAAAAAGTGATCTTTCATCAAGACAATGCACCGTGTCACAAGTCAATGGTTACGATGGCAAAATTGCATAAATTGAAGCTCGAATTGCCTCCTCATCCACCGTACTCTCCAGATTTGGTCCCCAGCGACTATTATCTATTCACAGGCCTTAAAAAAAAAAATGCTCGCGGGATTGAGATTTGGCTCCAGTGAAGAAGTTATCGCTGAAACTAATCCCTGTTTTGAAGGCAAAGACAAATCCTTCTACAAGAAACGTATAGAAATGTTAGAAAAGCGTTGGACTGATTGTATCGCTCTTGAAGGAGACTATATTGATGAATAAAGTCGAATTTTTCAAAAAAAAGTGTTTTAAGTAGCTAGACCAAAAACTTTTTAGCCTACGTGTTATAACTAAAAAAAATATTTCTATACATTCATGCAAATGGTTTAAAGGATCCTAAGTTGAGAAAACGTGTTTAGGTTCGTACCCTCCAACATCAGACCCATATTCTTAGGTCAATTGGCAACCCGTATTATATGAACAGAAAAGATAAATAGAATAAAAAAAAATAAGACCAAGGTTGTGGTTTTCATGGTTTTGAGGTTCTAACAAAAGTTGCTTATTAAATTTCACAAATATCTATAAATTAAAAATAATTTATATTAAGACCCCTTCTTCTTTTAAGAGAGAGCTAGCTTACGAAATCCTATTTACAATAGAATAAATAAAATGGAATTCTGTGAGAATTTTGGTAGAATTGATGCAAATAATAAAGGTTCTGTGTTTTTTCTTTTCACTTCTTAGCAGTAAATATTTATTTAATAATTTCGTAACAGGCCAGTATTATCGAACGAATTTGTTAACACATGCTATGTGGGCATAATAAAAAGGAGTATATAAAATCTACGGGCCGCTTTAGACGATATTGCGAAGGAGTTAGTGAAAATTTGTAATCTAATTTGTAGATACTTATTTGAAATCAGAATAGAACAGATAAGGGGGTGCCAGAATGATCCGCTTTTCCAGAAGAAAATGTTTTTGATTAGGCTGTTTCCTTTTGCTTTAATTTCTTCATTTATGGGGCAACAGACTTGTTTAAAATTATCATTCACATAACAACAGTGGATCTTTCTTAGAACAGAACATTTAGCGCAATTTCCCACTATAACCAAGTATAACAAATATTTTCAGAGCGCGAGGAAAAACTTTATTAAACGAGAATTTGTATGTTTTAACGTTTAAGACACCAGGCATAAATTAACCTAATAAGTATAATAAACTAGGCGTGCCCGCGGCTCCGCTCGCGTAGACTTGATTCACTATTATGGTTACTGATTATTCCTTATGTTACCTAACGTAATGAAATATATCATATAACCTGGCCAGAGAACATATGTATTTTATAAAAAAAACTCGTAAATCGGATAAGTGGTTCTTGAGTGCTAAACGCACTAACGGATAGACAGAGAGACAGTGAAACGTTGCGTCTTATATGTATTATAGATTTTTCTGATAAATATTAAGTTAAGAATTAAAAAAAAACACGTAAATCGGATAAGCGGTTCTTGAATAATAAGCACACTAACGGACAGACAGACAGACAGATATTATATTTTTTGCTACATGATATTGTTTCATATTTAATGGTTTTATAGGCGGTGTAGTATTGCAAGAAAGCGAGCTAGCTGCAAACTTTTTTCCGACTTGATGAACTATTATCGTCATTACTTATTCCTTACGTTACCTAACATAATAAAATATATCCTATAATCTGGCCAGAGAACATACGTATGTTTTTTAAAAGAAAAGCACGTAAATCGGATAGGTGTCTCTCGAGTGATAAGCGCACTAACGGACAGACAGACAGACATACAGACAGAGAGACGTTGCATTTTATATAAATATTATATGTAGCATTGCATTTTATGTATATTATAGAAGATTATAGATAACCTGGCCAGAGAACAAATGTGTGAATTAAAAAAAAAGCACGTAAATCGGATAAGTGGTCCTCGAGTGATAAGCGCACTAATGAACAGACAGACAGAGAGCGTTGCATTTTTATATATTTTATAGAAGATTATAGATCACCTGGCCAAAGAACAAATGCACGGATTAAAAAAAAAAGCACGTTAATGAGATAAGTGGTTCTCGAATGATAAGCGCACTAACGGACAGACAGACAGAAAGACGTTGCATTTTATATCGGATAAGTGGTTCTCGAGTTCATACATTTGTTCTCCCGGCCAGGTTATCTATAATCTTCTATAATATCTATGATATGTATAAAATGCAACATCTCTCTGTCTGTCTGTCTGTCCGTTAGTGCGCTTATCACTGGAGAACCACTTATCCGATTTAGGTGCTTTTTTTAAAAACATACATATGTTCTCTGGCCAGGTTATAGGCTATATTTTATATGTTAGATAACATAAGGAATAAGCAGTGACGATAATAGTGAATCAAGTCGAAAAAAAGTTTGCCGCTAGCGCGTTCTCTTGCAATACACTGCCTAAACCATTAACTATGAAACAATATCATGTAGCAAAGAATATCTGTAATATATATAAAATGCAACGTCTCTCTGTCTGTCTGTCTGTTCCTTAGCGCGTTTATCTCTCGAGAACCACTTATCCGATTTACGTGTTTTTTTTTAATTCATACATTTGTTCCCTGGCCAGGTTATCTATAATCTTCTATAATATATATAAAATGCAACGTCTCTCTGTCTGTCTGTCCGTTAGTGCGCTTATCACTTGAGAACCACTTATCCGATTTACGTGTTTTTTTTTTAATTCATACATATGTTCTCTGGCCAGGTTGGTATAATAATAATAATAATCTATGTAATATATATAAAACGTAACGTCTCTCTGTCTGCAATTAGTGCACTTAGCACTCAAGAACTGCTTATCCGACTACGTGTTTTTTTTTTTATAAAATACAAAGGGAATAAACAAAGACAAAATGCTAATATGTAGGAAAAAAGATAGAAGTTTAGCAGTAAGCTTGGCAGAAAGAAAGAAGAACATTAAATGGAGATGAAAATGAGGAGTTGAATGAGAAATAGGAAGCAAAATTAACTGAAGGGCTGGAGGGGACAAACAAACCCTGCAAAGAAGAAATAAGAGAAATACTCAGAACCCAAAAAAAATAAGGCCCCGGGAGGAAATTGTATAACAGCAGAAATGATAAAAGCTGGAGAAGTAGATCTGGAAAATGAAATATGCCGGTTGGTGCAAGAAATATGGGAAACAGAAAAGATGCTAGTGAGCTGGAGAGAGTCGCTCATTTGTCCAATATACAAAAAAGGAGAAATAACTATATGTGCTAATTATAGACCAATAGCCTTACTGGATGTCATGTACAAGATAGTAGTGGTTACTATCAAAAACAGACTAGAAGAAAAAGTCGAATCTATTCTGGGAGAGTACCAGTGTGGATTCAGGATAAATAGATCGGTTACAGACCAGATATTTTCGATTAAGTAAATCCAAGAAAATGGCTTAGAACAAAATTTGGCACTATACTTGGCCTTCGTGGATTTCAGAGAAGCATATGACTCTGTAAATAGAGAAGGACTCTACAAGATAATGAAAGAACTAAAAATTCCAAGTAAATTGATTCGCATGGTGAGAATGACCCTGAATGACACAGAAAATAGAGTGTTGGTTGAGGGCAAAGTATCAGACAAGTTTTAGGTGAAGAGAGGATGAAGACAGGGGGATCCAGTGTCGCCATCTCTATTTAATTTGGTACTAGAGAAGATAATCCGGGAGTCACAAATAAAAACAAATGGAACGATATACTAACAAACCTGAAAATGCTTGGCCTATGTGGATGATGTAGCAGTGATTGCAAGAGCAAAAGAGAACCTCAAAAAAGCCATAAGAAGGATAGAAGAAGAGGAAGGATGAGAAGACTAAAGATAATTGAGGAAAAAACAAAATACATGGAAATTACAAAGAAGAAGGATAATAAAAACAACAAAAGTTTAGATATAATAAACAACTTAGGGAAAAGATACATGACTGAAAAAATAGACAAATTTAATTACCTAGGAGTAACAGTAACAGAGAGTGGACAAGAAAGGACGGAGATATAAGAAAGAATAGCGAAAGGACAGAGATGTTTGGGGGCAACGAATCCAATATTGAAATCAAAGAATGTATCAAGAAAAGCAAAAGAAAGAATATATACGACAGTTGTCAGACCCACGGTGACATATGGATGCGAAACGTGGAAACTGAATGCAAGAGAAAAGAAGACGTTGGTGGTGTCGGAAAGGAAAGCTTTGAGAAGAATCTACGGAGGAAGGAAAGAAGAGGGACTGTGGAGAAGAAGAACAAACTACGAATTAAAATGCCTATATACCCCCCTTATAAACCAAATCATAAGAAGCCAGCGATTAAGATGGTTGGGACACGTGGCAAGGATGAAGGAAGAAAGACAGGCAAAGCCAGCCCTAATAAGAGGAGTGGTTAGAAGGAGGGTAGACCTCGATCTACATGGATTCAGGCAGTAAAGCAAGATCCGGTGTTGATGGAAATCCCGCAATGGTAAAAGCTAACAGGAGACAAAAAGAAGTGGACACAAGTATGCAACCAAGCCATGGGCCTCTAAGGCCCCTCGAGCTATATAATATAATAAACATAACGAATAAGCAGTGACGATAAAGGTGAATCAAATCCACGCGAGCGGAGCCGCGGGCACGGCTGGTATACTATATGATATTATATTCTTTGCTACATGATATTGTTCCATATTTAATGGTTCAGGCGGTGTATTGCAAGAGAGCGCGCTAGCGGCAAACTTTTTTCCGACTTGATTCACTATTATCGTCACTACTTATTCCTTATGTTTCCTAACGTAATAAAATATATCCTATAATCTGGCCAGAGAACATATGTATGTTTTTAAAAAGAAAAGCACGTAAATTGGTTAGGTGGTTCTCGAGTGATAAGCGCACTAACGGACATACAGGCAGAGAGACGTTGCATTTTATGTATATTATAAAAGATTATAGATAACCTAGCCAGAGAACAAATGTGTGAATTAAAAAAAAAACACGTAAATCAGATAAGTGGTTCTTGAGTGATAAGCGCACTAACGAACGGACATACAGAGAGACGTTGCATTTTATATATATTATAGATATTTTTTGCTGTATGATATTGTTCCGTATTTAATGGTTTAGGTAGTGTATTGCGAGAGAACGCGCTAGCAGCAAACTTTTTTCCGACTTGATTCACTATTATCGTCACTGCTTATTCCTTATGTTACCTAACGTAATAAAATATATCCTATAACCTGGCCAGAGAACATATGCATGTTTAAAAAAAAAAAACACGTAAATCGGATAAGTGGTTTTCCAGTGATAAGCGCACTGACGGACAGACAGACAGAGAGACGTTGCGTTTTATATATATTATAGAAGACAAAAGGAAACAGTCTTGTTGATTTCCATATTATTTATTAAACTGTATAACCTGGCTACAGGTTTCGTGCTAACGTCTCCAGACTCAAAGAACATTGATATTAAGGGAATTTGTCAAAATGGTGAATCTGTTGAATGTGCGTCTTTCTTGAAGATTATGCTAAAATAAAATTTGACTTTTATATCTATAAAATATTAAAATTAGAAAATTAATATTTTAAGTTTATACGGGAAACGTGTAAAAAGTTCACATAATGATTGCAACTCAGGATGAAGCTTACAAACATGTACGAGGGCCGCCATTTAAATTTTTACAAACGACCACTAAATGGCGTTATTGGGTATAAGATATTACCATGGTTGTAAAGTTTGACATTTATTATAGTGGTTTTGATGAATGATTTTTTACGATTTTAGTAAAGGCCTAGCTCAACAACAATGACTCGAATCTCTTCATTTAACCTTTGGTAATGAATCATCTTCAGAAACGACTGTTTACAATTGGTTTGCAGAATTTCGTCGTGCTTCCGTCAGCGATGAATTTTGTGAAGGTCGACCAAAATCGATTCTTGTTCGAAAAAAAATCGATGTTGTGCGCAACAAGATTGAAGAGGATGCGCATGTGACTTACCGTGGGATAGAAGCATCCTTACGCATGTTGAAGATTACAGTACATTCGACTTTGCACGAACATTTAGCTGAGAAAAAAGTCTGTTTCCGATGGATTCTGGATAATTTGACCGAAACTCAAAAACAGGCTCGTGTCAATTTGTTTAAGGAAATTCGACCGAGGACATGTAAAATCCGTATAAAACATCGTGACAGGAGACGAAACTTGGATATATGCGTATGAGCAGGAAACTCGGCAACAATCAACTGTTTGGGTGCTCCAAGATGAACCGAATTCAAAAAAAGTGGTTCGTTCGCGAAGTATTTTCAAGAAAATTTTCTTGTTTCTTTGGTTATACTGGACATGTTGCAACCACTGCTTTGGAGGATCGAAGAACCGTTAATGCTGAATGGTATACAACAATTTGTTTGCTCGAAGTTATCAATGAAATCAGAAAAACAACGAAAACGTCGCACAGCACGTCAGATAGTTAATTATTTGACGGAGAAAAACATCGAATTACTGTCTCATTGTCCATATTCACCTGATTTATCGCCTAACGACATTTTTTTGTTCCCAAATGTCAGAAAAAAATGCATAGACAGCGATTTTCACCATCTCAAGACTGTTGAATCCTTCCAAAACCATGTTTTTGAGGTACCAACTTCAGAGTGGAAAAATGTTTCGAGAATTGGTTCGAGCGTATGGAAATGGAGTATATATATATATCTATATATATATATATATATATATATATATATATATATATATATATATATATATATATATATATATATATATATAATATACGAGGCTGGTTTGAAAAGTCTGTGCAAAGTCCGAGAGATGGCACCACCGGCGCGTATCGAGGTCATGTTTAGTTAGTAGCATCTCTTGAATGAACGCACACCAAGTTTCAGCCATATTGGTCTATTTCTTTGTGTTTGGCATTCGTGTGAATCAAGGAAGTCGAGTGATTTTCAAGAAATGGACGAAAAAGAATTTCGTGTGGTGATTAAACATTACTTTATGACAGGCAAAACGCCTCAGGAGACTAAAGAGAAGCTTGATAAACATTATGGTGACTCTGCACCTTCGATTAGAACAGTTTATAAGTGGTTTCAAAATTTTCGGACTGGCCATATGGGCACAAGTGACGCTGAACGTTCTGGACGGCCTGTGGAGGTTACGACTCCAGAAATCATTGATCAAATCCATGATATGGTGATGGAGGACAGAAGAGTTAAGGTGCGTGAGATTGCTAGTGCTGTGGGCATCTCGACTGAACGGGTACATAATATTTTGCATAAACATTTGGACATGAGAAAGCTATCCGCAAGATGGGTGCCGCGATTGCTCACGCTTGACCAAAAACGGAATCGTGTGAAGTGTTGCAAGGATGGTTTGCAGCTGTTCCAGAAGAATCCGGAGGACTTTAAGCGTCGTTTCGTCACTGTGGATGAAACATGGATACATTACTATACTCCTGAGGCCAAACAACAATCTAAACAATGGGTTATCAAGGGGGAATCTGCACCAAAAAAGGCGAAGACCGTTCCTTCGGCCGGAAAGGTTATGGCGACTGTCTTTTGGGATTCGCAAGGGATAATCCTCATCGACTATCTGGAAAAGGGTAAAACTATTACAGGTGAATATTATTCATCGTTATTGGACCGTTTGAAAACCGAGCTGCAAGAAAAACGCCCGCGATTGGCCCACAAGAAAGTCCTTTTCCATCACGACAACGCACCAGCACACACCTCAGCAGTTGTGGTCGCAAAATTAATGGAAATAGGATTCAAACTCGTTTCACATCCCCCCTATTCTCCAGACTTGGCTCCCTCGGACTACTATTTGTTCCCCAATTTGAAGAAATGGCTGGCGGGACAAAGATTTTATTCAAACGAGGAGGTGATTGCAGACACTAATGGATATTTTGCAGACTTGGACAAAATCCTATTACGAGTATTCGGAAGGGATCAACAAACTAGAACATCGTTGGACGAAGTGTATAAGCCTAAAAGGAGACTATGTCGAAAAATAAAAAGGTTTACCCCAAACACATAATAGTAGTTTTTATTTTTGCACGGACTTTTCAAACCAGCCTCGTACATATATATATATATATATATATATATATATATATATATATATATATATATATATATATATATATATACATATATATACATATTTATCTATATACATATATATATATATATATATATATATATATATATGTATATATATATATATATATATATATATATATATATATATATATATATATATATATATATATATATACATATATATACATATTTATCTATATACATATATATATATATATATATATATATATATATATATATATATATATATATATATATAAATATATAAATATATATATATATATAATATATATATATATATATATATATATATATATATATATATATATATATACATATATAGAATAAAGAAAGAAAGCAAAAGATTGCCGTATCTACTCGGCAAAAAGGGCGTGATAAGAGATCACACAATTTTCATTAACAAGAATAAGATATTAGTCATAATAAAGTCAAAAAACTCACATGAGAAGTGCGAAGTTGAGTTAGCCTGAAGGCCGTAGGTAGCTTATACATAAAAACATTGGTCAATTCATAAAATATGTAAAATACACACTATAACACTGTAGATAAAATTGTAAAAACCAAATTTAAAACATGGATGTGGTTGAGAACCTTGGATGTCGAAAACATTGTTAATTATTTCACTTGTGACAACCATACATATATATATATATATATATATATATATATATATATATATATATATATATATATATATATGTATAATATATATATATATGTATATATATATATGTATATATATATATATATATATATATATATATATATATATATATATATATATATATATATATATATATATATATATATATGTATATAATAATATAATAACAATAAAACGATTTGTACCAAAATTGTTTTCTCTTTCATTGTTTTTGTGAAAACTTAACAGGTAGCCCTTGTATAATAGTTCTACCAGACCACGACCAAAACGGCATAGATTTAATTTAGTAAACTTCATTTAAAATATGCAAAAAAAATTGTTTGAATTTTGATTTGAAAAGTCATACTTTTTCACAACCCAATGCATTCGTCCTTAAAAAATAAAATAACTGTTCACTGTATGTTGTTTCATATTTAATTCATTTGTACTTTTCATAAATTTCATCTGTATATTTTTAGTTTTCTCATTCTTTTTCACTGATTTTGTATTGTAAGCTATTTTTATGAGCCTCTTAACTGTTTTTAAATAGGTAACATTGGATTTTGATACAGTTTAATATTCTGGAATAGATTTTCAATGTTCATTGAACATTTTTTGTAATTTTAACCACAGCTTTTTTTTAAGTGAAAGAAAGCTGCGATTTCATTAACTCAAATTGGTATGTAGCTAATTTATTTTTAATCAAGTCATTTCTTCATGTTAAACATACTATTTAGTTATAAAATTATATTTTACCCAAAATTTCCCTTGCAAGTACGAACATTCAAAATAAATACTTAATTGATGTTCTTAAATTTAAAAAAATAAATCTGCCAAGTCCAAGTCGGACTTGCGCAATTAGTGTTCCGTACGTTGATTGCTTTCAAAAGAAAAAATTTTGTTACGGAAGTATAAAATGATCAGTGACTTCACAAAACACACCCCAAATGAGTTTTCAATCGATTTTTACTGAAAACTGATGACTGACTGAGATTTTTTTTTTTTATATATACCGGATAAATTATTAAAGGTGATAATTTTCGTTCAATCTACACCCTGTGGAAAATAAGTTTTCAACAAAGTTTGTTTCCAATGTTTACTGAAAATTGATGACCTTGAAATTTTTGTTTTTTTTTATATACCAGATAAATTATTAGAGGTAATGCACTCATGATAATTTTCGTTCAATCTACACCCCCTGGAGAATATTTCAGAATTTTTTCAAAATTTTTTGATTAGCACTTTTCGAGATAAGGGGGGGACAGCGATTTTTCGCTATTTTTTAAAAATAAGACAAAGAAAAAGTGTGCGCTAGTATTATATTATATATATATATATATATATATATATATATATATATATATATATTTATATATGTATATATATATATATATATATATATATATATATATATATATATATATATATATATATATATATATAGATTTTTGAACTCGGGTTTTTACAAGCTTTCATTTGACCCCTCACTCAATGACCTGGTAAAAAATGTTTTGTTCACTTCCGGTTTCACCCCTCAAAACTAACCCCTTAAGTGAAAATTTAACTTTCAAAACTACACGGCTCTGGAGAGGCCAAATTTCAACTTTCTATGTCAAATAGTTTCGGAGAAAAACGGGTGTGACAGACGGACAGACAGACACAGAAGTGATCTTATAACTGTTCCGTACGGAACACTAAAAATACAAGCACTACAACTCGATATTTTAAATGATAGGCAATTTATGGTACGATATTAATCATAAAAAAGTTAAGTAGAGGAGGTACAAACCCGATATATGTTTTATTGATAAAAAACCGCATCTGCATTTTAATAAAATTGAATGCAAGAAATCATATGAGAATAAACTCTGATTTTATTTAACTTAAAATAAATATTCAGTTTTCTGGATTATTAAATTCATTTGATTACTTTTATCAGACTTCTCGGTTTTTATCAATATGAACAGTGCATATTTGTACAATTTTTAATATTGACACAGTTTTCTTTGAATTACATTTTAAAAAAACCATAAATTACGAATCTATTATAATTTTTTATTATTCAAATACCATCAATAACAGTTATCGTTGTTATCCCATTTTTCCCTGTTTTCACACATTTCGTCCCTGTTTTTAACGGCCGCACAACAATTGTATGTATATTATGCATGGGAATTTCGAACAGGTATTCAAGAGGGGGCAATCGTCTATTAGTCGCTACAGAATTATCCCACGGTCTCGCTCTGTGTAACGGTTGCTTATACCCTTGCCTTGTGTCCTTGTTCATCAGACACCATATGAATGCGTTCGATATCGATAAGTATAATATTAAATTTTTATTAATATTCGGTAAAATTTAAATAAAATATTTTTTTATGGATTAAATAATATTAACACTAATAAAGAATTCTATTTGTGTCACAACAATAATAAATAAGCAAAATGCCAAGTGTGTGTTTGGAATTAAGAAAAACAATGCCAATCAAAACTAGACAAGTAATCCCGCCAAATTCGCTATGAATATCATCTGTGCGCTCTTTTGTTTACAGTGTTGTAAAATGGTTGTTTCTCTTAATTACAAACGCGAAAGCTTTTTTAAGATAAATTATTGGATAAATGAATTTAAATGAAGTTTTGTATCACCCTCCAATCAGATGTATTTCTGAATTATTTTATTTTCTTATGTATTACTATTATTTCTAAATGGAATTCTATTAACTAAATAGTTGTTTTATATATATAAGATAACACAGGCACCTGTGTTATCTTATATATATAAAACAAGTAGGTTGATTTCACGTGTTTAGTTTTATCAGGTTATGGTGATTGAATGTCGAAAATATGCGATTATATCTTTGAGCTCTATTGAAAATTTGACATAACTGTTATGTAAAATTTGGAGTTTGTCGTTATAACTGATGTGATATAATAATATCGCGGTCTTAAATATTAGAATATACAATTTTTGGGTTTACTTCAGTAGTTAGGTATCTTTAAAATTTTATATTTTAAAATGTGTTAAAAATAAATACTTTCTTAAACTGACTTTTGCTTTTATATATGTTACCGGCAAAGTATACGGGGGCTACCTTTTAAGCTTTTACAAAAATAATGAAAAAAAATTTTTTTGGTACAAATCGTTTCAACAGTTTCTTGAGGTGATGGAAATCGCTGACAATGCATTTGTTTGACATTGACATTAATATGATCTTTTTCTCCGTCAAATAATCAATTGTTTGACGGAATGTGTCAGAGCAGGCATTGTCATGATGAAGAATGTTGCGACGTTTTTCGGTTGTTTTTCCTGATTTCATCGATGACTTCTGACAAACAAATTATTGTAAACCATTCAGCATTAACACTTCTTCGATCCTCTAAAGCAATGGTTCCAACGTGCCCAGTATAACCAAAGAAACAAGCGATCATTTTCTTGAAACTATTTCGCGAACGAACCACGGTTCATCTTGGATCATCCAAACAGTTGATTGTTGCTTAGTTTCCGGCTTGTACAAATATATCCAAGTTTCGTCTCCTATTACGATGTTGTATACGGATTTTGCATATCCTTGGTCGAATTTTTTAAATATTTTCTTACACCAATTGACACGAGCCTGTTCTTGAATTTCGGCCAAATTATGCTGAATCCAACGGGAACATATTTTTTTCTCAGCTAAATGTTCATGTAAACTTTAATGTACGGCAGTCCTCGATATTCTTAAAGATGTCTCTATGTCACGATAAGTCACATGCCAATCCTCTTTAATCATGTTGCGCACAGCATCGATGTTTTGGAACAACAACTGATTTTCATCGACCTTCGCTAAGTTCATCGCTGACGGAAGCACCGGCTTTTCTGATGGTGATCATACCCAAAAATTGAACTAAGCGATTTGAGGCATTATGGTTGAGTTAGTCTTTTACTAAAATCGTAAAAAATCATCCAACGAAAACCTTCACGTGAAATTTCCTTTTGTTTACAAAACTGTTTTTTTTGTTTAAACGCTCACTGTAAACAAACTACTCGGCCAGTATCTAAGCTGCCATTGTTTTAACAATAACCAATGTCAAATTTTATAACAATGGTAATGTCGTATCTCAATAGCTCCATCTAGTGGTCGTTTGTAAACACTTAAAAGGCGGCCCCCCTGTAATCCGGCATTCTACAGAATGTCTAAAACGTTCAGGCAAAGTGTAAAATATCCCTTATTTTATACTTTGCCTAGGCATTCTATAGAATACCTAACGTATAGCCGGCATTTTGTATAACAGATATTGAAAGCAGTAAGCATTAACTGTTACTCATGTTGCGGGGTAGCAGGGGAGCGCGGTGGTGGTGGAGTCAACACGTTATGCTATGAGCTATCCTGAACTAATCTAAATTAATCTCAACTCATTTCAACTAACCTGAACTAATCTTTTTTAAAATTAAAAAATAGGTATTTGTTTTTTACGAATAAAATCAACGTTTGATTTTTCAGATTGCCGAAGTCTCTAATTTTATTTCCCTAGGCATTCTTTTCATAGACAGTTGATAATCTTAATATTGGTGATTTTGACTAAACAAAATATATGATTATGGTAATTTGTCTTTTTTTACTTATTTATTTTATGATGAACTGTTGTGACACTTGAAACTACACAGAACTTTCTTCTTAAATCATAAGCTCCTGTTAGTTCGGATTAGTTGAGGTTAGTTCAGGTTATAACGTATTGACTTCAACCTCACCGTGCCACCCCGCCACCTACAACACGAGTAACAGTTAGTACATATTGTTCTTAATATCTATTATACACATTGCCGGCAGTACGTTTGGTATTAGGGTAATTTGTCTTTCATTTTATATTTTACCTAATCTCTTATTGACATTCTATAGAATTCCTAGGCATTCTATAGATTACCTAGGCAAAGTATATAATAGTTAAAGAAAAAGAAAATATTTTCATATATTGCCTAAACGAGCCCAGCATTCTATAGAATGCCTATGCATTCTATAGAATGCCTGCATGTGGTAACATATATACAAATTACAAATACAAATTTGCGGGTATCATATATACAAATCTATCAGGATGAAACTTTGATAAGATATAATTTGTAACATTTTAATCAAAATAGATTCTTATGCCAACTTTATTCTATGATTACGTTTTTCGTTAATAGTTGATTAAAGATTGAATAGAATAGCATTTAATTTTTTGATAATTCAAATGCTGATCTTATTTTTAAGAATTTTAATTAAATATGTATTTTTTATTGTCTTTTGACCAATACTTCTAAATAGTGGTAATACTTCTATATAGTAATAATAATAATAATAATACTTCTATATAGTGGTAATACAAATTATAATTTTTTTGTTATTGTTTAGTAAAATTATAATGTTTTGGCTGAGTACTTATTTCTCTAACTCAGTCGATAACCAATGTACCATTTATGTTGAATTTATAAATCTATCTATCTGAAATTTTAAGTGTAATTTGGGACATCTCGATCAAAAATAATCATTTCGCCTATTTAAGCTCATGGGTAGTTGTCTCGTTAAGTTGTTTTTTTTCCCTTATAGAGGGGTGTAATAAGTCAATTTTTATATTTTTTATATACCATTAATGTAATTTTAGGTATAATTTGCTGTTACTTGGGACTAAAATTAACACATTTTTTCTTTAAATCTTTAAAAATAGCAGAGTCTTCCGACAAGCTTGTGCGGCGGTTGTAAAATGGCGTAACCTCTAGCTTCTCTTGTATTGAACTGAAACAAGCAAGTTTTTTTTAGCATTAATTATTAACATTCATATGGTGTACGTGAACCTTAAAAACATTAAAAGTTGCGGAAATGGCATGTTTTTAAAAAAAAAAGTTTGAATTTTTCATAGAATTTTTGAGTTGTTTCGCCGTAAAAAAAAATACTTCCTGTAATGATTTTTAGAAATATTTAGTATTAGGTAATACTGTTAGTTACAAGAGTGCCGTGTCGTTATACAAAGTTGATTTACAATATCTACAAAAATCCCTGTATGACGGTGAAACTCCACGAAAACACCAAATCCATACCAAATGGTCGGGGAGTAAGACAAGGCGACACGATGTCGCCTAAGCTATTCACCGCAGTTTTAGAACACGGTTTCAAGAAACTAAACTGGGAAGGAAAAGGCCTTAATATAGATGGGCAAAGTCTGACAAATCTGCGTTTTACAGATGATATAGTTCTGATATCTGACAGTCTTGGAGAACTTGCGGTAATGCTTCAAGAACTTTAAGAATTATGTGCAGACGTTGTGTTGGAAATGATTGCTTCTAAAACAAAATATATGACGAACATGGTTCCAAGCGAATAGATTAATGTCGGCAATAAAGAGGTAGAACTAGTGGACAAATACACCTATCTTGGTCATGACATTCGCATCACAAGGGACAACCAAACGTGCTAATTGAAGAGAAGATTAACGCTCGCTTGGGCAGCTTATGGAAGACTATCTGCCTAAAAGGAAGGCCTTTGATCAGTCTGTGCTTCCAGTGAACTGCAACCTTAACTATCGCAACCGCTAAAAAGTATAGAATAACACAGCGCAAGATGGAAAGATCAATGATTAGAATGTCACTGTTGTATTAGAAACGAAGTTATCCGTCAAAGTACCGGCGTTACTGATGAAATTGCATACATTGCGAAACTTAAATGGAACTGGGCGGAACATATAGCCTGAATTTCGGATGGGAGATGGACTAAGAGGCTGCTTGAGTGGAGTCCTAGGAGCGACAAGCATAGTAGGGGTAGACCTCCCCTCACGCTGAACTGACGTTATTAAGAGACTCTGTGGTAACTGGATGCGTAGAGCCCAGGAGAGCAGAGAGTGTACTGAGATGTGGGAGACCTATGTTCAGCAGTGGATGCAAAAGGCTGATTGGTGATGATGATGAATACTGTTACGAGGCTGGTTTGAAAAGTCCGTGCAAAGTCCGAGAGATGGCGCCACCGGCGCGTATCGAGGTCATGTTTAGTTAGTAGCATCTCTTGAATGAACGCACACCAAGTTTCAGCCATATTGGTCTATTTCTTTGTGTTTGGCATTCGTGTGAATCAAGGAAGTCGAGTGATTTTCAAGAAATGGACGAAAAAGAATTTCGTGTGGTGATTAAACATTACTTTATGAAAGGCAAAACGTCTCAGGAGACTAAAGAGAAGCTTGTTAAACATTATGGTGACTCTGCACCTTCGATTAGAACAGTTTATAAAGTGGTTTCAAAATTTTCGGACTGGCCATATGGGCACAAGTGACGCTGAACGTTCTGGACGGCCTGTGGAGGTTACGACTCCAGAAATCATTGATCAAATCCATGATATGGTGATGGTTGACAGAAGAGTTAAGGTGCGTAAGATTGCTAGTGCTGTGGGCATCTCGACTGAACGGGTACATAATATTTTGCATAAACATTTGGACATGAGAAAGCTATCCGCAAGATGGGTGCCGCGATTGATCACGCTTGACCAAAAACGGAATCGTGTGAAGTTTTGCAAGGATGGTTCGCAGCTGTTCCAGAAGAATCCGGAGGACTTTAAGCGTCGTTTCGTCACTGTGGATGAAACATGGATACATTACTATACTCCTGAGACCAAACAACAATCTAAACAATGGGTTACCAAGGGGGAATCTGCACCAAAAAAGGCGAAGACCGTTCCTTCGGCCGGAAAGGTTATGGCGACTCTTTTAGGATTCGCAAGGGATAATCTTCATCGACTATCTGGAAAAGGGTAAAACTATTACAGGTGAATATTATTCATCGTTATTGGACCGTTTGAAAACCGAGGTGCAAGAAAAACGCCCGCGATTGGCCCACAAGAAAGTCCTTTTCCATCACGACAACGCACCAGCACACACCTCAGCAGTTGTGATCGCAAAATTAAGGGAAATAGGATTCCAACTCGTTTCACATCCCCCCTATTCTCCAGACTTGGCTCCCTCGGACTACTGTTTGTTCCCCAATTTGAAGAAATGGCTGGCGGGACAAAGATTTTATTCAAACGAGGAGCTGATTGCAGACACTAATGGATATTTTGCAGACTTGGACAAATCCTATTATTCGGAAGGGATCAACAAACTAGAACATCGTTGGACGAAGTGTATAAGCCTAAAAGGAGACTATGTCGAAAAATAAAAAAGGTTTACCCCAAACACATAAGTAGTTTTTATTTTTGCACGGACTTTTCAAACCAGCCTCGTATTTAGATGTGTGTAAATTTTAACGAAATCAATCAAATATTTTTAAGGAATTGATTACGTCAATTTTAAAAATGCAGTTTTAAGCAAAACGTATTTTAAGTTTCGATTTCGTTGAAACCTTGCACACATCTAAATAGTATATCCTGAACCTAATATTTTTAAAACTTACTAAAAGAAATATTTTTTACGGCAAGATAACTCAAAAATTTTTAGAAAAACTTAAATTTTTTTTTTAAATGCATGCCATTTTCGCAATTTTTTTTTCGAGATTCACGCATACCGTATGATTATTAATAATAAGTTTTTAAAAACTTGTTGGTTTCAGAGCAGAAGTTACGTTATTTTACCACTCGCTGTACAACGTTTTTAGAAAGCAGTGGCTTAACTTCACTATTTTTCAGTACTTAAGAAAACCTGTTGTTTTTAGCTTTAAATAACCACTAATTATATCTAAATTTCCACTAATGTTACATAAAATGTTCACATAAAAAAAGTAATAAAAATTGATTTATTCTCGTCTATCTAAATGTTTTGTCCCCCTTAACTGACGCTTTTTTCAATTTTTACAGCCCTTTTGCTGACCTTGTGTTCTAAAATTTTAAATATACATATTTCATTATGTATCATTAATTCACCCTTGTTTTGTGGCCTTCCTCATCACATATAATATGAATGCGTTCGATATCGATAATACTGATACGAGTGAAAACAATATTAATTTTCATTTAGAGATTAGACAATTTTATTTAAAATTATTGTGACTCAATTGTTGCTTTCATTTTTAAGAATTTTAAATATATATGTATAATTTATTAAATTAAAACCATTATGTTTTGTGCTCTTCTCCATCAGTTACAATATGAATGCTTTTGTTGTCGAGGATACTGTTTTATATTATCGGTGTTCCGTACGGAACACTTATAAGATCACTTCGGTGTCTGTCTGTCTGTCCGTCTGTCTGCCTGTCATACCCGATTTTCACCGAAACTATTTGTCATAGAAAGTTGAAATTTGGTAATAATACAGGAATTGATGGCCTCCTCAAAGCCGTGTAGTTTTGAAAGTCACATTTTGACTTAAGGGGTTAGTTTTGGGGGGTAAAATCGGAAGTGAAAAAAAATTTTTAGTAGGTCATCGAGTGTTGTGTCAAATGAAAGCTTGTGAAAACACGAGTATATATATATATATATATATATATATATATATATATATATATATATATATAATGTAATACTTGCGCACACTTTTCTTTGTATTACTTTTAAAAAATCGCGAAAAATCGCTGTCCCCCCACCTTATCTCGAAAAGTACTGATCAAAAAATTTTTGAAAAAATTCTGGAATATTCTCCAGGGGTGTAGATTGAACGAAAATTATCATGAGTGCATTACCTCTAATAATTTATCTGGTATGTAAAAAAAACAAAAATTTCAAGGTCATTAATTTTCAGTAAAGATTGGAAACAAACTTTATTGAAAAGTTATTTGGGGTGTGTTTTGTGAAGTCACTGATCATTTTATACCACCGTAACAACATTTTTTGTTTTTAAAAGCAATCAACGTACGGAACACTAATTGTGCAAGTTCAACTTGCACTTGACCGGTTATTATATAAATAAAATCAGTGTTTTGTATAATTTAATTCGGCTATGCTGGAGTCCAATTTATTGTTATTGATTATTGATGAGTTCTTATATTTGATACTTATTAATCATGTTGGATTTTCAAAACTACTTATAAAAATAAACTGAACGGCAATATATTAAAACGTTAAAAAGATATTTTCTAAAACATCGTTATTTTAAATTTGTTTGATTTTTAAGAAGCATCAATCTGTTTCAAGTGGTCCGGAAAATAGTAATTTTTTTTTTTAAATAATTTTTTACTTACTTTTTAGTATTCCGTATGGAACACTTATGAGATGACTTCGGTGTATGTCCGTCTGTCTGTCTGTCACACCCGATTTTCTTCGAAACTATTTGATATAGAAAGTACTATAGGAATTGATGGCCTCATCGGAGCTGTGTAGTTTTGAAAGTTATGGGGTTAGTTTTGGAGGGTGAAATCGAAAGTGAAAAAAAAAATCCAGGTCATCGAGTAGGGTGTCAAATAAAAGCTTTTTTTAAAGTAATTTTGGAACCAGTTTATATTAATAAAGGTTCTGCAATTTTATTTGGTCTCTACTACACATGAGGTATATGACTTTCGTTTCCCAGTATATGTTATATATACTTACTCACTGTTTTACTGGCTTACTAGCACTAATTTGAAAACTTGACCACATTCCTTAGTTAACTAAAAATAATAAAAAAAGAGCGACGTTCTCCAAGTTGCCATACTATTTGATATATTGTCGGATACTCATTCAGCTCTTTATTTTATTCCAATTTTCGAATTTTACTCATTTCAGTGAGCTTAAAATTTAACATCGTCTTTGTCTGCTGTGCTAAACTAGTATAATAATATAATAACAACTTCTAAAACTGCTATTTTATATAACTATATATAGTTAATTAAGCAGTGCGGTTGGTTTTTTATATTGCATTTAATTTTTTTGGTTAATTATTCTTACTACATATATATTCAGTAATAAATTTGAAAACCTTATAAAATTCCTCTCAATTTGATATCCAACTAGAGATGTTATAAACATACGAGGTGCGTTTTTTAGGTAAGTACTGTTTTAAAATATGGCCGCTGCAGCGTTACTGTCACCGTTCCGCGCATGCGCACGAATACCTGCATCTATTGGCTAGCCAAAGACACGGAATCATTCATCTGAGTTTATGTTTTTTTGTTTATGTGCGTTTAGAATGGCTCAGACGATTGAAAATCTCGCAGATTGTGAAATATCCGCTATAATTAGTTTCTTAAATGGAAGAGATGTGAAAGTAGCCGAAATTCATCGGCAGATTAGTGAAGTGTATGCCGAAAATGCTAAAAAGTGTTACTAGCGATCTAATAATGCCACTCAAAAAATTTATTCAGATGTTGAGATTTCTGCAGATATTATTAAAAGATAGATGAGTCTTCGAAATCAGGAATTTTATATTGATGCACTTGGAAACAAGATGCTGTGATGTACGTGCAAAATACGAGGCATCTCCGAAAAGTAAGGGCCGTTTGGTCATAAAAAAATATTTTCGTTAGAAAAAGTTTTTATTGACGGTACTTTTTCCAGATAATCGCCGTTCACTTCTAAGCACTTTTCGTAACGCTGCACCAGCGCTTTAATCCCTCTGCATAGAAGCTCTCCGCCTGGGAATTGAACCAGTGGACAACGGCGGTCTTGAGTTCCTCGTGATCTTTAAACTATTGTCCACCATGCCACTGTTTGAAGTGTAAACGTCGATCAGATCGCAGTTTTTAGTCCACTTGTTGAACGGCTTGGATACGGGGCCCGCCACTCCGCTCTTTATCATGCACATTTGTGCGGCCATTTTTGAATCGAAAATCGAATTACAGCACGCACTTCGCAACTGGCAGAAGCAACGATTTTCGCGGACATTGTTGTCTGCATTCACTGACAGGCAAACGATTACAAAATTAAAATAATAACTTCAGTGGCTTCAAAAATAATCAATAGATGTTGCTGCATGGGTACAACTTTGTTCAGACCCGCCAATATTTAAATATCATCAAACTATCCTTACTTTTCGAATATGCCTCGTATAATACTAGTTACTAGCACTAGATTCGAGACTAGCAGAGACTTCTGAACAACGCTAGGACCCATATGGCAAAAACAACATGGGTTTCTATACTGTCTTTTGGGATAGAATGTTCTTCCTCACGCGGCTTATTCTTCGGACATGGCACCCTCTGATTACTATTTATTCGGTCGCAGCGATATCATCTTGCCTATTCCTATTTCACTTTATTGGAGGATATCAGAAGAGGTGTATCTGAAGTGTACACCGAATGCCCCGTGGGGGTAATGCGACTAAAAGAACAATCCAGATGGTAGATCCCACCAGGTATTTCTCGATGTAATACTATCGCAACAGCGTAGGCTGCGTGAATTAGCTTAACGTTTCAAGGGTGTACTATTGTTTCCGAATTTTGTGTGGGAAAGAAATTGTAAAATGAAGCTCCCAGGTTAAAAAAATTCCGGCGGTAAAATAGCCACCTGTTTGTAGACTGTAATTTTAAAGTGTATTTTTGTAATATACGAGATTGAAATTCGAATATAAATTAAGTGTCACCACCTTCCAACAAATAAGCTTCATGTACCCGCTCTCTGTGAAACTAAGGTCAGTTCACCGACCAGCGCAGTCAACTTTCTCTATCCTGGATACAACTTCTATTCTCCGTTTAGGCATAATTTTGGAATCTGTCTTTTTGTCAGAAGCGATCTCTTTTGCTAACGAGAAGAGGGTCTGGAGTCTCTAAACTATGATGTTATGTGGTTAAAAATACCGACTTAAGACATTTCAAGATTTATCTGGTGCCTCTATCGACCACCAAGTAATATTAACTTTAGAATACTTTTCACTTCTCTTGCAGACACCATTGATCATTTACAGATTAATTATTCAAATACAGAAATTGCCATCCTAAGGGACTTTCAGATCTGCAACATTAACTGGCTTAAGTATCCAAATACGACCGACGAACGAGGCTGTGAAGTTGAATTATTTTCATCAGTTGCGGCTTTACTCAGCTTATCAATGAACCAACACGACTTTCTGTTCATGACGGAGAGTTCGCTAGTCTTCTTGACCTGTTTTTAACCACTAATCCAGATATTTGTATTATAAATCTGCTAAGTGGAACTTACGAAATATTTTCTAACTTTCCCTTGGTTAGACGTTTGTTTTAGATCTGACGTCCCATCTGACTACGCTAAGGAGGTGTCCGATATCATTTTGGCTGGCAAGGAAGCAGACATCCCCTTTACGAAGAAATGTTCTTCCAACGGCAAGCTTTGGTTCGATCGAAAATGCAAAGAAGCTGTTGCTTTTAAACGTCTCGCTTACTGACTATGGCGTAAAAAACCCTAACGTCATAAATCGTAACATCTTCGTATCAGGAGCAGATGCAAAGAAATTATCGACGAAACTAAGGAGGAATACAATCAAACAATTAAAAACAAACTTCTTGCCTGGTTCAACAATTCGAGGTCCTTTTGGTAGGTTACTAAAGCCATTAGTCAACCTTTCACTAAATCCACTATACCACAACTTACACGGTCAGATATTACCAGTGCAACACCTGTTGAGAAAGCCAACTTGATAGCTAACTGTCAATTTCTTAAGAAAAATACCACTCACTATTTCCAATGTGCAGTTAAGAATACCTGATACTGTTTTCAGACAGCGTGTCATTAGACGTATTTTAATGAAGTTAGACACAAAAGAAGCGTCTGGCGCTGATGGAATACTTGCCATAATACCCCACTTCCTGCAGGAAATGCACTACAGTCAACCGATACCCAAAAAAGGCAAGGAGATCTTGCCAAACAAATGCCGACTAGTCGCATTGCTTTCAATAATATTGAAAGTTGTGGAAGTCAACAGCTTCTAAAACATCTAGAAAGATTTAATATTATTAGCTACCATCCATACCTATGTCACACATGTTTTGAATAATTCAGTTGAACAGTATAGAGTCTCGAATTGTTGTACTTGATATATTCAAGGCATTTGACAGGGTTTGGCATGACGAGTTGTTGGCTAAGCTATGCTCTTATGGCATGTCGGAATGGTTTTGTTTATGGCTCTTGTGTTTCCTCAGAGAGCTTTTTTTACGACTGGCAGTCGATGGGTTTCTTTCTAATACCTTCGCTATTATCGATCTGTTGGAAAGGACCAGAAATCCAATCTACCGCTATACAGATGACAGTTCGTTTATTTCTTCATTTATTTGACTGCTCGCACATCGGCTACACATGAAAATAACTGCAGATAGCAGGAAGTCAAATTTTATAACTTGAATGGTTTTTAGGTCTTAGTTTTTTTAGCAGTTGATTGATTCCTTCTGAAAAGTTGTTAAAATATTTCAATGGCATAACTGCAAATGTTTCAAAGTTTCTTACGTTTATTTCTTCATTTATTTTGAACCTTCGAACATCTAATGAAAATATCCGCAAACGGCAGCAAGTCGTTCAACTTAACAAAGAATTTGAAGAAATTTTCTCTTGGAGTAATCAAGAAAAATTTAACACCACAAACAAAACTTAACGTTACGGAACACGGCATAGTCATGTCAGGATACTCTATTTCTATGGCGTTGTCACTTAATTTGCTGGGCGTTAACTTAGGAGCAAATATGTCCTGACATATATATGTTGCATGCACAGTAAAGAGAGCTTCTCAAAAGCTCACGTGCATCCTTGATTTTACTTTCATGGGACGTGTTCGATCGATGTAGGCTGCGTAATTCCTCCCAGAGCGGTGCATGCTGGAAATACACTTCACGCTAATACGTGACATCCGTATGAGGTTCAGCTTGTCACTTCTCGTACAACCCTTTTCAAGAAGTTTTATATGGAGAACCTTATCGCTGTGGTACAATTTGCTCAGGACTGTGGTTCTCACGGAGTACAATTACAGCGATTAAAGACCAACACGAGTCGCTTTTTTTCGTACACGCGTCGCTTCTGTAGCGTTTTAGGGGTTTTTCTGTAGCACGTCTGCTATGCTCGACTCGAATCCACCATCTTTTTGCTGTCCAAAAAGTCAGCCAGATGTGTGGGGACTAATGGAGAATATTTTCTTAAAGTGTATTTGTTTGGAGTTGATAGGAGAATTCTCTCATTGTAGATGCAAATATGTTGCGGCACGCCCAAAAAAAAGAGATTTCATATGCATTTTACTGGATTTAATTACCTGTTTTAAATTATTTTTAAGGGTTAACCCTATTTTAGGCACAAAACTTGTGTTATACAATAGTCATAAAATGTAAATGAGGGTTCATCGGTAGCCTAGCTATCCGAGCGCAACCTGCTTTTAGTGTTTAATAAATAAAATTATCTTAAAAATGAACTCATAGAAATATAACATTTATTACCAAAATTTTTTAAAAACTATAGATCTATGTATATATACAAATTCACAATTCACGATATATAAGTACTTTAATTACAATCAAAAACAATCATCATCTTCAAAATCTGAAGGCTCTATAGGATTCAATTCGCAATGATACGGAGGTAATCTAAGCACTGTGATATTCCGTTCCTTTGCCATCTCATCGACTGCGTATTTCTTGAACTGTGTCTTATTTTGTTTCGCAATTTTGAGAAGTTCCGCATTTAACATACCATCTTTCTGTTTGAGATTTTTGTCTCTTACCCAATGAAGATTATCTTTTTTTTTTTTTTTATGGGTCTAGCACACGTGCTACAGGGAAATCCCTAAAGCGCTACAGGAGCGACACGTGTGCGGAGAAAGCGATTCACGTTGTTCTTGAATCGCTGTAGATTGTACTCGATGGGAAACACAGTCCTGGGCAAACTATTCCAAAGGTATGATGTTCTCCATATAAAAGACTGCTTGAAAAGCGTTGTACGAGGAGTAACAAGCTGAACCTCATACGAATGTGAAGTATTAGCGTGACGTGTACTCCTAACATGCACCGCTCTGGGAGGAATTAAGCGGGCCACATCCTTCGAACACTTTCCATGAAAGTATTTGTAGAATAGGCTCAAGTCGCCAACCGTTCTTCGATGTTCCAGCGAATCAAGGCCGTCGGTCAGTTCCGGGTGTCCAATCAGACGAACAGCTCTTCTCTGGATAGAATCCAACAAATGCAGTGTATGTTTGGGAGCGGAGCTCCAAACATGGGAGCAGTATTCCATAGTTGGTCGAATTTGAGCTTTGTAAAGAATTAACAGTTGTTATGGAGTGTAAAGCTTTCTGGTTCGAAACAATATTCCCAACTTTTGAGAAGCTCTCCTTGCTATGCCTGCAACATGTTCATGCCAGGACATATTTGCTCCCAAATTAACGCCTAACAGACTGAGTGACGATGTTAGAGGGATGGAGTGCCCCGACATAACTATGTCGGGTTCTGCAACGTTAACTTTTTTAGAAAAAACTGCCGCCTGGGTTTTTGTAGCGTTAAATTCCACTTGGTTACTGTCACCTCAAGATAGAATTTCTTCCAGGTCTTTGTTAAGCCGAATGACTTACTTTCTTTTAGACTCTATAAATAATTGATGATCCAACTTCCGTCATGTTGGGACAGGTTTCCACAATTTCACGGACTTGGTTTGTTGGCTGTTGATGCTCTAGGGCATCGTGAACGTCAAGTATCATTGTTTTTTCTCGCAGGGAAAATGCAGATTTACAGACTCCACGAAGTTTGACCCGGGCAAAACTGAAAGTTGAAGCCGTCGCTGTTCTGATATGAACTAACATATTATAGGTTTTTGCTTTATTTTTATACTTACACAGAATATTTTTATTGCATACAGGTACTTAGGCACCTACCTACCGATCAGTACTTTGGTTAATTATATTCCAATAACTGCTAAAATGCCAAGTAATTTTATTGTACTTATTACATTAGCTTTATAACATTGTAGATTTCTGGTTCTTAAGAATTGTTAATTGTACCCGTTTAGGCCTTTATCATACAAATAACATTTTTAGTTTCATTATTTACTTATTAAAATATACTTTGAAATGCGTTGATTTATATAGCTTATTATAAAGTTTAGAAGGCATGTAAAGTAAATTCCAAGATATAAGATCCTGCCTTTTTGCTTTTTCAATGGGGCAATAAACGACCCCATTATGGTTTTGTGCATAGTTGCCAGGTATTACGATAAACGTATTTTTATTTTACCTGCTTTGTATACCGCCCTCACTTGCACCTACAATCATATTGGATCTATTTTTACTTATATATTTACTACCTGGCAACCCGGTTTGGAGCCCTTTAAGTATTTGATAATATAGGCCTAATGACCACAGGTCCCCATTAAGATTCGAAAGAAACTTTTTCTTATTTTTATTTTTAGTTTTACTTACAATTTACAACGTAACGGTTCTATTTTAATTATGTGGCGTCCGTGGGGAAATTGCAATAGTGGCTATCGCAAGAGAAAACATTTATCCTTTGACCTAAAATAAATAGTGAAAAATGTTTACGGCAGTTTGGTAAAAAAAAATTTGAATAAATCAAGTGCCTTGCAAGAAACCAGTGAACTAACAAAAATCCCAATTTCTACGATTAAGGGTATTGTAGGAAAACCATCACTCAGGAACAGGAAAAAACGGAAAGATTTTCAAATGCATCATGTAGACCAGGGATGTCAAAGATACGGCCCGCGGGCCGCATCCGGCCCCCGGGACGTATCAATAAGGCCCGCGATCGCAATGTGTCACAGAAAGAAGAATCATGTTTTTTAGAGCTTTTAGATTTTCACTCGATTCCTCTACGGAAGTTTTAAAATGCGCACACTACATTTATAAGTAATTTCAAGGGCAGCGCGTGCCTTGACAAGCGAGAGAGAGATAGACAGTAACGCCATCTCTTAGCAACAAGCGGAAATACCCTATTATTTTTGTTGAGAACAATAGAATCTTCCACGCGCTTCGAGTCTAGACTAGAACCTTCCTTATCGATATTATAAAAGGAGTGCGTCGGCGCGACGTGAGTCAGTTGAGTGTGAGTCGAGTAATCGAAGCGATTCGGTCGGAGAAGGATTTTAGTTGTACTGCGAAGTAGTGCTTGTGAAGGTATTGTGCATTTGTTTATGTCGTGCGCGTGCGATATCCATAATTGTTGTGTCGAGTTCCCGAATTTCATAATTGTTACGATTTTGGCATAATGTCACAAAAACGTAAAGTTGATAGTGAGTGCAGAGTTTTTTCAGTCTAAATGGGAAATTGCATATTTTTTCATAGAATGGAAAGGTAAACCACTGTGTTTGATTTGCAATCAAACAGTTGCTGTTTGTAAGGAGTTTAACTTGAAGAGACACTATGATACTAATCATAAATCAAAATTCGATTGTTACACTGAAAAAATAAGAATGGACACATTGTCATCTTTAAAATCTAAACTTCAAGGTCAACAATCGATGTTTACTAAAGCTAATACTGAGAGCGAAGATGCCCTGAAATCAAGTTTTATTATTGCATTAGAAATCGCGAAGAGATCAAAACCTTTCACTGATGGTGATTTTATTACAGACTGTATGTTGAAAGTTGCCGATGTTTCATTTTAATTTCAAAAGTCAATAATTCAAAATATTTCGCTGTCAAGAAACACTGTTGCTTCAAGAATAAATGATTTATCTCAAAATTTGGTTCTTCAACTGAAGGAGAAAATTAAGGAATTTACAAACTTTTCACTGGCTGTTGACGAGAGCACTGATACTGTTGATACAGCTCAACTTGCTGTTTTTATACGAGGTATTAACAGTAACTTTGAAATAACTGAAGAACTATTAAAGTGCGTTCCATTGACAGGTACTACAACAGCAAATGATATTTATTCTGCAATTGAGCATTTGATTGCAGAATATAAACTCGACTGGAATATACTTAGCAGCACAACTACGGATGGCGCTCCTGCCATGGCTGGCAAACATTCGGGCGTTGTAACTAAATTAAAACAGAAAACATCAGGAAATTTTGTGGGATTTCACTGTATAATTCATCAGGAATCATTGGCATCCAAACATTTAAAAATGGACCATGTCATGCAACCTATAATTAAAATAGTAAATTTTATAAGGAGCAGAGGACTAAATCATCGACAATTCAGGCAGTTTTTACAAGATTTTGACGAAAAGTTTTCTGATGTTCCTTACTTCACCGAAGTTCGTTGGCTCAGTCGAGGAGTAGTTTTAGAAAAAATTTTTGCATTACGTGACCCTATTCAAGCTTTCATGTTAGAAAAAGACAACCCAATTGATTATGACAATGACTGGTGGGTTGATTGTGCCTTTTTGGTAGATATGAATAAACACTTGACTGATCTGAATGTAAAGTTACTGGGTAAAAATCTGATTGTCACTCAAATGTATTCATGTATTCAAGCCTTTGAAACAAAGTTGAGGCTGTAGGAAAATCAGGTAAAAAATCAAACTTTGGATCATTTCCCTCATTTAAAATCATTTGGCACAGTGAACCAAAAAAAATTGGATCAATAGTCTCAACTTCTGCAAAATTTGATCACGGAATTCAACAATCGTTTTGACGACTTTCACAAAATGAATGAAATGGAATTCCCAATTTTCAACAATCCATTCAATTTTGAAGCTTCACAGGCACCAGTTCATTTGCAAATGGAGTTGATAGATCTTCAATCGGACAGTATTTTGAAAGAAAAATTTAAAGAGATTAACGCTCTTACATTTTATACACAATATTTCAAGAGTTTGGATAACTACCCGGAATGCAGCACGCATTCTCTGCATGTTTGGTAGCACCTATTTATGTGAGCAGTTGTTTTCCGTCATGAAAATAAATAAGAACAAACATCGCACAAGACTTTCGAATGCGTGAACATCTCCAATCAGTTCTTAAAATAACTACAACGAATATGATACCTGACATCAATGAGCTTGTCAAAAACAAGAGAAGTCAGGTATCTGGATCCTCGAGCTCAAAATAATTACCCTCTTTTATAACTTTGATATAATTTTTAACAACCGTATATTATATACTATATAATTAAATAAATAAAATGTTATAATAATTCAGTACATTTTTTTTTTATTTGAATCTGGCCCGCTTACACATTCTAAATTTAATATATGACCCTCTGCAAAATTGAGTTTGACACCTCTGATGTAGACGATTGTGAAAAAGACGTCATCAGGAGAAAAATATATGCTATGTATGAAGAGCAGTTAGTGCCGACACGAGACAAAATAAAATTGAGACTGGTGCAGGACGGGACCAATATACATTGTGGCTGATCAACCCTTCACAGAATTCTTTTAAGAATGGAATTCACGTTCCGAAAAATCAAAAAAAGGCAAGTAGTGATGGAGTCACAAAGATGACGAATTTTGTGATATACTTGCTTACAAGAAATAAAAAAGTATTGACGAAACATGGTTCGATACCCATGACACTGTGCAAAAAGGGTGGGTTGACAGCAGTACAAAATGTCAGACTAACGCACCTTCAAATAAAGGTAAACGAATAACCATTTTGCATGCTGGATCTGAAAAGGGCTGGGTTTCAAATTGTCTGCTATTATCTGCAAAAAACATGAAAGATTCTAGTTTGGCCTATCACGAAGACAAGACCGCAGAACTTTTTGAAAATTGGTTTCAAAATTCCCTTTTACCAAACGTTCCCTAACAGAGTGTTATGGACAATGCAAGTTACCATAGTCGCCTACTAAATAAGGTTTCTAATGCAGCCAACACCAAATCGGAAATACAGGAATATATGTTAGAAAATGACATTTATTTTGATTTTAGTTATAAAAAATTGATCTTTTGGAAGTTTTGAAACACTGTAAATTGAAAAAGGAATATGTTTGTGATAGTATGGCTGAGAAAACGGGACACACTGTTTTGCGGCTTCCTCCGTATTATTGTGTGTTTAATCCAATTGAACATATTTGTCATCAAGTTAAATCAAAAATAAGGGCACAAAATGTTTCTCCTATTTTAAGCGTGTCAGTGGTTGAATAAGTAAAAAAAAGTTATAAATGATATATCTTGTGAAAGCTGGAACAATTCCATTCAGCATGTTGTTAAAGTTGAAGATTCATTTATTTATGTAGATAATATAAAACCACTGATAATTACCTCAGCTGATGACAGTGAGAGTGAAATCGAATTAGGCTTAAGTTAAAATATATATTTATTTATACAATATGTCCCCTCTTGTAAACCTCATTCATTTGAATTGTATATTTGTACTTCTTAACCATTTGTTTTTACATGCATCTATAAATAAACATCTCCGAAAACACTTATAATTTTATTTATTTGCATTAATGAATAAAAGTCCGTCTCTGCAACCTATCATAAACAAAATGTCAGAATTTTTATATTGCTCACTTAAAATGGCAAAAGTCAGGATCTTAATTTTGGGACAGGCTATAATAAAATATTTTTGAGAAAAAGGCTGCACTGTTGTATTGAAATAGAAAATAAAACGTGATTACAATTAAAAATGCAAAAAATTTCGGACGCTTATGGTTTATGACATTTTAATGTTTATAACCCATGTTATGCGCTATCAACTCCAAACAAACGGACTATAATCAAGTTTTAATACATGCCAATGTAAATTATTAAAATTGAATTTTAACAATTTCAATTGGTTTATAAAATATTCTCATTTTATAAACTGTCATAGAAATACACTATTTACCACGTAACATACGTACTTTTATCAAACCGATTACGCAGTGTTATCTGAAGGCATTTCCTATCCTGACCACTTTTTGTTATCAAGACCACATTATAAAACCTAAAT
Organism: Pachyrhynchus sulphureomaculatus; assembly: GCA_019049505.1. Taxonomy (NCBI): domain Eukaryota; kingdom Metazoa; phylum Arthropoda; class Insecta; order Coleoptera; family Curculionidae; genus Pachyrhynchus; species Pachyrhynchus sulphureomaculatus. The sequence continues at coordinate 170,360,013 of CM032456.1, forward strand.
ACGGCAGAACTATTCGGAGTTCAACTTTCAACAGGAAATGACGACGACTTCAAAAGGATTCCACATTCCGTATATTCAATGAGGCAAGTTTTGGTTTTATGTTTCTTACATGGGTGTAAATGGGTGTAAATTAATAGGACTCTTCGTCACAAGACCTTTACATGTATATTTTATCTACTTTTGTGCATGAATTCTCTTAGTGTTTCTCCTCATGCTTTCTGTTTTATATTGTTTATTATTACTCTATTGTATAAGGTCAGTTAATAAGTTTTGAAAGCGAAAAGGAAACAAGATGAATTAATGAGTCGAAATAAATTTATTTTTCAGTATATTCTCCCTTAAGGTCAACATATTTTTTCCAGCGATTTTCCAATTCATTTACCTCATATCTGAAGTGATTTTCCGGAAGTCCTTTAAAATACCCATCTACGGATGCGGTAACTCATTATTTATTGAAAAACGCTTCCCACGTAGAAATCTTTTTAGGTTTTGGGAACAGATGGAACTCAGACGGAGCTAGATCTGACGAATAGGGTAGATGTTCCAACAATTCGTACTTTAATCCGACCAGTTTTGCTGCTGCCAAAGCACCTTTGTTAGCAGGTGCATTGTCATGATGAGAGATGATTTTTTTTTTTCTGCAAACCGGGCCTTTTCTCACCAATTTTCTCATCCAGTAGCTTGCCAAATACTCTGCTATGATTTACCGGTTTGAAGGTAATCAATTAACAAAATTCCCACTTGGCTGCTTTGGAGCTGAACAACCGTGCTCAGTCCACCATGCAGCTTGATGTCACAGTTCAGGATCATACTGATAAACCCAACTCTTATCCATAGTTACAAATCGACGCATAAAATCAGTTTTATTCTTTGTGAAATGAGCCAAATGTTGTTTAAAATGTTTCTGTAGAGTGCGTTTTCGTTCCAATGTTAGCAAATGCGGCACCCATCTTGTATTGATCAATGTGAGACGCCTGTAACTTCAGCTAAATCATCCACGGTTAATCGACGGTCTTTTATTACCATATCTTGTACTTGCACAACAGTTTCTTCAGTTTTTGGATGTCCTGAACTTATTTACTGATTATAACTGATTACATAGCCCCACAAAAAAAAAAGTGGGGTATACTTTTGATGCAATATATCAGATCCGTAGTATTTTTGCCCGCTGATCACGAATCTGACGTCAGAATATCGCCATCACATCTCAATTTTTTTCTAACCTCAAAAAATAGGTAAAAATTAGTAAAAATTAAGAAAAATATACTCCTAAAAAATTGATTCAAGCTTTTTCATGAATCCAAAGATGTATTAATATGTATTCGGACACGCTAAGCTAATATTCATCGGTTGGATTGAGCCATACAGTTCTGTTTTCTTTCTAACCTCAATAAATCAGACAGATATAGTGCTTCTCGAATGCAAAAACGAATTCAAAATAAAAATTCAACCGATCCTTACAAAATACATACATACAACCGTAAACCAGAACCCATACTCGTATCACAGTCAGAACTTAGTGATCTAGTCAGAGATTTAGGCTTATCCAAAGATGGTTCAGAGCATCTTGCTTCCTTTTTAAAGAAAAGACATTTACTTAAGCCAGAAGCTACGATTTCTTATTATAGAAACAGAGATGAAGAATTTCGAAAATATTTCACAATGGACGAGGAATTGTCACTTTCATATTGTACCGATGTAAAAGGTCTAATGGATGAATTTCAAAATAACTCATACGATCCTGAAGAATGGAGACTGTTCATTGATTCTTCTAAACGGAGCATTAAGGCAGTTTTGCTGCATAATACCAACGTTTACGCTCCCATTCCGATTGCTCATTCCACAGTTATGGAAGAGCAATATGAAAAAATGAAGCAGCTTTTGATAAAAATAAAATATGCTGATCATAACTGGAAAATTTGTGGAGATCTGAAAATTGTAACAATATTGCTTGGCCAACAGTCAGGGTTTACACTTTATCCCTGTTATAAATGTCTCTGGAATAGCAGAGACAGGGAACGTCATTATAAGAAAAAAAATTGGCCAACAAGAGAATCGTTCACTCCTGGTGAAAATAATGTATTGTTTCCACCATTGGTAGATCCAGGAAAAGTTCTTATTCTCCCGCTTCACATTAAGCTTGGACTTATGAAGCAATTCACGATAGCATTAGATACAAACGGCCCATGTTTCAAATATTTGCATAAAAAATTTCCGAAATTTTCTGAAGCTAAAATTAAGGCAGGCCTATTTGACGGGCCACAAATAAGAAAATTGTTTCAAGATTCATTATTTGTTACTAAAATGAATAAAGTTGAAAAAGCTGCTTGGCTTAGTTTTAAAGAAGTCGCAACAAACTTTTTGGGAAATAATAAAAGTCCTAAGTACAAAGAAATAGTCGAGAAAATGGTAAAAAATTTTCAAACATTAGGTTGCTTAATGAATCTAAAATTACATTTCCTGGACTCCCACATCGATGATTTCCCAGATAATCTTGGTGACTACAGTGAGGAGCAAGGGGAACGTTTTCACCAAGATCTGAAAATCATAGAAAATCGGTATCAAGGACGATGGGATGACCATATGCTAGCGGACTAATGCTGGTCGCTAAAAAGAGAAACAAGTCCTCAAAAGCGTTTGAGCAGAAAGCCTTTGAATAGGTCATTCGCGGAAAAAAGAACAAGATACAGCCAAAAAAAAGGAAAGTTAGGCGCGGGTCTAACCTTCGCAATTCTAGGGCTTAAGGGTCTACTATTTGGGAGTATATGGTTTAAAAGTCCTGGTTTTGAGTTTATTGGGTCTCATTTTTAAAGTTACAGGGTTATTGAGGTCTATTTTTTGAGGTTACAGGGTGTGGGAGTCTAAGGTTTCAGGGTTTAGGGTTTAAGAGTATCAGGTTTGAGGATTCCCCAACTGTATACCAAATTTGGTAGGAATCAGTTGGTTTTCAAAAATTTTGTCCGCCATCTTGGATCCGCCATTTTGAATTTTGCAAATCCGACCTCAGATTCATGATCAGCAACCCAAAAAACCCCCCGTGTACCAAATTTGGTAAGAATCGGTTGAATTTTAATTTGAATTCGTTTTTGCATTCGAGAAGCACTATATCTGTCTGATTTATTGAGGTTAGAAAGAAAACAGAACTGTATGGCTTAATCCAACCGATGAATATTAGCTTAGCGTGTCCGAATACATATTAATACATCTTTGGATTCATGAAAAAGCTTGAATCAATTTTTTAGGAGTATATTTTTCTTATTTTTACTAATTTTTACCTATTTTTTGAGGTTAGAAAAAAATTGAGATGTGATGGCGATATTCTGACGTCGGATTCGTGATCAGCGGGCAAAAATACTAGGGATCTGATATATCGCATCAAAAGTATACCCCATTTTTTTTTTTGTGGGGCTGTGTTATCATTGACGCTTGTACAGCCACTTTTAAACTCTAGAGTCCATCTATTAGTAGTTGGAAATGAAGGAGCTGACTCCTTTAAGACTTTCACTAACTTTGCATGGATTTCAGTTGCCGATAAATTTTATTACTGCACTATTCGATTTTTTCCATTTTTAAAATATAGTCAAATACGTCTACTTTAATCAACTGATAAACAATAAACGACTAAACAGATCGACTTAAAATTTAGGGTGTGCTCATATGACAGATGAAGCTTCAAAATGGTGTTCAACATTTGGTTCAAGTGATGCTCGATAGGTGTCGCTTTCAAAACTTATTGACTGACCTGATATTAATATCTTGCTCAAACGAGTTTTTTTTTTATTTTATGGGTCTAGCACACGTGCTACAGGGAAGTCCCTAAAGCGCTTCAGGAGCGGTATGTGTGTGGAAAAAGCGATTCACGTTGTTCTTGAATCGCGAATTTTACTCGGTGTGAAGCACAGCCCTGGGCAAATCATTCCAAAGGGATGATGTTCTCCATATAAAAGACTGCTTGAAAAGCGTTGTACGCGGAGTAACAAGCTGAACCTCATACGGATGTGAAGTATTAGCGCGACGTGTATTTCTAACATGCACCGCTCTGGAAGGAATTAAGCGCGCTACATCCTTCGAACACTTTCCATGAAAATACTTGTAGAACAGACTCAAGTCGCCAACCGTTCTTCAATGTTCCAGCGAATCAAGGCCACCGGTCAGTTCCGGGTCTCCAATCAGACGAACAGCTCTTCCCCGAACAGAATCCAACAAATGCAGTGTGTGTTTGGGAGCGGAGCCGCAAACATGGGACCAGTAATCTATAGTCGGTCGAATTTGAGCTTTGTAAAGAATTAACAGTTGTTGTGGAGTGAAAAGCATTCTGGTTCGAAACAATATTCCCAACTTTTGAGAAGCTCTCTTTGCCATGCCTGCAACATGTTCATGCCAGGACATATTTGCTCCCAAATTAACGTCCAACAAATTGAGTGACGATGCTAGGGGAATGGAGTTCCCTGACATGACTATTCAGCAACGTTAACTTTCTTAGAAAAAACTGCCGCCTGATCTTTGTCTTAAGTTGAACGACCTCCTGCTGTCTGCGGATAATCGCCTGAGTAGCCAATGCCCGAGAGCTCAAAGTGAATGAAGAGATAAGCGTACTGTCATCTGCAAAGCTGTAGATTGGATTCCCGGTCTTTTCCAGCAGATCGTTAATGTAAATAAGAAAGAGAGTTACAGTAAGGAATTTGGAACTCACAAACAAATCTTGAATATGTTATAGTTTTGCATAGTTCATTGAACTCTTGACATCGTCAGCACTTTGCATTTCAATTTTATCTATGTTTGGTTAAAAAAATTCCTAACAATGCGGTATTCAATTGACATAATTTCCGATCACCTAACTTTTTCGTGAAAACGTAACCATGGAAAAGAAGAAGTGATAGAAAAAGACGAAATAATACTGGAAGGTCGTTATAATATTTTGAATCGATCATACATTAATCTATCGAATATGGAAATGATATTGAGGTGTTCAGATATTAATTGTATTCAATAGGAGGGGATGTGTCATAAAATATAAATTTTGTATAATTTTAGAGTGAATTTTGAAAAATTATTTTATGAAAACTTGTATGTACTGTGGAGTACATTTGGAGCAATGATTTTATTATAACTACATAAAAACATACTTCAAAGAATATTATACAATATGTACAGGGTGAGTCAACGATAGAGTAAAGCTCATTATCTCATTTGTTTAGGCAACGACGAAAAAATGTTAAATACAATAGTTTTAGAAAATGTTAAGGTACACAGTTTAAAATTATTTTTGATTATACAGGGTACTTCAAAAAAGTGTGGTCGATATAACATATGTTTTTTTAAATGGAACATCCTATTTTCTAATTTATTTTTAAATTCTGCGTAAAATTTTATAACTTTTTTATTAATAATGTTATATACCTAAACCTAGTAGTTTTTCTAATATTTCAATTTTTTTTAAAAAATTCTAGTTTTCAGTTTTGTAAAAAAATTGCCAGTAGCGCTATTGTTTCTGAAGGTGGAATACTCATAATTGGTATGAGGGTTCTATAGAGATGAAAAAAAAATATATGTAAAGAAATTTGAGTTAGATGCTACAGGGTGTTCAAAATAAATTTATGCATTTCGGCTATTTTGAATTGAAAAATCTCAAATTTTTTTAAATGGCACACCCTGTATATTATTACTTTTTTCTGATGGATTTTACATGTCATATACTTATTTCTAATAGTTTTCGATTTATTTTGAATTTTTCAATTTTTCCCCTTGTTTTTAATTCACATACGCTATAACATCATAGTTGCCAAGACAAAACAAAATTCAAGTATTGTCCCTTCTTATGGAACTACACCAAGAATTTTAAGACGTGAATGACGAGAAAACTTTTGTACCACCATGAATGGAGCAATAGAGGCCGATCCAAATTTTTTATTTAAAATAATGTTTTCTGATGAAGCTACTTTTCGCAGTAATGGAGCAGTTAACAGCCATAACATGCATTATTATTCAACAGTTAATCCATTTTGGGTCAGGGAAGTTCAATACCAAAACCATTGGTCGCTTAATGTATGGTGTGGAATATTAAATTTTCGGATTAGTGGTCCATATTTTTTCCGCAAACCGCTTAACGGGCCTAGATATCTAAGTTTTTTACAAAACGAATTACCCCAGCTTCTTGAAGAAGTTGATAACTTTGAAAGGGAACAAATGTGGATTCAACATGACGGAGCTCCTGTTCATTACCACCGGAAAGTTCGGGAATTTTTAAACGATCGTTACCCACAAAAATAGATCGGTAGGGATGGATTCATTCAGTTGCCCCCTCGATCATATGACTTAACATCTTTAGACTTCTTTTTGTGGGGCTACATTAAAGATCCTGCTTATGTGAATCTCCCTACAACACCAGTAGATATGGAAAATAGGATACGGGATGCGTGCAGGACAATAACTCCCTTTATGCTAAGGAAAGTGAAGGATAATATAGTAAAACGACTAAACATGTATATTCAACTAGACGGGCATATTTTTGAATATTTATTACGTCATAATAATTAATTACTAGATAAGTTAAACTGTATTAAAATTATTATTAACTATTTGTTTATGTTTTCACAATAGCGTACTATATTATTGTATTAAAAACAAGGGTAACAATTGAAAAATTCAAAATAAATCGAAAACTATTAGAAATAGGTATATGAAAAATTTAAGATTTTTCAATTTAAAATAGTCGAAATGTATAAATTTATTTTGAACACCTTATAGCATCTAACTCAAATTTCTTCACATATATCTTTTTTTTCATCTCTATAGAACGCTCGTACCAATTATGAGTATTCCACCTTCAGAAACAATGGCGCTATTGGCAATTATTTACAAAACTAGTATTTTTTAAAAACAATTGAAATATTATAAAAACTACTAGATTTTAGGTATATAACATTATTAATAAAAAATTTTACGCAGAATTTAAAAATAAATTAGAAAATAGGATGTTGCATTTAAAAAAAAAACATGTGTTATATCGGCCACACTTTTTGAAGTACCCTGTATACTCAAAAATAATTTTAAACTGTACACCTTAACATTCCCTAAAACTATTGTATTTAACATTTTTTCGTCATTCCCGAAACAAATGAGATAATGAACTTTTACTCTGTCGTTGACTCACGCTGTACTGTAGAGTACATTTGGAGCAATGATTTTATTATAACTACATAAAAATATACCTTAGAAAATAATATACAATATATACCGTAGATTAAAACCGCTTACAAAAACCGTTTATATCATATTTTATATTAAGTACAGAACACTTATTTGAAACTGAAAAATATCATTAACACAGTTGTAACTAAATCCACAGGGATTATACTCAAACTGAAACCATTTAGTTTAGGTCAAGTGGTCTATTTGTCTTCATTCGTACGCTTTCGTTACGAAAACAAAAAAACAAAGTGTTTCAGAAAACGAAATAAGATAAAATAAAAAGCTTCCAATGAGTTAATTTGGTGGGTGCGTGTTCTACATGGCTCATTAAGGAAAAAGTTAAAAGACGTTCCCAGACGTTGAAAATACCTTATCTTATTTTATCGTTTGTCTCGTGTATAGACCGATTGTTTGTAATATATATATATATATATATATATATATATATATATATATATATATATATATATTATATATATATATATATATATATATATATATATATATATATATATATATATATATATATATATATATATATATATATATAAGAAGAGGAAACCAATAACAGTGTCCCGTTTTTAGACACTCTTCTACTCAGAAAAGAAGATAATTCATTATAGTAGATTGGTACACCAAACCAACCTACCCAGGAAGATACATTAATTTCCATTCCTCACATACCACTAAAATCAAAATAAACATGATATTGGGCTTGAGGTCAAGAATAGAAAAGTTTTCTCATCCGTCCTTCAGACTAAAAAATTTAAATAGACTTCGAGACACTTTGCTCACCAACTCCTATCCAATCCAATTAATAAACAAATTATTATTTAACTCAACCACACTTCCTTCACAAGAAAATAACAATCTTATACCGGATATTAGTGCTTTCCTCTCTGAAAACCGAATCAAATGTTAGTTCTCATTTCGTTACATAAAAGAAATTTCTACCAAAACAACCAAACTCTTCAACAAATTACCTAATTTAAAAATTGCTTTTAAATACAAAATACTATCAACAATATTTTCACTTATCTAAAAGACAAGAATGACATCACAAAAGTTTCAGAAGTAGTTTACAGCATCCCCTGCTCTCAATGTGAAAAAATCTATATAGGACGGACATCAAGGATCCTAAAAGACAGAATCACTTCCCATAAAAGTGACTGCAGATTAAAAAAGAACTCTTGTGCGCTTTCCCGGCATAGTAGGCAATTTTCACATGAATTTGATTTTGCTGAAAGCAAAATCCTATGTAAAGAGAGAAATCTCAGCAGGAGAATCTTTAGGGAGATGGTGGAGATCCACCTTGAACCTAACTCGATCAATAAGAAAACTGATATTGAAACTCTGAGTTTAATTTTCTCCAATTTATTAGAAATAGGCAATAAAAATGAAAACTCATACAATATATCTGACATCTCTGTAATAATAATCACACTGAATTCTATTAACTCTCCAATTTCATCACAATCAAACAAAATATCAACGTCATTGTACTTACGAATATAAATTAACTACAACCTAACCAAGAGGTAGAAATACACTGCAATTAGCAAAAATGACAATAAAACATAACAAAAAAATCCTTTATATGGTAAATTAAAATCACCTTAAAACCACACAATTCTTCGTACCCTACTAACAAAATGAAGTAAAAGCATATTATATTTCCCAGAGAGGATTATGGCGAGGTTATCTCATGTTTTTTTTTATGAATAAGTGTAATAAAGTGCCCCCACAAAGAGTTAATTTTGAATATACCACTTAGCAGTAAGTACTTTAATGTTATGAATAAAATTAGGGTTGTTCTTTACTCTTAATCTCAAAACTACTGATAATCTATTATAATTATAGCCCTCATGAAATATTTTCGAAAGCTTGGCGTAGCTAAAAAGGTGTTAAAAACCTTTTAGTTCTTTTCTAAAGCCCGCTTACCCCCCAAGAATAAAATACTGGTATATATATAAATATATATATATATATATATATATATATATATATATATATATATATATATATATATATATATATACAAACTATATATCACTGCCTTACATTCTTACACGCTCCGAGAAACTTTAAAACGTGTTTAAAATATAACAGTTAGCCATCAACTCCTAAAGAAAAATAATTGCAGCAAATTAAAATCAAATATGCCTAAACACAAAAAAAACCCGTTATTTATTAGATTTCATGTAAAGACTGTAATATCCTGTTTGTTGGACAGACTAGTCAACATATCAGAAATAGAATGCAAAAAATAAAACCACTCTGAAACTCCGTATCACATACAAAAACACAATTAATGTAAAAACGTACTAAACAACTAAGTAATATATATTGCAACATCCTACAATAGAAACTTATAGTTTTTCGAACCAAAACAGTAGAACAAACAATACTTTATAGGCCTCGCCTTCCGAATCTCTAGAAGTTCCAATAAATAAAAAACCAAAACCAATAAAAATCTTCCTTTCTCTTTTCCTAAAAATCCAAATTGCCAACAGTTCTGCGTATAGTAGTATACGATCCGCTTCAGTTGTGTGTCATAAAAAATGTAATCTTCTCTTTCTAAATTGATGTTTCCTTAAAAATTTGTTGAACTTAAGAAAAAAATATTTATAATATTTTATAATTTATTACTTTATTAACAAAGAGCTTAATATATATGAACACATTAATGGATCTACGGACTAGAAACCCCAAGGATTAATCACCAAAAAAATATATAACCAAGAATGTCTAAAAAAGAAATAATAATAATAATAACAACATATAAATATATATATATATATATATATATATATATATATATATATATATATATATATATATATATACATATATATATATAAGAAGAAGGTAGTTGTAACTGACTAGTAAGAAGGAGGGGCTAAATTGTTGGGGATGCAGTTGTAAGTGGCCAAGTAAAAGTCAGTTTGTTTATTTGTCAAGCGTTCGAATCCGATGTATTTGTTTCTTTATCAAGACATAAACTTAAGACTAACTGTTGGAGGAAACATGTCCATCGGTGTTACAAAACGAGGACAATTAAAAACATTTAATTAAAAACACTAATCCAGATCAGTAACAGACAACCATGGGCACCATTTTGGTTAACGATATTATATAATATTCTTAGAGAACCCGGGAAATTCCCGGATGCAAGCAGATGGCTTTTTTTAACCGCCAAAAATCGGCACGTGCTTTAAAATAGTTAGTATATTGAAATTTTACGAGTTCAAAATTTAAAATCTAAAAAGGTTGTATTTTGTTATTACTTAACTTTTTTATAGAGTAAATTTGCTAAAATTAAACGGGTTTAAATAATATCCTAACTTAGAAAACAAACTGTATAAACCATAATTTTTGAATAAAAATTTTATAAGGTAACCTTCAAAATTAGGGCGCATTCATAGATCAATAACCCCTTTCCGTAGAATTTTTTACGCCTCTAATAAAATATTTAGACCCTTCCATTTAACGAAATGTGAATAAAGTAAAATTACAGGTGTTACTAGTCTGAAAACATCGCTTTTTTACTAAGAAGCTATGGATAAGATAGTGTTTCTCAAGCGTTAAACAGCGCAACAATTCCGTTGACTATTGTCATTGTCTTTATTGAATCTAAGATAGGCACAGCCTCTTTCTTATAATTGTAAAAGTTTACTTATTCTAATTATAAATGTTAACTTATTCTATCTTAACCTAAGTTCTTACAGTAGGGGTCCTATACTAACTTAACCTAGGAAATGCGTTTTATGTATACATGGCGTTTCTTAAAACTTAGAACTAAGACTAAAAACTACCTTAGACTAAGAACTTATGCTAACTTAAGCTAGGATATCAAGACTTAAATTAGGACTAAATTAAAACTTAACCTAGAATGACATTTTTCTTGTCATGGTGGGCGTGGGGGGTCATCGTCTTCATCCGAGAGCAGCAGAAGGTCTGACGGTCTAGGGAACTGGCGGTTGACTTGGGGTGGGCGTCGGAAGGCGTCCCTGATGCACGAGTTGGGGTGCTGGGACGCCTTCTCGAGGAACTTCTGTTGTGTTTGCCTCATGTGTGCCTTTACGGTAGGCACACCGAGGTCCCTGTGAATTTGCCGGTTCCTCATGAACCACGGGGCTCCCGTGATCATCCTCAGGGCCTTGTTCTGCACTGCTTGAAGTTGAGCTCTCCTTGTTCTGGAGAGCTGGCTCCAGGTGGGGCAGGCGTAAGTGAGGCCTGCGTTCACGATGGAGTTGTATACTAATAGCTTGGTTCGGGGGAGCAACTTACTGGAGCGGTTCAGGATGGGGTAGAGTTTCCCCAGTAGTTGCTTCGCCTTCTTGGTAGCAGTGCAGACCTGGTCCTTCCATACGAGTTGTCGATCGAAATGGACGCCCAGGTATTTGATGGTTTTGGCCCATTGGGTACGGGAGCCTTGGAGTTGAAGATGTCCATGAGAAGTGCCGCTGCCCTTGGAGAAGACGATGGCTTGTGTCTTGGTGGGGTTAAGTTTGATCCTCCAGCGGTCAAACCAGGGATCCAGGGTGTCGAGGTGGCGCTGAAGTCTGCTGGTGATGAGGCGGCTACTTCTGGAGTGGGTGATAATGGCGGTGTCATCAGCATAAAGGAGGAGGTTGGTCTGATCCGATTTGGGAATGTCGGCTGTGAAAATGTTAAAGAGGTAGGGGGAGAGGACGGAGCCTTGTGGGACTCTGATGGCCTTGACTTCGGAAATGGCCGTTTCGACTCTGACTTGAAAGGTTCTGCCAGAGACGAAGGACTGAATGAATTTTGTTATGACAGGGGGATAGCCGTGTCGAATCAGTTTTAAAACGAGGCCTTCGTGCCAGACTCGGTCGAAGGCCTTTGATACATCGAGAAACACAGCTCCAACTTTCTGGTGTTTGTTGAAGCTGTTGGTTTGGGTGAGTATAGTGGTGTGGTGGGTGGTGCCATGAAGAGGTTGGAAACCGAATTGTTCGTCAGGCAAAACACGTAGGGCCGTGGACTTTGCTCTGAGGATTTCGGGGATGACTTTTTCAGCTATCTTGCCTAGTCCGGGAAGTAGGCTGATCGGGCGGTAGCTGTTTGCCTCGTGGGAGGGAGAGCCTGGTTTTTTGATCATAATGACCTCAGCTTTCTTCCAGTAGGGAGGAAAGTAGCTGAGTCTCAGTATGCTGTTAATGAAGTTGGTGGTTTCAGAAATCTGTTTTTTTCGGGAGTTTCTTGAGGGCTTTGTTTGTGATTTTGTCATGACCTGATTCCCTTGACTACATTGATTTTTGAGGTAAAATACTAACTCTGGATATTAATAACATAAGGTAACGGAATAAAGAAACCTTTAGCTCTTATTTCTAGGCTTCACATAGTACAAAGTTTGATACATATAATAATACTCGTCCCTACACACATACTGAAAGACAATACAATACATAAATAGAAATATAGTAACATATATGTTTTTATTTGGCAGAAAAACTAGTTTTCTTTTCCTAAAAATATTGATTTTGCCTCATTGAGAAAAGAACTAATTGCCTAGAGGTAATATGGTAATACCACAGTAAACATAAAACACAGTAGCGACTCTCAAGAAAATTTTAAGGTCCTGTTTTTTATCACGCATGCGTTCCCTATCATACCAACAACATGGCTGCCAGCTCGATTGCGGGTTGTGTTTAAATCTGGATTTCAAGGAGAATCTTTTTAGAACGTGCTCCGAAATTCATTATTAATAATTTTCCAATAAATAAATGACTCGTTTGATGTTATAATTGAAAATAATTATAAATAACCGGTCAAGTGTAAGTTGAACTTGCGCAATTAGTGTTCCGTACGTTGATTGCTTCTAAAATAAAAAAATTGTAACAGAGGTATAAAATGATCCTTGACTTCAGAAAACACCCTAAATGAGTTTTCAACAAAGTTTGTTTCCGATCTTTAATGAAAACTGATGACCTTAAAATTTTTTTTTTTTATATTCCAGATAAATTATTAAAGGTAATACACTCGTGATAATTTTCGTTTAATGTACACTCCTTGGAGAATATTCCAGAATTTTTTCCAAATTTTTTGATCAGTACTTTTCGATAAAGGGGGGGACAACGATTTTTCGCGTTTTTTTTTTTTTTTTAAATAATACAAAGAAAAGTGCGCGCAAGTATTACATTATATATATGTTTGAACTCGTTTTTACAAGCTTTCATTTGACACCCTACTCGATGACCTAGTAAAAAAAATTTTTTGGACGTCCGATTTCACCCTCCCAAAACTAACCCCATAGGTCAAAATTTAACTTTCAAGGCAACACGGCTCTGAGGAGGCCATCAATTTCCTTATATTATATTCCTAATATTAGTACCAAATTTCAACTTTCTATGTCAAATAGTTTCGGAGAAAATCGGGTGTGACAGCCGGACAGACAGACAGACGGATAGACACCGACGTGATTTTATAAGTGTTCCATACGGAACACTAAAAATATGTCAAGAGGAAGTTTTCGTTGTGCGGTTAGTGCTTGTAAAAATATATTTGGTATCTCCACAGGAGTTAGTTTTTTTAGATTTCCCAAAGATCCTAAAAGGTAACTTATTCATAATTCTTTATTTCCATTATGCAATAAATTATATAAAGATTATCTTTCATACTAAAATTGTTTGCTAGATTTAAGGTATATTATCTGTTAAAATTCGCTAACCAAACTTTCAACACTCATTCTAGGCAAAAGTAGTAATTCTCCAGGACGAATGAGTTTGAATAAATCAGTGCATGGATGGACGATCTCATCTTAAAATGATACTTATAATTATTTTCAATCTCAACAACGCGAACAGTCTGGCTTTTGAAGTGGATACGGTGCTAATGATCATTTATAGACCATCAAAATCCTTATAGAGAAATCTATAGAATACAATAAACCACTCGTATTAGTATTTGTGGATTTTAAAAAGGCTTTTGACATCGTGGAGTTGCTGGCGATACTGTCTATCCTTCAGCAAATGAGAATAGACTACAGATATACTCAGCTAATTAAATTAATTTATAATAAAGCAACACCAAGTGTAAGACTCCATGAATCCATAAGTAAATACCGAGTGGAACGTGGAATCAGACAAGGTAATACAATTTCTCCTAAACTTTATACGGCGGTGTTAGAATATGCTTTTAAGGAACTTAATTGGGATGGAAAAGGTATAAAAATCGGTCGTGAATACCTAAATTACCTGCGCTTTGCTGATGATATTGTCATAATAGCCGACAATCTAGGTGATGCCCAACAAATGCTTACCGAATTGCAAATAACATCAGCAAATATTGGTCTAAATATTAACTTTCAGAAAACTAAGTTTATGACTAATCTAGTTACGAGTAATAATATGAAATTTAACGAAAGCGAGGTGGAGCATGTTCAAAATTACAAGTATTTGGGTCATGAATTACAAATTGGCAAAGATAACTAAACCCATGAGATACATCGTCGTATGGGTTTGGGATGGACGGCTTTTGGAAGCTGAGAGGTAATTTGCCAATGTGCTTAAAAATGAAAGTTTATGAGCATTGTTCTGCCGGTAGTCACATATGGCGCCGAGACACTCACGTTAACAAAACAGTCAGCAAACAAACTGAGAGTATCGCAACGGGCAATGAGATAGAATAACAAACATAACTAAAGTGTGTCCTAAAATTCACGCAAGATTTGAATTTGGCGCCATTTGTATGGTAAAGTGTTGCCAACAAAATAAAAAACACAGCGTGACAGCTGACAGTTCAGGGTTATTAAAAATGGAGCGCTACACGAAATAACAACGTATTTTTATTGTTGAGCAATATTGATGTGGACGACATGTGGTTTCAACAAGACGGTGCTACATGCCATACAGCCCGAGAAACAATTCAATTAATGCATGAGTCATTTCCTGGTCGTGTAATATCCCGTTTTGGTGATCAGAATTGGCCGCCCAGATCGTGCGATTTAACGCCGTTGGACTTTTTTCTTTGGGGTTTTTTAATGTCTAAGGTTTATGCCAACAAGCCCACGACCCCCATGACTTGAAGGAGGAAATTAAGCGCTGTATCAACGCAATTTAGCCAACATTTATGTAAAACGGTCAAGGAAAATTTCGACAAAAGAGTGCGTATGTGCCAGCAAGGCCGTGGAGGCCATTTACCCGATATGTTATTCCATACATACCCCTATACTGTATACTTTATGAATCAATAAAAAAATTTCAATTTTTAATTAAAAACCTGTGTTTTCTATCAAAATTATTTCTTGCGTGAATTTTGGGACACCCTTTATTAGACAAGGCACAAAAGTAATATATATTATCCCTTTTGAATTGTTGTGGCTGTTACTTGATGGAAATTCATAACGAATGTAATGAAAGACTAATATTGTCAAATTATCTACCTTAGGGTATTTATAAAAATGTAACAACACTAATACTCAAATATTATTTTGTATCAGAAGAAGCTATAGTATACAGTTTCAGTGAAACTAAATAAAGTGGAAATTTGACAATATTAGTCTTTCATTACATATATATATATATATATATATATATATATATATATATATATATATATATATATATATATATATATATATATATAAAATACAACGTCTCTCTGTCTGTCTGTCCGTTAGTGCGCTTATCACTGGAAAACCACTTATCCGATTTACGTACTTTTTTTTTTAAAACATACATATGTTCTCTGGCCAGGTTATAGGCTATATTTTATTACGATAGGTAGCATAAGGAATGAGCAGTGACGATAATAGTGAGTGAAGTCGGAAAAAAGTTTGCCGCTAGCGCGTTTCCTTGCAATACACAGCCTAAACCATTAAATATGGAACAATATTATGTAGCAGAGAATATCTATAATCTATAATATATATAAAATACAATGTCTCTCTGTCTGTCTGCCTGTCCATTAGTGCGTTTATCACGCGAGAACCACTTATCCGATTTACGTGTCTTTTTTTTTAATTCATACATATATTCTTTGGCCAGGTTATATAATAAAAATAATAATAATAATAATAATAAGGCAGGAGGAAGAGGAATTATAGACATCAGATCATTACACACAAAACAAATACAAACACTTAGGAAATTCTTTCACAGCAAGCAAACCAGCCTCCACACAGCGACAGTGAAAGCAGACAAAAACTACACACCTCTCGACTTAGCCCGGGCAGACCACTCAGCAGACACACACAGTCACACCCAATTACAACAGGAAAAGATGAAAACGTGGTCAGAGAAAACACTCCACGGAAAACACAGATACCACATAGAACAAGACCACGTAAATAAAAAACAATCATACACCTGGTTACGGGATGGGCAGCTATTCCCTGAGACTGAAGGCTTCTTACTTGCCATCCAGGATAAAGTCATATTAACCAGAAACTACCAAAAGCATATCATCAAAGACCCGACTATTGCAGAGGACAGATGTAGGAAATGCCACCAGCAGAAAGAAACGATCGAACACATAACGAGCGGATGTAAAATATTGGCCGGAACAGAGTACACAGCCAGGCATGATTCAGCTGCCAAAGTAGTTCACCAAGCACTGGCCACAACATACAAACTCATAGAAAACACAAATCCCTACTACAAATACACGCCAACATCCATACTTGAAAATGAAGATTACAAGCTCTACTGGGACATCGGTATCCACACAGATAAAACAGTCCCCGCCGATAGACCCGATATTACTTTTCAGTGCAAAAAAGGAAAAGTCACCTATCTGATTGACATAGCTGTCCCCAACGACACAAACATCCAAGCGAAATACACAGAAAAAATTTCCAAATACACAGACCTTGCAACGGAAATAAAAAGGCTATGGAGACAGGAAAAAGTCATCATTGTCCCCCTCATTATATCAGCCACAGGCCTTACACCAATAACATTCACACCACATTTAGTGCAATTGGGACTCAACACGGACATACACAGAAACATTCAGAAGTCAGTGATTTTGAAAACATGTAACATTGTCAGGTCATTCCTTAATACGGAATGGTAATAGCGTTTGTGCTGACTTGGTTTTGGCCCGTCAGCCAAACATGGAACCACATTGATCAAATGTGAGAAAGAAGAACTTTTTGTAACAATAATAATAATACACAGAAACATTCAGAAGTCAGTGATTTTGAAAACATGTAACATTGTCAGGTTATTCCTTAATACGGAATAGTAATAGCGTTTGTGCTGACTTGGTTTTGGCCCGTCAGCCAAACATGGAACCACATTGATCAAATGTGAGAAAGAAGAACTTTTTGTAATAATAATAATAATAATTTACACCTATAATAAATATAAAATGCAACTTCTCTCTGTCTATCTGTCTGTTCGTTAGTGCGCTTATTCCTCGAGAACCACTTATCCGATTCGCGTGATTTTTTAAATTCATACATATGTTCTCTGACCAGGTTATAGATATATATTTTATTACATTTATAATATATATAAAATGCATCGTATCTCTGTCTGTTTGTCTGTCTGTCTATTCGTTAGTGCGCTTATCACTCGAGAACCACTTATCCGATTTACGTGTTTTTTTTAATTCATACATATGTTCTCTGGCCAGGTTATATAATAATAATAATGATCTATATAATATATATAAAACGCAACGTCTCTCTGTCTGTCTGTCCGTTAGTGTGCTTATCATTCGAGAACCGCTCATCCGATTTACGTGTTTTTTTTTTTAATTCTTAATTTAATATATATCAAAAAAAATCTATAATATATATAAAACTTAACGTCTCTCTGTCTGTCTGTCTGGCCATTAGTGCGCTTAGCACACAAGAACCACTTATCCGATTTACATGTTTTTTTTTAATAAAAAACAAAGGGAATAAACACAGACAAAATGCTAATATGTAGGAAAAATGATGGAAATTTAGCAGAAAGGCTGAATAGATGGGCGGAATACTTTAAAGAAACATTAAATGGAGATAAAAATGAGGAATTGAATGAGAAATAGGAAGCAAAATTAACTGAAGGGCAGGAGGGAAAAAATAAGAGGAATACTCAGAACCCAAAAAAAATAAGGCCCCGGGTGGAAATTGTATAACAGTAGAAATGATAAAAGCTGGATGAGTAGATCTGGAAAATGAAATATGCTGGTTGGTGCAAGAAATATGGGAAACAGAAAAGATGCCAGTGAGCTGGAGAGAGTCACTCATTTGTCCAATATACAAAAAAGGAGAAAAAACTATATGTGCTAATTATATACCAATAGCCTTACTGGATGTGGTATACAAGATAGTAGTGGTGACGATCAAAAACAGACTAGAAGAGAAAGCCGAGTCTATTCTGGGAGAGTACCAATAGTTCGGTTACAGACCATATATTTTCGATTAAGCAAAACTAAGGTAATACCTTAGAACAAAATTTGGTACTACACTTGGTCTTTGTGGATTTCAGAGAAGCATATGACTCTGTAAATAGAGAAAGACTCTACAAGATCATAGAAGTACTTAAAATTCTAAGTAAATTGATTCGCATGATGAGAATGACCCTGAATGACACAGAAAATAGAGTTTTGGTTGAGGGCAAAGTATCAGACAAGTTTAAGGTGAAGAGAGGATTAAGACAGGGGGATCCCGTGTTGACATGTCTATTTAATTTGGTACTAGAGAAGATTATCCGGGAGTCAGAAATAAAAACCAATGGAACGATATACCAACAAACCTGCCAATGCTTGGCCTATGCTGATGATGTAGTAGTGATTGCAAGAGCAAAAGAGAACCTCAAAAAAGCCATAAGTAGGATAGAAGAAAGGGGAAGGATGAGAGGACTAAAGATATATGAGGAAAAAACAAA
The DNA here is from genome assembly GCA_019049505.1 of Pachyrhynchus sulphureomaculatus. Classification (NCBI taxonomy): domain Eukaryota; kingdom Metazoa; phylum Arthropoda; class Insecta; order Coleoptera; family Curculionidae; genus Pachyrhynchus; species Pachyrhynchus sulphureomaculatus. Next base: position 170,379,050 of record CM032456.1, read on the forward strand.
ATGCATGGAAATTACAAAGAAGAAGAATAATAAAAACAATAAAAGTTTAGATATAATAAACAACTTAGGGAAAAGATATATGTTTGAAAAAGTAGACAAATTTAATTATCTGGGAGTAACACTAACAGAGAGTGGACAAGAAAGGACGGAGATACAAGAAAGAATAGCGAAAGGATAGATATGTTTGGGGGCAATGAATCCAATATTGAAATCAAAGAATGTATCAAGAAAAGCAAAAGAAAACATATATGCGACAGTTGTCAGACCCACGGTGACATATGGATGCGAAACGTGGAAACTGAATGCAAGAGAAAAGGAGACGTTGGAGGTGTGGGAAAGGAAAGCTTTGAGAAGAATCTATGAAGGAAGGAAAGAAGAGGGACTGTGGAGAAAAAGAACAAATTACGAATCAAAATGCCTATATACGTTACCCCTTATAAGCCAAATCATAAGAAGCCAGCGATTAAGATGGTTGGGACACGTGGCAAGGATGAACGAAGAAAGACAGGCAAAGCAAGCCCTAATAAGAGGAATGGTTGGAAGAAAAGGCAAGGGTAGACGTCTATCTACATGGATTCAGGCAGTAAAGCAAGATCTGGAATTGATGGGAATCCCGCACTGGGAAAAGCTAACAGGAGACAAAAAGAAGTGGAGACGAGTATGTAACCAAACCATGGGCCTTTAAGGCCTCTTGAGCTATATAATAATATAAACATAACGAATAAGCAGTGACGATAAAGGTAAATCAAGTCCACGCGAGCGGAGCCGCGGGCAGGGCTAGTTACATATATTATTCAAAAAATTACACAATCTAAATGGATATGGGCAGGCCATAGAGCTCGAAAGGATGATAACCGACGGTGTAGAAGACTAATAGAATGGAGACCCAGACAAGGTAAAAGGAACAGAGGTAGTCTACCAACAAGATGGAGTGATGACATGAAAAGAGTGGCAGGAATTGAATTTACACCGCTGAGGATAGAAATCAGCGGAAGTTCTTAGAGGAGGCCTATATCCAGCTGTGGATGAGGACGGCTGATGGACGATGAATGTTAGCAATGGATCACTTATCACAAAGTATTGTTTGCAGGGGTGCCAACAATAACCTCAAAGAAAATGATTTTTTTACCGACTACAACTTATAGGCAACACGTTCTAATTTGACCAACCGTAACATATAATTAGAAGTTCTTAGTTAGAAACATTGACCACAAATTGAATTTTACAACCTTCAGAAATTAGAGAGAATTTCCCAAAAAAAACTTTCATGGAATAAAAATTTTACCGTATAAAATATGTCATGACCGGAAAAGGGTGTGGAAATGTGCAAAAAAATCGCCACCCTCTATATGATGATGTATTTTTTTATGGGTCTAGCACACGTGCTACAGGAAAGTCCCTAAAGCTCTCCAGGAGCGGCACGTGTGCGGAAAAAGCGATTCACGTTATCCTTGAATCGCTGTTGTACTTGATAGGAAACACAGCCCTGGGCAAATTATTCCAAAGAGATAATATTCTCTAGTGATGGGATAATTCGAATTAAAAATAATCGGTAATCCGATTATTGAAATAATCGGCATCATCCGATTATGAAAACCTAAGAATCGAATTATATATAATCGGAATTCGCTTTATCATAAAATCTAAAATCACTAAAATCGTAAACAAAAGTCATCAACAAATCACTTGGATTCTGGGAAGCGATAAAATCAAACATCCAAATTCGGACTTCTCGCAGCGCAATGTTGCCATTAATAGGAAAATTTACCTAGATTTTGTTTTTAAAAAAAGTAAGTCTGCAATATTTTGTACTATTTTTACTATTTTTAACGGATTGGACATAGTGCTTGCACGCTCCATATTAGTAAATTGCGCACCACCTCAATATAGTCTTTCAAAAATACACTCTTTGATCACAACAGAATTGTATCCACATCGTTGGCTTTGTTACTATCAATTTCCAAATCAGGCACCGGATAACCAAATAATTCAAATAACCTATTTTATACTAAATGACATTAAAAACGATTTCACTCCACTAGCCACGGCACAGCCAGCAGCCATTACAAAAATTCAAAATAAGATTTGAATTTGTTACTTGGGGTTTTATGTTTTATTTACTTTAATTGGTTGTATTATACATATATATACTGGGGTAAGTTGTTCAAAATTAGGTCGGCACAAATTTTCTAATTTTATTGCCTCAGCAGCTCCAGAAATAAACAAGTTAGCAATAGTACCGACTTGATTTTGAAAACCCTGTATATAAGAAAATTGTTAATTTTTTTTAAACCAGTTCCACTCCAGCGAATGTTTGTTACAACCAGGCCTCATTTTCTGTTTTCTTTATAAATTTTACTTTTAACTTTAATTATTAAACACTCAACTAACAGTCAACATCCAACACTAATACTCACGGAACGACGATTCATCCATACTACTAAAATAATAAATAATTGAATTAATCGGCATGTCTGGAGTTCAAGTTTCGTTTCGGCGAATCGGCAAAATCGAGCAATTCCGATGAATTTTAAATTTTATAATAAAGCGACGCACGCAACATCAAAGGTAGTAGGGGATGGGATGATTTTTAATTCGAATTATAATCCGATTATCAAAATCATTCATAACCTGAGAATCCGATTATTGCAATAATGCGATTATGCCCACCACTAATATTCTCCATATAAAAGACTACTTGAAAAGCGTTGTACGCGGAGTAACAAGCTGAACCTCATACGGATGTGAAGTATTAGCGCGACGTGTCTTTCTAAGATGCACTGCTCTGGGAGGAATTAAGCGGGCTACATCCTTTGAACAGATTCCATAAAAATACTAGTAGAACAGACTCAAGCCGTCGACCGTTCTTCGATGTTCCAGCGAATCAAGGCCGCCGGTCAGTTCCGGATCTCCAATCAGACGAACAGCTCTTCTTTAAACAGAATCCAACAAATGCAGTGTGTGTTTGGGAGCGGAGCCCCAAACATGGGAGCAGTATTTCATAGTTGGTCGAATGTAAGCTTTGTAAAGAATTAACAGTTGTGGAGTGTAAAGCTTGCGACAATGATGACAATAAAATAAAAAATTAACTGAACGAATACGAAAGACCATAAGAGTTTTTCTGTATATTAACTTGATACAGTAGCTCTCTAATATTTAATAGTTCTTAGCCTAAGAATAAATATTCCAGTAAAAACATGTTATTAGCGGGGTTATTAACACATTTAGCGCCATGAATAATGTACGAAATGGGGTAATAGGTCTAAGGTCACTATTGATTTCTAAGACTATTTCATGGGCAAATGCAAAAGTTCTTTAACAATGTTCGTGTGTAGAAGACATGTCAGTGGGAATATCGCCAGTAAAATCTCTGGATTTCTAAAATAAACTTGAAAAATAAAAAGCAGTTATTTTGTGGCAAACCTGAAGTTTTTTTGCAATAAAAACTGTAAGTTACGTGAAACAGACATGGAAAAAGTAAAAAAAGTGTTTTGTATATTTAAGAAATCACCAAAAAAATCGCCTTATAAAAAGGTAAAACTCCAAATAAGCATGGGCTAAATATTTTTTAAATTATGTATGTATTGTAAAGCTTCCGCTTACCTAAATTTTGAATTAAACATATTATATTATCTGGTTAGCCATAGTGATCGATACCAGCTTTGTCATTTGAAATGTTTTTGAATATTTCTATTTAAAATCAGACGGTTGCCGGCCTCGGTAGCGTAGTGGGTTAAGAGTCTGCATATGAAACCGATAGTTGCTGGTTGGATTCCGGAAATCGGCTAGTTGGACTATAAAAAAGACACTGATTCACGATTTTGTCTCTCTTTCTCTTTTATCTAAAAAAGAAATTTTCGAAAAAAAACTTCGGTCCAGGAGGAAGAAATGCGATGTTCATTTGCCCTCATCCTAAATGCACCACACATCTATTCTATGTGACGTAGTTTCTATCTCGGTTAAATAATATTCGATACATTGCATCTAAAAAAATGGTCAAGTGCAAGTTGAACTTGCGCAATAAGTGTTCCGTACGTTGATTGATTTTATATTAAAAAAATTTGTTATGGAGGTATAAAATGATCACAAAACACACCCCAAATGAGTTTTCAGCAAAGTTTGTTTCGACTCTTTACTGAAAACTGACGACCTTGAAATTTTCTTATATACCAGATAAATTATTAAAGTTAATGCACTTGTGATAATTTTCGTTCAATCTACACTCCGTGGAAAATATTTCAGAATTTTTTTAAAATATTTTGATTAGTACTTTTCTAGATAAGGGGGGAGGACAGCGATTTTTCGCGATTTTTTAAAAATAATCCAAAGAAAATGGTGCGCAACTATTACATTATATATATATTTTTTACATATGTTTTCACAAGCTTTCATTTGACACCACACTTGATGACGTAGTAAAAAATTCTTTTTTCACTTCAGATTTCATCCCCCAAAACTAACCCCTTAAGTAAAAATTTAACTTTCAAAACTACACGGCTCTGACGAGGCCATCAATTCCTGTATTAGTACCAAATTTCAACTTTTTAGGACAAATAGTTTCGGAGAAAATCGGGTGTGACAGACGGACAGACACCGAACTGATCTTATAAGTGTTCCGTACGGAACACTAAAAACGGTCAAGGGTAGGTAGGACTTGCGCAATTAGACTTCCGTACCGTGACTGCCTTGCATGCATTCGTGATAATTTTCGTCCAATCTACACCTTGTGAAGAATATTCCAAAATTTTTTCAAATTTTTTTAATCAGTACTCTTCGAGATAAGGAGGGACAGCGATTTTTGGCAATTTTTTAAAAATAATACAAAGAAAGGTATGTGCAAGTATTACATTATATATGTTTTTTGAACTAGTGTTGTTACAAGCCTTCATTTGATACCCGACTCAATGATCTGGTAAAAAATTTTTTTTTCGCTTCCGATTTTACCCCCCAAAACTTACCCCTTAAGCCAAAATTTAACTTTCAAAATTGCACGGTTCTGATGAGGCCATCAATTCTTATATTAGTGCCAAATATCAACTTTCTATGTCAAATATGTAGTTTCGGAGAAAATTGGGAGTGACAGGCGGACAGAGATCGAAGTGATCTTATTAAGTATTCTGTAGGAACACTAATAATATTTTTCAACGTTTTACAGCCTGTAGCATTTAGGCGATGTATTTTGGAGCAAATTAGCTTATTATTATTTCGAGAAAAGTATAAAATAATTGCATTAAATTTCCTGAAAAAAAACCAATAGAACATGATTTGTAGGAAATTTAATGTAGTTTACTTTCGAAACGAAAATTTCAAGGTATAAGCGAAAAATTGAAAAAAGAGCAGCGCCGTTTTTTGCATTTTAGTCAAAGCGCACAACATTTACGAGGTGGTAAAGTTGAAATTCGGTTTTACCACTCCAAAAACATAAAGGATAGTTGAGAAAAAACCTTCTATATTTTTTTTTCCTGAAATGACCACTTTTGTCTCCTATTTACTGGACTATCAACTGAAATCGCATATGATGACATTCGGTGATATTGTTTACGGGAAGTCGTACCTCATAGTACCTACTATCTAAGCAATTAAGAGGTTCCTTGGAAGCCAGTGAGCTAGGCTTCAAAACTCAAGGAAAACAAAAACTGTCACTATATTTTCATTTACATGGAAGTAAAAATCGGTAATATAATATATATGGTAATGTATTCATGTTAACTGTATGATTGCTTAATTTTGATGAGTTCCTTGAAGAGTAAAAACCACTGAAAACTGTATAAGCAATTTAGAGTTCTCTAAGGTATATTATCATACAAAAATTGTGTATAAGCAGTGATCTCTGGTTCAGCGTATTTTGGGGGCCGTTTTTATTCTTCTGTGAACGCTTTTGGAAAAACGCTTGCCGAGGCAAGAAACTTTGGGATTCAAACTACAATAAAAATTAACAATAATAATTTAAAAGTGTTTTGAAATTTAGGGTTTATTCTACTTATTTCCCAGTGTGCTGCCCGGGTTTTTGTAGCAATAAATTCTACTTGGTTACTGTCACCCCAAGATAGAATTTCTTCCGGGTCTTTGTTAAGTTGAACGAATTCATGCTGTCTGTGGATATTTGCATGAGTAGCCGATATTCGAGTGTTCAGAGTGAAAGAAAAAATAAGCGTTCCCTCACCTGCAAATCTGTAGCTTGTATTTTTGGTCCTTTCCAGCAGATCGGTAATGTAAATGAGAAAGAGAGTAGGCCACAGTATGGTACCCTATGGCATACCGACGTTGATAGTGAAGATATTAGAAAGAAATCCGTCGACTATCACTCATAAAGAACACTCTTTGAGGAAATCCGAGAGCCATAAACAAAACTTTTTAGTCATATTATAAGAGCGCAGCTTAGCCAACAGTCCACTATGTTAAGCATGGTCAAATGCCTTGGATATAGCTTTATCGTAGAATTATTATTTTTGTAAAATTCTTGCACGCTGCAATGAATTAAACAAATTTAGACCTATTTATGGAATATCCTGTATATCTGTACATCAAATGATACCATTGTATTGGAAAGTTAATAGTACCTTTGTATGACCGTTTCGACAAAATGTTCAAGTTTAGATATACCATCTCTTAGGATTTCCTTATATATGTTGTCGTTAATTTATTTAATTGTATATTTAACTGTCCTAATTAATACTTACGCATATTCAAAGCACTTGAATGTAATTGTAGTTATGTGGGAAAAATTAAATGAAGTGATGCATAAAAATTAAGTACTACGCGGCCTTCCTACAATGAATTTATTGTCTATTATAACTAGGAGTTTAAATTGAACAAGTTAAAAGAATTGTTAATTAAACGTTTAATTTGAATATTATTAAAGAAAGAAATAAATAAACAATGTGAAAATTAACTGAAAAAATAATTGCAAATAATTAATTTTGCAATTTACCAAGTACTTACGATGCTATATGTGTTAAAACATACTATAATTTAGAACGCAACACAACCTTTACAATGAATCAATTTCATTATTAAATAACCAGCAAAGTGCAAGTCGGACTTGCGCAATTAGTGTTCCGTACGGTGATTGCTTTTAAAATAAAAATTTTTGTTACGGAGGTATAAAATTATCAATGACTTCACAAAACACACCCCAAATGAATTTTCTACAAAGTGTTTCCTATTTTTGTTGAAAACTGGTGACCTTGAAATTTTTTGTTTTTTTTTTATATACTCGTGATAATTTTCGTTCATTCTACACCCTGTGGAAAAATATTCCAGTGTTTCTACAAAATTTTTTGATCAGTACTTTTCGAGATAAGGGGGGTCAGCGATTTTTGGCAATTTTTTAGAAATAATGCATAGAAAAGTGTGCGTAATTATTATCTGTATTATATATTTGAACTTGGGTTTTAATAAGCTTTCATTTGACACCCCACTCGATGATCTGGTAATTTTTTTTTTCACTTCCGATTTCACCTCCCAAAAGTAACCCTTTAAGTCAAAATTTAACTTTCCAAACTACACTACTCTGATGGGGCCATCAATTCCAACTTTCTATGTTAAATAGTTTCGTAGAAAATCGGGTGTGACAGACGGACAGACAGACAGACAGACACAGAAGTGATTTTATAAGTGTTCTGTACGGAACACTAAAAAGTAAAATTTATTGTTAATTTCACCTGTAAATTTTGTTTAATTTAGTAATTTGTAAAATAATTAAAAGGTAATATTAACTAATAATATAATTAAATAATTAGTTCTAGTTTTACAATTTTCTAATTACGAAGTTGAAATCTAATTTTTGTTTTTTGGGGTTCTTTCTAAATATTTAATTAATGAAGGAAAGAGGTCTATTTTGAATCCGAGTGGGTAAACGATATCTTAATGAATAGCGGAGCTTTCATGAATTATAAAACGAAGATTTAAGTGCCAAAGCAAAGAGAAGTAAGTATTTCGCTTTTTGGAATTATAAAATCCTAATTATCATCAATCAGAATCAATAAACATTCTTTATCAATAGCATATTTAAATTTTAAAAACAAATGAAATATTGTAGTATAGTAGTAAGTAAAATAATATAAAAATCGGCCAAGTGCAAGTCGGACTTGCACAATTAGTGTTCCGTACGGTGACGGCTATTAAAATAAAATAAAATTATATCTCGGTACAAGAGCGACTTGCCACTCGGTTACAGTTACCTCCCCCATATGTCAAAAAACATAATTTTCATAGTTTTTTTTTATACCAGATAAATTATCAAACATAACACGTAGGCTTAAAAATTTTTGGGTCTGACAAATAGATGTCGCCCTGTGAAAATCTCGTGACATTTCGACAATTAGTTTAAAAGTTACAGTTAGTGATACTAATTTGATATTTTCAAAACAATGGAAAAAATCGAATTTCGTGTGTTGATTAAACACTGTTTTTTGATGGGAAAAAAATACCGTTCAAGCAAAGCAATGGCTTGATAAGTATTACGGGGATTCTGCCCCTGGAAAATCACTCATCGTTTACTGGAAGGATGAATTTAAACGCGGTCGTACAGATACAAATGATGCTGAACGCTCTGGACGCCCAAATGAGATGGTTACACTGGAAGACATAAAAAATCCACAAAATTGTTTTGGATGACCGTAAAGTAAAATTGCGTGAGATAGCTGACACCCTAAAGATATTAAAAGAACATGTTGGTCATATTTTGCTTGAACATTTGGGAATGAGAAAGCTCTGTTTGAAATGGATACCGCGTTTGCTCAGAGTGGACCAAAAACAACAACGTGTTTATGATTCTGAGCGCTGTTTGGACCTGTTTAAGCGCAATAAAAAGGATTTTTTCATGCGTTATGTGACAATGAATGAAACATGGATTCACCACGCCACAACGGAATCAAATCGGCAGTCAGCTGAGTCAACAGCAGCCCGGTGAAAGCCGCCCGAAACGACCAAAGACACAACAGTTGGCTGGGATAGTTTTGGCCTCTGTATTTTGGGATGCGCATGGAATAATTCTCATCGACTATGCTGAGAAGGAAAACACCATCAATAGCGAATATTATATAAAGTTATTGGTGCGTTTGAAGGCAGAAATCGCAAAGAAACGGCCCCAAATAAACAAGAAAAAGTGCTCTTTCACCAAGACAATGCACCATGTCACAAGTTAATGGTTACGATGGCAAAATTGCATGAATTGAAGTTCGAATTGCTTTTCCATCCACTGTATTCTCCAGATTTGATCCCCAGCGACTATTATCTATTCGCAGCCCTCAAAAAAATGCTCGCGGGATTGAGATTTGGCTCCAATGAAGCAGTTAACGCCGAAACTGAGGCCAATTTTGAAGGCAAAGACAAATTCATCTACAAGAAAGGTGTATAAATATTAGAAAAGCATTGGACTGATTGTATTGCTCTTGAAGGATACTATATTGATGAATAAAGTCGAATTTTGCAAAAGTAAAAGTAGCTTGGGTGATCTAAATGGAAGAATAGGAAGGAAAGAACACGATAAAGTGGTAGGAAAATATGGCGAAGAAGTTACTAACGACAACGGAAGAAGAATTATAGAGATATGTGAACAAAACAACCTTACAATATTAAACGGACACTACCAGCATAGGGATATTCATAAATATACTTAGCTTACTTGCTTACTTGCTCATTCAAAATGGGGTTCTGATCTTAGCTCAATCATAATCATTTATAAATCCCTTATCTTATCTAAACTAAACTATGGAGATTTCATATACGACTCAGCGAGTCACTCAATCAAAAAAAAGCTAGACACCATTCAGAATCAGGCTTTGCGGTTAGCCACGGGAGCTTTTAGAACTTCACCTATCTCCAGTTTACAGTGTGTTTCCTCTATTCCACCCCTCTATCTTAACAGACAATTCTCTCTCATGAAATTTTATGCTCTTTCAATGAACCGTCCTCACTTTAAATCTTCATTAAATCTAACTTATCTTCATCTTTCTCGTACTATATCGCTATCATCCAACTCCATTCCTTCCAGGCTCAAACACCTTTTGACTCTACACAATTTCACCCCTCCCCGATTTGAATACCCTCTTACCACATCTTTTCCTCCTTGGCAATCTTCAAGCCCCCATATAGATTTCTCCATGTGCACACTGGATAGAGAGATTACTCCGAATAAAATTATCAACTCCATATTCAATGATAAATTAAAAAACCAATATTCCGATTACTTCGCTATCTATACAGATGGCTCCAAGTCATGCTCAGGGGTTGGCGCCGCCTTTATTGCTCAAAATATTCAGAAAACTTTCAAATTACCTCTTTACTCATCTATTTTCTCAGCTGAGCTTCTTGCCATCAGGGAGAGCATAAGATATGCAATTACTACTCTTCCTAATTTCAAATTCCTAGTTGCTTCGGATTCTCAGAGCGCTCTTAAATCCATTCAACACGCGAACCTTGATGACGCTTACATCAGACAAATAAAGGATTTACTACATGTTGCTAGACTAAAAAACAAATCCTTTACACTCATTTGGATACCAGGACACTGTGACATTGAGGGAAATGACAAAGCTGATACTTTTGCGAAGGAGGCCTCTCTCTCTGGTGCTCCTGTTCTGGGCGAAAATCATCCCAGAGATTACATAAAACATCTATCTCAGGAATTTAGGAAATTATTCCAATTACAGTGGGATCTTGAGGACACCACCAATAAACTCTGGGACCTCAAAACTGACGTCTATCCTCCATTACATCATCAAACACTGAATAGAAAGGAAAACACCATTGTCAGAAGACTAGCCATTGGACATACATATCAGACCCATTCTTTCCTTTTGAACAAAGTGGATCCCCCCAATTGTCCATCATGTCATCTACCACTTACTGTTAAACACATATTCGAATCACAACATTTATCTGATATCCGTGAAAAGTATCACATTCCTCCCAACCTAAAATCTGTCATCCAATCCTACAACATCATTCACAGACAAATTGGTGAATACTTAAAGGAAATAAATTTTAAAGTATAAAATTCTAATACATTCGGGCGCTAAATGACCGTTGCAGTCGACGCGCCTTAACCCCTTAAATCCTCTCTCTCTCTCATAAATATACGTGGAGACAAACAACAAGAGATTTAAAAAGTATTATCGACTATATGATAATACGACAGAGATCTAGATTAAACTTTCTAGATGTAAGAGTCCAAAGAGGGGCTTCATGTGGCAGCGACCACTACCTTGTGAAAGGAAAGATAACCTCACGAACAACACGGGAGAGCAAACTGGAAGATACAAGTACACAGCACACAACAAGTGAAACAACAATAAGATATAATACAGACAGCTTACAAAATGAAAGTATCAGAAATCTATACAAGAGTAGACTGGACCAAAAGATACAACGGACGGGATTTGTTAATATAGAAGAAGAATATAAGTATATAAAGGAATGCCTACACGCAGCCGCACTGGAAGCATTAGGGTACCAAGAGAAAAGGGGAAAACAGCAAAAACCATATTGGTGGGATGAAGAAATTAAATACGAAATTGAAGAAAAACGGAAAAGCTATCACAAATACTTAAGTTCAAAGAGCACAAACGACAAAGTAAAATACAAAGAATCCCAAGCTAGAGTACGCAAAATGATTAGTGACAAAAAGAACAACCAATGGGAAAAGACATGCTCAATACTCAACACTTACATAGGAGGAAGAAAAAGCACAGAAAGCTGGAGACTTCTTAAAAATATGAGAACAGAACGGAAAAGAGAAATCTTCTCACCAATAACACCAGAAAAATGGAACCAATATTTTACAAACATGCTAACAGAAGATAGACCAGAGTTCAAAAGTACCCAACATGGAAACCCAAATACGAGGATCCCCAATAAGGATAACAACATCAGAAGTTAAACAAGTATGTAAAACGCTAAAAAATGGTAGAGCTCCAGGACCAGGAAACATTCCAGGAGAGATAGTAAAATACGGAACTGAAAAGCTATTTAGCGCTTTGAGGAACTTATTCCAAAGATGCATTAACACATCAGAAGTACCTGAGGAATGGAAAATATCATACATATCAACAATTCATAAGAAAGGAGACAAAAATAATTGCGATAACTATACGGGAATAACGGTTACAGGATCTATTAGCAGAATATACGGAAAAATACTTAAAAATAGAATAGAAACGGAATACGCGGACGTAGAAGCTGAAGAACAGGCAGGCTTTAGAGCAGGAAGATCCACAATAGACCATCTCTTCTCACTGACACAAATCCTAGAAAAGAAAACCGCATTTGATCAGGAAGTCCATGTCTTGTTTGTTGATTTAAAAAAGGCCTACGACAGCGTGCCCCTAATGAGATTGTGGGAAACACTACAACAGAGTAATGTAAGCACCGAAATAATTAAAGCCGTAAAATCCTTATACCAAGACGCAAGAAGTAGTGTGAAAACCAAATATGGTATAACAACAGGGTTCCAGGTCACAAAGGGTCTCAAACAGGGCTGCTGTATATCCCCAACGCTATTTAAAATCTATTTGGAGAGTGCACTGAAGAACTGGAAAAGGAAATGCAGCAGTATGGGATTACCACTGGATGACAATACTACATTGTACACGCTGTCATTCGCAGACGACCAGGTAGTAGTCGCTCAGGACATCGATGATATGGAATACATGACACGAAAACTTATGGAGGAATATGAAAAATGGGGCCTAGAAGTCAATATTAAAAAGACCGAGTACATGTGCGTCGGAGGACAACAGCAGGACTTGAAACTGGCCACAGGACACACCATCAAACACTGTGCCAGTTATAAGTATTTGGGAACGAGAATATCTAGGGACGGAACACTGGAAGAAGCAATATTCGAGAGGAATATCCAAGGAAGAAAAGCGATTGCAATGCTTAATAGTATACTATGGGACAAAAACATAACCATTGAAAATAAGAAGAGAATTTACAACTCAATAGTGAAAAGTATAATAACTTACAGCTCCCAGGTGTGGCCATTGAAGGAAAGAACAGAAAAATACTAAAAGCAGCAGGAAAATCCAGAAAAGACCGCATACCAAATGACACGATAAGACGAGCTTTAGAAATAAAGCACGATATAGTGGACGAAATCAGAACCCAACAGCTGGTATGGTACGGACATGTACAGAGAATGTCACAAGACCGATTACCTAAAAAGATTTTAAATTGGAACCCTCATGGAAAAAGAAAGCGAGGAACACCACGCCAAAGCTGGAGAGCAGGAATCAACAAGGAAGTACTAGAGAGAGATCTGGAGGAGGAGGGATGGAGAAACCGGGAGGAGTGGAAATTAGGCATCGGAAGACGTTATAAAACCGATTGATATATATATATATATATATATATATATATATATATATATATATATATATATATATATATATATTTAAAAAAGTAGCTAGACCAAAAACTTTTCAGCATATAAAGAAGCTCTCAAATGGTACTATTAGATTCTCCGAGTAAAGAAATAAAAAAATCAGTGAGGCTACAATTAGTGAACATGATAAATGGAACAAAATGAAAAAGACAATTCAATCAACATCGACAACATTATTAAAATGCGAAAGAATGAATAATAGAAGACATTATCGATATAATGCAGAAGAAATCAAAACAGAGATAAATATCAGTTAATTCATAACACGATGAGGAAAAAAAATAGATAGTCAAAGAAAAGTGGCTTGCTGAGAAATGTGATAAAATCGAATAATATGAAATAAAATGTGTTTACTATAATATGCATAAAGAAATAAAAGCAACAACCAATAAAAGGAAATACAACCCAACGACTAGCATACTTAACTCAAATAAAAAACCTCATCTCAGATCCTTCGGAAATCCTTGCAACGTGGAAATTGGACATTGGTAAGCTTTTTGCTTCAAATCGACCTAACAAACCCTCAATACATGATACAGACATAAGGCCCCCCATTATGAAATCTGAGATAGAGAATGCCATTCCTCTCCCTTAAATATATATATATATATATATATATATATATATATATATATATATATATATATATATATATATGTATATATATATATATATATATATATATATATATATATATATATATATATATATATATATATGTATATCTATAATATATATAAAATGCAAAGTCTCTCTGTCTGTCTGTCTGTCCGTTAGTGCCCTTATCACTGGAGAACCACTTATCCGATTTACGTACTTTTTTTTTTAAACAGACATATGTTCTCTGGCCAGGTTATAGGCTATATTTTATTACGATAGGTAACATAAGAAATGAGTAGTGACGATAATAGTGAATGAAGTCGGAAAAAAGTTTGCCGCTAGCGCATTCCCTTGCAATACACAGCCTAAACCATTAAATATAGAACAATATTATGTAGCAGAGAATATCTATAATCTATAATCTATAATATATTTATAAAATGCAATATCTCCCTGTCTGTCTGTCTGTCCATTAGTGCGTTTATCACGCGAGGACCACTTATCCGGTTTACGTGTCTTTTTTTAAATTCATACATATATTCTTTTGCCAGTTTAAATAATAATAATAATAATAATCTATATCTATAATATATATAAAATGCAACGTCTCTCTGTCTGTCTGTCCGTTAGTGCGCTTATCCCTCGAGAACCACTTATTCGATTTACGTGATTTTTTAAATGTATACATATGTTCTCTCACCAGGTTATAGATATATATTTTATTCCATCTATAATATATATATATATATATATATATATATATATATATATATATATATATATATATAAAATGCAACGTATCTCTGTCTGTCTGTCTGCCTATCCGTTAATGCGCTTATCACTGCAGAGCCACTTTTACGTACTTTTTTTTTAAAACATACGTATATTCTCTGGCCAGGTTATAGGATATATTTTATTGCGTTAGGTAACATAAAGAATAAGCAGTGACGATAATAGTGAACCAAGTCGGAAAAAAAAAAAAACGTTACCGTTAACGCGTTTTCTTGCAATACACTGCCTAAACCATTAAATATGGAACAATATCATGTTGCAAAGAATATAATATATATAAAATGCAACGTCTCTCTGTCTGTCTGTTAGTGCGCTTATCACTTGAGAACCACTTATCCGATTTACGTGTTTTCATAAATTTATACATATGTTCTATATAATTCGATATGGGGAGATAAGGTGAGATAATGGGAGATAAGTATAATAATGGGAGATAAGGAGAAATAATGGGAAATAAGCAGAGATAAGTCTAGATAATAGGAGTTATGGTGAGATAATGGGAGATAAGGAGAACTGTTGCGAGATAAGTCGAGATAAGCCTAGATAATGGGAGATAAGGTGAGATAATGGGAGATAAGGGGAAATAATGGGAGATAAAGAGAAATAATGGGAGATGAGCAGAGATAAGCCTAGATAATGGAAATTATGTGGAGATAATGGGAAATAAGGAGAAATAATGGGAGATAAGGGGAAATAATGGAAGATAAAGAGAAATAATGGGAGATGAGCAGAGATAAGCCTAGATAATGGAAATTATGTGGAGATAATGGGAAATAAGGAGAAATAATGGGAGATAAGGGGAAATAATGGGAGATAAGGAGAACTATAGCGAGATAAGTCGAGATTAGCCTAGATAATGGGAGATAAGGTGAGATAATGGGCGATAAAGGGAAATAATAGAAGATAAAGAGAAATAATGGGAGATGAGCAGAGATAAGCCTAGATAATGGAAATTATGTGGAGATAATGGGAGATAAGGGGAAATAATGGCAGATATTTTATTACGTTAGGTAACATAAGGAATAAGCAGTGACGATAGTAGTGAATCAAGTCTACGCGAGCGGAGCCGCGGGCACTGCTAGTATATATATATATATATATATATATATATATATATATATATATATATATATATATATATACATATATATATATATATATATATATATATATATATATATATACATATATATATATATATATATATATATATATATATATATATATATATATATATATATATATATTTTATGGGTCTAGCACACATGCTGCAGGGAAGTTTCTAAAGCGCTCCAGGAGCGGCATGTGTGGGAAAAAAGCGATTCACGTTGTTCTTGAATCGCTGTAAATTGTACTCGGTGGGAAACACAGCGCTGGGTAAATTATTCCAAAGTGATGATGTTCTCCATATAAAAGACTGCTTGAAAAGCGTTGTACGCGGAGTAACAAGCTGAACTTCATACAGATGTGAAGCACCAGCGCGACATGTATTTCTAACATGCACCGCTTTGGGAGGAATTAAGCGGGCTACATCCTTCGAACACTTTCCATGAAAATACTTGTAGAACAGACTCAAGTCGCCAACCGTTCTTCGATGTTCCAGCGAATCAAGGTCGCCGGTCAGTTCCTGTTCTCCAATCAGACGAACAGCTCTTCTCTGAACAGAATCCAACAAATGTAGTGTATGTTTGGGAGCGGAGCCCCAAACATGGGAACAGTATTCCATAGTTGGCCGAATTTGAGTTTTATAAAGAATTAACAGTTGTTGTGGAGTGTAAAGCTTTCTGGTTCGAAGCAATATTCCCAACTTTTGAGAAGCTCTCCTTGCTATGCCTGCAACATGTTCATGCCAGGACATATTTGCTCCCAAATTAACGCCTAACAAATTGAGCGACGATGCTAGGTGAATGGAGTGCCCCGACATAATAAAGCACCAGGTCTGATAACATCTGCGGTGAAGTACTATAACTATATATTAAATGAATGATCAGTTTCTCAATACTCTCACTTATCTCTTTAATAACATTTACAATACAGGTGAATTCTCTGAAAACTGGCTAGAATCAACCTTTATTACAATACCCAAGAAAAGACGCGCTAAAGAATACAATAAATTCCGCTTGATAAGCTTGATTAACAACATCACTAAGGTCATCACAAAAGTTATTTATAACAGAATCTACAGATAATGTGAAGCAAATATCAGTGAGTCACAGTTATGCTCTTGTAATGCTCTTGGTACACGAGAAGCCATTTTTAGCTTACAAGTGCTCATCCAACGTTGCAGGTATATGAACAAAGATGCATTCGTATGGTGTTTTGACTTCGCCTAAGCATTTAATAACGTCAGGCGCAAACGGCTAATGGAAATTCTTCAAAAAACTGATATTGATGACAAAGATATTCCCATCATAGCAGATCTGTATTGGGGACAATCGGCTAACATAAGAATAGATCAATCCTACTCTGACAACGGTGAGATCAAAAAAGGCATACGGCATGGTTTTGTCTTATCTCCCCTCTTCTTTAACCTATACTTCTATGAAATATTTAATAAAGCACTTGAGGGAGTTAACAAAAGCATCAAAATAAATGGCCAGATGATTAACAACATAAGATACGCCGATGATACCATCTTGCTGGCCAGTAACATCGATGAATTTCAAGATCTTGTTGAAAGAATGCAAAGGGTTAGCGAAGAGTCTGGTCTCCATCTGAATATACGTAGAACCAAATGGATGGGGGGCTGATAATAAGCAAATCTCAACAAGCAGTAATACAGCTTCAGTTAAATCGCTAAATAATGAAGCGTGTGGAACCCTATATATACTTGGGGACAATGGTTAATGCACATCTATCGAAATAAAGTCAAGAATCGAAAAAGCTCGATCATCTTTTAAAGGTATGATAAGACTATTTACATTCAGTGATTTGTCACTCCGACTAAAAGTTAGATTAGCCAAATACTACGTATTCCCTGTTTTGCTATACGGTGTACCAGGTGTACAAGTATGAAATGCGAATTTCAGACAACAGATGGTGCACCAATGCAGTTTTTGCTATAAAGATTTGCCACTACGCTATTTTGTTGTGTCATCAACAAGTGTCAGACGCGCACGAGTGATAAATTGGAAAAGTGTGTGCATAGTGTTGTGTTCAATATGTCGAAATTTATACCGAACAAAGAGCATTCGCGGACAGCATTAATTTTTTGTTTACATTTGAAGAAAACTACTGTTGAATCATACCGATTGTTTCGGCGTTCCAAAAGTGGTGACTTCGATGTTGCAGATAAGAAACGTGGAAAACCGCCAAAAAAATACGAAGATGTGGAATTGCAAGCATTGTTGGACGAGGATGTTTCGCAAATACAAAAACAACTCGCCAAGCAATTGGGCGTTAGTCAATAAGCTTTTTTCAATCGGCTACGAGAGATGGGAAAGATTTAGAAGCCGGTAAATGGGTACCACATGAGTTGAACGACAGGCAAATGGAAAAGTGCAAAAACACGTGTGACATTTTGCTCACTCGGTACAAAAGGAAGTCGTTTTTGCATCGTATAGTTACAGGGGATGAAAAGTGGATTTATTTTGAGAATCCCAAGCGCAAAAAATAATGGGTAGATCCAGGCGCATCATCTACATCGGCCGCAAGATCGAATCGCTTTGGCAGAAAGACGCTCTGTGTTTGGTGGGGGACCAGAGGAGCGTGGTCTATTATGAGCTGTTAAAACCTGGGGAAACGGTTAATACTAAACGTTACCAACAACAATTGACCGATTTGAACCGTTCACTGCTTGAAAAAAGGCCAGAATACCGAAAGAGGCAACACAAAGTCATTTTTGTTCATGACAATGCTCCATCACATACGGCAAAACCAGTTCTCGACACGTTGGAAGCACTCAGCTGGGAAGTTCTACCCCATGCGACTTACTCACCAGACTTGGCTCCTTCCGATTACCACTTGTTTGCATCGATGGGTCACGCACTTGCTGAGCAGCGCTTTGGTTCGTACGAAGATGTGAAAAAATCGCTCGATGAATGGTTCGCAGCAAAAGGGGAAGATTTTTACTGTTTTTAACATGTTTTTTTCAGAAGCATTTCATACTTGTACACCTGGTAAAATCGTGGACGATGACGGAAACACTAATGACAAAAGTTGAAGCCTTTGAGATGTGGGTGTAGCACCGGATTCCTGCAATTTCGTGGACCGGACATATCACCAGCTTTGAAGTTCTGCGCTATATAATTTAAGACAATGGTTCGGACTTATGTCTGTTCAACATTATTTCGAAGCGCCGTCAATAAGGTTGCTATGTTAATAACCAACGTCCGAACCGGATAGAGCTTTTGAAGAAAATGAAGGAGAACGCACTCGTGATAATTTTCGCTCAATCTATATTTTACGGAGAATATTTCAGAATTTTTTTCAAGATTTTTGGATCAGTACTTTTCGAGATAAGTGGTGGACATCGATTTTTGGTCATTTTTTGAAAATAACGTAAAGAAAAGTATGCGAAAGTATATATTTTTAACTCATATTTTCACAAGGTTTCATTTGACACCCCATTCGATGACCTGGTTATTTTTTTTTTAGTAGATATATTCTAAACATAAGATTTCAATATTTTTAGCCTAACACATCGTTTTCATTCTGATGCTATCTATGCAGAAAACATGATGTTTATATCGCAATTTGGATAACGTAGGCAATTTGTTTTGCACGGTGGAGCCTTTTGCATTGTTTATTCATCTCCTAATAACTTGCAGTTCTCTCAATATTTTACAACTTCTTTTTGGATATTGAACATGTTCTGTAATTAATTTCGGGATTTAATTAAATAACTAACCCTTATATATTTAATTTTTAAATTTAGATAAAGAAATTCTGCTGGTTTAAAGTATATTTAAAATCGCATTAGTACAAAAGAAAATAAACTTTTTTAAGGGGTGAATTTATTCTCTTTCAGCACAAGCCATAGGGTTTCTGTTAATTTATAACCCTAATCCCGTATACTACCGAAATGTGGTATGTAAGTACGATAAAATTTTCATCGAATTTGTTCGCTGTTTTTTTTTTAGCTCAGTAGTAGTAAAACTTTGTGGTCCCAAAAAGGACCGATTTTTTGCTTTTATATAGTAAATATTATAAATCATTCTTATTTTAAAGAGTTGATTGATTAGTCTGTTACTTTGTGACTACATTTTAACAATTATTTGTACTACGAAATCGCGATAACGCAATTTTTAAAATCTTTACAAATATATTTAGTGACAGTTAACAAAGTAATTAAGTAATTAATTTTATTGTTAATTCTTATTTTGTTTTATGGCCCGTCTTCTTCAGTAAGACGATTGCTGGCATATTATATAGCACATCATCTTGAGCAATATTTATCTCAGAAAAAAGTTTATTTTATGGGTTTCCTTATTGTCTCCTATGACTGGCTGGTTTGAATGTTTTGGCAAGTAAATGTTCCATAATCTCTGTGAGATAGATATGCTGGAACATAAAAAAAGGTTTTTTTGTTAGAAAAGTTCGGCTCCTGGATATCGATTGACGCCCTTCCACTTTATAAGTAGCGTTACCTTTATTGTTTTCTTTTTTTCGTTGAAGTAACACCCTTTGCATTTATATGTCTCCTCTCTCCGCTGAACCACTGCGTGGATATACTATTAAAGATTACCAGGTATGAGGGGAAAAGGCTTGTCAATGGTGTTGATCAGCAGCATCGTATATTCATTTATTCGATTTTTTTTATTATTGATTCTTGTACAAACAGATGTGCCCGACCTGCTGTAACATCCTTGTATGTCAAATGCTATAATAACGGTTTCAAAATAAAATTTAAAAAAATACCGCGTATGACAAATCAACTATAAGGGATGAAAAAGAGGCAGACAAGAAGCGAGCAGAGAGAG
The DNA here is from genome assembly GCA_019049505.1 of Pachyrhynchus sulphureomaculatus. Taxonomy (NCBI): domain Eukaryota; kingdom Metazoa; phylum Arthropoda; class Insecta; order Coleoptera; family Curculionidae; genus Pachyrhynchus; species Pachyrhynchus sulphureomaculatus. Next base: position 170,399,753 of record CM032456.1, read on the forward strand.
GTGAATGTCAAGTTTATACTATTGACTTACAGCAGGTAAAGTTAGCTCTAGCATTAATGGCATCTGCCTTATACCAAGCTGTGCTGCCACAACCACACGTATTTTAATCTCACCTCTCGTGAAATTTGTTGTTATTGGTCTCCGAAGGAGAGATAAAAGCGTCAAATTTTACCTAATTTATCGTTGACTTCTTGATAAACGAAATAGAGAAATGTTCTCAAGACAAACCAAATTATTTTGTGGACAGACGGCTGTGTGTATCGAATTAAGAACAAGACGCTTGGAAATGCTATCCTACATTTATCCATGATATCTAATTTCATAATAGAGCAGAAGTACCTTTATAAGGGTCACACAGACTCAGTTCATGCCGCCATCGACAGGCGACTTAAAAATAGAGAAATTCACCACCCTCGTTATTATCTTGCAGTCATTCGGGAGTCGAGAAAGAATCCGCCATATAATGTTAAATGTGTTGATCATCTGTTTTTTCTTGATTACGAAGCTTTTGAAATGTACTCTCACTTAGCCTGGGAAACATGAAAGATGATCCTACAATTAATGATGTAGTGCAATATACGTATAAAAATGGTTCTATTTATTATAAACTGAGATTCTCAGAAGAGCTTAAAGAATTGCCCTTAAGGAAGAAAGAGGTAGCTATGAACTTGGAGTATAACAGACTGTACAGCGGACGCATTAAGATATCGGCTGTAAAGTACCAGCATTCGCAAGAATTGAAAAAAGTTCTACCATCTCATGTGTGGGACTTCTATGACAATATTCCACACCAATAGCCAGAAAGGAAGAAGAAATCGGAAAATAAAATTTCACATAGAACCGTCAAAAGACCAAAGAAGCAGAACAAGAAGAAATCCACCAAATTGTTCAGTTTGTTTTTTTGTGTCTTCTTCTTCAGCTTTCATTTGTTCACTGCTGGACATAGGCCTCCCCTAGTTCCTTCCACGATCCTCTATCCCTGGTGTGCTGGTACTAGTTTCTTCCTGCTATCCCGTTTATATTGTCGACTTATCGTTTTTGAGGTCTTCCAACACTTCTTTTACTTGTTCTTGCCACTGTATCAAAGCTACTGTCCATTCTTCAGGATTTTCCCTTCCCAGGTGTCCCGCCCAGCTCCACTTTAGTCTAGCTGTGCGATATGTAACGTCCACTACTCCACTCTTCATCCTAATATCTGTGTTTTTCACCTTAGCTCTAAGGATAACCTCCGCCATTTTTTTTTCCATTGCTCTTTGAGATGTTCGAAATTTTTCCGTACTCTGCCGTAGGTCAAGATCGGCAGAACACACGAATCGTACACTTTTCTCTTGAGAGATATCGGTATATCATTGTTCTTAGAATGTGTCCCAGACGCCAGAAAGCTGCCCAGCTATGTTGTACCCTTTTGCCTATTTCCGCTGTTTGGTTAGGTTTCCCGAGCTTGATAAGATGTCCTAGATAGATGTACTCCTCCACTTTTCCGATGATTTCATCATCCACTTTGAAGTCTTTTTGACTTCTAGAAATGATTTTAGTTTTTCTTAGATTCATGTTCAGACCTACCTTTCTTGCAGTTAAGTCTAGTTCTGTTAACAAACTTTCTAGTTGGTTTTCATCTGAGCTTATCAGCAAAACGCAAGTGATTTAAAAATTTTCCATCTATGTGTACCCCTGTCTCATTCCAATCTAACTCTTTAAAGATATTTTCCAGGGCTAGTATGAACGATTTAGGGGATATAATATCTCCCTGTCTCACTCCTCGTTTTATCGGGATTTTGTTGGTTTTTCTTTCTTCGTCTAGTTTCACGTGGAGTGTGGCATTAAGATATATATTTTCCACTAATTTTCTATAACGTGAGTGGATTCTAGCGTCTCGTAGCGCCTTCAATATTGCCCACAGCTCCACCGTGTCAAAAGCTTTTTAAAAGTCCACAAAACACAAAAGGAGCGGCTGATTATATTCCTCGCACTTTTCAATGAGTATTTTCATTCAGGTGATCAATTGTGCAGTAATCTCTTCTAAAACCCGCTTGTTCTAACGGCTGATAAAAGTCCAATTTGGCAGTCAGTCTCTTAGTAATTATTTTCGTTGGAAGTTTATACAGGTGGGATAACAAGCTTATTGGTCTATAGTTTCCAATATCTGCTCGGTCTCCCTTCTTGTGTAGGAGAATGACCTCCGCGTTTTCCCATACCGCTGGTTTTCTGCTTTCTTCCATACATTGGTTTAGCAACAACTTTATGAGTTTTATAGTGCATTTTCCTCCATATTTCAGCATTTCAGCTGTTATTCTATCCTCACCAGGCGCACGTCCATTTTATATCTTTCTCAGCGCTGCGGAGACCTCGCTCTCGGATATTTCCGGTATCTCTCTCTTTTTTCTTGTTCTTCTTATTTTTTTTTTTCGATACGTATAGTTCTTTGTAATAGTCTTCTATCGTCTTCAGTAACCCATTTTTCTCGGTCATGATCTGGTTTTCTTTATTTTTTGTTTTGTTGATTTTTGCATTTCCGTTGCTAATATTTTTTCTTAAGATCTTCATATTTTTATTTTTTTTCTATTGTCTCTTTGATTTTTTTCGGTGTTATATCGCCTTACGTCTTTTCTAATTTGTTTTGTTATAGTTTTACTAATACTTCCATATTCTACGGATTCTCTATTGAGCTTTCGTCTTTCTTTAATACTAAATTTTGTATTGTGCTATAATATCTATTTAAAACTTTGAAAACTTTTAATATTATTTAACTGAAACGAAATTCTAGGTTTTTTTTAAAAAGCCCCATTATTTTAATAATTATGGCAAGATGTGATATCTTGTTCAGACGTTTAATTTTACCATATTAATGAGTTTTATTTGTTTTTAAAATTACTTTTTTAATTGTAATCTAATGCTCCTTTATATATAGACAAAAGTCGATTATATTGTTTTGCCCTATTACTTACTATGACTTTACCATGTCGTACTTTTGACTTTCTATTTTTGCTTTTAAAACTATTATTTAATTTGGGGTTTAATGTTCTTTTAAACAAAGTAAAATAAAAATAATTTTATTTTAACCATACTATAGCTTGATTTGTAGAACTTCATTCAAATTTTTTAAGCCTCATCACTCCGTATGTTGAATGGTTATGTTTGTTGTTTGTGCAATTTCTTCTGCAGTGACCTTGTAGGTCAAAAGCAGAACCTCGTATGTTTATGATGCAGAACCTCGTATTATTTGATCCGCAACCTCGTATGTCGGTTTAATACTAACCATCCAGTTGAAACAAATTATTGAAGTTTTGTTATGCGCAATTTAATTAAAAGACACTAAATCAATTTTAGCTGTTGCCGTGAACGAAACTTTTTTAGCTAGAAACAGTTTTTCATGCCTCCTGAAAAATTGCTGTATTTGACATACGAGGTTGCTGATCAATAAATACCATCGTTATTAGAGTATTATTTTCAAATACACGATTTAAAAAAAAAATTATTTTTTTGAAAAATATTTTTGATTTATAATTTTAAAGCTGTACAGTACCAATGAAAAATATGTAAAATGAATTGCATAATTGAGGTGTTCGTTACTTTGTGACAATACATTATAAATTTCTAAATAAAATGAAACGAATTGCTTTGTTATTTGTCACGTATTTTTTATTTATCTGCAGCTGCAGTTTCATAGCTTTTCTATATGATCAAGCGCTTGATAATGTAGAAAAGCTATGAAACTGCAGTAGCAGATAAATAAAAAATAAGTGACAAATAACAAAGTAATTCGTTTCATTTCATTTTTTAATGATTTAATGATGAACTTTTTCTTTGTAAAAAACTTGTGTAAGAGACAGAAAACGGGAATGATTGAGAGCTGACATTTTTGGATACGTATGGTGTCTACTTATTTACGTAATTAACATACATACATAATTCGGTGTACTTACTTCCGCATAAATAAAAAGGATATTCATCTTTGGCTTTTACCATCAATGGTTTTAAACTGACATCAATAGTCAATTAGAAAAGAAACGCTTGACCATTTGAATAAATCATACGATTTTAGTGAAAGTCTTATGTAATTTGTTTTTAGGGTTTATTGTTAGGTCAATAGAAATTGACAATATTTAGACATCATTAATATTAATATTCAAAAATATTACATATACTTTCAACCCACCCATTTCATTAGTAAACCAGCTTCTATCTTTGTCGCGTACACAACGCAACAAAAACACGTTGTATACTCGGGTAGTCTTCCGAACTGTCCCGAGCTACTTCATCTTTACCGAACGTGTAAAGTTACTAGCAAGACAGTGATGTAAATGTTTTCGGGTCCCATGTCACAGATAGAGGGACTAGTGAGGTTTTTGTTCGAGTCGGACTATGTAAGTGTCATTAAAATACGTTGCCAACATAGGTATAGGTACGTTTACCTGTGTCGATATTTTCAGAACCGCTAGTACACGCCTGTGTGGGAACAGCATTCAACTTTAACCGTCATCAGACCATCCGGATGGTCGCAGTGATCGCGTAGAAGTTACGGTTGGATCGATCCTAGTTTCGGTGATTTTTCCGCGTTAAAAAATCTGTTTTGGCAGAAAAATCTCTTCAAAATTCCACATTATATAAAGCATTTATTTGTACTCCTAGTGATATTGGTCAAGATAAAATTGTGCAAAAACAAGTGAAAAGTTCTGGTGCTAGAAATGACCGTTACTCGCTTTACGGCTCATTAATATCTTTTAGCGGATACTCTGGGAAATCATTTTTTGTGGTGACATTAATTTTGCCGAAAAACTCGTCTACAGAAGATACATACATCTCGCTTTTTACATTATTTGACACGCTATTTTCAGTGTGGTGACCTCAGGAATGCTCAAGGACGACTGGTATTCGAGAAAGAAAGAATATTTGAATTGATAAGTGAAGAAAACTTGTACCTGCAGCAGTTTCCAGTTTTCTTTCAACAGACTCTGCAGGCAGCGTGTTCTAATACTTTTGTTAAATCTAAAATACTTCATGTGCATATAAAGTATTGTATTTCAAGTTAAAGTCGACCAAGAAAATAGTTGATCCTTCGAACACGGGTGTGTAATACTGATTTGTTCCACCCTTCATTGAGCATCTGTGCATTCAAGCACATCTGCTTTGCGAGCACCTTGGAACCAAACGGTGTAATTTTTTTGTTTGTGTGTGGTGCCGTGGGGTATTTATGACGTTTCATTTGTTTTAAGAGTTAATTTTTTTGTGTAATAATGGGAAATCATCCATCAAATCATATACCATTGGATAGGCGAGATGGGTCAAAATTTGGAGATACTCAAGCGGTAGGTTGATTGTTATTTATTTATTTTTCTGATGTTTTTTAAATACATTTTTTAATTTTTGTTAACACGTGATCTGATTTACTTTCCGTTTTGTGCAAATCGACAATTGTTATACTTAGTACGATGGTTCGTTAGTTATTGAAGGAATTGCTGAATGTTTGACCAGCTATATATATATATATATATATATATATATATATATATATATATATATATATATATATATATATATATATATATATATACAGTGCCGGCCAAAAGTGGAGAAACTTTCAATATTATTATTTTTGTCTTATTGGAGTGGATTCGAAGCAATTTTAAATAATATTTATGGTTACCTATAAACCTCACCTAATTAATGAAACAACAAATTTCGAAAACAAATAATTCGTTGTGAAATGTACAAATAAAATGTATTTATTCTAGGGACAAAAATGGAGAAACTTTTCAGTTTTATGCCATATTATGTATTATTAGATAGGAGATTAAAAAAAACATACTAGTACTTTATGGCATAACCCTTATTCTTCACAACTTCAGCACATCTTCTAAATATGGACTCAAGAAGATTGTGAATGACATCTTCGGAAATTTCATTCCATGCTTCTTCCAAGGCTTGAAATAATTCATCTTTATTTCGGAACTTATTGGGATTATTTTGTCTAACTTTTCTGTCTAGGTGCTCCCACATGTTTTCGATAGGATTCAAGTCCGGACTTTGAGCTGGCCACCTCAGAACCTGCATTTGTTGAGAGGTGAAGAAATTTTTAACAATTTTTGAAGTGTGCTTCGGATCGTTATCATGCTGAAATTTCCAAATTAACGGCAAATTATCCTCGGCATATGGAAGCATAATATTCCTTAAGATGTTTAGATAATATTGGCTATCCATGATCCCCTCTATCCTCACCAGTGGGCCAACGCCGCGGCCAGAAAAGCATCCCCACACCAAGACATTACCACCTCCATGTTTGATTGTGGGTGTAGTGTACTTAAGGTTAAATTTTTCATTCACTGGACGTCTAACCCATCTCATACCGTCTGATCCAAATAAATTAAATTTACTCTCATCCGACCATAAGGCGTTTTTCAATTGATTGTAGGTCCAGTGTAAATGCTCTGTTGCGAATCTCAAACGAGCTTGTCTATTTTTCGTTGAAATAAAAGGTTTTTTGACTGGTCTCCTGGCCTTTAAGTTTGCTTCGCATAAACGTCTTCGAATAGATCGAATTGAAAGAGGAATCCTGGGGTATGCCTTTTTTATATCTTCAGCAGAGAAAAATGGATTTTTTATAGAACATCTTCTAATCAGCTTATCGGCTCCAGATGTAGATTTTTTAGGTCTACCTGGCTTAGGAGTGCTCGTAGTAGTGCCCCTAGCTTGCCACAATTTGATTTGTTTACAAACAACACTTTTATGTAGATTTAGGTCCTTAGCAATTGTCACTTGTTTAACTCCCGCGTTGTGCTTCTCAATTATAAGTTTTTTTTATTTGTTGTGATAAGTTGATACCTCGAGGCATTTTGGTAAGTAATTGAGCTTCGCAACATTGCAAAACGAACTGCTTCGAACGAGAACTATTCAATTTTTAATTTATACATAAAAAGTAAACATTGTTTACTAATCACATTCCTTTGATAAAATTCTAAGTTGCTTTTATGTGCATTTATTACTCAGGCTAAGATAAACATTTTTAATACATAGTCGCACAAAAATTTTGAATATATTATAAAATTAGAAAATAAATTAAAAGTTTCTCCACTTTTGGCCGGCACTGTATATATATATATATATATATATATATATATATATATATATATATATATATATATATATATATATATACATATATACACATATATATATATATATATATATATATATATATATATATATATATATATATATATATAAATATAGAATGATTCAATGGTTTGTAATGATAAAAAATCTTTATATCAGTAGTAATTATTCCATATTGACAACAATGATAATGGAAATGTAGCATTTAATAATTAAAAATAAAAAAAAAAAAATTATCTCCATAATGAAATTTTTGGAATGGATCAAATATTGATAAAACCGGTTTTTTGAATGTTTAGTTGCAATTATTGGTGATGAATTAATAAGTTATATATATATAAAACTAGTGAGCACCAAAATCGACTCAAACTATTTGGCTTCATTTAATATGGATCCTAGAATTTAGTGTTCATCTATTTTTACTATCATTTGAAAGTCCGTTCTATTCTCTTGCTAGTCATACCAAATTCCATAGCATACCTCATGCTTTTTACTGACTAAAATGATTGAAAGGGGAAACAAGGAGAACAAGGAATAAAAATAGGGATAAGACAAAGGAAAAATTAAACAAATTTTAAGTTTAACAATTAAATTTCTTGATAAAAACCAAAATCAATATTTTATATTACCCTCCATAGCCATTATTACTGCTTCCAACCGGTTTTTTACGGAGCAGGTGAGCTTTTTCATCACTGTCTGTGGGATTCTTCTCCACTTTTCCGCTATTGCACCTTTAAGTCCCTTAGCGATGCAGAGGCTGGATTTCTAGCTTGAACCCTTCTTTTGAGCTCATCCCACATGTGTTCGATTGGATTGTCGACAAGACTCCGCGCAGATCTGGCTAATGTGGATATTTCCACTTCCGCCAGGTATTGCCGCACCGACGCTGCAGCATGTGGCCTCGCATTGTCGTGCAGTAGCACGAAGCTATCACCATCATCTCATCAGTCACGAAACCCAAATTGGTTTTCGCCTCCAGTAAGATGCCTCCCCACACTATGACAGAACCTCCTCCGTAAGCGACCTTTTCAGTAATACAGCACTGCGCATAGCGTTCCCCAGGCCTCTTTTAGGCTCGTCTTTTTCCATCATTGCTATGTAGGAACATTCGGGACTTGTCGGAGAATAAAATGGAGCGCTGTTGCTCTAAGGTCAAGTCGACATGTTCTCGGGCAAATTTGAGTCGCGCTTGTCGATAGGCTGCTGTTAACTTGTGTCTGTTAGCTGGTCTCTTCGGAGTTAGGTTAGCTTCTTTAAATCTTCTGACTGTCCACGAGTGATAGCCCGACTACGAACTTGTCGGAGCTCCTGCTGGACTTCAACGCCGGTCAAGTGATGATGAGTGATGATAAGGCAGCTAAACTTAAATCGAAACGGCTTTTTCTGATACGCTGTTAAAATTTATATAAAATCCTCTCCTTGACGTGTTAACTATGATTTTCTTCCATCTTACGTTTCAAATTCAATTTTGTGGAATAAGTGTCTAGGGATGTGGGTTATTATTCGTTTTCATGCTTCTTCCTATACTTCTTAAGTCATTTATAAGGATGTGACTGACAGTGAAGAAACTACGAAAAGTGCAATGTATCTCGGATTATGTTTCGTAAAGTAAACACCCTCTTATAATTTTTTTATGTAACATTTAATACAACTTATACTGGAGTTATACTCTAATATTTTTTACAGTACAGTATTATACATATAATGTATGTACAAAGTGCTATAATTAATTTTTCTGTATAGTGCAACAAGTTTAATTTACAGCGATTCAAGAGCAACGTGAATCGCTTTTTCCGCACACCTGCCGCTCCTGTAGTGCTTTAGGGATCTCCCTGCAATACGTGTGCTAGACCCATTAAAAAAAAAGTTTGATATATCGGTCAGGTACAAGAAATTTGTTTATCAAGTTGACAATGACGCGGTCATCTCGCTCCGAGGTACACCTTCTTCTTCCTGATCCTGGTCTCCGTGTAAAGGCGCCAGTCTCTTGGAGACAGCTGACTGGCTTAGGTGCAGTTGCGCAGCGATTACACGTTGGCTATGCCTTTCTTGCAATATGGCAATGATTTGTGCAGTTTCTTCCCGGGTGATATCCAGTTTCCTATGACGTAATTAGTGAGCGGGTATAGCAGAGATATTGAGGCTTGAAGTTCTGATAAAGGAATAGGAAAATGCAGTTACATGTGTTTTTATAGGGATGAACAGCGCGCAACGAGTACGTTGCTGAGCGAGCAAAAACGGTTTTATTGAGTTAAACCGTTTTAATCAATAAAATTTTTTGGAAATTCAAATGTTTTTGGTATTATTGGAAAGAGTAGAAAATGAGCATTCTAATGATACCGAAAATAATACCACTGTTTGAAAATTAAATTCAAGAATCGGTGTTAAATGAAGCAAAATTGTTTGAGTCGATTATTTTGCTCAGCAGTATATATATATATATATATATATATATATATATATATATATATATATATATATATATATATATATATATATATATATATAATGTAAATGGTGACAGTAAAAATATATTAATATAATTTAAATAGAATACAATTTTTTCTTGGTAAAATGTTACATCAAATATGGGGAAAAATGCTACACTCCTTTACAAAATTAACGCAACAATATATTAAATCATACAAATCTCTATAATGAATTAATTTTAATAATTTTTTATGAACATTGGTTACACCAAAAGTTAGAAAAAACTTATTCGGATACTTTAAAGTGAATTAGCTACCAAATTTCTCTATAAGATTCGAATTAAAATGATTCTTAAGACCTAATAACAAAATGGTTGAAATTATGTAATAATGAAAAAAATAAACTGGGACACTAGTATCAAAATTAATGGTGTAACTGGTACACTAGTAGCGTGTGTTGCCTCCTCTACTTCGGATGACAGCGTTTATGCGCCTAGGCATGCTTCTAATTAAATTTTGGATAAAATCTTGAGGAATTTGCTCCCATTCTGTGATAACTGCATTTTCAAGTTCCCTTAGGTTTCTAGGTGCAGGCATATGACGTTTTACATTTTTCTTAAGGTAATCCCATACATGTTCTATCGGATTCAGTTCCGGGCTTTTTGGTAGCCATTGCATAATCGGTATATCAACTTGATTAAGATAATCGAGTACCTCTCTAGCCACGTGAGGTCGAGCGTTGTCTTGCATAAACAGGAAATTGGGACCTACAAAATGACCGAAGGGCATCACATGTTCTATTACAATATTCTCAAGATAGTAGTCAGCATTCATGGATCTCGTACGGACAGGAACTAGCTCTGTGCGAGCGTCAAAGCAGATGCCACCCCAGAACATAACAGAGCCACCGCTGAATGAAATCCTTGCAGAGATATTGCAAGAAGCAAACCTAACTCCTGGTCTTCGCCATACTCGCTCACGACCATCTGGATGTTTTAGACTCACCCTAGTTTCATCTGTGAAGAAAACTTGTTTCCATTCATCCATAGACCAGTTTTCGTGATTTCGAGCAAAACGTAACCTGGCAACTCTGTTCTCTCCAGTAAGCAAGGGCGCAGTGGCTGGTCTTCTACTGTTTAATCCAGCTTCATTTAACCGTCTTCTAACTGTTTTAGAAGAAATCGTGACATTGCGAACAGCTTCGAGTTCGTTTCTTATTATAGAACTAGTGACAGTCCTGTTTCTTAAAGCATATTGTCTTATAAAACGTTCATCTAGGTCGCTAGTGCATCGTTTTCTCCCTTGCCCTAGCCTTCTAGAATAAGTTCCTACTTCATTCAAGCGTCTTACCATACGACTATTGTGGAACGATGTTTGCCTAACAAATTGGCAACGTAACTCTGACAATATCCCTCGTCCAATGAAACCGAGGCTCGCACTACCTCGTGTTCAGTTTAAATTCCTTGTTCGATTCATTTATCTAATTCTTCGGGGTCAAAAATAAAACAGTCTACCACAAAAACGTATTACTTTGAAAAAGGGAACAATTTATAAGCTTACTTTTAAAGAAAATCTATCGCATTATTACAGAAAATTGCTTATCTTCTAAAAAATTCTTTAAAACTCTAAATCTAAACGAATTGTTTTGATTTCTGTCATGAACAATGAAACAAAATATGCATAGCCTACTATTCAAATACTCGATAAACTTTAAAACTGACATAAGAAAAAGATAAATTAATTTTCAGATTGTTGCGTTAATTTTGTCCAGGAGTTTATAATTGATAATTGACTATAATTATAATAAAACAGATGAATTATTTATTCACTTATAATGACCTCATCAGTATAGAATGAGTCATTTTATCACATGACATTTCTCGAAATTTGATGCATGATATATTTTTGTGGTAAAAACATAATTATCCCTACTCTGTATAGGTGAAACCATACGCATGGTTAGTAAAGTAAGGTTACGTTAGGTTGTATTTAAGGCTTTTAGATTCGGAGACTATTATTTTTCTTTTCTTACCTTACATATATTTTACATATATTTATTTTGTATTTTATTATGCTAGGCTAGGCTAGTTCAGATTAAGTTAGGCTAGGTCAAGTTTGGTTATTTTTCAGGCTTTTAAATTCAGAGGCTATTACTTTTCATTTCCTAATTTTTCATTATTTTACTTTATGTTACTTTAGATTAGGTTACGTTAGGTTAAGTTAGGTTAGGTTTTTTTAAAATCTGGCTCCGAAGATCTCTTCAAAATTTGACCAGGATTATTTTTAAAACAACAACGTGCAACATGCCGTTACTTTTTCCTGTCACTTATTCGGCTGAAAAGAGGAGGATATCATTTGATTTAGTTTCCATGCTAAATAAACCTTCTATTTGAATGTTGTTAATTGAAGCGATCCAAAAAGGCAATCAGGTGTTCTTTATGACGTGGTCAGATAACTAATGTGTCATCTTCATATCTACAACAAAATGTGAATTTCTATGAAAATATTTCCAACTACACGAGTGTGTGAAGAACCTAGAGCAGATTCATTAGCATTTTAGTCCATTAAAAATTATTTACGCTTAATTACATGACTATATTGATTGTTACCTTTCAAATTTCGCTGAGAAAATTTTAAAATTTGATCAAAAATACTCTTTCCTTCTTTTGTGCAAGTTAAACTTGCAAAATTAGTGTTCTGTACTGTCAGTGCTTTTAAAATAAAATAAAATTCTTACCTACGCTAAGTTAATTAGGCTCCTGATATGTATATATCGTAAGATCCAATATGTATTTTCACGTTTTTCTTAGTCAATAATATATTATAGTTATTGCATCTTAGCTATCTAGTCTATCAATCTAGCTCAATCTAGAATCTAGTAATAAAGTATAAAAGAAATATTTACTACCTAAATATTTGATTAATTATAAACAAATAAAATAAAATTATATCTGGGTACAGAAACGACGCGCAACTCAGCAGCAGTAATGTACTGAAATGTGTATTAAAAAATCTCCACCATACTGTCAAGGTACATTTTCAAAGTTTTTGTTGTACCAGATAAATTATCAAACGTTACTAGATTTTTTTGATCCACTTTTGATTTCATCTCTAAAAACTTACCCCTTAAGTCACAATTTAACTTTCGAAACTCCACGACTCTGATTGGGCTATCAATTTCTATATGTGGGCCAAACTGCAACTTTCCATGTCAAATAGTTTCGGAGAAAGTCGGATGTGACAGACATACAGACGGACACCGAAGTAATCCCATAAGTGTTCCGTGCGGAATACTAGAAAGGTTATCATCCGATTATCTAACATAGTATTGAGTATATAATTAAAAATCTAAAATTTACAAATTGGAGCATAGTTTTTTAAAAAATTCCTCAAAAGTTTTTAATATTTTGCATCGAAGTTCTATTATTATCGTCGATTCAATCCCTTTTATTTTAGTATCGATAATGATAGTACTAGCATTATATTTAAATTTAGCTATCTATTTTTCGATGAATAAGCAACAACAATCACAAGGTGATGGCGCAATTACTCAGTAGCGAATACAATAAAATTATAGTGGGTTTGGCGATGAATATACTACATTGATACAACAATAACCTTGGTTTAAATGATTGTTATTGATATCAAATTATGAGTTGCATTTGGCGTTTTTTTACTTCTTTATGAGATGCACTTTTATAATTATGATATAAGCATTGTATGAATTTTTTTAACGTTCTCTAAGAGCAATAAAACCTTTAAAAAACAATTACTTTGATAGAGTAGTAGTAACTGGAATAATCTGCTGCATCTGGGTTCAAGCATCCATGTACAATTAACTTCTTATTCATATTCCAAACATTCCATCTGGTTTCAATAGATGTTAGTATTGCAAATTATTCCTGTGATTATAGAATCGCAGAATTTACTCCCTGTAATATAAGACATTATAAGTTAATACGGTTGTCTGTTCAATCAACATATTTTTGGGTATCAAGAAGAATATTATTTACAAGCAATATGGTTTTTTGTAAGCACGGAATAACAGTGGATCTCCTAATTTTTTTTGATACATATGTTACGAACTTTTAACGACTGCGCTTGTTATATTCATGGCTTTCGGGTCGTGTTTGGTATCAAGCTTTTGGTTTCCAGCTGTGGAGTCCCTTAGGAGATTGTCCTGTGTAAGTGGCAATTAATAATTTTTTTCGAAACCTTTAGTGTTAACGCCAGTGTACCCATGATTCCATACTGCTCTGGCGGTAATATTACAGAAAGTTAACAAAGACTTGACATAAATTCTGGTTTGGGGTGATAATACTCGTAACTAAGTGGAATTTAACACCCAGGTAGTTAATGTTGCCAGAACCTGATGTATTTCTATCGAAACATTGTATTTTACCAACATCGTTCATTAACTTACTAGGCATTAGTCAGAAGATACTCCACGTTAGTTTTGAAACAAATTCCAAATTCTAGGATTGTTGGTATACTGTTTACACATGTGGGGCTTTTCTGTCATGAACCCGCCTAGCGCCTATGAAAAAACATATTGTCGTAACGTGCCCTAATTTAACAATGAGTTTATTTTCAATGGTTAGTAGGTATATTATAAGAAAATATAGTGAAGTATTTAAAAATTGCAAAAGCCAATATATATCTATGAATTAAACCTGAAAGTGGGTCTAACGTATAGAATATGTAGATTGACTTTATAATTGTACGTATTTTCTGGACTAAACCCGGTGTAACTCATAATTTTGTTCTTCTTTATGTGATTTTTAAATACAATGTTGTGTGAACACTAGCAATGACAATAAATTCATCTAACCTGAACTAACAAGAACTATTTTTTTTTATCGAAATTCTGCACGTAGGATATTATTTAAGATCTTAACACACTATTTTTAGTGTTCCGTAAGGAACACTTATAAGATGATTTCGGTGTCTCTCTGTCTGTCTGTTACATCCGATTTTCTCAGAAACTGTTTGTCATAGAAAGATGAAATTTCGTAATAATATAGGAATTGATGGCCTCATCAGAGCCATGTAGTTTTGAAAGTTAAATTTTGACTTAAGGGGTTAGTTTTGGGGGTTGAAATCGGAAGTGAAAAAAAAAATTTTACTAAGTCATCGAGTGTGGTGTCAAATGAAAGCTTGTGAAAATACAAGTAATATATATATATATATATATATATATATATATATATATATATATATGCGCACACTTTTCTTTGTATTATTTTTAAAAAATCGGGAAAAATCGCTGCCCCCCCCTTATCTCGAAAAGAACTGATCAAAAAATTTTGAAAAAATTCTGGAATATTCTCCGCAGGGTGTAGATTGAACGAAAATTAACACGAGTGCATTACCTTTAATAATTTATCTGGTATATAAAAAAAACAAAAATTTCAAGTCATCAGTTTTCAGTAAAGTTTGGAAACAAACTTTGTTGAAAACTCATTTGGGGTAACAACATTTTTTATTTTAAAAGCAATGTACGGAACAAGTTCAACTTGCACTTGATCGACTATTTAAAATAATATTAACTCAGTAACTTTACTTGTTACACTTCTGTTGAAGTACTGATTTAATTAGAGTTTAATTCGTTATTTTTCCTATGACAACCTTGAGATAAAGCTGAATCATTAGGTTTACTTGTCATATGAATTCTTATTTTGTGTTTTTTTTAATGTCAGTAATTAAACTTGACCTAAGCTGCAATTTTTAAACAATTTTGTGAACTAAATGCTAAGTTGTAGAAAAGTCCGTTTATTTACAATTCATTTCATACTTTTCGTTGTAGCAGCAGCACCCTATTTTCGATCTAGAATGTTCAATTTGAATAATGAAGCGTTGAGTGCTATAAAAACAGAATATGTCTAGAGGAAACATATAACAACACTTTTGTTTCTACTCAGTATACTTTTGTTTCACTCAAACGGCTGTCAAGTATCAGTTTCAATTGGACATATCCTTCCGAGTTACGCGTAAAGAGGAATAAGTTTTTTTGGCTGATGTATTCAAAAAAATACCCCTTTTTTACATCGAAAGTTTATCTTTTTATTCGCAAAATAAAAAAGCTCTATTTGAACTCAATTATCGAACAGACACTTTAACCATTACGGTTCTATTTATTTTTAATGACCAGATATCAGGAAATGTACGGCACTTAAAAGTTTATTACCAGAAATACTATCGGACGTTAATACACCCCTCAAATTCTTTTACGATGATTTCATCGTGAAAGAGCTTTCGAACGGTCTAATGATTATTCGACTGACGAATAATGTTCAGTAATGTATTTATGAATCATTCTTGCTTTAGCAGAATTACAGGTTGACTTTTATTTTTTAGCTGTGAGTTTATATTTTGTGACATAACACTAAGGATGACAAAAACCTGCGGTATGTATAAATGGTAAATATCGACGTGGTTCGAACGTTCTCAAAGATGATTAATTGGTATTTTTACTTAAAAAATAAACACGAATTTAAAAGTAATTTGAATACATATTTTTGCATATTTCTAATGTAATGTACATACATGGTGTTCCTTAACAAATTTAACTTTAATGTACAGTAAAAATCGTAACATCTTTGTTCGTGCCAGGAACAGATGCAAAGAAATTATCGACGAAACCAAGGAGGCACACAACTAACGGATTAGAAACAAACTACTCGCTTGTCCCAACAATTGCACCAAATCCACCATACCACCACTCACACGGCCAGATAATTCTATTGCAACGACACCTGATGAGAAAGCGAACTTGTTGGCTGAACTCTTTGCTTCATATTCTACTGTCGATTACCAAGGAAAAACACCACCCACTATTTCCGTAGTGCAGTCAAGGATGCCCGATATTGTCTTTAGACAGCGTATCATAAAACGTATTTTGATGTAGCTAGACACCAAAAAGGGTTCTGGCGCTAATGGAATACCTGCCATAGTTCTCAAAAACTGTGCGAGGGAACTAACACCAGTTTTCTGTAGACTTTTCAAACTATCCTACAGAAAGGGAATATTTCCTTCCTGCTGGAAATGTGCCACAGTTCACCCAATACCTAAAAAATAAAAGAAGACCTTGTCAAATAACTATCGATCAATCGCACTGCTTCCAATAATATCGAAAGTTATGGAAAAGGCTATCAATCAGCATCTTCTAAAATATCTTGACGGATTCAACATTATTAGCGATCGCCAGTATGGCTTTCGTAAAAATAGATCAACGAGTGATCTTCTGACTTATGTAACACATGTTTGGAACAACGCAATTGAACTCTTTGGAGAATCTCGAGCGGTTGCTCTTGACATATCCAAGGCATTCGACCGTGTTTGGCATGATGGGCTGTTGGCTAAGCTACGTTCTTATGGTATGTCTGAAAAGTTCTGTTTGTGGCTCTCATGTTTCCTCAGAGAGCGTTCTTTACGAGTGGCAGTCGACGGATTTCTTTCTAACACCTTCACTATCAGCGCCGGTGTTTCCCAAGGCTCCATACTGTCTCCTACTCTCTTTCTCATTTATATTAACGATCTGCTGGAAAAGACCGAGAATCCAATCTACAGCTTTGCAGATGACAGTACACTTATCTCTTTGAACGCTCGGACATTGGCTACTCAGACGAATATCCGCAGATAGCAGGAAGTCATTCAACTTAACCAAGACCTGGAAGAAATTCTATCTTGGGGTGACAGTAACCAAGTGGAATTTAACGTTACAAAAACCCAGGCGGCAGTTTTCTCTAAAAAAGTTAACGTTGCTAAACCCGACATAGTTATGTCTGGGCACTCCATTCCTCTAACATCGTCACTCAATTTGTTGGACGTTAATTTGGGAGCAAATATGTCCTGGCATGACCATGTTGCAGGCATAGCAAGGAGAGGTTCTCAAAAGTTAGGAATATTATTTCGAACCAGAAAGCTTTACACTCCACAACAACTGTTAATTCTTTACAAAGCTCAAATTCGACCAACTATGGAATACTGCTCCCATGTTTGGGGCTCCGCTCCCAAACATACACTGCATTTGTTGGATTCTATTCAGAGAAGAGCTGTTCGTCTGATTGGAGACCCGGAACTGACCGGCGGCCTTGATTCGCTGGAGTATCGAGGAATGGTTGACGACTTGAGCCTATTTTACAAGTATCTTCATGGAAAGTGTTCGAAGGATGTGGCCCGGTTAATTCCTCCCAGAGCGGTGCATGTTAGAAGTACACGCCGCGCTAATACTTCACATCCGTATGAGGTTCAGCTTGTTACTCCTCGTACAACGCTCTTCAAGCAGTCTTTTATATGGAGAACATCATCCCTTTGGAATAATTTGCCCAGGACTATGTTTCCCACCGAGTACAATTTGCAGCGATTCAAGAACAACGTGAATCGCTTTCTCCACACACGTGTCGCTCCTGTAGCGCTTTAGGGACTTCCCTGTAGCACGCGTGCTAGACCCAAAAGTAACGAAAATTGTGTTGTGGTTAGGTTGGTACTTGTAGTACACGGTTCGCCTTCTAGGGTGATGTAGTTATAGTCTTTCTAAGTCAGTCTGACAAGCGGAATCGGTATAGAAGGTTGTAACAGACTCCTGAAATTTTTTTTGTAAAAGTTGTTCTGTGTACTCGTCATTTTTTAAAAGTGTCGCCTGGAGGCCTGTCGTAAACTGAAGCAGTAGTTTGAAACGGACCCCGATTTTTATTCCAAAATCATCACAGGAGGTGAATCATGGTGATACAATTACGATCCTGAGACAAAACAATAGTCCAGGAAATGGAAAACGGTGAATTGTCCTTGTCCAAAAAAGCTTGTCAGGTGAAATCAAATGTGAAAACAATGCTTATTTTTTTTTGATATGAAAGGCATTGTTTACCGGAATTTTTTTCACCAGGTTAGACGGTGTACCAACCATTCTACCTTGAAGTGTTGAAAAGGTTGCGTAACAGTGTGCGAAGGAAACGCCCTCATTTGTGGCAGTCGGGCGATTGGTTCTTCCAACACGACAACGCGCCAGCCCACACGGCTCTGCTTGCCAATTTTTGACAAAAAACGGCATGACCTCTTTGCTTCACCCTCCTACTCGCCGGATTTGGCTCCATACGACTTCTTTTTGTGTCCCAGGATGAAAAGAGACCTGAAAGGAGGACGTTTTGCTGACATAAAAGAGGTGAAATAAAAAACGACGCAGGCTCTGAAGGACACTGGATCAGACGAATTTAAAAAATGCTTTGAACAATGGAATAAAAGATTGGATAAATGTATTAGCTCCAATGGAGAATATTTTGAAGGAGACTAAAAGTTGTTTGTAGAAAAATTTAATAAACCTTTTTTTATAAATATATTTCCGTTATTTTTGGGTCCACCCTAGTAATAAATAAAAATGAAAACAAAATTTTGTTGTATATTAAACTACAATCTTTGCTCTACTCAGTATATATCACCACTACACCAAACACTTTATTGGCTTAAACGATAAGGTGATTTCTGAAACGCCTATTTTGAAGGGGTGGGGAAATCGTATTTTTTAGATGGGATACAAAAGATAGAAAAACGTTGGACTAAGTGTATCGAGCTAAAAGGAGACTATACTGAAAAATAAAATAAATTTTACACATACAAGTATTTATGATACAACCCTCGTAGGCCGGATTCTCACCTGCATGTAACATTTCGAAAAAAGTATATCTTTAAAAATTCTAGTTTTCAGAAAAAAAAATATATTCACATGTGGAAGGATGTTCTTTGTTCGAAATTATTATTGGATGTACAATATTGCAAATGTTAGAATCTGTTTACGAGAATAGAAAGTTTTTTGATCATTTGGACTGACTGCATTTGTATTTAATAAGCCTGGAGTCGGAGAAATGGATCCACATGTATGAATGGTGGTGACGAATTTATATGAAGTTGAAAGGAAATATTCTGTTTTTAGAATCTGTTTTTTCGACTTTATCGTTTTCTAATGATGACAAAGATTTTATTGCAATGATTGATATTATATAATTTTTTCATTTGTAACTAAGATTTTTGCTTGCAAGTATTGACATATTGTTTTTACTTTAACGTGATTAAACAGCAAACATTATTTTGAATTTAAACACTCTAAATAGACAATTTATTCTGTTTTGCCAACGTTGGTTCGCGTTGTGTAAACATTCAATAATTCTTAATAAATTATTAATGTTAAACATAGTTAAATAAAGCAACAATGTATATATAAAAATCAGCCTTGAGAATTTTGCATTAAGCAGATGGCCCAACGCTCACTCCTATCATTTTTCATTTCAATAAAAGTGTAGATAAAATTAGGTTGGGAGCTAAAATAATTGCTAAAATTTTATTTGGTGAAAAAATATGTATTTTTGTGTTCAAACATCAATACTAAATACATTTATTGATAGAATAATTATTGGAGGAATTTTTCGGTAAAAATATCGCTTTATTGTAAAAAAATGGTTACAAACTGATTATTGAAATTATTGTCCATCGCTAGGCACTACTTTCTCCTATCTTTGTGGCAGCATATGAATACGACGTTGAAAGAACGACTCATCTTTTGAGGCGAATCTACCCATTTTTTGGTATCCTCATAAGAATGGAAACGCTGTTCAGACAGGCCGTGAGTCATCGATCGGAACAAGTGATAATTAGAAGGAGCGATGTCCGGTGAGTACGGTGGGTGAGGTAAGTCATCCTATCCAAGCGCTTCTAGTGTTTCCTTGAAAGGTATTTGCAACCAACAGCGTTGTCATGTTGAAAAATCACTTTGTCGTATCTTTTGGCATATTGCAGTCGTTTTTCCTTCAACGCTCTGCTCAATTGCATTAATTGTTGTCCGTAAGGTTCCCTAGTAGTAGTTTTGTTGGTTTAGAGCAGCTCATAATATACTACACCCAGCTGATCCGACCGGATACACAGCATAAGCTTGGAGCCATGAATATTCAGCTTTGACGAGGATGTTGATGGTTCACTGGGCTTCATTCATGATTTTTTGTGCTTTGGATTATCGCAGCGTATTTATTTTGCATCACCAGTTACGATACGATCCAAAAAACTTTTCCAATTGTGCCGTTGAAGCAGTTGTTTACAGATGAAAAATCGCCTTTCAACATCTCTCGGTTTCAATTCGCACAGCATCCAATTTCCTTGCCTTTGAATCATTCCCAGTGCATATAACTGCTTGTGCGATCAACATCTAATGATTCTGTAAGTTTTTTTTCAATTTCGCACGGGTCTTTATCGAGTAACGCCTCCAATTCTTCATCTTTAAACTTTTTCGGCTGGCCTGGACGTTCTTTCTCTTCCATGTCGAAATCACCACATTTAAAGCGTCGAAACCAGTACTCACATGTTTATATCGATGGAATAGGTTTCCGACAGCAATCGATGACTTTCGAATTACACAAGAAAAGTAACGCTTCTCGCAAATGATGTGTTGTTGGCACGTAATTCGACAAATTTAATGCTAAAAAAAAATATGTTGTCTACACAATATAACATACACTAAAAATTATGTTGCTTCACCATGACTATAGCAACAGTATGATAATACAAGTTACACCCCTGATAGCATCGCAAAATTACACGAGGTTCCGTAAATAAGTTCAAATTTCAAATTGAAAATGCGGACAGGCGAAGAAGAAGAAACTGGATTGATTGTAAGTAAATATCGGTCGGTGCGGCCAGAGTAACCCAGAAGCGACGCAGACGTGAACGCGTTCGAGTGTCAATCTGCGACCTTTCAATACACAAACGATCAAGTGACGTAAATGCATCCAGAAGTTCATTATAATATATATTAGGTAAAGATTTATGTTTGCACCTCTATAAGATACCGCTAATGCAACAATTTAAGACAACGATTACTGCTTAGAGGTTCATGTTCGTTTATCAAATGTTAAAATGTACTTCAACATTGGTCAATCAGTTATTCTCGAATGAGAAACATTTCTACCTTAACAGCCACATTATTCAAGAGAATTGTCGTTATTGAAAGTTTGGAAAGTTTACAACCAAATAATCCAAAAGCGACTCGGGTTGTAATATCGTCACGTAGAATAAACTGCATGGACTTCTTTGAGGATAATAGAGGCCCCACAACAACTCTGAATTCGGAGCGATATGTGGAGCTAATTAAGAATTTCTTGAAACCTATTTTGTAAAATTCTGATTGTTACAGCCAGAGAAATTAGTTTCAACGCCCAGGGCCACATCACACTTCAAATACATTTCTGCCAGCCGTTCGGGAACTTTTCCCGAATAAATTGATTTCCAACACAGGTAGCCCTGATTTGATGTCGATGTACATTTAAACCAGAATTAGTATTACAAAAAACTCTAATTTATGGAGTTTTTTTTTTCGGCTTCGGTTGGTTAGCTATGTCCGTTAGTCACTGATATTTTACTATATACTTGTGTAACGGACGTTCATAACATATCGCAAAACTCAACCGCTTTGTCGAAATATGCGATCTTTCTTTTAGTAGTCAGGCAATTAAATATATTCCTCACCCACCAAGCCACCGATGTCTGCAAAATACAATTTTTTGTACAATTTGTTTAAAAAGAAACAAGCGCAAGCATACGAGGCTGGTTTGAAAAGTCCGTGCAAAAATAAAAACTACTTATGTGTTTGGGGTAAACCTTTTTTATTTTTCGACATAGTCTCCTTTTAGGCTTATACACTTCGTCCAACGATATTGTAGTTTGTTGATCCCTTCCGAATAACAGGATTTGTCAAAGTCTGCAAAATATCCATTAGTGTCTGCAATCACCTCCTCGTTTGAATAAAATCTTTGTCCCGCCAGCCATTTCTTCAAATTGGGGAACAAATAGTAGTCCGAGGGAGCCAAGTCTGGAGAATAGGGAGGATGTGAAACGAGTTGGAATCCTATTTCCATTAATTTTGCGACCACAACTGCTGAGGTGTGTGCTGGTGCGTTGTCGTGATGGAAAAGCACTTTCTTGTGGGCCAATCGCGGGCGTTTTTCTTGCAGCTCGGTTTTCAAACGGTCCAATAACGATGAATAATATTCACCTGTAATAGTTTTACCCTTTTCCAGATAGTCGATGAGGATTATCCCTTGTGAATCCCAAAAGACAGTCGCCATAACCTTTCCGGCCGAAGGAACGGTCTTCGCCTTTTTTGGAGCAGATTCCCCCTTGGTAACCCATTGTTTAGATTGTTGTTTGGTCTCAGGAGTATAGTAATGTATCCATGTTTCATCCACAGTGACGAAACGACGCTTAAAGTCCTCCGGATTCTTCTGGAACAGCTGCAAACCATCCTTGCAACACTTCACACGATTCCGTTTTTGGTCAAGCGTGAGCAATCGCGGCATCCATCTTGCGGATAGCTTTCTCATGTCCAAATGTTTATGCAAAATATTATGTACCCGTTCAGTCGAGATGCCCACAGCACTAGCAATCTCACGCACTTTAACTCTTCTGTCATCCATCACCATATCATGGATTTGATCAATGATTTCTGGAGTCGTAACCTCCACAGGCCGTCCAGAACGTTCAGCGTTACTTGTGCCCATATGGCCAGTCCGAAAATTTTGAAACCACTTATAAACTGTTCTAATCGAAGGTGCAGAGTCACCATAATGTTTATCAAGCTTCTCTTTAGTCTCCTGAGGCGTTTTGCCTTTCATAAAGTAATGTTTAATCACCACACGAAATTCTTTTTCGTCCATTTCTTGAAAATCACTCGACTTCCTTGATTCACACGAATGCCAAACACAAAGAAATAGACCAATATGGCTGAAACTTGGTGTGCGTTCATTCAAGAGATGCTACTAACTAAACATGACCTCGATACGCGCCGGTGGTGCCATCTCTCGGACTTTGCACGGACTTTTCAAACCAGCCTCGTATACATCTGTGTCAATATTTCATATCTGCTATGCAAATTTTTACAAAAAAAAAAATGCAAATAAAAAAAAGTAATAAATGGCCTTGAGTGCTGGTGCATGAACTTTCTTTAATTCAGTTTCTATCTGGAACGCAGTCCACTTTTTTAAATAAAACTATTTTATCATTGCATTATATTAGTCTTTATCCGTTTTTACGAAACGTATAACATCGATCACTTGCGATAGCTGCCAACAAATCTTTGAAACTTTGAACACAACCGTTACACTTAATAAAATTTTTCCCGCCATTTCGTAGAAAATTACCAGACTTATTAATCCATACTCGTACAGGTTAGAAAATCGGGAGTATAAATTCGTTTATTAGTTACATCCTCTAGTTACGACCGGGGATAATGAAAAACTTGACATAGATATGAGAAATTCTTCGACACAAAAATCTTTCTCTGATTAGAGTCTATATTTTCATCTTCTACCCAACTGGGGTATAGATACGACGCTGAAATCCAAAAACACTGAGAAAAGTGGGAGTAATACTGATGTAATCGCACAAAATATATCGACCTGTACCTCTATCATCTCTTTTTTTTTCAGCATTTGCTGAAAAACTATAGGTTTCTTTCTTACAATATATTTTTTCGTGATCTAGGTAAAATGTAAATATTTATATAACCTCCATTAAAATAGCAATAAGCGATACCTTAGAATTTTTGCTTTGAATTCCATTATGGAAAAGTAAAAAAGTTGGAAAACTTTTACTTTGTTTTCCTTTCCAATATGCCTATTTTCTTATACGAAAAGTTCAATATATGGAAGATTTGACATGTGGGTCGCAAAAGTTTTCGCTATCAAGAATTTAATTTAAAATATAAAGAAAATGGTAAAAAAGGTAGAATGGATGAAACCAAAATAATATATATATATATATATATATATATATATATATATATATATATATATATATATCTATCTATATATATATATATATATATATATATATATATATATATATATATATATATATATATATATATATAGGGGATAAGTGAAATAGGGCTTTTTTAAAACGCATGTGTTAGCGAGAGAACTGAAGACGACTGCAAATAAATTACACTGATAATTGATTCATTAATCCAACAAGACCCAAAGATACAGGTTTCTTTAGCACTTCCGGTACTATATGTGTACCAAATCGAAAATGTTTGTGAGTTATGTGTGCATGCAACAAATGGATGGACAGATAGGCTAACAGACAAACTAACAGAAATTGGAAATTCTGCTAATGTTAAATTTAACTTCTACATCTTGAGTTATGTTAACGAGTTTAAAAATAAATATTGGTTCATGTACTCTTTGTAGAATTGATATTAACATTGTGAATAATAATTGAAAAAATATTTGCTTATTTTCAACATTTATTTTGTTTATAGTCTAATTATAGTCTAATTTTTGTAAGTTTAAAAATATAAAAAAATTGAAAAAAAAATTACTCGTCTAGATATATAGATCTTATTAATTTTGGCAATATGCGCAAATAATGTGCGTACTAGAGTGTAAAATATTTCTGGATGGTGTCATGGTAACGTTAAAAAAACCGCCCAAGTGCAATTTCGGCTTAACATCAACTTGATTATTGGTAGCCATTGCTTGAATATATACCTAATAGATAAAAAGAAAATTTGTCTCAAAAATAAAAGGGTAATGGGAATGGAACTTAGAAAATCGAACAGTCTTAACAAAACACAATATAAAATAAATAAATAACCGACCAAGTGCAAGTCGGACTTCTGCAATTACTGTTCCGTACGGTGATTGCTTTTTAAATAAAAAATTTCATTACCCTGAGCTTTCAACAAAGTTTGTTTCCAATCTTTGTATTTTTTTCCTTTAACTTTCCCGCCTGAGTAGGGATTTTTACTCTTTTTCCATATCCCAAGGATATCGGCGAGGATGTCGTAATACCCGTCAATGTTGTCCAAGTGCTGAAACATACATTTTTGTATTTCACAGCACCTTTTGGACAACTCTGTAGTGCTTCCTCGGACGTTATTGCATTTCTGCGAACAACTACTGTCTATGTACGTGATGAGGCCAAATATACTTAAATAAATTAATAAATAAGTATACCGACCTTTTGCACCGTAACCAAGGTACTATGCCACGGAGCTACGGGCGGCCACCGGAGTCACGGACGGCCACATTTTGAAAACTTATGACCTTGAAATTTTTGTTTTTTTATATATACCAGATAAATTATCAAAGATAATGCACTCGTGATAATTTTTCCTTCAATCTACGTCTTGTGGAGAATATTACAGGTAATGCACTCGTGATAATTTTCGTTCAATCTACACTCCGTGGAGAATATTCCAGAATTTTTTCAAAATTTTTTGATAAGTACTTTTCGAGATAAGGCGAGTGGACAGCGATTTTTCGCGATTTTTTAAAAATAATACAAAGAAAAGTGTCGCAAATATTACATCGTATATATTTTTGAATTCGTGTTTTGGCATGGTGACACCCCACTCGATGACCTGGTAATTTTTTTTTCACTTCCCGAAAACTAACCCTTTAAGTCAAAATTTAACTTTCAAAACTGCACGGCTCTGATGGGGCCATTATCTTATATTTGTGCCAAATTTCAATTTTCTATGTCAAATAGTTTCAGAGAAAGTCGGGTGTGATAGACGGAGAGACAGACACAGAAGTGATCTTATAAATGTTCCGTATGGAATACTAAAAATATCGTTAATGAAAAAGTCTTACTTTGCATACTGACAGTAATACGCAAAAATTATTATTTGTTTATGATCGTAGAAGAAATGTATTTATCAAATTTTGTAGATAGTTTTTATCGCTTAAGTCTAAAGTCTATGAGGATTTTTTACTACGCTTAAATTTATTATTTCCCTTTATAAACGACGAGTATAAGGAGAATTATTTTTTACAATTTTTACTACTACTATTCTGAAAATGAATAATATTACGAATACTTATACTCAGTTTATAAGTTTTATAAAGGAGATAAACTGTGTAAATCCTGGAAACGTTTATTGCTCTAATCTAAACATTATATATTTATTTGTTTTTTTATTATGAGCATTTAAGCAAATTCTGAATTAAATGGCGTTGTAAGATTTAAAATGTTTATAAGGCTATATTATCAAGTTTTATTTGACGTTTAAATTTTATGGACCATTAGCTTTTAATATATGGTTGATACTGCTGAATTTATATTATATTTCGTCGCTAGGAGCTATTCCCATTTGGAGATAAATTTAAAAATTATTACTTGTCTTGCTTCTATTTTAAAATAGAGGAGTTAAAGATATAGCTCGTATTATGTGTCATCAGGTTGAAAGGACAGCACCCACATTTATAAGGATCGCTACCCGAAATAGACATACTAATTTTGCTAGGATGCCTAGTACTCCGAAAATTAACCACTATTTTAACTAGATCCTTTCTTTAATCTTCAAGTCGTTTGATTTTCTGTTAATATCATAGAGCTTACTATTTGTCAAAATCAGCCGAGAGAAAAATTACGTTTTAAGTGGTTAAAAACATAACAGAACAGACCGATGTTTTTTTTTTTATGGTTCATCTCCTCGTTTGAGTAGGGATTTTAACCCTTTTTTATATCCTGAGGATATCGGCGGGGATGTTGTAATACCCGTCAACGTTGTCCAAGTGCCGAAAGATACATTTTTGTATTTCACGGCACCTTTTAGACAACGCGGTAGTGCTGCCACGGACATTATTGCATTTCTGCAAAACAGCTACTACCTATGTACGCGGCCATATATACTTAAATAAAAGTATACCGACCTGCCGGCATTGAATCCTTCTGCACCGCAAGCAACTACTACGCCTCGGAGCTACGGGCCGCCATATGTATGATGTATAATATTGTGAGAAATAATTAATATGTCAATATGCATTATTTGGGAATGTTTCTAGGCAATTATTTGGTTAATTTGTGATAATAGCTATTAAGATATCCTTGAGCTACATTAATTCTACATATGTTACCCCAAAAAATTAATCAAATATTAAGAATTACTAGTCTTAAAATATTTAAACATAAACATCACAAATCTAATTTAAGGTTATGTTTTTAAAAATAACGTTTTTCAGTCTGGTTAAAAATGGAGGGACTTCTCCATTACTGCCTTCGACGCAAGGAGGAAACGTATTATCCTTCCATTCTTTGATTACAACCTACCAACGGGTCTCATCAAATTTATGGCAGCCGAAACTCTTGGGATTGTTAAACTGCCAAGCCTTCGCAATCTTCCTGTAGAAGGGCAATTGGAGCGAATTTGATAGATTTTGTTGAGTTTCAGTAATATTGTGACAATTTTTCTTTCCTCTGTTTTTTCATTTGAATTATTAAGCTGTAATGCTTGAATTAAGATGTGTTTTTAGTGTCAGAAAGTCAAATTCAGTACAGAATAATAATAATAATAATCATTTATTGGTTCCAAGAATAACAATAGTTATAAACACGAAATGGTATGGAACATTGTATAAAGAACAAAAAGATAAAAGGACATTCACAAAACACATACATATGTTTATGACAAAAACAAAAGGCTCAGAAGACATAGTCACATTAACGATTTTCTGGTTCTAGATTTTTGGTGTTGCCCATCGATATTTTAAAATTTCTGAAGTTCAATATTAGTTTCGAGACGTGATGGTTGGGAAAAATCACATTCTCGCGCGTTCATAAATCATTACGTAATACGTAATTAAAAAATGCCGTCTCTAAACGAAGGGCAAAATTAAACCAAAATGTTAATCTTATAGTATATTTAGAAATAAGAATTACAGTCATATAAATTACGCTCGACTTATCGTCATATAACACTTGTTATTGCTGTTGTAAAGTTTTTTGACGTATTTTAAATAATCTTT
Organism: Pachyrhynchus sulphureomaculatus; assembly: GCA_019049505.1. NCBI lineage: Eukaryota > Metazoa > Arthropoda > Insecta > Coleoptera > Curculionidae > Pachyrhynchus > Pachyrhynchus sulphureomaculatus. Next base: position 170,428,080 of record CM032456.1, read on the forward strand.
ATTAAAAGCAAATACATTTAATAATGGTAGTTTTGCGTAACATTTGTAGCACTACTTACTTAGCCCTAAGATCTTGTGGGATACAAATTGTGTTAGAATTAAATTGCTTTCAAATTGATATAAACAATGTTTTCTTCTTTGGTAAGTTTTTATTAATTATTTAATTAAGTTTTGGCCTTTTATCGATCTAATAAAAACACATTATGCCAAATGTACAACCAACCTGTTCATGTTTACTGTTTCACTAGTATCTTGTTAATTCAGTTACATTATTTAATTATTATTAATCTAGAATATAAAATCGTATTGTTTTTGTGTGTGATAAGTGAAAGTCATAACAGTGACTAACTAATTAGTAATTGTATTAAATCTTCTGGAATTTAACAAGATATATTCTTGTTATTATGCTATTCAAATTGTTCCCAAATTCTTCCGGTCGATGTTCTCGCCTCTCTTAACCAAAGTTGACTGACTAGATCATCATTCGGCCATTTTGAGAATTTTTGAATGTTGTATCATTGCTGTTTTCACCTGATGTAGCACTGTGTGAGTTTTTTTATCTGCCCCCTACTTTATTTGCCGGCGAAAGCAAAGCTATACGACATCATTGAAACTGTGCGATCGCGAGAGACCACGCCCTTAACAGTACCCTATAAACCTATATTAAAAATACTTTATTAAAGCTAAGGGAACATACACCAAGTGAAATAAATGATTGGAACAATTATAATGGGCTTGCACTTTATTTTCTATTATAAGTTTGATCTCTTTCTGGATACACGGTGTACAATGCACGATTTTGGACCAAATTATAATTATGTTTATGAAAAGTTAAAAATCATCCACCAGTTTGAGTCTTTGAAATTGTGTTTTGGTCACTTCCTGCATAACTAACCTCTGATATTTAAATCCATGAAAATAATGTTGATTTATCAGTTTCCATTGAATGATTTTCTTGGTAATTCCGTAAACTCTTAATTTACTATTGATTTGTTCATGAATTTTCTGCAAACTAAATTTTTTTTCTAAGTAAAATCAGCTAACATGGATTGTAGTAGTGTGATATATATATATATATATATATATATATATATATATATATATATATATATATATCAATCATATTAATTTAACATAATTATTGTGATTTAAGCAAAGTTAAATGATCCAATTGAAACATAAATTTCTTAACACTGAGTAATATTAAGTACATTTTTATTAATAATATGAAAAATCACGCGATGTTGTTTGTTTGATTAGATCACCTTGGTTTCATCACACGACATATTAAATAATGTTACAACACCATGCTTCTCTTCTTTTGAACAGTGTGGAGCTAAAATTGTTAAATACTTCCTGTTCTTGACTGATTTAATAAGTAGCTTGGAGAATAGTGATTAATTAAGATTGTTTACTATAGATATGCGATATTACATCCTTTTTGAAAAATCGTATTGAGCTTATTGTTTTCCCTGAGATGTTTTTACTTTCCTTCTTAGAGAAGTCTTGTACTTGTGTAAAAATCATCTTCTGAAACGTTTGCATATCTTTTGTTTGTCTGCTTACCTATTGACACGGTAACTCTCGAACGAACTGATATTGATGATATTGATTTCTTGTTTGGTACACATACGAGGGCTCCTTATTAAGTTTGTATAAAAACAATGCGGAGAATCTAGAAGTCGATAACGAAATAATAATCAAAGGAATCGATAGATTTAAATATTTAGGAACCATCATTTCAAAAAACGCAACATCAGAAGAAGAGATCAAAGCTAGATTAGGACAAACGCGGACATGCATAAGACAATTAAATTCGATCCTGTGGGACAAACACATTACAAAGAGAAACAAAACACGCATATACAAATCAATAATACAAAGCATAATGACATACGGGTCAGAAACATGGACGCTCAATAAAAGAAATAAATCGAAAATTAATGCGGTAGAGATGGAGTATTTGAGAAGATATTGTAGAGTGACACGTATGGAGAGAATAACAGATGAAGAAATAAGAAGCAGAATGAACATCAAAGAGAACGCAATAAACACCATTGAAGAATAACGATTAAAATGGTATGGACACATAAGACGGAGCGAAGATAATAGGTGGATAAAGAAAATAACGGAGTGGAGCCCTACAGGGAGAAGAAAAGAGGAAGACCCAGACGATCGTGGAGAGACGATGTGGACGAAGCTATGGAGGACAGGGGTCTAACAGAGACACAGCCGGTGTGCCCCAGGGCTCCATACTGTCTCCTACTCTCTTTCTTATTTACATTAACGATCTGCTGGAAAAGACCGGGAATCCAATCTATAGCTTTGCAGATGACAGTACGCTTGTCTCTTCATTCACCTTGAACGCTCGGACATCGGCTGCTCAGGCGAATATCCGCAGACAGCAGGAGGTCGTTCAACTTAACAAAGACCTGGAAGAAATTCTATCTTGGGGTGACAGTAACCAAGTGGAATTTAACGCTACAAAAACCCAAGCGGCAGTTTTTTCTAAAAAAGTTAACGTTGCTGAACCCGACATAGTTATGTCGGGGCACTCCATTCCCCTAGCGTCGTCGCTCAATTTGTTGGGCGTTAGTTTGGGAGCAAATATGTCTTGGCATGAACATGTTGCAGGCATAGCAAGGAGAGCTTCTCAAAAGTTGGGAATATTATTTAGAACCAGAAAACTTTACACCCCACAGCAACTGTTAATTCTTTACAAAGCCCAAATTCGATCAACTACTGCTCCCACGTTTGGGGCTCCGCTCCCAAACATGCACTGCATTTGTTGGATTCTGTTCAGAGAAGAGCGGTCCGTCTGATTGGCCCGGAATTGACCGGCGGCCTTGATTCGCTGGAACATCGAAGAACGGTTGGCGACTTGAGTCTGTTCTACAAGTATTTTCATGGAAAGTGTTCGAAGGATGTAGCCCGCTTAATTCCTCCCAAAGCGGTGCATGTTAGAAATACACGTCGCGCCGGTGCTTCGCATCCGTATGAGGTTCAGCTTGTTACTCCGCGTACAACGCTTTTCAAGCAATCTTTTATATGGAGAACGTCATCCCTTTGGAATAATTTGCCCAGCGCTGTGTTTCCCACCGAGTACAATTTACAGCGATTCAAGAACAACGTGAACCGCTTTTTCCGCACTCGTGCCGCTCCTGGAGCGCTTTAGGGACTTCCCTGCAGCACGTGTGCTAGACCCATAAAAAAAAAAAAAAAAAAAAAAAAAAAAACAGATGGAGACTGGGAAGATAGAAATGGATGGAATCAAAGGCTGAGAGAAGGAAGACAGCGTCAGCTGTAGAAAATCCTTGATATATATATATATATATATATATATATATATATATATATATATATATATATATATATATATATATATATATTATATATATATATATATATATATATACATATATATATATATATATATATATATATATATATATATATATATATATATATATATATATATATATATATATATATATATATATATATATATATATATATATATATATATATATATATAAACAATGAAAGAAAAAAATTGTTTGGTACAAATCCTTTTATTGTTTCTCAAAATGTATTTTGGTTTTGGAACGATTCAACAGCTTCTTGAGGCCAATTGTCACGAGCCTGTTTTTGAGTTTCGGTCAAATTATGCGGAATCCATCGGGAACAGATCTTTTACACAGCTAAATGTACATGCAAAATCGAGTGTACTGCAGTCTTCGATATACCTAAGGATACCTCTATCTCGCGGTCACATGCCGATCCTCTTCAGTCATGTTGCGCACAGCTCGATGTTTTTTGGAACAATAACCGATTTTGGTCAACCTTCACGAAATTCATCGCCGAGGGAAGCACAACCATGACGAAATTCTGCAAACCAATTGTAAACAGTTTTTGATGGTGATTCATTACCAAAAGTTGAACGAAGCGACTGGAGGCATTGTTGTTGAGTTAAGCCTTTATTAAAATCATAAAAAATCATCCAACGAGAACCTTCATGTGAAATTTCCTGTTTTTTTTTTAAGCGCTCACTGTAAACAAACTTTTCGGCTAATTTCTGAGGTGCCACTGTTTTAACAATAACAAATGCCAAATTTTACAATAACGGTAATGCCGCATCTCAATAGCGCAATCTAGTGGTTGTTTGTAAAAACTTAAAAAGCGGCCCTCGTGTAATAATCCATAGTTTTTGAGCAGCGTTACTTCAGAGGAAATAGCCTGAAGGATTGGTGGTCGATAAATTTTGTACAATTTTATTAGTATTATCAGAATTTTTCCTGGTTTTTAGTTGTAGGACAAGTAAATTTTTCTGTCTAAGTATTTATATTCGAATAAAAACCAAATCGAAAAAGTTGAGGTTTCTTTGTATATATATTTATATACTTCGTTTTCAGGATTCTGGTAGCCAAAAAATTTGAAAGCGATGTTATTATTTCATTATTTACTATGAATATTAACTACTAAAAAGAAATAAAATCCATATTTCAGCAGTTATTTACTGTTCTCTTATCTATCAATCCATCCATCCCGCACTCGTGCCGCTCCTGGAGCGTTTTAGGGACTTCCCTGCAGCACGTGTGCTAGACCAATAAAAAAAAAAAAAAAAAAAAAAATCTTGGGATATGTTTCGTCTTATGACGGCTTATTAGCCAAGCTAAGATCAACAGAGAATAATTGTTCTATTAGTCTATGGCCTTAAGCAGCTCCCGACAGTATGTCTTCAAAAACTAGGCTACTCAATTTTTTTTTATGATTAATTAATTTAAAATATCTAGTTCTAATGCTATTATATATTGTGAAAAAAGTTAAATTCAGTATTGATTTTAGAACTGCATGTTTGCTAGGGAAGTTCTAGACACTCACTTTACCTATATTTCGTCTGTTGGTGCTATCACTCTCAAACAAAATTACATATTGATTTAAAATATGGTGTAGTCGTACAAAACTTCCGTAATTGGTTGGGCGAGGTTAAAGGCGGCTACCGAAGACTGATAATTCTATCTAGCTACTTTGATCGTTCTAGGACTCGTCTGTCGTCGCCTGTGCCTTTGCATCGTGTATGGGGAGTCAGTATTAAATTGCTCTTTTTCCGTCCTGACAGATTTGTGGTGCGACTATACACATACTATATTGTAATAAAAGTAAGAAAATGGCTTGCATTTACGAGGTATATTGCTTTAGTGGTAAGAGATGAAAGGGGTTGGGGTAGATAAATTTAATAGACCTGTTACAGTATTATAGAAATTATCTCTTGTTTTTTATTCATTTGGTTAACTAATTTTAAGCATAATTTTTTGATATTCAAATATATTAGTAGTATAAGTGGGAGACAAGATGGAGTATATTATATTATATGCTCTTTTAGGGCTCGTCGACTCGGAGAATCTAAAATTTTCTTAATATGCCATGACTTCCAATTTTACCTAAAATAGTATGTTGGTGGAACTGGGAGATCACAAAGTCACTCAAAACATACGTTCAATAGCGCTATATAATGGAAGAGGGAGGGATTATAGAATTGATTGAGCAGCTAGATTGCTGCAATGTTGGCGTGATCATGAAGCCGTTCTTCTTTCTACACCCAGGTCTCTATGCAAGTCACTATTTCATATGTACCAAGGGGAATTGACGATTCCGCTTAGTACTTTATTATGAAATCTCTGAATGAGCTCTATGTTGCTTGGGGCGAGCGACGTAACGGTCGAGGACGTCGCGGGAAATGGCAGCTCGACCAAAACGATGAAGACCGGGCAACTGACAATGGACCTGCCAAAAGTGTTGTGCCGGCGAGTAAGCCGACACCCACCAAGGCGGGAAAATCAAGGCAACGCATGAGTTATACTACAGGAACAAACGAACACACCATGCGTTGCTTTGATAAAAGCACAAGTCCTGACAATTTGCCCAGCGCTGTGTTTCCCACCGAGTACAATTTACAGCGATTCAAGAACAACGTGAATCGCTTTTTCCGCACTCGTGCCGCTTCTGGAGCGCTTTAGGGACTTCCCTGCAGCACGTGTGCTAGACCAATAAAAAAAAAAAAAAAAAAAAAAAACACCCCTATAGTTGGATGCCGTATATCCAAAGTGGTTTAAGAACTGGTTTATATAAATTTACTATGAATTTACGGTTCGGAGTTTCCGCGTAGCAACCAATATATTATTTCTATATTTGAGATTTAATTCCTCCCTTTTCTTTTTAATGTGTTCTTCCTATTTTACCTTCGCTTCTAAGTTCATACGTAGATAGTTAACTGTATTTGTATACGGGATTGTATAATTGTTAAAAGTGATTGCGATCTGTAGAGATTTGCTTTCGTTGAGTTTAATGCGCCATCATTGTGTCCATGTATTAATTCTATGGAAAGATTTTTCAAGTTTTTCATTGGCTTCTTGTATAATTTTCCCAACTGCCAATATGCTTGTGCCAGCGGCAAACGTGGCAGTTGTAGTTTGTTCTGTTGGTGGTATGTCATCAGTGTATAATAAATTTAGCAGTGGATCCAGAACACTGTTCCGTGGCACACCGGCTTTAATTGATCTCAAATCTGAGTACTCAACTCCACATCTAATTCTGTATAACCTTTTACGGTTAACGATTTTAGTAAAAGACTTTATTGTTTTAGTAAAAGCTTTTCCAACTTATGTTGTAATCCTTGGTGCAAGACTTTATCAAAAGCCTGTTCAATATCCTTGACTTTTTCTATAGTTAGCAGGATGTTGTTATTTATAGTTAGCATAGGTTGGTAGTATATTTTTTGGTGTATTGCATTCTTTTGCGTGAAGTGTTTCTGCAAATTTCGTTATCTTATGACAATATTTCTTGTGTATGCCCATATTCTTGGCTTCGTTTACATCGTGGAATGAGTGTGGGTCGTTTTGTAGATTCGATCATTCGCATTCCTAGTATATCACGAATTTCATATCTTTTATTAATATTTTCTGTTTTGTCAAAAATCAGCATATGTACTGTAAATTTGATATTTTTATTTGTATATTTTGTTTTCTTTAATAAGTTTTCTACTCTTTTTATCTTATATTTTCTCTTCTGTAGATCTTCTCTTATTTCCTCATTATCGAATTGTGCACTAATTCCTTTTATAATCACTCTTATAGGGTGATCCAGTGTGTTTTCATAGGAATGCCATTTCCATTCTGTATTGAGTATATTTGTTACGTCTCTGTAAACTTCTTGTTCCACAAAGTCAACTTTTATTTCTCTATAGGCCAAGAATCTTGACCCATTACTATTCCATTTTTCAAGTAGGATTTTGTGTACTTTGTCATTTTTTTAGTTTTGTCTGTGATGGTTGGTGGCGGTCCTTTAAGTGCCTGATTCATTTGTTAGTTTTGTTGGGTTGGCAGCTTCTGTAGTGGTGAGTTTTGTGTTGTATTTTTTTTTCTTCTTGTTTCTTGAATTCAACCAACTTCTTCCTCTAATTCCTCTTCATCTGTTGTATAAGTAATATGAGAATCTATTCTCCTTTTATTTGCCATATTGATAAACTGCCATACACCATTTGCTCCTGCAGTTATTTAGCTGGTTTTTAGCTGTGTCAGTCCTGTTCAGCTGCTGAATCTGTTGCCACCGCATTTTTTCTTGTTGCTCTTGTTGAAACATCAGTTGGGTTTGTTGTAACATGTGTATATTTTGTTCATTACTCACACCTGTTGGGTAATTTCATTTATTATCCCTGTTTGCACGTTCGTTATTATGAGAAGTTGTGATAGTTATTTATAACTAATTATTTAATTATTCGACACTGCTTCCGTTTACGGTGACGATATCGCAGTTTACTCCTATTGTATTTATGGTAAAAAAATCTGATCCACTATTAGTATTTTATTACAAGAATAATTCGTAAACACGAAGATCGAACAAACAACCTTTACCCCACGAAGATCAGGTTAATATTGAGAACGCGAGGGAAATTCTAATTAAATAACTTTACATCAATTTTTGGTAATAAAAGAACTTAAGTTTACAAAACATACAACCAGTTTACATAAGAAACTCTTTTACCGTAAGCGTTTATCTCAGCATATAAGTTATACAAGGTAAATGCTTGTTTTTATTTGTTTTCTCCGTTGAATATGAAACGTTAGGTTCAGTTATCATAATTAGTACCCATAAGTGGCAAACAAAACAAGATATCCTTGACCAAAAAGATACAAATACAGCGGCCTTTAATAATGGTCATAATACACACTACTCCACATACGCGTGCTGAGCAGAACATTTATGTTTTTGTATGTTGTGAGCGAAAAGACTGCGAAAAAATAAGTACTTCTTCGAACAATAGCACAACCGTAGCTAAAATAATCTTACGTGTAGTTCACAGCCAATTATCGAACGGTCTCTCTAATATCTCATCCTCCTGATTATTATCAGTGAGCGATTAAAAAACCATTCTCGCTTTCTCAAATCTGAAGGGTACTGTCGGGATTCATGCCTGGAAGAGACACCCGCCAACAGATCCTCAATCTTCGTCAAGTCGTAGAAAAATCCAGAGAATTCAATCTAAAGTTATAGCTTTGCTTTGTGGATTACTCGAAGGCATTTGACACTGTAAACTGGAGTCTTACCGGGAAAGTTTTCGAACAGATAGGGACACCTTGTCATTTAATTTGGCTTCTTCAAAATCTACACAAACACAATAGAGCCACCATCCTGGTGGATAATACTTTCTCGCAAGACTTCAAACTCGAAGCAGGGGTTCATCAAGGATGCATCGTATTACCTATATTGTTCAATAAATATATAGTGAACACATCATGAGAGAGGTGTTTGACGACTGGCAGGGCGGCATAACAATCGGTGGTTCTAAAATAAATAATTTATGATATGCCGACGACGCCGTAGTCTTGGCGGTCTCGAAAGAAGAACTCCAGTGCATCATGGATAGACTTAAAATGGTCCGCAACAAATACGGGTTACAGTCAAATGAAACCAAGACGAAAATGATGATTATTGACAGAGTCCGAAACAGCTTTACGTTAGAAGCATTGCAAAGTATGAAACAGTCAGTCACTTGAATTATCTCGGTTCAGTAATAACAAGCAGCAGCGGATGTGAGAATGAAATTCGCAGACGTCTTGCTACGCCCAGAACAGCGATCGCCAAGCTAACGAAAATGTGGAGAGACAGTGACTTGACGAAGAATACCAAATTACGACTCATTAATACACTAATATTCCCAATTGTTACATACGCAGCCGAAACCTCGACCATTAAAAAAAAATGAAAAGAAACTAATCAGCGCATTTGAAATGTGGGTATATAGAAGCATGCTGCGGATACCCTGGACAGCGCACCGCACAAATACCTCCATCCTGGATGAGCTCAACATCAAAACAAGACTGACTACTATAGTCAATAGAAACAAACTGAAATATTTTGGTCAGTGGAGCGGTTGATTGTGGAAGGCAATGTCGAGGGCAAAAGACCGAGAGGACGGTCTCCCAGACGGTGGTTAGTCCATATGAAAACAACTGGCCTCATATTCCCGGAAGCATCACATCAAGCCCAAGACAGAGAAACATGGGCTAAAATAGTGCCACAAATACCATGGTATCACCACATCCTTACGTAGGATGACGGATAGAGGAAGAGGAGGAGTTCACAGCCTGATCATATGCTCGAGGATTTCTAACATAGCCTGGCAATTATATATGAGTTACACGTACAGTTATTTGTGGGCCACTAATATACATGTGTAGTAAACTATGGAAAGCGCTTTAACAGACAAACATAAACTCAAACCTAATTTCCTCAGATAAACGATTGTCTAAAAATGTAACCAAAATTAAAATAAGAAACTTAACATCTAAAGGGTTCCACGACAGCCAGGACCATAAACAGGGATGTTGCCCGTTACCTACCCTATTTAAAATATATTTAGAGCAAGCACTAAAAGGATGGAAACGAAAATGTAGTTATATGGGGATACCGTTAGAGACCAACAACCTTTATCCGTTATGCTTTGCGGACGACCAGACTGTAATAGCGCAAGAGCATGATGATTTGGAATATATGAATGGGAAACTGATCGAGGAATATAAAAACCGGCGAATTAGTGTTCCGTACGGTGATTGCTTTTAAAATAATTAGGTCCCTGACATGTATATACAGTCAGTCCAAAAAGTCTCCATACACCATCTGCCTTCTATACTATTTTTCTGTTATGTTTAACTAATTAACTCGAACTATAAGAAAACATGTTTAAATTAATATTTGAAACTTAACCAACGAGGATTAGTATTAAAAACAAATACGGAACATTTTATTTAGAAGTTACATCATTAATGTGAAAAAAGTCTCCATACGTTTAAACTAATATTTAGTGGGACCGCCCCACAGTGGGGAAAAACGCAAAATCGTGTTTCAAAATTGTCTAGAGCCTTCAATTTTGGTTCGATTTGGACGATTTTTTTTTTAAATTGAAGCTTATTAAATTCCGAACAAAGTTGTCGGAGCCGATTTTGCAATTAAACTTTTGTTTCAAAATGGCGGACGTCTTCAAAATGGCGGTTTCTGATTATATAGCGGCTGAGACACAGAAAACGCTTACAGTTTCAAACCAAGTTGTGCTAAAATGCGTGTATGTATGTTTTTTTTTTTTATGTCGCAGATAATATATCTAATATCACAGTTACAAGATTAATAATAATGATCCCAAAATGGCTGCCATGAACAATAAAAGTATTATAAATATGAATAAACGTACCATTATTATTTTATATCCATAACATTTGCATAAATAATTTATTTAAGGTTGTTAATTATAAATATGTTTCAACAATTGACTTAAAATGACAAATCAAGTATGGCGGATGCCAAAATTGAATCGAGCAAGAAAGTTTCTCTGTGGCATTTAGACTGTGGCAGTCAAATCATTCAAGTTATTCAAGTTTAGTTGCGGGATTTAAATTTTCATGCAGTTATTGCTAGAATATTGCTGCTGTAAATTTTAAGTATCGTAGACAATTTTCTAGCAGATACAAAAAACAGCGATACACTCAGAAAAGGACAGCTCACACAGCTAGAAAATGGCTACAACAGCTAAAACGTTTTGTTAAAATAGGGACAGCTAAATATTTTGCTGCACTAGCCACATTGTTTGCTGTTGTAGCAAAAAAGTGGCTGCTATTGCTAAACAGTGGCTAATGCAGCAAAATATTTAACTGTCCCTATTTTAGCATTTCTCTGCGTGTACTTTGTAAGAGTAATAATAATCTGCATGAAAATTTAAATCCCGCAACTAAACTTGAATAACTTGAATGATCTGACTGCCACAGTCTAAATGCCACAGAGAAACTTTCTTGCTCGATTCAATTTTGGCATCCGCCATATTTGATTTGTCATTTTAAGTCAATTGTTGAAACATATTTATAATTAACAACCTTAAAGAAATTATTTATGCAAATGTTATGGATATAAAATAATAATGGTACGTTTATTCATATTTATAATACTTTTATTGTTCATGGCAGCCATTTTGGGTTCATTATTATTAATCTTGTAACTGTGATATTAGATATATTATCTGCGACATAAAAAAACATACATACACGCATTTTAGCACAACTTGGTTTGAACCTGTAAGCGTTTTCTGTGTCTCAGTCGCTATATAATCAGAAACCAACGTCCGCCATTTTGAAACAAAAGTTTAATTGAAAAATCGACAACTTTGTTCGGAATTTAATAAGCTTCAATTTAAAAAAAAAAATCGTCCAAATCGAACCAAAATTGAAGGCTCTAGACAATTTTGAAACACGATTTTTCGTTTTTCCCCACTGTACGCCGTTGGCTTTGATAATCTCCTGTAAATTTTTGTCCTGTATGCGACCAGCTTTCTAGTAACTTCTGCTGGCATCTTCTCCCATTCGTTCAATATTCTGTTTTTTAATTCCTCTCTATTTGAAACATTATGTTTGCGAACGCGTTGTTTAAGTTCCTCCTATAAATGCTCGATGGGGTTAACATCGGATGATGATTGTGGAGGTATATGAAGCTGCTGTCGTACATTATGGATCATCCATTCTCACACCAAGTTTGCGGTATGTTTCGGATTATTGTCCTGATGGAAAATGTATCTTTTCTCGAGTGCTAATTTTTGGACACTTTCTCTTAAATTGTCTCTCAAAATGTTCAGATACACATGCTGATCTATGATGCCATTAATAAAATGTAAATTTCCAACCCCTCCAGTGCACATACATCCCCAAAGCAGAACACTACCATCCCCTTGTCTCACCATGGAACAAATGTTTTTAATATCGAATGAGAAAAGGTTAATTTTAGTTTCATCATTAAAGATTACGGATTCCCAAAATTCAGGAGGTTTAGTAACGCATTCCTTAGCAAAAGCTAACCGCTTTTTGCCATTAGTTTTCGAAATTAACACCTTCTTCCTGGCTGCATACTCCATATAGCCTGCCCTGTGTAAACAATTTCTCACTGTCTGTGAACAAACACTTTTCGAAAATAGTGCCCGTACTTCTTCTTTTAATTTTGGTGCACTTTTCTTGGGATCTATAATTATGTGACTAACAATACTGGCCTCTTAACGTGGAGTCAGTTTCTGGAAACCTGTTGATTTATACTGGTTTATAATGTACTGAATAGTAGCATGCGACTTATTAACAATTTTTTCTATATTTCTGTACGATTTTCCATGTTTCCACAAATCAATTATGGTCTTTCGAACTTGAAATGAAATTTCACAATTTCTCTCGCTCATTTTTAATACTACTTTGAAAACCCACCGCAAAATTACTAGCAACAAGTGACAGATTATAAAGTATGGCCGAAAATTATTCATTTGTTTTCAGTTTAGCGAGCAATAGATAGCTTGATAAAATGGTGCTGATTATAACGTATTTTTTCAGTGTAGTTCTTCAGTGTATGGAGACTTTTTTGGCATTAATTTTGTTTACATTTTTATAACAATGATGTAACTTCTAAATAAAATGTTCCGTAGTTGTTTTTAATACTAATCCTCGTTGGTTAAGTTTCAAATATTAATTTAAACTTGTTTTCTCATAGTTCCAGTAAATTAGTAAAACATAACAGAAAAATAGGATAGAAAGCAGGTGGTGTATGGAGACTTTTTGGACTGACTGTATATTAAGAACCAATATGTATATTCACGTTTTTTCTTAGTGAATAATGTATAATAGTTATAGCATCTTAGCTGCCTAAGAGCCAATAAATCAATCTAGCTCAATCTAGAATCTAGTAATAAAGGTGTAAAACAAATATTTACTACCTAAATATTTGTTTAATTATAAGCAAATAAAATAAAATTGTTTTGTCTCCTTACCGGAGCGACGCGCGTGCAGTAATGTACTAGAAAGTATAATAACAAAACCGCCATCTTATTGTCAAGTACCATAGTTTTTATAGTTTTTTTTTTTACATCAGATAAGTGATCAAACGTAATGCACTCACTCAATCTACATTTTATGAAGAATAATCAAGAATTTTTCAAAATTTTTTTCTCATTTTTTTAAAAATAATATAAAGAAAAGTGTGCGCAAGTATTACGTCATATATATTTTAAAACTCGTCTTTTCACAAGTTTTCTTTTGATACTCCACTCGATGACCTGGTAAAATTTTTTTTTTTGACTTCTGATTTCATCCCCAAAACTAATCACTTAAGTCAAAATTTAAGTTTCAAAACTACACGGCTCTGATTGGGCCATCAATTATGCCAAATTTCAACTTTCTATGTGAAGTAGTTTCGGAAAAAATCGGGTTGTGACAGATAGACATACGGATACCGAAATGATCCGAGAAGTGTTCCGTACGAAACAATAAAAATACTACTTGGATCAATAGTACAACCGTAGCTAAAATAATCTTACATGTAGTTCACAGCCTGATCGTATGCTCAAGGATTTCTAACAAAAGCTGGCGTTTGGATTATTAGTTACCTGTACAATTATTTTAACCACCGTTGTATACGGTTTTATTAGTGAATGGTAGGTGTTCCCAGTTGCTACAGCGTGGACTACACGTTTTGAAACGTGTATGTAATAAAGGCCACAAAAAGTCCCGTTGCACACTTCTAATACCTGCAGTAAGAGTTGAAGTTCCACCGGTAATTTATTTTTGTATGTTTGTTGCATGTATCTGCATTTCTGTTTATGAATTTTCATTACCAATATATTACACTGGTCAACACAAGTCTTGTTTCCTTTATTTTTTTTTCTGTTATTGGGTATTTCTATGGCCCTGACTATGAAAAAAATACTGGGAGATTGCTAACAGCTTTACCTTTTGAAATATACAGTTTTATTATTTTGCCAAAAAAATACAAAAAAATAATACATTATGTTAACAAAATTTCTATTGAAGACTAGCAAATGATCTTTTATAAGATTTCCTTGAATGAACGACTTTAGGTAGATCTCGTTGCAAACTCCAGCAGTAGTCTGCCATCATATGTGAGTCTCACCGCCCCTGATAACGCTCTTCCATTGTCCGAAGATCCTGATGAAATCTTTCATCCTGCTCCTCACTAAAATCACCCACATTTTGTGGAAATCGGTCTAAATGCGAGTGCAGGAAGTGGATTTTTATGCTCATGTTGCACCCTAGCTCTTGCAAGTTCGATGGCATGCACTCAACAAGCTCGACATGGTCGTCAGATTTCTTTTTGCCTAGGAAGCTACTCATAACCAAAACAAATGAATTCCAAGCTTTCGATTCGACTTCAGTCATCGATTTGACAAAATTAGGATCTTTCACGAGTTGCCTAATCTGTGGCCCATCAAAAATACCAGCTTTCAATTTTTCTGAACTTAATCCTGGAAACTTGCGTGAAAGAAGATTAAAACATTCGCCACTTTTGTCAAGCGCCTTCACAAACTGTTTCATTATGCCGAGTTTAATATGAAGTGGTGGAAGTATGATGCGGCCTCGGCTAACTAAAGACACGTTTATAACATTTTTTGTATCAACTTTTAGCTCTTCCCGCACTGGCCAAACTTTTTGTGACCAATGGTGTTGTTTGTCACGACTATCCCAGAGACATATGAAACAAGGGAACTTTGTGTACCCCCTTGTTGCCCTAAAAGAAAGTTAACCATTTTCAGATCAACACAAATGACCCATTTGTGGTCTTGATACTTAATTTTTTCCATAACCTTAGAAACATTTACGTATTCTTCTTTTAAAGTCGTCGAATGTGCAATAGGTATAAATCCGTACTTGTTACCGTTATGAAGCAAAACACACTTTAAACTTCTTTTGCTGCTGTCTATGAAAAGACGCCAATCACTAGGTTGGTACTGTTTTAATCCCATCTGCTGCAAAATACCACCAATATCGTTACAAAAAACTAAATCCTTCTCTTGAGAAAAATACGGTAACAGATTTTTTTCTCGGGTACGATAAAATGTAATGTTGGTTTCCGGAGTAAGCAAATTTTTTTCTTTTTAAACGAGATGCTAAAATTTCAGAAACTTCTTTTGGTAAGTTCAGATCTCTTACTACGTCATTTAGTTCTTTCTGATTAAATGGTTGAGGTTCTGAAAGGCTACATTTGTAGTCTGAATCAGAGTATTCACTTGATGTATTTCGTTCGGGTTCACAGAGATTTGGATCATCAGAAGATTTAGATGTGCTGTGATATAAATTGAGGTCGTTGAGCAGAAGATAAGTTAGGATATGACCACTTACTTCGATTTCCAGGGTTAATTCCGTTTATTTTCACAACGCAGAAGTAGCAATCGTCATGATGGTTTCGAGGTTCTCGCCAAATCATGGGTGTTACGAACATTATTGCATCTCTTTTTCCACTGGACCATAACCGTAGACATACCACACATTTCTGGCATACAATATGAGGAACCCATGGCTTGTCCTGATTACACAATTTTATTTTAAAGTATTGATGATACGCAGTTTTCACAAAGTCCGATATAGGTTTTCGATATTTTGCAAATATATATTCACCACAAATATAGCAAAAACAATCGGGATTAAGCACACAACATCTTCTTGACGAAGCCATATCTAAAACAACAACAAAATATATTTTAGTGTCCAATAAAAAACGAAAATCTAAGTAAAAATAGTAAATGAGGGTAGTTAGCTATAACTCAAAAACAAAAGCTGTTAGAGAAAAATTGTTGCCATATTTAAAAAATACTCGTCAATTTGAGATAGAAACAAAAAAAAAAATCACAGGAAACAAGCAATTTTCTTTTTTTTTGTTGACCAGTGTTAATTGATTGTAACGGATCAGCATTTCTGTACTAATTGACTTAACTCTAATACTGTATACATGTTTATTAAATAATTATTACGCGTTCTAATCTTTATCATAAAAAGAATAATATTTGACAATTACCGTATGTACGGTGTGATCTGTTATAAAAATTTTGACTACTATGCTGTATACTATTTAGATGAATGATGCAAGCAACGTGAGTGACACGACTAAAATCAGAACAAGACATTAAAATTCTTTACGAAATTTGACTTTGACTTTGTCGTTTTTGTCATATCGCACTTTTGGTTCCTTTCTTCTTTCAAGTATTACTCAAACACCACATGGCGTTATTAATAAAAAAAATTCTACTGCTATATACTTCGAGGTGGGTCCCGTGCTATTTTTTTTTATAGATATAAAAATACCAATTTTATCTACCCTTGAAAAAACCATTGTGGAGAATCTCGATGACTGGTAAAAATCAATATTATTAATATTATCATGTTTGTATATAACCTATTTTATATTATATCATCGTTTTATCATAACGTGCTCAAAGTAAACTCATAAAATTCCTCCAGTTATTTACGGTTTAATATTAAAATGCTCATTTATCAATTATCGATTATGCCAGTTAGGTGTAATCTAAAAAAACTGAAACTGTAACTTGTTTTAAATATTCTCGTATAAAATTATCATACTACATTTTCACTCTTACCAAGTCAAGTCAATAGAGTTTTTTTGTTTACTTATAAGGGCCTTTAGGTCCATAGCGAATCCAAGACTTCGATGCAAATTTTTTCCTAATTTTAGGGAAAATTGACTTTAAAAAGTTTGTGGTTATCAAAAAGGCCTAATATGGTTTGTTTTTTGCTAAACAGTAGTTGAGAAACGCCTTATATGAGGGTAGAAGAGGGTAACGATCATCGGACCAAAAAGTCCTTATGAGTTTTTTTGTTTAAAAGATGTTGAAAAAGGAATTACATGGGGTTAGTAGAGAGCTGACTTAGGGTAGAAGAGGGTAAGCCAAAAAGTCCTTATTATTGTGCTGCAGGGAAGTTCCTAAAGCGCTATAGGAGCGACACGTGTGCGGAAAAAGCGATTCACGTTGTTCTTGAATCGCCGTACATTGTACTCGGTGGGAAACACAGTCCTGGGCAAATTATTCCAAAGGAATGATGTTCTCCATATAAAAGACTGCTTGAAAAGCGTTGTACGAGGAGTAACAAGCTGAACCTCATACGGTTGTGAAGTATCAGCGCGACGTGTATTTCTAACATGCACCGCTCTGGGAGGAATTAAGCAGGCTACATCCTTCGAACACTTTCCATGAAAATACTTGTAGAATAGGCTCAAGTCGCCAATCGTTCTTCGATGTTTCAACGAATCAAGGCCGCCGGTCAGTTCCGGGTCTCCAATCAGACGAACAGCTCTTCTCTGAATAGAATCTAACAAATGCAATGTATGTTTGGGAGCGGGGCCCCCATGATGATGATGATGACTAGGGGTAGGCCGGACTAGACCAAAGTATCTTTATTACGACAATGAGGGGTCGTCTGACTAAAAAGACAATGAGGTGTATGCTAAAAATAAATTTTTATGAGGACAATTTACCCCCATTTTTGGCATTAAGTATTAATCCACAGTACAAACAAACTCCCCCGCCGCGTCTGTTTGTCTGTATGTCGGTCTGCCTATCTGTCGGTTTTCTTAGCAACTACTGAACGGATTATCTCTAAAAACAAGAGATGTAAAATTATGCGGTTTTTAGAAGTATAGAGGCCTTCGCAGTCAGTTTGACAAATCTTCTAACAGTCTGACTGAACCTTATATCGTACTATACACTGCACACATTTGTGTATAGTACATGGACCCGTTCAGCTGTGTGTTATTAAAATGTAATATCTTTTTACTAGTTTAACGATCTTTAAATTTGTGCGTAATTATTATTTCTGATGAAGGCCCTATACGTTGAAATGTTAATAAATTATGAACACAGATGTATATATATATATATATATATATATATATATATATATATATATATATATATATATTATATATCTATCTATCTATATATATATATATATATATATATATATATATATATATATATATATATATATATATATATATATAATAATAATAATAATTTTATTTCTTCTTTTCTGCAAAACAACATTAATATTACACTTTACATTATACATTTCAATATTTCTGCAACAAAAAGAAGAAAAAGGAGCTGAAAACAATTAAAACTGTTCAAAGTTCAACCCCATGTAAACTATCATCTAGCATAAATGTTCATGAATTAAAGAAAATAATAAACTAAACGAGATAGAGAGAGAGGGAGAGAAAGAGAGAGAAATGCGACAGAAATTAGCCTAATTAACTAATTGGTTTAAAATACTTTTTAATCTGCTTTCTAAATATCTCAAGTTTAAGGGTTTTTAAAGCAAGAGGTACGGTATTATAAATATTTTAGGAAAAGCTTCTTTTAAAAAGAGCCGAGAGCTGTGAGGTGGTGGAGATATAAGTCCACCTAATCTATTTACACTCCGTTGGATTGTGGCTGCTGTGTCAGCCTCCGATTGAGTACTAGGTATGCGTATTTGGTACAATTCGTTGTATCTTACCGTTGTGTTCCGTAAGTACCGGAATAAAGTACTTAAAATGCTGTTCTCTATTTTAAAATTCTGTACTTGATTACATACTTTTTCTTGTAATTTTACGCTTTGTTTTCTTTTCCGCCGATCTGACAATGAATTTATAAAAAATTGCGGTTGGTAATCCAAATAAACAAACACACGACCTAAACATATAGCTGTTACTTGTGTAATTGATTGTCTAAGGTGAAACAATGAATACAAATGTGGTTTTCCATATATTGCCAGCAACTGCTTAGATCTAGAAAGCTACAGTCAATTAAATGGATTTTTAAATTTCATAATCATTTGTTAAATTTAGGACTAGTGTAGCAATAATGATTAAAATCTAGTAACATTATGTCACATCGTCTTCATAAACAATAAATAAAAATGTTAACATGGGCTTTTTTTAGTTGCATGTTGTTTTACTCGTTGTTCCAGTGTTTTTCAGTCAGAACTGAGACTTGGAAATTGTAAGATTTTAATTCTATTCCTTGCAATTTTCAGTAAATAAATACTTAAAAAAAAAGTTCGGTTTTCGTTAGTTCTCTCTCTCTATTCGTTTCCTCAATTTTGAGGGTCGGTATCTCTTTGGAATATCTTCACTGTCCTATCCACCGTTTCACTGCATTTCTCTCGATCTTCTGTTAAGTGTATTGATACATGGCGTGGTGGTTTAACTTGTTTTATTTGATCCGACCATCTTGTTGGCAAACGGCCTCTACACTCCTTTTAGCCTAGACTTCTTCCTTCATTATGAGCTTGCCTACATTATCACCTGGTCTTTTGGCTACATGTCCAAAATAGTGAAGAATACTTTTTAGACAGAGTGATGATATTTTTATGGTTATATTTAATCACTTCAGTATAGATTGATTGGTTCTTCTTGCTGTCCAGGAAATTCTCAGCATCCTTCTATAGCACCACGTTTCAAAGGAATCAATGCATTTACGTTCTTTTGCTCTAAGCGTTCAGGATTCTACGCCATATGAAAATATTGGAAAGAATAAGGTATAGACGAGATTTAATTTGGTTCTTTTGAATATATAGGGACTTTTCCATATCTTAGTAAGCCTCGTCAAAGCATTTCTTGCTAGGGATATTCTTCTCTTTATTTCATTCACTCGCATCCTTCCACGCTAGTTATGGTTGATCTTAGATATACAAAAACTCTCTCGATACCATTGAGTAAGTCAGATATTACTTTTCGGTTAGCTTTATCGTCTGTCATCAATAAATATTGTTTTGTCCCTATTTAATTCCTATTTTCGTTCGTTTTTTCGTTAGTTTACATATAGGAAAACCAGTAGTAACTGTTAACATATGCCTTGGTATTGTTTTTGGTGTAATATAAAAAATTATTGTGCAATTCTTTTGTTAAAGTTGATAATAGCATAATGTTTTTAAAAAAATAAAGTTTGACAAAAGTCTTCTAAAAAAAAAATAAGATCTTCCAAAAGTGATGATTTGTTTGAATGGTGAATTAATTTTTAGTATTCCGTATGGAACACTTATAAGATGACTTCGATGTCTGTCCGCCTGTCACACTCAATTTTCTCCGAAACTATTTGATAAAGAAAGTTGAAATTTTGCACCAATATAGGAATTGATAGCCTCATCAGAACCGTGTAGTTTTGAAAGTTAAATTTTGACCTGAGTTAAGTATTGAGGGATGAAATCGGAGGTGAAAAAAATCAACGTACGGAACACTATTGCGCAAGTCCGACTTGCACTGGGCCGTTTTTTTTTATATTGTGTGTCCAAAAAATAAAGCTGCTAGTATAAGATCAGCGTCTAATCAGGAAATTGTCTTAGTGACTTAAATAACCGTATACGTGCATATAGCTAAAGAAAGAACTTTTGGAAAAAAAAACTGTATATTTTTTCATCCATTCTGAATAATATACTTACAATCCAGTGAAACTTGAGACTTTTTGAGTGCATTATTCCCAAAAGTATATTTTTTGACGTAAATATCCCACAATTTACGCATATGCTGTTTTGCCAGGTGATCCAAATATTTTGATTATATCATCTCCCAGTGCTTGGTTTTTTAAATTTAAATATTAACGGAAGTAGCTTTCAAGAACATACAGTTTAAACAAAAACAAAGTAAAACTTTAGTCGATTAAACTAATTGAAGACATAATGTAGGCGTACCCATATAATTTAACACTAATTTTTAGAAAGTTTTGTTTACATAATTAGAATAAATTAAAGTTCCATAACATTTTTATTTATTGCAAGCCCGGATGTTTACTCATATCGCACGTGAAATTATGTTTAATATAACCACTGTATTAATATACAGTGGTTCCGAAAGTATGCGTTTCGGCGCCCTGGGGTGCTGCCACTTCCTCACAGGCACGTCTCAAAATATTACAAAATTTTCATAATTTTATTATAAATTACTTGTGATATAAAATTATTCGCTATTTCGCAAAGTACAGGAATTGTAGATAATTAATGGAAGTAATAATTACACAGGACCACAAAAATGTTTTTAATGTGCCGAAGACTAGACCAGGTCTCTTATATGTTTTCAAGGTCGCTGAAAACGGTTTCAGTTTTACTCATTTTTTTTCTAACCTTAAAAAATTTTAAAGGTATAACCACAATACTCGAGGGAAACGTGGGTTTTATGTATCAGATGACCAAGACCATATGTCTGTGGGTTAGTAGGCTTCCATAAACCCACAACCACCCAATTCCATAACCCTATGAATCCAAAAGATGATGAACCCAGGTATGAAGGCATGTATATCCATGGAACACGAGGGAAATGTGGATCTTATGAATCAAATGACAAGACAAGGGAGCCAAACCAGCAGCCTCATTTACTCCATAACGCCATAGCTCCCTAACCATTGAACCCAATAGCCACCAGCGTACAGATTCCTATAACCCCAAGCGTGCAGACTTTTATATAACCAAAAATCCTGGGCTTGTAGACTCATATAACCATATAATCTGATAACCCCATAACCCTATAACCCTATAACCCCATATCCTTGAACCGAATAAACCAGTAGTCACATAACCCTGGGCGTGCAAAGTTCCATATAACCAAGTGAGCAGACCTCCAATAACTACGCAATACAGAGGATAAGAGAGCGAAGATATTCAGATATACAGATATACAGATATACATATATACATATATACATATATACATATATACATATATACATATATACATATATACATATATATATATATATATATATATATATATATATATATATATATATATATATATATATATAATATATATATCTATATATATATATATATATATATATATATATATCTATATATATATATATATATATATATATATATATATATATATATATATATCTATATATATATATATATATATATATATATATATATACATATATATATATATATATATATATATATATATATATATATATATATATATATATATATATATATATAGATATAGGCCGCCGGTCAATTCCGGGTTCCCAATCCAATATATATATATATATATATATATATATATATATATATATATATATGTATATATATATATATATATATATATATATATATATATATATATATATACATATATATATATATATATATATATTATATATATATATATATATATATATATACATATATATATATATATATATATATATATATATATATATATATATATATATATACATATATATACATATATATATATATATATATATATATATATATATATATATATATATATATATATATATATGTATATGTATATATATTGGATTGGGAACCCGGAATTGACCGGCGGCCTTGATTCGCTGGAACATCGAAGAACGGTTGGCGACTTGAGTCTGTTCTACAAGTATTTTCATGGAAAGTGTTTCGAAGGATGTAGCCCGCTTAATTCCTCCCAAAGCGGTGCATGTTAGAAATACACGTCGCGCTGGTGCTTCGTATCCGTATGAGGTTCAGCTTGTTACTCCGCGTACAACGCTTTTCAAGCAATCTTTTATATGGAGAACGTCATCCCTTTGGAATAATTTGCCCAGCGCTGTGTTTCCCACCGAGTACAATTTACAGCGATTCAAGAACAACGTGAATCGCTTTTTCCTCACTCGTGCCGCCCCTGGAGCGCTTTAGGGACTTCCCTGCAGCACGTGTGCTAGACCAATAAAAAAAAAAAAAAAATGTATGTATATATATGTATATTGTATATCGGTCTGGCGACAACCTGAAAATCATGATATAAACTGCTATTTCTGCAGATGTGATAGAGCTAGGATCATTAGTAAATAGAAAATCATGGCCGTATCCCAAAGTGAATTCGGTGACATTTCCTTTGCCTTTTTTGGGAAGAAAGTCAGCGTTTGAAGAAGTTTAGGATGATTTCCTAGATACCGACGAAATTGACAATAATATGAATGATCCTCGGAATGAATATGATATGGAACTGAACGTGAATGATATGATCAACGGAAGAGAATCAGATCCCAATGAAACCCATAAAGGATTTTTCAGTCAAGGAGAAGTCTTATGAGATTTAGGACTATCTAAAGAAAGTTCTGAGCTTTTAGCTCCTTGGTTGAAAGATAAATGTTGCTTAGTTTCAAACACAAAAGTCACTTTCTATCGGAATCGAGATAAGCCCTTCCGTAAATATTTCTTTGCAGAAAGTAGTATATTGTAATGATATCGAGGGTTTGATCGGGGGAAGGATTAGGGATTCATGGATACCTCCTAACCCACAATCTTAGTACGCCCCTGGTCATGTAGTTATAGCAGTGTGCATGGCCTTAATTATGTAGTTATAGAAATCTGCACGGCTAGGGTTATGTGGTTATAGGGATATTGGGCGATTGGGTTCAAAGGTTTAGGATTAGGGGGTTAAGGCGTTTTAAAGTTATGGGATTATGTGAGTTTATTGGTTTGGCTCACTTGTTTTGTTATCTGATTCATCAGATCCACATTTCTCTCGAGTTCCGTGGTTATACGTGCTTTCATACCTTGGTTCATGGTGTTTTGGGCTTATGGGGTTATGTGGTTGGGTGGTTTTGGGTTCATGGAATCCTACTAATCGGCACGCATATAGTCTTAGTCATCTGATACAAAATCTATGTTTCCCCCGAGTTTTGTGGTTAGTCATATCTTCACAATCTCTAAAATTGCGTTTCTTGAGGCCAGGGAAAAAATGAGAGGTGATAGAACAAAACTAAAACTGAATTCGTTTTCAGCGATCCTGAAAATATATAAGAAACCTGGTCTAGTGTTTGGCACATGAAAAAATATTTTTGAGGTTCTGTGTTTCTGAGTTTCCTTTATTAAGTTAGATAAAAACTAATTATTTATCTATAGTTTTAGTTTTATATTTTAAATGTACATACGGTCAAATAAGGACGTATCGCCTATAACTTGTAGTCAGTAAAGGAAATTCCTTTTTTGTTTGAGGTTATTGTTGGCACCCCTGCAAACAATGCCTTGTGGAAAGACATTCATTTATAACCTTATTTATGGTTAAATAGTACATTTTTGAACAAAAGTGCTGCGTACGCTTTGCGCTTCGAGGCTGTGCTCATATGTAATCAGCCGAAAATAACGCCTACAGAGTCTGGTAAGTATGAGGGTTGTATGATAAGTACCTGACCTCGGCCAGAGATGGCGCTACTATTATTTAAAAAATTATATTTTTCGTAAACATAACCTTTCATAAGAATCCTTGGCGCTGCGTGATTTAGTTTGTGAGTGGCAGCCATTTAAATAGAACAACTTGTGATTTTACAGCAATGGAAAACAGTGAATATCGAGTACTTGTTTATTGTTGTTATTGCACCAATTATCCAGAACGCTGATATCACTCTAAATATAATTTATTTGAATATTTGTAGATCGCCTTCTTCCTCTTTTAATGTCGTGACTGCTACTGGCCGTTGACTCTGATTTTGCCTAACTTATTGACTAGCATGGTTTTATTTACTGCTGCACGGAACAGTTGCTGGCTTGTCTTTCCAAACCATTGCCTTAGGTTTTTGAGCCATGAAGTCATCCTTCTTCTGATACTTCTTTTTCCCTGTATTTTTCCTTGAATTATTAGGTGTAAGGTAGCATAAATTCCAGAGTTTCCCATTATGTGTCCTACTTATTGCAGTTTTCTGCTCTTTATTGAATGAATATGTGAAAAAAAAAACGTCCGCATTTGAAGAAGAAAAAAATTCTCTTTCACCAAGACAATGCACGCTCGCACACTTGTGTCATCGCCTTGGAAAAATTCCGTATCGACCATATTCGCCAGATTTAACGATTATTTCCTATTCCCGAATATAAAGAAATGTCTCGGAGGAAAACAAATTTGGCTCAAACGATGAGGTGATTACTCAAACAAACTCCTATTTTGAACGATTGGAGAAATCGTATTTTTCAGATGGGACACCAGAAATAGAAAAACTTTGGACTAAATGTATCGAGCTAAAAGGAGACTATGTTGAAAAATAAAATAAATTTTACGCATAAAAATGTTTTTTTCTTGTCAAGGCCAGGTGGTTATCATACAACCCTCGTATATGGGCAAGTTTAGGGCATTGGTTAGCAAGTGGGTAAACGATACTCCCAGTTAAAAAATGTTTACGATCTACCAGAACGTGGTTCTAGAGGAAAAGTGTCGGACAAAGGTTAAAAAATAATTATTAACATGTTTTTCCGACATTAACTTTTTGTCCAGGGGCGCAAAAACTAAGGTTTAGAATATCGAATGACACGATTCGCACTCATTTCCGAGTTAACGATTCGAAAAGGCGGAGTACAATCAAGAAACCATTGCTGATCGAAAAATACAGAGAGAAACAACTCGCGTGGGCAGAGGAAAACAGATCGAGACTGGAGCAATGTAATTTTTTCCGAAGAAGCTTCATTTTGCAGTTATGTTATCACCCCACGAGCCTGGTCAATTTCCACTAACTGATTGGTTCAGCGCACCGTGAAACACTCTGTGAAGATCCATGTTGGAGACGGAAAAAGGTTTTGGGGGACTCTTAATCTTTCCTACAATTTGGATGCTGAGACAATCCCCCAGATTTACAAGAGGGCATTAGAACCAATTGCCAACCGGTGGTTTGTTGATAAAAATGAGGAATGGATTCTTTAAGAGGATAATGATCCTAAATATCACAGTTAAACGTATAGCCAGTGGAAAGGGGAATCCGATATCGTCACATTAGATGGGCCATCCCATTCGCCCGATGCAAATCCAATTAAGAATGTGTGGTCATACATCAAACAGAACCTTCGTATTAAAAAGGTGTACACACTGAAGCGGCCGTCACGGTAAATTCGGACAATTTGGAAATTTTTGGCCCAAGAAGTATGCCCCGAAGATGCCAGGCGATCGTCGACGCTGATGGGGAGTGGCCGAAGTAATAAATTATTAGCATTTTAATGGCAATCCAAATGATGTAAAAAACTTTTTAATAAACACATTTTTGAATGACCGTTCTTACTTGACCGACTGTATTAACTAAATTATCTACTTAATTACTTAGAAATAAAATTAACAGTTATTTTTTTCTTTTCAGAGACGGAGTTTTCGTTCGCCTCGAAAAATGGACCGACTACGAAGGTCCTTTAGAGATTCTTTTCGTCGGCGGAAGGATAGAGTTCCAGAGAGTTCTAAGCCTCATCAGTGGCAAGCGGATGAATCGGCAGTGAGGTAATAAACTAGTCTTAGTGCCTAGTTTAAAGCAAGCGTTAGTCCTTCGATGCGCAGGGGAACTTTTGGGTTCATAATGTAATTTTTTACGTAAAAATAACTTAAAGCTGGTCCTATTCAATGTTTATAAGAAGAAAAAAAACTTGTGAATCATGTACGTAGTCCTGAACGGGTTCTATGTCAGGGTCAAATTTGTAGTATGACATTCTTAAAATATTAGCTTATATGTGGCTATCATAAATAGTGAGATAATGCTTAAATTACTACGCGAATAAAAACAGTTTTAAAAACCGATAAATTACCTATAATTCACCACATTTTGTGTAATTATTTATTACAAATAAAATATTTAGTATAGTAAGTGTCAGCTGATGGGCCACCTGAATTGTTACTTGGTTTTTTGCAACATTTGAGTAAGTTACGAGGGCTGTGTGAAAAGTTGTCGGCCTAACAATGAAAGATTTTTTTTTTGACCTGAAATATGTTTTATTTTTCATTATAAACTCATTCATTATATTTATTCCAACATTTTTCCAATAATTCAATACCATCATTAAAGTGTGATTCCGCAAAATATCCATCCACGGCTGCAATAGCTTCGTCATTTGATAAATAATTTCTAGCCAGGACATGTTTCAGGTTTGGAAACAGATAATAGTCAGAGAGAGCCAAATCTGATGAATACGCTGGATGTTCAAGCAAGTCGAACTTTAATTCGTTGAATTTTGCCATCGTCAAAATACTTGTGTGAACCCGTGGATTGTCTTGATGAAAAATGATTTTTTCTTCATTAAAATAGGTCTTTTCTTGCGAATTTTTGCATCTAACTGGTCCAAAAGCTCACGATAATATTCAAAGTTAATTTTTTTACCCTTCTGAAGATAATCGATCAACAAAACACCTTTGTAATCCCAAAAAACTGTTGCCATAACCTTCCTTGCTGATGGTCTTTGCCTTCTTTGGTGCGCTTACACCGGCTTCAGGCCATTGCTTATATATATATATATATATATATATATATATATATATATATATATATATATATATATATATATATATATATATATATATATATATATATACCAGGTGTATGCATAAGTTTTTGCCGGTTTTTGTGGTAAAGAAAACACGTAATTTTCAAGAGAAATTCATTTTTTATTTATTCAAAATATTGCCCATTGGCTTCTACACACTTCGCCCATCTTTCAGGTAAATTATGAATACCATGCCAGAAAAACTGCTTGTCTTTTGCGGTAACCCATTCGTCGAACCATTTTCCAATTTCCTCGAAATTGCTGAAGTGCTGCTCTGCAAGCGCGTGCCCCATTGATGCGAAGAGGTGATAGTCAGATGGCGCCAGGTCGGGAGAGTACGGCGGGTGCGGAAGGATGTCCCATCCAAGCGATTTCAAGGTGTCTTTCACTGGTTTTGCTGTGTGAGACGGCGCATTGTCGTGTAACAAAATGACTTTGCCATGTCTTCTGGCCCATTCCGGTCGCCTTTCGATCAATGCGTGATTTAAATTAATTTGTTGGGTCATCATCCAGTAACGCCTGCAATTCCTCGTCTTCGTACTTTTGTGGTCTACCAGAGCGCGCACTGTCTTTCACATTGAAATTACCAAGTTTAAATTGTCGAAACCATGTCTCACATATTCTAATCGATGGAGCGTGTTCATCATATGTTTCTACCAGCAAACGATGACTTTCCGCAGCATTTTTCTTTTGATTCAATAAGAAAAGCAATGCGTGCCGCAAATGTTCTTTTTCAGGCACAAAAGTCGACATCACTGAACGATACAATACAGACGCTAATCTTTGGCGGACTCAACTTGTGTATGGTGGTTAGGTTAATGTCAGACGAATAAACTGACGTATCTATCAAATTCATACATTGCGTACTGTTCGCTGGTGCCATCTCTTAGTGAAACCGGCAAAAACTTATGCATACACCTGATATATATATATATATATATATATATATATATATATATATATATATATATATATATATATATATATATATATTTTTAACAGTTTCATCAATAGTTATAAAAAAGGACGCGATTTCGCATTCGAATGCGTTTTTGTCAGTTGTCAGCAAATGCGGCACTAATCTTGCACAAAGCTTTTGCATATGTAATTCTTCATCCAGAATATTTCCAACTCGTTCTTTTGAGATGCTTATGGCCTCAGCTACTTGTCGCACTTTCACTCGTGGATCATCTAGTACCATATCATGGACTTGTTAAATATTTTGTGGTGTTGTGGACAACTTTCGCGTGGATCATTTTCGAGGCTTGCACGACCAGATTTAAAAAGTGTAGCCCATTTTTTCACAGTGGAAAGTGAAGGTGATGCTGATACACTTTTAACAATTTTGGATGACTTTCTGTTGGTGTTAAACCATCCAAAATAAAGAATTTAATCACGCACGATATTCAATTTTTTCCGTTTCGTTATTTCCAATTTTAATAGCTTTCGTATTTTCTGTACTTTAACCTTGAGAGGCTAAGTCAAGAAAAAGGTATACTAATTTTTAATTTCTCCAAGATTTTAAGCTGATTTAATCTAATTTAAATAACAGTGTATTGATTTATTGGGATTCAGCAAGATATAAATAGATCTGTGATAACTTAATTTGATTTCAATAGACATAAATATTGGTCGATATAACGGACCCGCAGGACTTGCGTGGTGGGAGGGCTCCAAGAAGATAGTGGACTTGAAAACACTTAATTTAATTAAATTTGACTTAATTTTTATTTTTTAATTTAATTAGTTTAGTTGAACTAAAAATATTTCTTACATTACTTGTTTCTCATGGCATTTTCATTAATTAAAATTTCTTTCTTAATCTATAGAGAGCCTAAATTCGTTAGTAGTTATCTACACAGACTGTGGAAAGGCGTTAAATTTATAATTTTTTTAAAACAATGAAAATAAAAAAGTGGGTAATGTAACTTTTTCACTCTAACGAATATCTTAATCTACGCATTACCACTCGGTATTTTACAGGATAGATTACGATAATATATTAATAACAAAGAAAAAGTTCAGCAGAGAAATGGTTTCTGTAGAAATTTTATTCAATTACTCTGAAAAGGATTTGATCTATTCAAAGTAATTTTTTTACCACCTTCTCTCCTTAGCCGTTTATATGCTTATAAATAATTACCCTTAACATTTGCAAAATTATCTAATCAAAAATCAAAACAAAAATCTTCTATTGAAACTATACGAAATTTATAGATCCCCATCACTTTTACTCCCTTCCCTCAAAAACTAGGTTTTTTTTTCTACTTGAAATATTAAAAATGTATTAAATTAGAAATCGATATCTCATCTCATTCGAAAGATATCGTGCTTACAAACAGACCGATAGGACAGACGATAAAACAAATAGGGAGACAGACGTACAAACGGGAATTGGAAACTATGGTTTTCATGATACAATGCAATACTTGCCTTGGTGACGGAAGTGATAAAGGAGTATGGGTGATTTAATAACTGTGGTTTTAGATTTTATTATACATAATCTACAACTAGAGTAAATATTTATGCTTTTTTTTTCTGTGAAATTTAATCTTTTCATAGGAAATTTCATATAGAATTTAATTAAACTAAGAGGTTTTTGTAAAAAAAAGGGAGATGCCTTAAGACCTTATATCTGTTCTTACATACAAGACTTACGGCCAAGTGCAAGTCGGAGTTACGTCATTAGTATTTCGTACGATGATTGCTTTTAAAATAAAATAAAATCCTTACCTAGGCTAAATTAATTAGGTCCCTGACATGTATATATCTTGGATCCAATTTTTATTTTCACGTTTTTACTTAGTCAATAATGTATAATAGTTATGGTATCTTAGCTACCTAATAGCCAATAAATCAATCTAGCTTAATCTAGATTCTAGTAATAAAAGTGTAGAATAGACATTTACTACTATTTATTTAATTATAAACAAATAAAATAAAATTGTCTTTTTACGGGAGCGACACGCCACTTGGTAACAGTGGTACAGTAACAGCGACAGTCTCGGCACGTTTGATCTCAAGGGGTTGAAGTTTGTAATAATCATATAACCTGACGCCATATTGCTGGTATGATGCCCGCGAGGTTTTGAAATATTCAAATTCGTTCTTCCAAGAAAGACCTGTTCGGTAGAATAAAAATGAATTTTGTTTTTTTTTAAACATTTTTTTATTAAAACAGATACACAAAAAAACAGGGAAAAAGGTAAAAAATACAAGGAAAAAATTCATTTGGCTTCAACGCTTTTTGCACGTTATTCATTTAAATATCTTATTGTTGAATTTATATTTCTCAACTATTAGAGATTGTGTCCGGGGGAAAAATGTTCATTTTGAGAATATATTCCTGCATACCTTCAGCTTCACGCGTGTAATGTCAACAATCATGCTCCTTATATTTCAGCAAATCCTAGTAATTTGGAGAAATTGAAAATAATTATAATTATCATTTTAAGATGAGATCGTCTTTCTTCTGAACTTAAAAATGAAGTGAACACACTTTTTGCTCCATTTTATCATTAGTTAAATCTACTATAATAATTTTCATACAACTAATGACTTTTCGTGCTTACATACTACTTATATAAAAAAACTAAATCCATTCGCTGATTTATTTAAACTCTTCCGTGCTGGAGAATTACTACTTTTGCATGCCCAGATTGAGTTTTGAAAATTTGGTTAGCGAATTTTAGCAGATAATATAACTTAACTCTAGCAAACGTTTTGCTCTGAATTCAGAAAAAAAGTACAAGTGGAATAACATATACCAATACTTAACAATCATCTATTTTACAAAAAAAAATCTATCTCTAATATGAAAACAAAATTATCATAATCTTTATATAATATAGTATAAAGAATTATAAATAAATTATCTTTTAGGATCTTTGGGAAATCTAAAAAACTTCTTTGTAAATACCACATATTATATTTTTACAAGCACTAACCGTAAAACAAAAATTTCCTCTTGACATTTTTTTTATAATTATTTTCAATTATAACGTCAAACGAGTGATTTACTGATTGGAAAATTATTGATAATGAATTCCGGTGCACGTTATAAAAAGATTCTTCTTGAAATCCAAATGTAAACACAACGCGCGATGTTGATATAATAGGGATCCCATGCGTGATAAAAAACAGGACTTTTTCTTGTGTTTTAAGTTTACTGTGGTAATGTATTAAAAAATATATTACAAGTTTTCATAGCTTTTTATACTAGATAAATTATCAGACGTAATGCACTCGTGATAATTTTCGCGCAATTTGCACTTTACGGAGAATATTCCAGAATTTTTTCAAAATTTTTCGATGAGTACTTTTCGAGATAGGGGAGGAGACAATGATTTTTGGCAATTTTTTTAAAAATAATATAAAGTAAAGCGTGTGCAAGTATTACATCATATATATTTTTGACCTCGTGTTTTCACAAGCGTTCATTTGACATTCCACTCGCACGTTACAAATTTTATTTTTCACTTTCGATTTCACCTCCCGAAACTAACCCCTTAGGTCAAAATTTAACTTTCGAAACTACACGGCTCTGATTGGGCCATCAATTCCTTTTTTTGTGCCAAATTTTAACTTTCTGTATCAAATTGTTTTAGAGAAAATCAGGTGACAGACATACAGACACACAGACAGACAGATACCGAAGTGATCACATAAGTGTTCCATACGGAAGACTAAAAATGAAGAAAATTTAGATTGTTTCATAAAGATTTATTGAAGTTATACATATTCGGCGATAACTTATTTTTAAAATAAAAATTTTGTATCATCTATTTCTGATGTTAATCTAAAAATATTTAGTCTTGGTCTATAGTTTGTATTATTTAAGCCTGAAATTTATGTATGTAGGTTAAAAACAAATAGATAGCAAACACAAACCATTCGATGTGCTATCTGTTTTAAAATTTCAGCACGAGTCACATTTTATATTATTCTTTCTTGTTTAGGTCCGGAACGTGCACATTCGCTGTAAAATATTTAGGCTGTGTAGAAGTATTTGATTCCAGGGGAATGCAAGTTTGTGAAGAAGCTCTTAAAGTGCTTAGGGTAGGTAGTGTAAGTATTCGCAATTTTTTCACTTTTTATACTAACTTTTGCACTAATAGTGATTAGTTTACCTTTAATCGTTAACTAACATTATAAATTATATTCCAGTAATAGTTAGCAGTATAAATTCCAATTTATGAGAAAACTTAGTCTTGAGAAGAAAGTAAAATCATTAATGTTACCAGTATTTCGAGAGCTTTTAGTATTTACTTTTCTTTTATTTGTAGCACGTTGCAGCTTATTTGCTGTTAAACTTCGAGTTTAAACTTTATTCACTTAGAAGATGATTATTGGATTAATAGTAGCGTTACGAAACTTACCTAAAAACTTTTTGTTCCAGTTATTCCAACTTTGTTGAATAAATATTTTATTATTTATATTTTAACATCATATTCCTTTAACATTAATAATCAGAGACGACTACCATATGTATCAAACGGAAGAACAGGCAGGTTTCAGAGCTGGCCTTCCATCACTGATAATGTTTTCTGCATAACACAGATGATAGAAAAGTTGATAGCAATAGGAAGATAAATATACATGATATTTGTAGACCTAACGAAAACTTATGATTCTAGCTCAATTAAACCCGCAGGGTTCACACTGTGGGCCTCTCCTTTTTAATTTGTTCATTAATGATATTGGTGAGATGTTCAACCATTCTGAATATCTTTTATTTGCGGATGACCTCAAATTGTACAGAGGAATAGAAAGTGTAAACCAGAGGTTCCCAAACTTTTTTTTCTCGTAGACCACTTTCAAAATTTTACTGGTTTCGGTGGACCCCCTGCTGCTACATTTCTACAATATTCCCAAAACTCGTCAAAAAATGTGAAGATTAGATCTAACGATGGAAATTTGCGTCGTGGCTGAGTTCCAACCCTAAATTCGGAATGGTAAAAATAAAAAGAAAAATAATATATTTTCTTCATTTATTAAAATAATATGATTATAGACTTAATAGAATTAAAATTAAACATTAATAACGTACCGTAACTTCAACAATGCAAATCAACAATTAAAAAAAAATAGTCATAATTTTAATGGGAGGGATGTACTTGATGGATTGCCGGCAAATTATCAATATTTGACTTCAGTTTTGTAAGGAATAACCGCAAATCTCCCCGTTCTGTGATGTTCAATCTGTTCCGTTTTTTTGTTAATAGGTTTGTAACGACACTAAAACTGACGAGGGAAACGCTATCAAAAGTTTTCTCGCAATTTTCCACAGCCCAGGATATTTTTCGGGTATTTCTGCCTGCAGCCAAAATGTTTGACAGCCTTTTTTAAATTTCACCTTCAGCTCCTCATTGGTGCTAAGCTCGAGTAGCTCCTCTTTTAATACCACATTCACCACTTCCGTTTCATCAAATGGATTTATGATCCATGGTGGTATTTCCATCGTCAGAATATCTTCAAATCTATTTTGCAGGGCATTTAAATGTTGAACGTATGTATGAATATCCTCATCAAGACATTTTGCCTGTGACAAGTTTGGAAACTGGGAGAATTCGCGCCGACTAATATTTTGCTTCATAAATTTCAATTTTGCAAGAAAAGCCGAAATTACACCCTTTGTTTTTATTAAATTTAGGCTGTCCCCTTGTAACTGCAAGTTAATGTCATTAAATTTTTTGAACAAATCTGTCAAATACGCGATGTCTGCTTTCAATTTGATCAGGTTTTCTTTTAAATCTGGATCTTTACTCTCCAGAAACTCTAAAACTGATTTAAAAAGTGAGTGAAATCTTATTAAACATGCACCTTTCGACAATCAGCGTACTTCAGTATGTAAGAGCAATCGTTGGAAGTCTTCATCATTTTCGTTGCACAATTGTGCAAATTAACGGGTATTCAACGCATTGCTTCTTATTTTGTTAACTGCTTTAATCACAAATTGAAGCGATTGGTGCAATCTATCACTCAAATTTTTCGCTACCAGGTGTTGTCGGTGGATGACACAGTGAATTGCAGTTACTCGTGGTATAATTCTTTTAAGATGGCTTATAAACCCATGATATCGCTCGAAGATGGCAGGAGCTCCATCTGCTGCCACCGAAATAATGTTTGTAAATGGAATCGATTTTTCCTTAAAAAAATCTGTCAGGACATTAAATATTGATTCGCTTTTAGTGTCCGTCTCCAAAGTTTTCGCGAATAGCAGCTCATGGATTTCTTCGTCCATAACAAATCGAACATATGCCAATAATAAAGCTTCATTACCAGGTAAAGTTGACTCATCTAGTTGAATAGAAAAATGAGTTGTTTGCAGATAATTACACAAGAAGCTTTCAATATCAGAGTTCATTTCATCCATACGTCTTTGTTCAGTGTTGTTACTCAAAGGAATTCTTTTGAGTACGTCAAATGGAGGTTTATGCAGAACAGTTTTTAAAACCTCTTCAACAGCGGGTAAAATTAACTGTTCTCCGATGGTGTGCCAGATTTCGCTATAAGCAATGAGATATTGTAAGATGCCCGCATGCCATCATCGTTACTTTGAGACGTTGAAGCGAACATACAGTGCACGGTGGGTCTCTTTTCATATTTTTCCTTCAATGTTTGAAAATATTTTAAATCTTTACCTATTTTATCAGGATGACACCTTCTTAGATGATCTTCGAGCTTCGATGGTTTCATAGAGTCATTGCTCAAAACTTTGTTGCATAAAAGGCATATGGGCAATCGTTTGTCTGCCTTTGATGGAAGAAAATCAAATTTCAAATAATCAACACTGTACCGTCGACATTTCTTCTTAGATTCAGCCATGTTTCGTATCAGTTACCTGCCTGTAAAGAAAAAAATGTTTGTTTTAGTAATCATAAGGCGACTTTAACAGGATATGATTATTTTAACAGAATAAAATAGGATTAATTAATTATTGCAATGAAAAAACCACAATGCCGGCAGCAAAACTGATCTTAATTGACCCATATAGAGGTTTTCACAAAACGGCTGAACCTATTTTAATGTAATATAAAATATTTTTTGATTAATTATATTTTGATACATTTCTGTAAATTCGAGAGAAAATACTTTGAAAGAATATTTTGACATCAAAACTCCGCGATTTTAATGATTTATTTATTACTTTGATGTAAGTTACGAGTGGTACATAAAGATACGTAGAATTTATGAAAATATTTCATTTAGCATTAGCAACTACGAGGTCACTGAAATATGTACAAATATGCAGGTCAATCATATATCTCTCCTTTAGTGAATCACCACAATCGGGTAAATAAATAATTTTATAATAAAAAGTACTAAAAGTTCAATCTTTCTCGGCTTTCTGTTCTTTTATAGAAGTATCGAATAATGGCCCTGTTCAGTATTTAATTTTTATTACGTACCTACTACACGTAAACATAACAAATATAATATTATTACAATATAAAATAAAAGTATGAATAACAAATAGGCAGGTACTTACTTTTTTCGGCACTAGCAAACACTGGCATCGATTCATTCACACTTTTCTTTTCAAAATTTCGGAAACAAATGAGTAACGTTTGTCCTTGGCATTCGTATTTGTACTGGTGAAGAATCAAACAAGTTCATGCAAGATTGCAAGTACAACACGTATTTCGTCCCTTTGCACGTCTGAACGGGTTGCGTTGCGGGCGGGCGGGCGGGTGGCGCTTTGCAAGTCTCGACACGCGTTGTACTGAATATCGAATATGCAAGTTTTTACAAGTAACAGTCGCTGACCTTCTTAAAATACACTACGCAAAAAAACTAAGGGAGGTTTTAAAACGAGGAAATTAATGCTAAATAAACAGGCTATCTGATCCATATGTCGGCCTAACTGAAAAAAATTTTTTCAAGCCCGTGGACCAAAAAAAAGCAAAATATTTTTAGGATTGCATGGGAACCGTAGCTCCTAAAAAATTTTAGACAAAAAATCTGAAAATTAGAATCATAAAGCTTCAAAAATGCTTTTTTTTAAGTCTCAATACGACCATTTTTCACCGAAATACAGCCTGTCAAAAATCACCGAAAAATTTGGAATTTTTTCTTGCTCCCTTAATTTTTTTGAGTAGTATATTATCGGCCTACATTGATAGGTAAAGCCAAGTCAACATTTTTGTTCTTTACTCCCGAAACCAGATAAATTTTCGTGGATCCCCACTTACAACTTGTGAACCCCCATTTTTTTTCACGCCAACGTAGACCCCCGTCGAGTCTCCCGTGGACCCCTGGGGGTCTACCTGAACCACTTTGGGAAGCACTGGTGTAAACGATGTTACGCGTCTGCAGGAAGCTCTGAATCGACTCTATCACTGGTCAGAAAGAAATGGCTTAAGACTAAATGGTAAAAAGTGTTTCTGCATTTCCTTTGGTAGGAAGCGGAATATTGAGCGTCATTGGTATAGTTTGAACGGCGCCCTGCTTGAGTCGGTGTCGGAGATTCGTGACTTGGGTGTGTTTTGGACAGTCAACTCAATTTTCGTGGCCATATTAATAATATTCTTAGACTGGGTCTCAGAAATCTTGGTTTTGTTACCAGATATAGTAAGCAATTGTCGGCTCTCACGTTTAGAGTGTTGTATTTTTCAATGATCCGCTCTGGTTTGGAGTATGCTTCGGTAGTGTGGTCACCATTTTACCAGTGCCATATTGCTGAGATTGAGTCAGTGCAGCGTAGATTTCTACGAACTTTAGCCTTTAAAGCTGGAATAAACATTTATAAGGATGCAAGTTTTCATATTGACTATGGGGTGATTATGAACCATTTTGGTGTGGCTACTTTGGAGGAGCGTAGGGATCTTGCAGATGTTTTATTCCTATATAAACTCCTGAATGACTTTATTTCCTGTCCACCACTTTTGGAGAGCGTCCAGCTTAATACTATTCATAGGACTCGTGGCAGTGTACTGTTCAGTATTCCATTTCACAGTGCTGATTATGGCTATTACAGTCCTCTCACGAGAATGTGCCGATTATTTAATACATACAGCCTTGATCCCTTCAGTTGGAGTGTTAGCGAATTTAAAACGCTTCTCAGCGCGATCGGGATCTGAGGTGTTAAACTGTTGTAATGCTTGTTTTTTTTTTTCCTTTTTCACGTTATGTGCATTGAGTTTTAACATTATTTTGTTTTTATATTACTATTGTAATTTTGTTTTTATATTACTATTGTAATTGGCTTGTCCGTTAAAATAAATAAATAAATAAATAAATAAATAAATAAATAAATAAATAAATAAATAAATAAATAAACCCTTTGAAGTACTTGATGTGTCTCCTATACATGTCACCGTAGTTAAAGCAGTTAAACAACTTTATGAGAAAGCCTATGCAAGAGTTAAAATTGGAAACGGATTAACAACAAGTTTCAATATTACCAAAGGATTACGTCAAGGATGTCGCCTTCATCAATTCTCTTCTATATACCTCAATGCAACATTATATCAGTGGAAGCGCAAATGTGATGGGATAGGAATACCATTCGATGATAGGCCACTGCACACCCTACATTATTCAGACGATCAAGTCATAATGATAAACGATTCTAAAGATATTAGAGAGATTTTGCAACGCTTATCCACTGTCCTTATCTTTATTTCAAGCATGCGCTCATTAAATATAAGGATTCAGCTGTTATCGTTTGTTGCAGCATGCGCCCACCATTTGGAGCTTGCGCAGTATTGAAACAAAATAAGAGAAACCTTTATTAAGGATAACGATTTCCCTTATTTAGGAACTTATAAGAGAAGTTATTTGAAGTTCGTTATTCTTATCGCTATTATGGTATGGCCTGTTTTTTTCCTACTTAGGTATTTTTATTGCAAATAACACTGACAACAGTTAATTAGTGTTCAGATTAGGTTGGGGTTTTGCAATCTTTGCCACAATGGCCTTACAGTGTATGTGGTCCTAATTTCAAATGAAATTTTATTTATCGCACATTCGTATTACCTTGGAAATATTGAAGCAAGTGATAGAAACCTGCTAGACATATCTTTAATTTAGAAACTTGTGTTCACCTATCAAATACTAATAACCGGTGGGTTTAACTATGGAATGAATTTAAAAAAAAATCGTAGATAGAAGATGAATACTAACTTAACCTTCCAATTCCTTCGCGTTAAAACTGCGCATGCTTGAGATAACAATTAGGACAAAGGCATGTGAAAAATAAACGTTGCACGTACTCTATCGAGTACATGCTTAGGAAGCTAAACAAGGAATACTGCAAATGGGGTCTCACTATAACTATAAATTGAGACAAAATATTGTGAAAACTTGGAGTGAGTTTGTGTACTTACCGTAGATCCGAAAATAGACAACACGGATAGATGTGGTGGGATGATTAAGAGGCGCATTAACAGCACAAGAAAAACTCCATACTGTGGCAAGAGAATATAACAACAACAACGAAAATGAGAATTTATGATACAATTGTTAAAAGTACACTAACATACGGTTCCGAAGTTTGGCAAATGGAACGAACACTCCTTGCCACAGATATGAACTTTTTGAGAAGATCGGTCGGATTATCGAAACTAGAAAAGATAAGAAACAAGGAGATCAGAACCCTGACAAAAAAGAAATTCACAGAAAATTGGGCATGTTAATCAAATGGATGGGGAAAGATAACCGAAAATGGTAATGCAGTGGAGACCTAAAGATAAATGCAAATGCGGATACCCACGAGAAACATGGATGAAGAGAGTAACAAGGGCAATGTCTTTGAGAAATCTACGAGACGGAAAATGGAACACCAGGACACAATGGCAGCAAGGAACCGAGCGACCGTATTCGCTGTGAAGTATATATATATATATATATATATATATATATATATATATATATATATATATATATATATATATATATATAATTGAATATTTGCAATTAGTTCGCTTTATCAATTAATCTATTCCGTGATATTAAAGTTTGGTGGTGATAAGTACGTTTTTATAGTTTTAACTAGCTCAAACCAGATTATTATGAAAAATATGGCAAACAGGTTAAATGGATAGTATCCAACTGGAAATAATTTGTTCATTATTTTTAAATATTCGAGAATAGATTTGTTTCTGTGACATTTTAACAAATGGTGTCATCTCAACAACTCATTTTTTAATTCGGATGTAGTACATTATTAGTGTTCCGTACGGAACACTTATAAGATCACTTCGGTGTCTGTCTGTCCGTCTGTCTGTCTCTCTGTCTGTCTGTCTGTCCGTCTGTCACACCCCGATTTTCTCCCAAAACTATTTGTCATAGAAAGTTGAAATTTGGTAATAATATAGGAATTGATGACCTCATCAGAGCCATGTAGTTTTGAAAGTTAAATTTTGACTTAAGGTGTTAGTTTTGGGGGGTGAAATCGGAAGTGAAAAAAAAATTTTTCACTAGGTAATCGAGTGTGGTGTCAAATGAACGCTTCTGAAAACACGAGTAAAAAATATATATATATATATATATATATATAATGTAATACTTGCGCGCACTTTTCTTTATATTATTTTTAAAAAATCGCGAAAAATCTCTGTCCACTCGCTTTATCTCGAAAAGTACTTATCAAAAAATTTTGAAAAAATTCTGGAATATTCTCCACGGGGTGTAGATTGAACGAAAATTATTACGAGTGCATTACCTGTAATAATTTATCTGGTTTATAAAAAAAACAGAAATTTCAAGGTCATCAATTTTCAGTAAAGATTGGAAATAAACTTTGTTGAAAACTCATTTAGGGTGTGTTTTGTGAAGTCACTGATCATTTTATACTTCCGTTACAACATTTTTTATTTTAAAAGCAATCAACGTACGGAACACTAATTGCGCAAGTTCAACTTGCACTTGACCGGTTATTTTTAATTTAATGTACCTACAATAAAACTGTAGAATTTTATAATACCTGCTTTATGTTTTTATATATTTAATGACCAATATTTTTTATTATGAATCAAAAATTAGCTAAATCGACAAACCTCTATTTGCAAATGAATATTAAAGTTAATTCTGTTAAGCGAATACTCTATTTAAAAGACCTATAAATTTAGCGTGTCAGAGGGCCATCTTAAACTGGACAATAAATTTTAATTTTCTTCCAGAATTAAATTTTTGTTCTCTGAATCTTGAATGTTTGGTAGTTTATTAATAAATCCAAGTCTAATATTAAACAATAAATATTTTTTATTTAAAATAAATACACTTTTGAAATGTCAACCAAAAGAATATTGACTATCCACCACGTTACCATGAATGCTTATTTCTCAACATAATGTCCATTGAGCTCAATATATTGGGTCCAGGGAGATTCTAATTTTGTTATCCCCTCAGAAAAAAAAAAATATTTCGAACTGTGCATAATACTCGTTTATAATACAATCTCTTCATTCGGCTAAAATATCGTTTCCTCCTGGGGAATTGGATGAGTGGGGACTTATTTCGAAACCCAGCTTGTTTACTTTTGCATTGCAACGTCTGATGTGTGAGCACGCGCATTATCCTGGTGAATGAGCACTTTTTTCGCGCTAATCTTAGTCAGTCATTGTTTTACCCTTTTTTAAATAGTTAATCATGAAGATACCCTGTGAGTCCCAGAAAACAGTTGCTTTTACTTTTCCCGGCGATAAAACTTTTATCGCTCTTTTCGGTACAATTTTACCTTCGCAAACACACTGTTTTGACTGCTGTTTTGTCTCTGGGGTATAATGGTGGATCCACGTTTCTTCTACAGTGACAAGACAACGCCAGAAGTCCTTCGGATTACTCTGCAACTTTTCCAATCACGGTTTTAAAATGTCCTTCCTTATGCATTTTTGGTTTGGAATCAAGAAACAATCGCGCACTCAGCTTTTCCATTTTTAAAACTTCATGCAGGATATTATGTAACCGTTCGTATGAGAGCCCTGCCTCTCAGCAATCTCACGATGCTTAATGCGACGATTTTCCATCATGATGCCATAAATTTTTTCGATCTTATTTAGTAGAAAATACCACAGTAAACATACAACACAGTAGCGACAGTCCGACTCGGCACCTTTGAACTCAAAGAGTTTGAGTTTGTAATGAACAGATGACCTATGGCCATATTGCTGGTATGATGCCTGTGAGTTTTTGAAATATTCAAATTTCTTCTTTTAAGAAAAATCCTATTCTGTAAAATAAAAATGAATTTTGCTCATTGAAAGGAAGAAAAAAACGAGAAAAGTTTTTTTAGACACATTTTTTATCAAGTTCTTATTAAAACAGATATACAAAAAACAGGGAAAAAGGCGAAAAAAATACAAGGAAAAAATACTTTTGGCTTCAACGTTTTTTTGCATCTGATTCATTTAAATATCTGATTGTTGAATTTATATTTCTCAACTATTAGAGATATTGTCCTGGGAGGATGTTCATTTTGAGAATATATCTCTACAAACCTTCAGCTTCGTGCGTATCATGTCAACAATCATGCTCCTTATATTTCAATGTATCCCAGTAATCTAGAGAGATTGAAAATAATTATAATTATCATTTTAAAATAAGATCGTCTTTCTTCTGAACTTAAAAACATAACTATTTTACAAATAAAATGTATTGCTAATATGAAAACACAATTATCATAATCTTTATCTAATATATTGCATAATAGAAATAAAGAAATACGAATAAATTACCTTTTAGGATCTTTGGAAAATATAAAAAAACTAACTCCTTTGGAGATATCACATATATTTTTATAAGCACTAACCGCACAACAAAAACTTCCTGTTGACTTTTTTTAGTCTTCCTTACGAGACACTTATAAGATCACTTCGGTGTCTGTCTGTCTGTTCGTCCGTCCGTCTGTCTGTCCGTCTGTCCCACCCGATTTTCTCCGAAATCATTTGACGTAGAAAGTTGAAATTTGGTACTAATATAGGAATTGATGGCCTTATCAGAGTCGTGTAGTTTTGAGAGTTAAATTTTGACTTAAGGGGTTAGTTTTGGGGGTGAAATCAGAAGTGAAAAAAAAATTGATTGGGTCATCGAATGGGGTGTCAAATGAAAGCTTGTAAAAACACGAGTTCAAAAATATATATAATGTCTTACATGCACACACTTTTCTTTGTATTATTTTGACAAAAACGCGAAAAATCGCTGCCCCCCTCTGTCTCGAAAAGTACTGATCAAAAAATTTTGAAAAAATTCTAGAATATGCTCCACGGGGTCTAGATTGAACGAAAATTATCACGAGTGCAATAATTTATCTGGTATTTAAAAAAAAACAAAAATTTCAAGGTCATCAGTTTTCAGTAAAGAAACATTTGTTGAAAACTCATTTGGGGTGTGTTTTGTGAAGTCACTGATGATTTTATACCTCCTTAACAAACATTTTTATTTCAGAAGCAATCAACGTACGGTACACTAATTGTGCAAGTTCAACTTGCACTCGATCGTTTTTTTTTTATTTTATAATTATTTTCACTAATAACGTCAAACGAGTCATTTAGTTATTGGAAAATTATTAATAATGAATTTCGGAGCACGTAATAAAAATACTCTCCTTGAAATCCAGTTGTAAACACAACCCATTACCGCACTAGCAGCCATGTTGTTGGTATGATAGGGTACGTATGCCTGGTAAAAAACAGGACTTAAAATTTTTCTTGAGCGTCGTTACTGTGTTTTATATTTATTGTGAAAATACAATCGGGCGTCCTGAACTGCAGAATTTGTAGTGCTCGTACAGCCATATTTAAATTCATTTATCTAGTAATAAATGTTTTCGAGTGTTCGCGTGGACTATCTGGGCCACAGTTTACTTTTTTAAATAAAAATGTTTTATCACCGCAGATACTTGGCTTTATCCATTTCTTCGACACGTGTAACACCGATCACTTACGGTAGCAGTCAACAAACAACCGCACGTTGCATCTGTTTGAAACTTTGAATACAACCGTTACAAGAATCACGCTTACCAACAGTCATACCGATTAACAAAAGTACCCACCATTTCGTAAAAATTTACTTACTCGTATTTATCAAGCTACTTTCGCTGAAAAAAAAAGTAGTTGTTGCTGATATAACAGCAATTGGTATGTAAAGTTCTGTTTTAAATCTTAAAGCTGCATATCAGAAGTAGCAACAAAGGTATTTTTAATAAAATACACTATTTAATGTCATTATAATTGTTAGTTTTGTTTTTCAATTTTCATATACACAATCAATAAATATTCTATACTATGCCAGAGGTCAGTTATTTTAGACTTATTTTATAAAGGGAAATGGTTTCAATTT
This sequence comes from Pachyrhynchus sulphureomaculatus, assembly GCA_019049505.1. Lineage (NCBI taxonomy): Eukaryota > Metazoa > Arthropoda > Insecta > Coleoptera > Curculionidae > Pachyrhynchus > Pachyrhynchus sulphureomaculatus. Next base: position 170,471,993 of record CM032456.1, read on the forward strand.
TTTTTTAAATTTAACTCGGTTTTATATGAAAGTACATTAAGTTGATGAGTAACTGGACAAAGTATGTACACAAAAACCCTAATGCGCCTACGTGTGCAAAGACATGCTGGAATGTTTGTAGCTTGTTTTGTAGTTGGTATTTATAGACTTATACCCAGTTTAGTTATTATTTCATAATTTTTTTGCTTTTAGAAATTATATACTTACACTATTTGCCTTTCAATCTCGTAAATAAACAGTTAAACAGGTAAATGCATTCAAATAAGCTGAGAGTACTCTCGACACTAAGCAGAAACATCACATAATTTCTTCATTTTTAAATAAATACAATAAATACAGTCCGTCAAGTAAGATCCGCGATAATTCATTTTTGGTAGATGCGATTCTACCAATTGAACAAAAAATCGGTAGAGGGAACCTTTGTCTACAGTATCAGTCGATTCGAACTTTCGTCGAAATCACGTAAAATCCAAAATGAGTCACTTGTTTGTGCGTCGGTTCAAGGTAGTCTTTCTTTCTTCTCATCCAAAGGAAGCTAAAATGACACATTCCGCGGCCGCTAACTATATTAAAAAGTCGGAATCGTTTGTGAAGAAATGGGTAAATCGTTTTAAGGAAACGAAAAATGTCGACGACTTGCCACAACCTGACTCGGTAGGCAAAGTCACTCTGGAAGTCGGAAAACGAATCGTGTCTTTGTTTTCACGGAGACCTGAAATTGACGCTACGTTAGGCGGCAAAATTAAGAAAATCGGGTTTCAATGTGTTCATCAAAACTTAAAGGCGAATATTTTGAGAAACAATAAAACGATTTGTACCAAAAATTTTTTTTTTCTTTTATTGCTTTTGTAAAAACTTGAAAGGTAGCCCTCGTACAAAAATTTCGTTTACCGTGTTGGGTTAGCAAGTGTGGCTGGCCGTGGCTCGGTGTGTAGTACTTTGCTACTGTGCAGAAAGTCGAGGGTTCAATCCCGCAAGTCGGTATACTTATTTATTAATTTATTTAAGTATATTTGGCCTGGCCACGTACATAGGTACTAGTTGTTTGCAGAAATGCAAATAACGTCCGTGGCAGCACTACTGCGTTTTTTAAAAGGTGCGGTGAAATACAAAAATGTATATTTCGGCACTTAGACAACGTTGACGGGTATTACGACATCCTCGCTGATATCCTTGGGATATGGAAAAAGGGTAAAATCTCTGCTGAGGCGGGGACGTGAGCAATAAAAAAAAAATAATACGGCTGATAAATTTATGTTGTCAGAGAAATAGGTATAGTTTTATTATTTGCATAATATTAACAAATACATTCTAATAAAGAAACTTTCATGAGAGGTGTTTCCCAGAGCAACTTTTTGATTACATTAAAAAAAGGTCAATTTAACAGCCTCTAAGTTATGTTGTTCCCATATTTCCCCTAATTGTTCAAACCTGTAAGAAAGATATACCTAAATTATTTAAGTGTCTAGGCTAGGGACAGATTACAAAGGTATTATAATCAGGAAGAGGGGTGCATATAAATTGCAAAGGAGGGTGCAAAAAATAAAAGGTTACAGGTTAGTAGACTAGACAGGGGACTAGACATGAGGATAAGACATGAGAATTTCATTAGGAAATGGTTCTCGTTACCGCTACTTAAATTTTTTGGATGTATAAACATTGTAGAGTGCTATTGTAAAATTTGACGTTTGTTATGGTTAAAACAGTGGCAGCTTAGAAATTGGCCAAGTAGTTTGTTTACCTCCTTCTCTAGTCTAAATGTCTTGTCAGACATATCGTGATTATGCCTGGCTATCCAATCTATTGGCCATGTTTCTAATAGTGGCACGCCAACGTTCTCTGTTAGCTGTTTGTCTTGTAGCTTGCTCCATGTTCGTACCTAACAGCATTTCACTCGTATCCATCCAGCGGCTAAGTGATCTTCCGCGTCGCCTTCTTCCATTTGTTTTGCCCTGCACCACAAGTTTCTCCATATTATCAGCACGTATAATGTGACCAAAATACTTTAGGATGCTAGCGTAGACTGTGGTGGAAAGACTCTGTTTCGGTTTGACTTCATTAAAGACTGAAGCATTTGTTCGCAGAGCTGTGCAAGGAATTCTCAGCACCTTTCGCCAGCACCACATTTCAAACGTGTCTATACGGAGTCGATCAGCGGTGCGTATAGTCCAGGTTTCAGATGCATACCTGAATAGAGAAGAAGAATACAGGGTTTCTACTAGATTTATTTTCGTATTGTGATTGATGTCCCTGGATCTTCAAAGCTTTGTGAGTTGAGTCATAGCTGTTTATTTACAGTGAGCGCTTACAAACAGTTTTGTGAACAAGCAAAAATTTCACATAAAGGTTTTCGTGGATATTTTACGATTTTAGTACAGGCCTAACTCAACAACAATGCCTCGAATCGCTTCGTTCAACTTTTTTTCAATTGGTTCGAAGAATTTCGTCATGGGCGTGCTTTCTTCAGCGATGAATTTCGTGAAGGTCGACCAAAATCGGTTGTTGTTCTAAAAAACATTGATACTATGCGCAACATGATTGAAGAGGATCGGCATTTCCGCATAATTTTACCGGAACTCAAGAACAGTCTTGTGCCCCCCCCCCCCCCCACATCATTCTTCATCATGACAATGCCAGCTCTCACACAGCACGTCAAACAATTGAGTATTTGATGGAGAAAAACAACGAAATAATGTCTCGTGGCCCGTATTCACCTGATTTATCGCCTAACGACTTTTTTTTGTTCCTGAATGTCAAAAAAATGCGATTTTCATCACCTTAAGAAGCTGCTGAATCCTTGCAAAATCATGTTTTTGAAGTAGCAATTTCAGAGTGGAAAAAATGCTTCGAGAATTGGTTAGAACGCATGCAAAAGTATGAAAATCTTTAAGGTAAATATTTTGAGAACCTAAACAAATTTTTTTCTTTCATTGTTTTTGTAAAAACTTAAAGGTACCCTTCTTATTTCTCATTCTCGTCAGAAAATTTATGTTTTGTCATTACTTTTTTGTATTTAACGGAAGTTTTTAGGAACGTTTAAATCTGCATTAGCTGCTGGCAATGTTACTATTTAGTTATTATTAATAAATATAGATATGTATTTTTTTTTAATATTAAATCATTCTACTACCTATTAAGACTTTTTAGATTTTTAAAATTCGAGTCCACAATAATTCAAACTTCTTTAATGGGTTATTTACTCTGAAAAAATTTCTATACTGCTAAGACATCCTTTAAGGTTTTGTTTGTAATTCATTTTTCAATACAAATGCTTTTGGAATAACATCGTGGCGCCTAGATGCTTAGATCCGATTTACTTTTGTGTGTTGTGTGGGTACAACATTTTGGATTGAAACGACCACGAGTGATCATGGAACGAAGTTCGTTCGGACGTTGTGAGGCAGTTTTGAGTAAATACGAAGTTTTTTCTGTTTGATCGCTCGTTATATTTACGTGTGTAAAGAGAAAGTAAGCTCATCAACATCTGTTAAGTGGTTTCAGAACTGCAAGCCTTTAAACACGATGCTAAAAATTAATTTGATGAGTAGTTTATGATCCGAGGATGTAGCTCATATAGCAAGCACGGAATAGCGAACATAAACGATGAAAGTGTAAATGTGTTAGTTGGCAAGAAAATTAGAAAAGGCAATTAACTTCCTTTAATTATCATTAGCGTGAACAGATAAATTCGAGCTGGATAGTGATGGAGTAATTTGATGTCGTTATTGCATTGGAAATGAAGTCACTTATATACTTTCGGCAAATCGAAATATAATAACTTTAAGCGAATCCCAATAAATAGAGGAGAGCATTAGAAGGTACTAAATGAGTTAGAATGGTCAACTAACATAGCGGTATTTTTTTGGCTCACTTAACTATTATAAATAACCGGTCAAGTGCAAGTTGAATTTGTGCAATTAGTGTTCCGTACGTTGATTGCTTTTAAAATAAAAAACAACAGAGTAACAGAGGTATAAAATGATCAGTGACTTCACAAAACACACCCCAAATGAGTTTTCAACAAAGTTTGTTTCCAATATTTACTGAAATCTGATGACCTTGAAATTTTTGTTTTTTTTTATATACCAGATAAATTATTAAAGGTAATGCACTCGTGATAATTACCGTTCAATCTAACCCCTTAAATCAAAATTTAACTCTCAAAACTACATGGCTTTCCTATATTCCTATTTTATTACCAAATTTCAATTTTCTATCTCAAATAGTTTCCGAGAAAATCGGGTGTGACAGACAGACAGACAGACAGACACCGAAGTCATCTTATAAGTGATCCGTACGGAACACTAAACATATGATTATTCACTTTTACCACTCCTTAGATATCTTAAAAAATGTATTGTGCATGTCTTAGATATCCGCTCTGTATATCTTTAATTCTATAGAAGATGGAGAGAAACTGGTTTTATTGTTGGATTCCAAGAGATTTAAGATAGTTTAAAAATATGGTTTAGACAAGGCGAAATCGGCGCCATCGTTGGAAAAAATTTTCTAATTGAATTTTTTTTCATAACCTTCTCCAGGAGATGCCCCTGAAAGAGGATCAACATGTTGCCGGGCGGTAACCTGGTCCGAATTTGTTTAAACAAATTTTTTTTAAACGAAGTCCAAAAATTGAAATTTTCGCCCCGGAACAAGTTTTTTTAGGTAAATTGGACCATTTTGAACAAAAAATGTCTCTTGTGAATTTTCTCTAAAATGCGCCGTTTTCGAGATATCGGCGATTTTAGGTGCGAGAAAACGCGAAAATGGCCACTTTCACCTCCCAATATTGGGGTCAAAAATTAAAATTTTCAATGTTGCCAAGTGTCCAAATTAAAGTTTGAGATCTCTTCTACAAATTACCGTAGGAAATATTGCAATATCTTTATTTTTAAACATTGTTTTTTAACAGTTAACAAATTGCGTTCGAGCGCCCGCGGCCGCATCGAAACTGTATACATAGATATATACGCAACGCCCGTACGTAGGCGCGCGGAACTGTATACGCGCTGCAACTCGCTGTAACGTGAAGTATCATGCAAAAGTTCAAACATGCTATTGCTTAAATAAGAGTCGGACACTTTAATAGTTTATTCATTTCTTTTCCGCCCTTACAAGTATGTACATGTGTAATTATGTCTTTTTCTATTAAACGAATTAAATGTGATCATAAGTGCATTTTCTGTGGTAAGTGTGATGATGTTGTACAACAACCAAATTTTGAATCATTTCAAAAAATTCAACAAGCAGCTAATCGTCGGAAAGATGACATAAGTACAAAATTTAACGATTTATATAATCCAAGTAGCAGTGAACAAACTTTTTCTTGGCACAGAAAGTGTTATGCTTCCTATGTAAGTAAAGAAAAAATTGTACGTCGGGAAAATGCTCTCAAAAAACTGGAAGCAGAAAATAATGAAGCTGTTAATAATGAAAAACAGTTATTATCAATTGAACCCGAAGAGAAAGAAAAACCAACATTGCGATCAAAAAGTGTGTCAAAAGCAGAGTGCATGATCTGTGAAAAAATTTATAAAAATAAAGACAGTACAACTTATACACTTTCTGATTATAATGCAGCGGAAAAGCTAATGGCAACAGCTCGTCTTAAAATGGACAAAGTCTATACGAAAATTTGCATATATAGTTCAACTACGTCATTACTAGTTCAAAAGCTAAAGTATCATTCCAAATGTTTACAAGATTACAACTATATTGCTAGTCCGTTAAATAAACCAGTAGGTAGCACGAGCTTCACTACAAACGTACATATGGAAAATGTCATTGTATTCTCGGTATCGACATTTAGATGCAACAGAATTTGGTTACACTATAGAAACAGGTGAATTGTTACCCAAATTCATGTTAAAAAATTCGATACCAGATTCGTTAATTAGGCAATGTAAATGTACAAAAAATTGTAAAACTAATGCATGTAATTGCAAAAGCAACAACGTAAGTTGTATACTCATGTGTGGGTGTAATTTAAATATTTGCGAAAATTCTATTAAATATATATAAGTTATATTTCATAAAATTGTTTTAATTCTTCTACCATCCTAATCGAATATTGAATTTTTATTTATATTCATTTGTTATAATAATTAAATTTGATATAACAATTACTCTTTAATAAATAAATATTTTTTTACATACTTTTCAAATATATTAATTTTAATAAGAAATCAAGAAACAAAGCTTTATAGAGCATCGCAGTGCGTATACAGTTCCGTGCGCCTACGTACGGGCGTTGCGTATATATCTATGTATACAGTTTCGATGCAGCCGCGGGCGCTCGAACGCAATTTGTTAACTGTTAAAAAACAATATTTAAAAATGAAGATATTGCAATATTTCCTACGGTAATTTGTAGAGGAGATCTCAAACTTTAATTTGGACACTTGGCAACATTGAAAATTTTAATTTTTGACCCCGATATTGGGAGGTGAAAGTGGCCATTTTCGCGTTTTCTCGCACCTAAAATCGCCGATATCTCGAAAACGGCGCATTTTAGAGAAAATTCACAAGAGACATTTTTTGTTCAAAATGGTCCAATTTACCTAAAAAAACTTGTTCCGGGGCGAAAATTTCAATTTTTTGGACTTTGTTTAAAAAAAAATTGTTTAAAACAAATTCGGACCAGGTTACCGCCCGGCAACATGTTGATCCTCTTTCAGGGGCATCTCCTGGAGAAGGTTATGAAAAAAAAATCAATTAGAAAATTTTTTCCAACGATGGCGCCGATTTCGCCTTGTCTAGTTACATATATAGTTTTAAAGTTGAACTTGCGCAGTTAGTGTTCCATACTGTGATTGCTCTTAAAATAAAATAAAATCATTACCTGGGCTAAGTTAATTAGGTCCTGACAGCTTAAGATTCAATATGTATTTTCACGTTTTTTCTTAATCAATAATGTATAAAAGTTATAACATCTTAGCTACCTAATAGCCAATAAATTAGTATAGCTCAACCTAGAATCTGATAATAAAAGTGGAAAACAAATATATACTACCTAAATATTTGTTTCATTATAAATAAATAAAATAAAATTATTTTAATCTCTGTACCTATTCGTTGGTCGCCAAATACTTAAAGCAATAGCTCTTTGACCCGATTATATTCACCTTCTTTGTTTTGTCGGTCAAATAGTGTTTTTTATACTAGATAAATTATCAAACGTAATACCCTTGTGATAATTTTCGCTCAATCTACATTTTATGGAAAATATTTCAGGATTTTTTTAAAAACTTTTAATCGGTACTTTTTGAGATAAGGTGGAATGGGAATCGATTTTTGACAATTTGTGCAAAGAAAAGCGTATGCAAGTATTACATCATATATATTTTTGAACTCGTGTTTCCACAAACTTTCATTTGACACTCCACTCGATGACCTGGTAAATTTGACTGCGTGAGACAAAAAATAACTTTACATCCAATCAGCGAACAAGAAAGCATAGACCAACAGTGGACGCCCTTAAAATAAAACACTATTAACGCGGCAAAGGAAACCTTAGGTCAGAGGCGAGTAAAACATCAACAAAACAAATAAAACACCTTGGTTCACGCTAGAAATAAAGGAACTGGCAAAGAAGAAAAAAGGGACATATATACATTACATACACAACAAAACCCAAGACAACTGGAACGCATATGTCGCAGAAAGAAACTTAATGAATAGAAGAAGAAAACAAATTAAAGAAGAATATTGGAAGACATTTATTAAAGGGATGGAAAGTGATCTGTATGGTGCTCAATGGAAAGTCTGGAAAATGTTAAGACGGAACAAACTCAATATAAAAGACACGGTACAAACTAAGAAAATTACAATCAAGAATGGTAACCATACTTTGAGAAAATATATAAAGAAGAAGAAAATAATGAAATTATACTTGAAGAAGTGGAAGAAGTAAATCTAGAAGTAACTTTAGAACAGACAGAAAGAATTATAAGAAGTCTTAAAAATAGAAAAGCCTCAGGACCAGACGACATTACAAATGAGATGTTAAAATATGGAGGAGAAAACCTATATCAACAACTAGCAAAGCTCTTTACAAACATAGTAAAATATGAACAAATACCTACAGATAGGAAAACTAGCATAACAATCTTAATATTCAAAAAAGGACAAAAGACGTCAGCCGAAAACTACCGCGGAACAACGCTCCTAAATACTACCTTAAAAATATTAACAAAAATCATACTGGAAGAAATAAGCAAGAATATTCAAATAAGAAAGGAACAACAGAGATTCCGTAAAAAATCGATCGACCATAGATACCATATTTATAGTGAGGCAGGTAATGCGTATATGTGTTTCGTCGACATGACTCAAGCCTTCGATAGAGTACAATTAACAGATATTATAAAATTATTACAGGAAAAGTAGAAAAACCAGAAGCTAATAAAAATCATACATGACATTAACACAGAATGTAGAACAAATATAAAAGTGAGACATCTACTCACCGAGGAAGTAGAAATAAACGCCGGAATAAGACAAGGCAATTCACTTAGTCTGTTGATCTTCAACCTCATCATAGACAGAATAGTGGAGAATCTTCCAAAAACTAGAGGATACAAAATGGGCAACACACAATCTGCTACGCCGATGATGCAGTTCTCATCTCCGATTCTGAGGACAACCTATAGAAGATCTTTCGTGCCTTCAATTTGGAAGCGAGATAACTAAACATGATTATCAACACAACCAAGACAGAATGTATGGTAGCGTCAAAAGAATTATTAAGATGCAAGTTAGAGATCCAAGGAAGTATTATTGAACAGGTTAATAATTTTAAATAGCTGGGAACAATGATAATAAGCCACGGAAATTTAAACAGGGAAATAAAACAATAGTCTATGAAGGCATCATTAATAGCAGGTTATTTGAGGGATATAGTATGGAAAAATAAATACCTCACAGTGGAAAGTAAAATAAGAATATACAATACAACAGTGAGACCGATCTTCACATATGCTGTAGAAACAAGAGCTGACACATGTAAAACAGAACAAATGATGAGGACCACAGAAATGAAGTAAGATCCAAGAAATATCCAAATGGATCAGAACTAGAAGAATACAATGGAATAACCGACGACAACAGACTAGTAAAATTAACCCTGCGGTAGAAGAACTAGGGGCAGAACTCTAAAAAGGTGGAAGGAATGCTGGACGTCCACGTCGGAAGAGGCCTAATGGGGATAAACAGGCGGTATGCCTACTTATATGACACGCCATATAAGAAAGAAGAAGTCAAAATTTAACTTTCAAAACTACACGGCTCTGATTGGATCATCAATTCCTATATTTGTGCCAAATTTTAACTTCATATGTGAAATAGTTCCGGAGAAAATCGGATACTCGGACACCGAAGTGATCCCATAAGTGTTCCGTACGGAGCACTAAAGATGTAATAAACTGAACCAATTCATTTTATATATCATTCGAAAAATATGCTCAATATTTTAGACAGGTTGATGGAGAATTGTAGTCACTTAGATTTAGTTGTTTCTGAGATATTGATGTATGAAAATAATTTTCACATTCCTTTCTAGGTTTTTTAAAATCTAACTAAAGATTATGTAGTTTCCGCCTGACTAAAAATTTGCTGTGTAAATATGGCACAAAAGGCGTATTTCCGAACCACCATCAAGTTAATGTTTTTTATACTTAGTCAATGAAAATTTTTGGGAATAAGCAGGAAAAATACATATAAGTTATAAAAATAAATGGATTATATGATATTAATTATTTAGAAACATAAAATCATATCAAAAGTGTTCTTGAAGCAAGATGCTATAATTAAAATCCGTATGACCGCTGCTTCACCACCTTTCCAAATGATGAACCAATTAAAATGTTAGGATTGAAATTTTCAATATGGTTTTTACCAATTGTTCTCTCGTTGGTGTCCTCCATAGGCATCATTACGAAACTGAATAAAAAAACCCGGCCAAGTGCAAGTCGTACGTTGATTGCTTTTAAAATGAAAATTTTTGTTACGGAAGTATAAAATGATACCATATAAAAGGTGATAATACCAGGTGTACAAGTATGAAATGCGGATTTCAGACAACAGATGATGCATCAATGCAGTTTGTGCTATAAAGATTTGACACTGCGCACACGAGTAATAAATTGGAAAAGTGTGTGCATACTGTTGTGTTGTTGTGTTCAGTACGTCGAAATTTATACCGAACAAAGAGCATTTGTGGACAGCATTAATTTTTGTTTTCATTTGAAGAAAACTGCTGTTGAATCATACCTATTACTTCGAGAAGCTTATGGTGAACATGCTACATCGCAACATACGTGTGAATGATGGTTTCTGCGTTTCATAAATGGTGACTCCGATGCTACAGACAAGGAACGTGGAAAACCGCCAAAAAAATACGAAGATGTGGAATCGCAAGCATTGTTGGACGAAGATGATTCGCAAACACAAAAACAACTCGCCGAGCAACGGTCAACAAGCTGTTTCCAATCGACTACGAGAGATGGGAAAGATTCAGAAGACCGGTAGATGGGTACCACATGAGTTGAACGACAGGCAAATGGAAAAGCGCAAAAACACGTATGGCATTTTGCTCGCTCGGTACAAAATGAATTCGTTTTTGTATCGTATAGTTACAGGGGATGAAAAGTGGATTTATTTTGAGAATCCCAAGCGCAAAAAATCATGGGTAGGCCCAGGCGCACCATCCACATCGACCGCAAGACCGAATCGCTTTGGCAGAAAGACGATGCTCTGTGTTTGGTGGGACCGGAGGGGCGTGGTCTATTATGAGCTGTTAAAACCTGGGGAAACGGTTAATACTAAACGTTACCAACAACAATTGACGGATTTGAACTGTTCGCTGCTTGAAAAAAGGCCAGAATACCGAAAGAGGCAACACAAAGTCATTTATCTTCATGACAATGTTCCATCACATACGGCAAAACCAGTTCGCTACACGTTGAAAGCACTCAGCTGGGAAGTTCTACCCCATGCGGCTTACGCACCAAACTTAGCTCCTTCCGATTACCACTTGTTTGCATCGATGGGTCACGCACTTGCTGAGCAGCGCTTTGGTTCGTACGAAGATGTGAAAAAATGGCTCGATAAATAGTTTGCAGCAAAAGGGGAAGATTTACTGGCGTGGTATTCACAAATTGCCCGAAAGATGGAAACAAGTGATGGAGCATACTTTGAATAAAGCACTTTTTATCATTCTTCCGAATTTAACATGTTTTTTTAGAAAAAAATCCGCATTTCATACTTGTACACCTGGTATTCCAGAATAGATAAGGGGGGAGGACAGCAATTTTTCGCAATACAAATTTTGTACTTTTTACAAGCTTTCATGTGACACTCCACTCGATGACCTAATTTTTTTTTTCACTTCCGATTTCACCTCCCAAGACCTCACCTCCCTTAAGTCAAAATTTAATTTTCAAAACTACACAGCTCTGATGAAGCCATCAGTTTCTATATTAGTGCCAAATTTCAACTTTCTATGTCAAATAGTTTCGGAGAAAATAGGGCGTGATAGACGGACAAGCGGACAGACAGACACCGTACGGAACACTAAAAAATTACTTTAAAATATTAACTTCTATATTTTTGCTTAAGCCAATACAAATCTAAAATAATATTTATATTTTAGGGTTCAAGAAGAAGGCCGATTCGTGCAGTTCTCCATGTTAGCGGTGATGGATTACGAGTTGTAGAAGAAGAAACCAAAGGGCTAATTGTAGATCAAACTATCGAAAAAGTATCATTTTGTGCACCAGATCGAAATCACGAGAGAGGGTTTAGTTATATTTGTAGAGATGGGACAACAAGAAGGTAAGAGCAGCAACGACACATTTTTCAGAAATTCTTGATCTTATTATAATAGGTTCATAATAATACTTAAGATAACACTACGATAATGGAACAAAGACCTCAAAGCTCTATAAAAACGCAAAATAATAGAAAAACATTCATGAGCAGTCTCAATAATTTCCAAACTGGAGGCGGCAAAAAGAATATTTTTACTTATCTGTGGTTAATAGTTAATATTTAGAGAGTCGCCGCTCGGGAATACCGTGCGCTGTCGTTTGCCCAAGAATAAAAATACTAACATTCTTGGTAGCACTATACAAAAAATACAAAATATTTCAAAACCTAGACAATGTTAGCGGGTATATCAACATTCTCTCCGATATATTTATGATATGGAAAGGGTTAATCTCCTGGTAGGTGAAAGAAAACAAAAAATCCCAACAAACAAAATACTTCATAAAAAAGTTACCTGTAGTTCAATAGATCATATGTTTCTACAATTATATCATAGTTGGAATTTATCTCAATATGAGAAAAATACAAGAATAAAGCATTTTTTATTAAAAATAAGTTTTAAACTAGCTGCCATAGGATACGATCATTGTTTGTGCTTTCGGAGGGACATGTTTCACGGTGTACAAGATAGCGCTTCCTACGTTGATGCTGAAACACAAAAATATTTTTTTTTTTATTCGTTACCAATATGGCTTCTATATGATATTAAAGAAAAGAATCGAAAATTAAAAAAATTGCAGACATTTTTACAAAAAATTTACTATTAATAGTCAAATTTTCACATAAAAATGCATAAAACAAAAAAACTTTTGCAAAAACTGGCTCGTCATGTCGAAGGCAATTATGTTATTTAGTTGTATGCAAAATGTCAAGAAGATCGGATGAGTAGTTTTCATGTAATCGTGTACCAGAGTTCCAAAAACATGGTTTTGAGAAACACGCGTTTAAAGTTTTAAAAAGGAAAAACTGAATGATCTTTGTGATTTACCGGCTAGTCGGCTATTCCAGGGCCATAATAGTCCCTCAGTTTCTTCGTAAAACTCATTTTACTGTATAAATTCTTTTTTACGAGCTTTGTGAGCTTCTTTTGACGTTAAGATGGAGCGTCGTTTCTGTCGATCGATTCTAGTGCTAGACGCTTTTTCAGCGTATGTCATGGCTTGTTTACCAATTGTAATATCTAATTCCTTCATTGTTCATAAAATTGAAGTATGACCTTTATTAAATACTCCAGCTGCAATGTACGAGGCAATTTCAATAATTTTCAAACCGGAATTTAGATGTTTTGGAGCCATTCGCCAAATGGTAGCATTGAAGCTCTCGTTTGCGTTCTGCATGTGGTCGCCTAAACATCGTTCTAATAAATCATCTTGGGATATACAGTCAATCCAAAAAGTCTCCATATGCCACCTGCTTTCTACACTATTTTTCTGTTATGTTTAACTAATTAAATGGAACTATGAGAAAACATGTTTAAATGAATATTTGAAACTTAACCAACGAGGATTAGTATTAAAAAGAACTACGGAACATTTTATTTAGAAGTTACATCATTGTTATAAAAATGGAAACAAAATTAATGTCAAAACAGTCCCCACACACTCAAAAACTGTATCGAAAAAACACGTTATAATCAGCCGCATTTTATCAAGCTATCTATTGCTCGCTAAACTGAGAACAAATTAATAATTTTCGGCCATACTTTATAATCTGTCACTTGTTCCTAGTAATTTTGCAGTGGGTTTTCAAAGTAGTATTAAAAATGAGCGAGAGAAATCGTGAAATACCATTTCAAGTTCGAAAGATCATAATTGATTTGTGGAAAGATGGAAGTCACACGCTACTGTTCAGTACATTGTAAACCAGTATAAATCAACGGGTTCCTATAAAATTCGACCACGCTCCGCTCGTCCCAAGAAACTGACTCCACGTGAAGAGGTCAGTATTGTTAGACAAATAATTATAGATCCCAAGAAAAGTGCACCAAAATTAAAAGAAGAACGGGAACTATTTTCGAAAAAACGTTTGTTCATTGTTTATACAAGGCAGGCTATAAGGGATGTGCAGCCAGAAAGAAGCCGTTAATTTTGGAAGCTAACCGCAAAAAAGCGGTTAGCTTTTGCTAGGGAATACGTTACTAACCCTACTGAATTTTGGGAATCCGTAATCTTTAGTAATGAAACTAAAATTAACCTTTTTGGGTTTGATGGCAGACCTAAAGTTTGGAGAAAGAAGGATACCGCATGCGATATTAAAAACATTTGTTTCACGGTGAGACAGACAAGGGGGGGGTGGCAGTGTTCTGCTTTGGGGATGCATGTCTGCTGGAGGGGTTGGAAATTTACATTTTATTAATGGTACCATGGATCAGCATGTATATCTGAACATTTTGAGAGACAATTTAAGAGAAGGTGTCCAAAAATTAGCACTAGAAAAAAGATACATTTTGGGGCCAGAATGGATGATCCATAATGTGCGACAGCAGCTTCATACACCTCCGCAATCACCCGATGTTAACCCTATCGAGCATTTATGGGAGGAATTTAAACGGCGCGTTCGCAAGCAATGTTTCAAATAGAGAAGAATTAAAAAATAGAATATTGAATGAATGGGAGAGCATGCCAGTAGAAGTTACTAGAAAGCTGGTTGCAAGCATGACAAAAAGGTTACAGGAGATTATCAAGGCCAACGGCGGTCCCACTATATAATAATATTAGTTTAAACGAAGTTGTTATTTTCCGTTAAACTATTATCAGTAATTGTTAAGTGTATGGAGACTTTTTTGACATTAATTTTGTTTACATTTTTATAACAATGATGTAACTTCTAAATAAAATGTTCCGTAGTTGTGTTTAATACTAATCCTCGTTGATTAAGTTTCAAATATGAATTTAAACATATTTTCTCATAGTTCCAATTGATTGGTTAAGCATAACAGAAAAATAGTATTATTAATGTTTCTACGAATAGCCAAGCTATAGTAAGATGTGAGCTTTTTTATTAACGATTCAGTTAATTTTCCTTTACCGCCAAGTTTATGCTGTTTTTAACACTTCGCAATCGAGAGCCCATTCGTTTTTCGACGTGACCAATGCACTCACTTACTTACAAGAAAATCATCATATGGTTTTGCATCTAAAATTCGCTTTGAAAGTCTTAGAATCCCCATCTCCTATATAATTCCTATATCGTACACCAAACTTTTCTTCCGATATTGAAAGCATTTGTATGATGGGATCGACTTCTATCTTGCCTGCTGAGCTTTCGTGATTTTTCATATATTCATCTCTATGATTTTCGTACCACTCGACGTAGTCTCCCGTGTTCTGTTAATTTTTCTAAAATGTGCATCCCTGGCACTAACTGCTTTTTATAACCATATCAATCACCTTACCAGATTAATACCCAATAAGCGCCATCACCTCAAACAACGATTTGAAACTGCGTTTTTCCAGAATTCACCTCCAGACACTTTTAAATTTAAAATTGGTCTTTTATGTTTTTCATTTTCCTTTTTCTCTTCTGCAACTGGTTTTTTTGTGCAAAAGTCAAATGTAGACTTCGTAACCTCATAAACATGTTTTATTGATAGTAGTTTCACTAAAACCATTACTGATATCTATTTGGTTGCAAAATAAATTTATCCCGCATTGATTTCAAAACCAGTGTTTATTAAACTGTTGAACATTTTATGACGTAATGGTAAATAACTATTAGAAAAAACATACTTATTATTTTGTTCTGAAAAAATACTGCTAATAATGTCTTAAAGCATTACAAACAATAGTGTGTAATTAAGTTTATTTAATTTTTAGATGTCATAAAAAAAGTTTTAGCCTTTTTTATTATTAACATCAAAGAGCTAATATAGATTCACATGCATAGTTTAGTCCCCTGGTATAACAAAAAATTAATTGGCTAATGACTAACGAACGGTAAAGATTTATAATACTAATTGTCTTAGGTTTCTTCTTAGAATGGGAAAGAATGTTTTTTAATTAGTCGAAGAAATTATCGCTAACTTTTAAGTTAGTAGGTAATATATTCGAAAATAAAGCTAATTTTAACTGATCTTGCAAGTTGTAGAAGCGTGGCAGAGATTGCTCATTACTTATAATAACTAAATTAAAACAGCACAAAACTAACAACCAACTCTCCACATATTAATCAGTTATGACACCATAGACTATCTATTTTGTTACATTTTCTGATCGATTTTTTATAGCAGAAAAGTGAGATTATTCCTGGATCGTTTTTCAATATCATGGAGTTTATGTTATTGAAACATTTCTACGTTTGATCTGAGTTTCTGTTTTGATTTTAGGTGGATGTGTCATGGTTTCCTTGCTCTTCGAGAATCGGGCGAGAGACTGAGTCACGCAGTAGGTTGTGCTTTTGCTGTATGCCTTGAAAGGAAGCAAAAAAGAGATAAAGAATGTGGTGTTACGATGATGTTTGATGCGAAGAATAACACCTTTACTCGAACAGGATCTTTTAGGCAACAAAGTATAACGGAGCGGGCGGTAAGTGAGACAACCACTGTAAAATAGTACAATTTTTAACTTATAGCTATCTTATACTTTGACGCCTTACGCATATACGAGATTTTCCTAAATTTAACTGAAAAAAATTTCGAACTTATGTTCGAAAATGTTTAAATCTTACGATACCAGATGTTAACATTAAAATAACACCTTTACTCGAACAGGATCTTTTAGGCAACAAAGTATAACGGAGCGGGCGATAAGTGAGACAACCACTGTAAAATAGTATAATTTTTAACTTATAGCTATCTTATACTTTGACGCCTTACGCATATACGAGATTTTCCTAAATTAAACTGAAAAAAATTTTCGAACCTATGTTCGAAAATATTTAAATCCAGATACCAGATGTTAAAATTTTAATATCTATTAGGTTTTTCCTACTTATTTTAGATATTTTTAAAGATAATTTCACACAACGTTTAGTAAATTATGGTACGACACTGGCTTTGTTCTAAATAGATAACAAACATATTTTATTTTTTACCCTTGTTTATGTTTAACCTTTTTCTTGTTTGTGGTAACTCAGTATAAGCAACAGTTAATAAGTCTCTAAAATATGGTAGGTTTAACCTAACTAATTATAGATAGAGGATGGCCGTTACTGGCTCTCACAATTCGAATTTCAACAGTGTCAAATATTAAATGCTTTTGAGAAAAAATATAATGACCAATTACCCGACGAAGATAGTAAGTTTTGCCTTTGCACAGAAGCATCTATTATTCTTGGCCTTCGCAGGACTAATGGAAAAAAAGGCGTGCCCTCTATTACTCAATAAACTAGGTCTGCCACGTTTTAGAGTTCATCAGCTAGCTTATGTGAAGAGGCAATAGCAACACAACCAGAACAAATGAAAAATATGAATCTAAAGATATTAGTAAGCATTAAACATCAGCACCTCCAGATGTGAACTGCCAAAACCTTTCACAAATTATTATCACACATTTAAATTTAGACACAAAAGCGCCAAAACTTTTAAGCAGAAAGCAAAACTTACTGATAAGTCAGAGAGAGGAAAACAGAGTACTACTACCGCATTAGTTGATTTATCCTAGAACTATCATTTTTACATTCAAATAGTTCACATACTCAGTTAGAGTCAGTCATGCACTGTCTTGGATGGAGGCTGGTCGGCCTGGTTGTTTAATTTCTAGGACCTATTGTTACTGTTTTGTAAGTTATGGTTACCCAGTATTAAAAATAATATTTTGAGATTAAATTTCTTGGAACTTACACTCCTACAGAACATCTGAAAAACCTTTTTAAAGCTTTTCGACTGCATTTTTTATAAGCTTGAGCTTTTATTATAGTTTCAGAATTATCAGTTTTCAAAATTATTGGTTTTTCAAGGTGACATTTTTTGAATTTTTTCACACCGTGTATATCTTAATAAAAGATTACTGCTGCTAGGTACAAACTTTAATCTGGAATAGTTTTTTTTTTGGGAAATAAACAATAAAATATATTTTTACATAGTTAAATACACGTACGTCTAACCAATTTTTCATTCTATAGTAGTTTTATAGTTGACATTTTTTGAATTTTTTCACACCGTGTATATCTTAATAAAAGATTGCTGCTGCTACGTACAAATTTTAATCTGGAATAATTTTTTTTTTAGAAAATAAAAGATACAGTATATTCTTACATCGTTGACAAATACACATACATCCAACCAATTTTTAGTGTTCCGTACGGAACACTTATAAGATGACTTCGGTGTCTGCCTGTCCGTCTGTCTGTCACACCCGATTTTCTCCGAAACTATTTGTCATAGAAAGTTGAAATTTGGTAATAATATAGGAATTGATGGCCTCATTAGAGCCATGTAGTTTTGAAAGTTAAATTTTGACTTAAGGGGTTAGTTTTGGGGGGTGAAATCGGAAGTGAAAAAAAAAATTTTTTACTAGGTAATCGAGTATGGTGTCAAATGAAAGCTTGTAAAAACACGAGTAAAAAATATATATTATATAATGTAATATTTGCGCGCACTTTTCTTTGTATTATTATTAAAAAATCGCGAAAAATCGCTGTCCACCCTCCTTATCTCGAAAAGTACTTATCAAAAAATTTTGAAAAAATGCTGGAATATTCTCCACGGGGTGTAGATTCAACGAAAATTATCACGAGTGCATTACCTTTAATAATTTATCTGGTATATAAACAAAACAGAAATTTCAAGGTTATCAATTTTCAGTAAAGATTGGAAACAAACTTTGTTGAAAACTCATTTGGTGTGTGTTTTGTGAAGTCACTGATCATTTTATACTTCCGTTACAACATTTTTTATTTTAAAAGCAATCAACGTACGGAACATTATTTGCGCAAGTTCAACTTGCACTTGACCGGTTATTCATTATATAGTAGTTTTACCTTCTTTGCTAAAGCAAATAGTGGAGGCAAGTAGTAAACGAGTTTTTTTACCCTAAGTTTGACCGTAAGGACACTTTTCTTCTATTTTAGTGCATTTTTCACATTTTTATGCTTTCAGCTCACTGTTTCTCAAATATCTCAGTTTCTGTTCTTTGTTATGTAATAGAAAAAAAAAATCATTTTACTCGTCATAAAATTGCCTAAAAAACTGTGTAGATTGCAAAAATATTAAGTACATAACCTAAAAAAAGCATTTACTACCGCAAATTGAAAAATGGTTTTTACGAATAACTTCCGTTCAATTCGATATTACGGCTTTAAATTATAGGAAAATACAGCTTTTATATTAACAAAAAGTGTGCCAAATTTTATTAAAAAATAGGATTGGTTAAAATTCGCATTTTAGTTCAAATCTTATTATGGATTTTTCTTGTGGGCAAACGGCCGTAGGAACCTTTTTTTTTTAAAAATATGCGAAATTTTATACTCTTGAAGATGGTTAGAAGAAAAAATAAAGACTATGCAAAGAACTATCTTATTTTTAACTTTCTTCGTAACGAGAAATTCAGTTTTTTTCGCTTGTGCTCTAGAAAAGATCTGGTTCATTCTTTTTATTTCCATTCAATATTTTATACTAACTGTAACATGAAAAAGTGATTTTAAAACAAATAATAACCGGTCAAGTGCAAGTTGAATTTGCACAATAAGTGTTCCGTACGTTGATTGCTTTTAAAATAAAAAAAATTATTACGGAGGTATAAAATGATCAGTGACTTCACAAAACACACCCCAAATGAGTTTTTAACAAAGTTTGTATCCGATCTTTACTGAAAACTGATGACCTTGAAATTTTTGTCTTTTTTTATATACCAGATGAATTATTAGAGGTAATGCACTCGTGATAATTTTCGTTCAATCTACATCCCGTGGAGAATATTCCAGAATTTTTTCAAAATTTTTTGATCAGTACTTTTTGAGATAAGGTGGGAGGACAGTGATTTTTCGCGATTTTTTAAAAATAATGCAAAGAAAAGTGTACGTAAGTATTACATTATATATATTTTTTACTCGTGTTTTCACAAGCTTTCATTTGACACCACACTAGATGACCTAGTAAAAAAAAAAATTTTTCACTTCCGATTTCACCCCCCAAAACTAACCCTTTAAGTCAAAATTTAACTTTCAAAACTACACTGCTCTGATGAGGCCATCAATTTCTATATTGGTACCAAATTTCAACTTTCTATGTCACATAGTTTCGGAGAAAATCGGGTGTGACAGACAGAAAGACAGACACCGAAGTGATCTTATAAGTGTTCCGTACGGAACACTAATACTACCTATTTTACAATAAAATTATGATTTAGATAACAAAAAAAGAAAAAATACAAAGTAGTTAAATCGATTTCCAAGCTGTACCCAAAAATTTCCAAAAATCATGAAAATTTTACGGCACTCCCCTCCATTAAAAGTATTGTAACCGTGAAAAAAATGTTTGCTTTTCTTCACTTTTTAGGCTTTCTAGATAGCGAGAAATATAGTCACTCATTTCTGTCGGTCTGTCTGTTTGTCAGTCTCTCGGCCTGTTGGCATGATAACTCTGGAAAAAATAACATCTAACAAGGAGATAAAGTCTAGAGTTTTGAAACAGTATCGGTTTGGGTCAAAACGGTGAAAGGGGTGGAATCGATAAATTTTAGAGTTTTAATACTACTCATATATATCACCACTACCCCAAACACTTTATT
This sequence comes from Pachyrhynchus sulphureomaculatus, assembly GCA_019049505.1. NCBI lineage: Eukaryota > Metazoa > Arthropoda > Insecta > Coleoptera > Curculionidae > Pachyrhynchus > Pachyrhynchus sulphureomaculatus. The sequence goes on from CM032456.1 coordinate 170,492,485, forward strand.
TTTGCACTCGACGCTGTTACACATGATGGTCAGTCATCGTTTCCGATGAAGCTAACATGGTTAGAATGCAAAAATAAAGTGTTTGATGTAGTTGTGATATATACTGAGTAGTGTCACTGTGCCAAAGATTCCACATTTTCAATATAGAGTTTTAATAGTAATATGGAAGTTTTTCCTGGTTTTTTTATTGGATAATAAACAAATTTTTTCTTTTAAATATGAAACTTGCAGTAGAGTTTCTCAAAGACACTCTCTTGTTAGCCAATAAACCCTAAAAAAACATGATGTAAAAAAGCATGTTCAACATAAAGAACGACACTTTAGATGAAAAAATATCCTTATCGGTTTTCCTAAGAGATTGACAAGAGCATACTTGAGAATAGGAAATTGAAGTGCTGTCTAGAGCCGGAAACGAGGCAGAGAATAATATGTATTATCCATTATAAAAATTAGATAATGTTTTTTTACATAACAAGCACATTTATTTTCTTACGTATATTTTGTTTTCCTTTTTATATTTAAACAAGTCTACAAAAAAATAACCTAGTTCTTGTGTCTATTACTAGGAATTAGTAGGTACTGTTTTTAAATAACGAATATACATGGTGTTAAGTAACTATGTTCTCATACTTCATGTCGTGAGTCCCTACACTCCCTACACATACTAAAATTTGAATAAAGTTCGCCTTTTCAACAGGTAGTAAAATAGTATCTTCTGGCCGTAGTATCGGCTGATACAGTGACTTTTTATCTTAGCAAAAGACCAAAAAGATTTTAAACCCTTAGCACAGGTGACAAATTTGTTTTTAATTTTCTGATTGTGGGTCATTTTGTGTTGTGTATGTTAGTTTGAATCTACTCGTTTCTTGCAAGTATTAACGAAGCGGTGCATGATACGATAAAGATGCAAGAGGTTAAAAGATTAGAGAACAAAATAAGGAAGCTGCTGTTTTCTATAAAAAAAAAATAGCCAGTCGAGTACCACTAGGAGAGTAACAAGGGACTTGATGGATGGTGGACTATAATTCAAAAGTAACGACACATCTGACTTTTTCCTGGTTGGTTTTTCGATATAAGTGCCTTTTCAGGCGCTTTGCTGTAGCTTCTGCCAGAAAATCCTAGTACTAATATGCCGAGCAAAAACCAAAATTTTAGTGTGTGGTAATTTGTGGTTTCCTATTTTTTTTTTTAATGGATCTAGCACACGTGCTACAGGGAAGTCCCTAAAGCGCCACAGGAGCGACACGTGTGCGAAGAAAGTGATTCACGTTGTTCTTAAATCGCTGTAAATTGTATTCGGTGGGAAACACAGTCCTGGGCAAATTATTCCAAAGGGATGATGTTCTCCATATAAATGACTGCTGGAAAAGCGTTGTACGAGTAGTAACAAGCTGAATCTCATACGGATGTGAAGTATTAGCGTGACGTGTACTTCTAACATGCACCGCTCTGGGAGGAATTAAACGGGCCTCATCCTTCGAACACTTTGCATGAAAATACTTGTAGAATAGGCTCAAGTCACCAACCGTTCTGCGATGTTCCAGCGAATCAAGGCCACCTGTCAGTTCCGGATCTCCAATCAGACGAACAGCTCTTCTCTGAATAGAATCCAACAAATGCAGTGTATGTTTGGGAGCGGAGCCCCAAACATGGGAGCAGTATTCCATAGTTGGTCGAATTTGAGCTTTGTAAAGAATTAACAGTTGTGAAGTGTAAAGCTTTCTGGTTCGAAATAATATTCCCAACTTCTGAGAAGCTCTTCTTGCTATGCCTGCAACATGTTCATGCCAGGACATATTTGCTCCTAAATTAACGCCCAACAAATGGAGTGTCCCGACATAACTATGTCGGGTTCAGCAACGTTAACTTTTGTAGAAAAAACTGCCGCCTGGGTTTTTGTAGCGTTAAATTCCACTTGGTTACTGTCACCCCAAGATAGAATTTCTTCCAGGTCTTTGTTAGGTTGAACGACCTCCTGCTGTCTGCGGATATTCATCTGAGTAGCCGATGTCCGAGCGTTCAAAGTGAATGAAGAGATAAGTGTATTGTCATCTGCAAAGCTGTAGATTGGATTCTCGGTCTTTTCCAGCAGATCGTTAATATAAATGAGAAAGAGAGTAGGAGACAGTATGGAGCCTTGGGGTACACCGGCGTTGATAGTGAAGGTGTTAGAAAGAAATCCGTCGACTGCCACTTGCAAAGAACGCTCTCTGAGGAAACATGAGAGCCACAAACAGAACTTCTCAGACATACCATAAGAACGTAGCTTAGCCAACAGCCCATCGTGCCAAACACGGTCGAATGCCTTGAATATGTCAAGAGCAACCGCTCGAGATTCTCCAAAGTGTCCAATTGCGTAGTTCCAAACATGTATTACATAAGTCAGGAGATCTCCTGTTGATCTATTTTTACGAAAGCCATATTGGTGATCGCTAATAATGTTGAATCTTTCAAGATATTTTAGAAGATGTTGATTGATAGCCTTTTCCATGACTTTCGATATTATTGAGAGCAGTGCGATTGGTCGGTAGTTATTTGGGAAGGTCTTCTTGCCTTTTTTAGGTATCAGCTGAACTGTGGCACATTTCCAGCAGGAAGGAAATATTCCCTTTCTGTAAGATAGGTTGAAAAGTCTACAGAAAACTAGTGTTAGTTCCCTTGCACAGTTCTTGAGAACTATGGCAGGTATTCCGTCAGCGCCAGAAGCCTTTTTGGTGTCTAGCTTCATCAAAATACGTTTTATGATACGCTGCCTGAAGACAATATCGGGCATCCTTGACTGCACTATGGGAATATTAGGTGGTGTTTTTCCTTGGAAATCGACAGTAGAATGTGAAGCAAAGAGTTTAGCCAACAAGTTCGCTTTCTCAACAGGTGTCGTTGCAATAGAATTATCTGGCCGTGTAAGTGGTGGTATGGTGGATTTGGTGAAATTGTGACTAACTGCCTTAGCGACTGACCAAAAGGACCTGGAATTGTTGGGACAAGCGAGAAGTTTGTTTCTAATCCGTTGATGGTGCGTCTCCTTGGTTTCGTCGATAATTTCTTTGCATCTGTTCCTGGCATGAACAAAGGTGTTTCGATTTATGGTGTTAGGATTTTCACGCCAATGTCGGTATGCAAGATGTTTAGAAGCAACAGCTTCTTTGCATTTTCGGTCAAACCAAGGTTTGCCGTTGGAAGGGCATTTCTTCGAAAAAGGGATGTAAGCCTCCATACCGGCCAAAATAACATCGGAAACCTCCTTGTCGCAGTCAGATGGGTCATCGGATCGAAAGCAAACGTCCAACCAAGGGAAAGTTCGAAAATATTCCATGAGACCTTCCCATTTAGCAGATTTGTAGTGCCAAATCTTGCGCGGTTTAGGCGCCTCTCTGTCACTGATAGGTAGGATACTCGATGTCGATAATAGTTTATGGTTGGAAGAACCTAATGGCGGATTTACGCTGACTGTGTAAATCTCCGAATTGGTGGTTAAAAATAGATCAAGAAGACTGGCGAACTCCCCGTCTCGATCAGGGATCCGTGTTGGTTCGTCAATAAGCTGAGTTAAGCCACAACTGATTGAAAATGATTCGACTTCACGACCTTGTTCATCGGTAGTATTTGAATATTTAAGCCAGTTGATGTTGTGGACATTAAAGTCGCCCAGGATGGCAATTTCGGCATTTGGATATTTTTTTTTTTTTTTATTGGTCTAGCACACGTGCTGCAGGAAGTCCCTAAAGCGCTCCAGGAGCGGCACGAGTGCGGAAAAAGCGAGTCACGTTGTTCTTGAATCGCTGTAAATTGTACTCGGTGGGAAACACAGCGCTGGGCAAATTATTCCAAAGGGATGACGTTCTCCATATAAAAGATTGCTTGAAAAGCGTTGTACGAGGAGTAACAAGCTGAACCTCATACGGATGCAAAGCACCAGCGCGACGTGTATTTCTAACATGCACCGCCTTGGGAGGAATTAAGCGGGCTACATCCTTCGAACACTTTCCATGAAAATACTTGTAGAACAGATTCAAGTCGCCAACCGTTCTTCGATGTTCCAGCGAATCAAGGCCGCCTGTCAATTCCGGGTCCCCAATCAGACGGACCGCTCTTCTCTGAACAGAATCCAACAAATGCAGTGTATCTTTGGGAGCGGAGCCCCAAACGTGGGAGCAGTATTCCATAGTTGGTCGAATTTGGGCTTTGTAAAGAATTAACAGTTGTTGTGGGGTGTAAAGCTTTCTGGTTCTAAATAATATTCCCAACTTTTGAGAAGCTCTCCTTGCTATGCCTGCAACATGTTCATACCAAGACATATTTGCTCCCAAACTAACGCCCAACAAATTGAGCGACGATGCCAGGGGAATGGAGTGCCCCGACATAACTATGTCGGGTTCAGCAACGTTAACTTTTTTAGAAAAAACTGCCGCTTGGGTTTTTGTAGCGTTAAATTCCACTTGGTTACTGTCACCCCAAGACAGAATTTCTTCCAGGTCTTTGTTGAGTTGAACGACCTCCTGCTGTCTGCGGATATTCGTCTGAGCAGCCGATGTCCGAGCGTTCAAGGTGAATGAAGAGACAAGCGTACTGTCATCTGCAAAGCTATAGATTGGATTCCCGGTCTTTTCCAGCAGATCGTTAATGTAAATGAGAAAGAGAGTAGGAGACAGTATGGAGCCCTGGGGCACACCAGCGTTGATAGTGAGGATGTTAGAAAGAAATCCGTCGACCGCCACTCGTAAAGAACGCTCTCTGAGGAAACATGAGAGCCACAAACAGAACCTTTCAGACATACCATAAGAGCGCAACTTAGCCAACAGTCCATCGTGCCAAACACGGTCGAATGCCTTGGATATGTCAAGAGCAACCGCTCGAGATTCTCCAAAGTGTTCAATTGCGTTGTTCCAAACATGTATTACATAAGTCAGGAGATCTCCTGTTGATCTATGTTTACGAAAACCATATTGGTGATCGCTAATAATATTGAATCGTTATATTATTTTAGAAGATGCTCATTGATAACCTTTTCCATGACTTTCGATATTATTGAAAGCAGTGCAACTGGTCGGTAGTTATTTGGCAAGGTCTTCTTACCTTTTTTAGGTATCGGCTGAACCGTGGCACATTTCCAGCAGGACGGAAATATTCCCTTTCTGTAGGATAGGTTAAAAAGTCTACAGAAAACTGGTGTTAGTTCCCTTGCACAGTTTTCGAGAACTATGGCAGGTATTCCGTCAGCGCCAGAAGCCTTCTTGGTGTCTAGCTTCATTAAAATACGCTTTATGATGCGCTGTCTGAAGACAACATCGGGCATCCTTGACTGCAATATGGGAATAGTAGGTGGTGTTTTTCCTTGGAAATCGACAGTAGAATGTGAAGCAAAGAGTTCAGCCAACAAGTTCGCTCTCTCAACAGGTGTGGTTGCAATGGAATTATCTGGCCGTGTGAGTGGTGGTATGGTGGATTTGGTAAAATTTTGACTAACTGCCTTAGCGACTGCCCAAAAGGATAGTTAATTTGTAAATGATCGATGGTGTCTGCAAGAGAAGCGAAAAGTGCTCTAAAGTTAGTATCGCTTGGTGGTCGATAAAGGATACAGATGAACCTTGTAGTTGGTTGAGTCGTTATTTTTAACCACATAACATCAAAGTTTGGGGGCTCCAGAACCTCTTCTCGTAGGCAAGAGAGGTCGTTTCTGACAAAAAGACAGATTCCAAAGTTACGCCTAAATCGGGAATAGAAGTCGTACCCAGGATAAAGATAGTTAACTGTGCTGGTCGATGAACTGACCTTGGTTTCACAGAGAGCGAGTACATGAGGTTTATTTGATTGCAGGTGTTGGTGCACTGAATTTATGTTCGAGTTTAAATCTCGTATGTTGCAAAAATCCATTTTAAAATTCTGATATCTGCATGTTGACGCACCTGAACCAGCCCCCACCCGGAGATCCGAACGGGGGGCTATTTTACCTCCGGAATTTTTTGTATCCAGGTGCCTCATCATGCTATTTGGTCCCACAGTCCGGGATATCGGCACAGCCACGAAACGTTAAGCAACTTCATGCAGCCTAAGCCGATGCGATGGTATCACACCGGGCGATGCTGGTGGAATCTGGGCATCTACCATCTAGATTGTTCTTTAAGTCGCCTCCTACGACAGGCAGAACGTACCGGGGGAGATATTCCATCTCTATCTACATGTCTAGGCTACAATTTACAAATCGCGTCCATGTGGCAAATAACTCAAAAAAATTCTTTAAACTATTTTAAGATACATCCCCCCAAATTTGTTAATTAATTAAACTAATTATTAAAAGACTAATCAAGGCGTGATCCAGTTACCCTTCTGTTAACATCTTGTATGATTTGTTGAATGTAAAATGTTAAGGTTTTTTTTATCATGAGTGTATACACTACCATAGTATGTATTAATAAATACTACTACTCTCACGACGTCCACATAAATTTTGAAAAAAATAGACACCCTACTTTGCCGCCCTGGTTTACTGTGGTCCTGGGAAAGACGGTTTTAAATTTCCCGTCCAATTTTTAAAAACCCAGCGGCGAGGTTTCCAAGATAACGTGTCGGTGCTTCTTAATTTATGATTTTTCCACTTACGTCAAGTTTAGGAGATTCCTTGACCGTCGGCATTTATATAGGTCAATAAATTTTGCCAGACTTTGGAGAACGGCAATATCCGTAAATTTTAAAAGGAACGAAAACTTTAACGCGTTCACGAACTGCGGTTATAACATATGTTTGTTGTTTACTCTTTATTTACGGCTTTTCTTTATATACAGTTAAACTAATTGATTTTTAATACATATGTTTGCTGTTCTCATATCACAAGGCAACAAGGAGAAATATTACAGTCTACAGAACCTATTTAAATTAAATTTTCTCGTTCTCAGTGTTTTTTTAGCTTTAAAAATAATTACAATGTCTGTCTTCTTTTCACGTTTTTATTTAAACAAAGCACTAAAAAAATAGTTTATTCGATTTTGGGGGAAAATTCTGTAGCGTTCAGCATGCGTAAAAGATGGTTCTAACTGTTTTAAGGGGTAAATTTGAACCACTTTTGGACAGAAAGCCTTCCCAAACATCAAATTATATAGGAACTACTTAACAATTTTATGAACTGATGCTTTTTGGATGGTTGTAGCTTCTACTTGATGGAAATTCACTATAAATATATAATAAAAGACTGTTTTTAGTCAATTTCCATTGGTTTTATTTAAATTGCGATGATGCGTTTCGCTGTCGATGCAGCTTCTTCAGATCTACATTTACACAGTGTAAAATGTAGATCTGAAGAAGCTGCATCGACAGCGAAACGCGTCATCGCAATTTAAATAAACCAGTGACTAAAAACAGTCTTTTATTATATATTTATAATGAATTTCCATCAAGTAGAAGCTACAACGAACCGATGCTCTTCAAAGTTTATCATGTTTCTCTGCTGTTAAATTTTCTCATTCTATTGATAGATTTTCTGAAATTCAAATGTCTCTAACATTATCGTTTTAGGTCGATGTAGTACCATCTCCGAAAACAGCTCCTCCAAATCCCTTCGCAATCGAGAGGCCACATGCAACACCTAGCCTTTTACAGAGACAAGGTAGTTGTAGAGGATTTAGTACACTAGGTCAAAATTCACCGTTCAAGAGACAGATGTCACTGCGAGTCAACGAATTGCCCAGCAATGCCGCCCGTTTGAATCAATATAAATCGCCGACCTCTCCTCCAGTAACGGATTAAAGGATTTGAAGCCTGTGTCTCCTATTCCCGAGGTAGGTATTAATGATTACTTGATTTTTTTGTTAACAATTTTTGCTTGCTTGTTGCTAACGTAATGAATATTTTTAGTATACATTTTTATTAGTAATTGGTAAGCAACTTGTAAGAAGGGGCTATTGATAGGTTTCTTGACTAGAATATAAAGAACAAGCAAATCTCAAAAACAGAAATTGTTTATTCAACTTATCATCCTTTCAACTTTATATACTTAGCGCAACTTTTATAAAGTCTTCAACAACATTGATTACTTCTTCATTCGAATTAAATTTGGGTACTGCCAAATTTTTTTTTCAGGTTTGGAAATAGGCAATAGTCATAGATCAAGAGAATATGGGGAATGATGAATCAGTTTAAAGTCTAATTCATTTTTTTGTAAAACTAATAGCGATTTGGAAACAGACGCATTGTCTTGCAAAAGGCTTAGATTAGAATTTTTTGACGAAGTTTCGTTAATAATGAAGAACAATACTCTCCAGTCATCGTTTTGCCATGTTCCAAGTAATCTGTAAGAAGTATACCATACTTGTCCAAAAAAAAAACAGAAGCAGAACTTTTCCTGCTGATTTTTGTAAGCAAACCTTCTTGGAGCGAAGTAAGTCAGCACGTTTCCACTTCTTTGACTGCTCTTTTGCATCAGGATCGTAATGGTGGGCTACGTTTCATCCATAGTTACTATTCGATTCAAAAAATTAGATGAATCCTCTTCAAATCGACTACAAATCAACCTGAATGTTGTGAGTCTCAGTCGTTTTTGGTCGGCATTCTGACATTTAGGAATCCATTTAGCTGATAATTTTTTCATACCCAAATCGGAATGGAAAATCTAAAAAACACGTTTGTATATGAAATGTAGTCTCTGCTATAAGTCTCAGCTTATTTCGTCGATTATTTCGGGTAGACACAGAAACGGATCTTCCATCACAATGTTCATCACTGATATCGGTTCTTCCTCTCTTGAAATCCGTAAACCAACCAATTTTTGAGAGTGGCGTAGGAAGGACATTATTCCTTCAATGAATTACGGATGCGGTCGTAAATTTCTTTAGCGGACAGTCCTTTCAAAAAGATGTTCTTTATTTCGGATCGATATTTAATTTTACTAAATTCACAATTTTTGTCTATTATATCTTCTACAAAAAATTCACTATAAATAGCATAATAGCATCTGGACCACCAAACTTTGTGTACGCATTTAATAGATGTTAAGCTGCTATCCGTAGCAACTGGATTTGTTTTCGACATTTTGAAACGAACTAGACTAACTAGTAGTAGAAGTAAGTAATAAAATAATTATTGTCAATGTGTGCCACTGTTATGAAAATTTAGAATTAATAGACTGGGAGAAAGGGTCATTTTTGGACGAAATGTAAAAATGTAGAAGTCCTAGTTGATTTCAAAGATACACAAAATCTAGAAATGTGAATCTCGAAAATAATTCCTTTGGATATGAGATGTGCTACATGAGAAATGTTTCGAAGCTGACTAAAGCTCAAAAAATGCAATTAAATACAGGATGTTTCGTTTGATATTCTTAAAAGATATCTTACATACACAACCGAATAATAATAAAAAAGCTTTGAAATAGTTGTTTTTCAGCTAATTATATATATATATATATATATATATATATATATATATATATATATATATATATATATATATATATATATATATAATAATTTAGAATTGAGTTGTGTATTTTAGTGGCATTCAAATGAATTTTTACAACTTGAAAATAAGTCTAGCATCTACACTTGGTTTTAAACCCAAGCCTTCAGCTTTTTGGACTTTTTCCTACTGTAGATAAAGTAATTAGTTTAGGAACACCAGTGGTATCTATAATTTTTAGGCAATTACAACTCTAGTGGGAATATGAGGAAGGTTTAGGTTTTGACACTAAAAATCAATTTTAAATTAATAAGCAAATGTTAGTGGCATTTAAAAATTTATGTAAATTTTTGGAAATTCTTTTGTACTCTACTAAAATGCATTTATTAATTAAAAAATAGGGACTTTTGTCATTTTCTAAGTAGTACTTATACAGTACTGATGTTTGACGTATCTTTTATTTCAACATTGACTAACGGATTTTAAAAAAAGACATAAATGTTCAAATTTATTTGACGTATTACGTAAAAATAACGAGCGGGAAAGACAGCTTGGGTCACAGGGTGTAAATCCGCTTCTTAAAAACTTATTTGACATTGACCGTTTCACCGTAGTGATGCATTTTTGTCAATCTGCTTTTGTTAACTAGACTAAGGTAGGTGACTAAGGTGAAACTGCAACAGTAATAATTCTGTCTATATGTCACGCTCGTTTTCCTTTATTATCGCTGTTGTAAATATATCCTAACAACAATAAGCTATTTTGGAAATGTTCGTTAAAGTAAACATTACTCTTTATCTTTATCTCTTATTTCATTGTAGCCATTGCTGTAATGATTAATGAAATTACCCTAAAATTTACGGGATTTTAGGATACTTCCACGGTAATGGTTACAAGTCACGACATGTTTATTTATAGAAGGTGTAGTTTCAGCGACATGTAAAATTGGCCTCAATCCGTAAATTGATTTGTCATTTTTTTTATTTCCTAAATTGCCTGTTTCTAACATATTTTTCAATATAAATCCGTTAGGTCGTTGACCATTTTAAAAGCCTTAGTCTTTATTTAAAGGCAACTATCGCGAAAAATCAAAGATATATAAGATTACACAATATGAGAGTATATGTGACAAAGTAGAAGTTATAATTAATATAAAATATTTAATACATGTGCTATTCTGGTGTGGGGTCCTTAGATCGGAGATACCTGCCGATTTCGTTTAAACTTGGCCCGCTCGTCTCTTGAATCGTTGCATTGGCATAAGGACTGTCTTCTCCAAGAAATGTTGTTATAATCTGCTGTTAAATTGTAATACGATATAATTATCCATATTCTTATATAAACTAGTAACGGAAAGCATTGGCCTGACCGTCGGCACAGATTGTCAGTTAGTATCGAAGTTAATACTTGTTGAGGTCAAGTTTCTTGACGTTGTTTGGATATCTAAATCTGTTGCCTCTAAATATAAGATTTCTATAAGGCAGAATCATATCGAGCTGAAAAAGAAAATCACTAACTCTTTGTCGGTTTGACTTGAACCAATTTAACAATTTGTTCAGATATTCCAGGAGTATATATATATATATATATATATATATATATATAATATATATATATATATATATATATATATATATCATCCAGCGTCAGTTTGGTCCCACTTCTGAGCATAGGCCACTGCTAGCTATTTTCAATATCTTTTTATTTTGTGCCGTTGCAATTTAGTTTGTCGAGAT